>OX456984.1:187912577-189112577 GCA_949752695.1 Melanostoma scalare | reverse complement strand
CGGTCTTTCCAAAACTTCAGTAGTGACTGCGTCTCTATTACTATGTTTCCCTGCGGGTCTTTACAGGCTTGAGTTCGGGCTTTGCCACTCTGACAACATCTTTTTGGTAAATCTTTTGGTAAGACTTCCGAATCTCATCCCTGTCATGGCATCTTTAAATTTCCTCAGAAAGGCGCTTCTCATGGTGTTTCTTTTTCTTTTTGATGACTCGGTGTTTGTGCAAAAGTAAAAGTAAGGACTCAAAAACTTTACAACTTTACAAATTGAAATTTTATTAATTTTCTTTTTGTTATTTGGTTTTGATTCGGCGGCGTGTTTTTCATCTTTTTGTATACAAAGTTGTACAACTTTGTATACAAAAAGATGAAAAACACGCCGCCGAATGAATTTTCTTCCATTTAGTTCTTTGACGTTTTCCCAGCTGGCTCGTTCACAATGGAATTGAATTCTGGCTGTTCGCAGTGGATTGTGTGACGTCCCTTCTCTTCTCTTTCGAAATCTAATCGCGCCGGAGTTGTCGCACCCATCGTATGTAACCTCGTTATGATTACCTTTCCAGCTCAATTTGTTTCCTTTGCATAACTATAACAGTTCAAACATGTCCAAATTTTACAATATCCCATTATGGGGAGGAGTTACAAGCAGTTACAAAGCAGCTTTCGTTAGAAAAACTTTCCATCTTGTTCAAATCTTATCATAGAAGATAATTTATAAGCAAAATCTGAAAAGAACACACAAACAAGGGTAAAGCTAATGAATCTATCGAATCTATACACGCAAAGCCTGCTCATCTGGCTTCCTAGCCAAGAAGGTTCCCTTTGTTCTCTCGACGGCATAGCAATATATCTGTTTGTCGGCGCAACTACAAAATGTCTAAATTTTGTTTTCCTTTTGAATGTACCGGTAAACAAAAAGGGATTTCATGTCTTAGTCCCCTTACCACTTAACACCCCAAAAACGACCAACGAGAGCACCAGGAAAAACCGTGTTACAAAATTAACATTCCCTGCCTGGAATTAAGCCATCATTCCATTTATGGTGTTTGCCTAGCAAATGGAGCACTCCAAACATCCTTGTATAGTTGGTTGCGGTTAGCTCATGCATGCACTAATTCTCGCATTTGTAGAACGAAATTTATTCAACAGCTAGGTCCATAAAGATCGCCACCTGATGTCGCTGCTGGTACGTAGTATACATATACTTTCGCCCCCATACCACCACCACTGCGTCCGCCGCCAACTATAAGCTAGGACACAAGACTTAATTTCCGCAAAGAGTTTCGTTTTAAATGGCTTTGGTTAGTGCAATCGCCACGCTGCGCTGTTTTGGAGCTTATGCGATGTCGACATCCAATAGTTCGTTCGACCCATGTATCTATCCAACGACGACGACGACGCCCCATGCATGGACTCATTTGTTTCACATGAAAATTGGCTTTTATCTCGGCAATTGATGGCTACGAGATAAAATCGTTTTGTGCCAAACAGGCGACAACTTTCGAAAAAAGGGAACGAGAGGTTAAGCCAAACATCCAACAATATTGCCTCGCTTATGCAACAGAGTTTGTTGCGCGTGAAAAGTGAGATGTATGCCATAGATGCATCCAAACATGGGAATCCGTTCTGCAAGAAGTCATAAAATGATCTTAACGTTGACCGCATAAGTCTGACCATAAAAACGCCAACCAAACAATAGAATCTCATCCTGAAGCCCATAAAAAAGGTTCCCATTGATTGTCACCAGGTGCCTGCCTTCTTCTCGTTTCCAAAACAATGAACCATAGATAAGCAGAAAGAGAGAGAGAGAAATAGAGGATGCTACTGTGATTATGAAAACCCCAGCGCCGATCCCACAAAGATAGTGTTTTACTTCAAAACGAAGCTATCCACAGGTGGACCACTTCCTTGCCACCGCTTCATGTGGATCCATATACATAAACAATGAACCGTTAATAGATGAAGTGATTTTTTAGTGATTTTCCACCGGACAATGTTGGAGGACCATACGTTCCTATAGATTAAGGTTGTTCCCATTGTACTTTGTATGTACCATGTACCTATACCTCGGTTCGAGGTCTCCTCAATTAGCTGCTGCAGCTCTACATGGAATATGATTTGGTGTGTGGTTTTTCTTTCAAATGGACTTGCTACAAGATGGCAGATAAGTTTTTAGTCTGTGGCTCGTAATTACTCATTAAATTTGTAAGTACACTTCGAATGTGTCTTTAAGTTTAAGTGACATGGCCCTGCAGCAGAGTTCCGACTTCGTTGTGCCCTTTTTTGGTACCATTGGTCGTATTTGATGGGTTGCGATAGCCAACCATGGGGCACCGAGACGACGAAATCAGTTGAGTGCAGAGATTTTGCATGCTAAGTTAATTGATAAATGTTATGGGGCATGTCTTTTCAGCTAAATGGTGGCGCAATATGGGTAGGCTTCGCTGATTTTTTTGGAAATAGCTAGCGAGTACAGAACTATAGGTTCTCCTAAAGGACGATGTGAAGTCTTTGTTATTAGCTGATTTAAGAGGTCATATAAATCAATTTGTTTGTTCAGTTAGCTTTAACCTATTTCTCACAGACTTCTTCTTCCAATCATCATATACTAACTGCCATGTACTGCACAGTGTTACCTTCTCCAGTCGCATTCGAGTCACTCGTTTAATGCAAAGTGCAAAGTACTCTTTGCTGTTTTCCAAACGACATCTTCGAGTTAAAAAAATGCACAATTTCCAAACATTTGACAGAAGATAATTTCTCATATTCCACCGCACAGCCGCAATGCCAGCTCGGGAATCTAGGTCTTGGCTTAAGTAGGTTTTCGTCCTTGCAATGCACATCGAAAAGACCTTGATGACATTTGCTTTTGTGTTGCGCACC
Source organism: Melanostoma scalare (assembly GCA_949752695.1). Taxonomy (NCBI): domain Eukaryota; kingdom Metazoa; phylum Arthropoda; class Insecta; order Diptera; family Syrphidae; genus Melanostoma; species Melanostoma scalare. The sequence continues at coordinate 189,109,698 of OX456984.1, read as the reverse complement.
AGAGCGGTGGAGATTTCACGCTCATCGCTTGTATAGTGCACCGGCGCAGTGTCATAAGTCACCTGGTGGCTGCGGCTTTGGGTCTCTACACCGTTTGTTATTAATGAACTGTCACAATGACTGAATGTTTGCTGGAAGGCATAAAATATTAAATTTGTTGCCACTGCCACTGCTGGCAGAGAGATAGAAAGAGAGAGAGAGTCACTGCATATATAGAAGGTACACCGAAATCGAATCAAGAAATATGTTCACTTTTTTGAACAGAGTGAAGGATTTTTCAAACGCTATAGCGAAGGCAATGTAACCATCTGGCTTGATATTGTGAGGAACTGAAAAATAAGCCCCGGAGAGTGTGGTCGGTCGATTAGTAGTAGGCTGTTAGTTGGTAGGTGGTTCAAAGTTTATGCAATTTTGCAGTAACATGAAGCCATCCGACGGCATCATTAATAATTTTGTTAATTCCGAAATGATTATGTGAATTGGTGAAGGTAATCTATCTTTTGTCATTAGGTGGCGTGAATTACTCACTGAAATGACTTCTCATGAAGAAATAAAAATTTTGCAGCCATTCTCAGTCATGGTAATGTTTTGTTGATTTGTAATGAGAGAACTTTACTTTTCCATGTTGGGTTTTGCGGAGACCGACAATGTCGGTTTGAAATCAATTTGATTCAATTGGTTTCAATTGAAGAGCTTATCTGCTTAAAGTTGCTCGATTTAAAAGCATGAAAATAACAGCATAAGACTATCTTACACAACAAGATGTATGGAGTTCTTAAGGGAATTTGAAACAAGCATGGATGGAGACACGTTCCCTCATGTAGTACACAATATCTTGTTTGTTATAAGAACAGGAAAGGATTTAGGAAAAAATAAAAGCTAGCGGTGTATGCGGCTTTTAAAACTATCTGGTTTCTGGAAGACTTCTAATTTTTGCAAAGCAGAGGAACTCACTAGGAGAAGTTGAGGTAGTGTGATGATAATTCTTATTCTTGCTCTTAGTAATTCTTCTCATTAGCTGTGTTCGCACACTGTAAGTTATCACGAAATGTTTAGTTTTCACTTGGGTCTGACCTGTTAGGACCAAATCCAATGGTTGTGTCAGCAAGTTCTTGAATCCATCAAAGTAGGACTATGTTTTTCTTAAATTCATAGACAACGAACACCAAAAAACGCTGAACGGGGAAAATACTTGTTGGAACTTCGATTTTACCTTAGTTGTAAGACAAGCTGTTCTGAAATCAATTATAAAAGTACTAAATATGTTTGAAGCTATCAGTGAGGGGCCTGATTAGCTTAGATACCATGATCCAAAATAAAATAAGTCTGTTAAAGGTTTCAAGGCTTAAAGAAAAGTTCCGAAAGAGATCCCTTAAACTTCTTTGGTAACGATGGAGCCATCCAAAGCTCGAGTTCCCCTACCAACGAAAACTTAACTTTTTGGAAGGAGGTATAATTCGTATTGGTCAAAGAAGACTGAAGGTCTGAGCAAACATTTTCATTTCAGACATTTATTTGAAATGCCAAGCGGTGAAAAGTATAAATGCTTGCAAACTATGATCAATGGGAAAGCAAACTTGTGACGACGACATCATTCATCAGATAAGTAAGAGTTGAATAGAGGGCAAACAATCATGCACCTTAATCTAAAGAGAAGACTCTACGCCACGGCAGTGTGTCCAGATCTTACATGTGGCTTACAAAGCTGGAGAATGATCAAAAAGTATAAGATTAAAATGATAGAATCTGCAATGAGCGAAGGACAGCGGGAGTAACAAATCTAGATGGAATTCGAAGTGGGCTCTGAGATTCGTAGATGGAAATACTGTCTTGCAAAAAAAGTGGGCACGACTAAGTCGCAAGAACTTGTGATTGCATAACATTTTACATAATAGATAGATAGATATATTTTATTGTTTGAAAGAAATTAACAGAGTATACAATAATTTTTAAGTCATTACACAGCGCAGAGATATGATAACAAATTGTATCTTACTACTGGAAAATAATATTAGGTTTTGGAATAGCATTTATTTTAATATTAATTAGTTTGAAGGAAAAATTTTACAAAAAGCCTCCATTTGAATTGTGTTACTTAAAATTATATCACAGTTTGACCCTTATTTCTATTATTTCTATTTTTATTATTATTTCTTCATTAACAGTTAATATATTAATAAATTATAAGAACAAAAATAAATAAATAAATAAATAAATAAATAAATAATTAAATAAATAAATAAATAAATAAGTAAATAAATAAATAAATAAATAAATAAATAGCAAGCAATAATAAGAAAACAAAAGAACGATTACTTCATAGATATGTAAATTATTAAATAAATAAATAAGTTAACAATATTATATGTAAATAAATAAAAAAAAAAAACAATAAGAGTAGCAAAAAAAAAGAAAAAGATGACAAACGAACGAATACGTACGTAGATATGTAAATTATTAATTAAATAAATAAATAAGCTAACAATATTATATAAGGTTTTTAATCCAATAATTTTAAAAAAGTGTAAGTCCCAAATTGCATTTCCCCTTAATTATTTGTTCTCATTATCGTTAGATTCTGGTCGATTCCCTTTACTGTGGAAAAGATCTTTTATTACACCTGTATTTAAAAAAGGTATTAAATCAGATATTCTTAACTATAGACCCATATCTAAGCTTTCGTGTATCCCCAAATTATTTGAACAGCTTGTTTGTGAAAGCTTAACTTTCGATATTAAAAATTTAATTTGCAAACAGCAGCATGGTTTTGTACAGAAAAGATCAATAGTAACAAACCTTGTATATTTCATTCATAAAGGTTCAAACGCGCTTGAAAGTGGGCAAGAGTTAGATTGTATATATACTGACTTTTCAAAGGCTTTCGATAAACTATCTCACGATATTATATTGTTTAAACTAAATGCATATGGATTCCCTTCGACCTTCGTTGATTGGATCAGATCGTACCTTACTGATAGATCATATGTAGTAAAATTTAGAAGCATTCTTTCAGACTCCTTTAAGGCGAACTCAGGAGTACCACAAGGTAGTCACCTTGGTCCTATCCTCTTTATACTAGCCATTAATGATGTTACTTTTAGCTTGTCATCGAGCGAAATTTTGATCTTCGCGGATGATATGAAAATTTTCAAGAAAATAGACTGCGCAGCAGATCGTTTTATTTTACAATCTGATGTTGAAAATTTTGCCACATGGTGCGATAAAAATGGATTGTTTCTCAATCCAAGCAAATGTCAAAGTATAACTTTTTTGAAGAAACGTACGCCGGCTTTGCATAATTACTCGATTTCTCATCAAATATTATTCAAGGTGTCCAGTATTAAGGACCTCGGCGTTTACTTTAGCTCCAATTTAGAATTTACATCTCATATCAATTACATTGTTAGTAAAGGAAATTCAATGCTTGGCTTTATTAAAAGATGGGCTAAGGAGTTTACGGACCCCTACGTCACTCTTTCGCTGTATAACTGTCATGTTCGACCCCATCTAGAATATGCTTCTCAAGTATGGTCTCCTTATTATGCAGTCCACAATTCAAGAATAGAAAGTATACAGCGAAGATTTATTAGATTTGCTCTTAAGGAACTTCCTTGGACGGATCCTTATGACCTTCCACCGTATGAGCATCGTATTCAACTTTTGTAGATGCAACTGCTTTCGCATCGCCGAATAAATAATGATTTAGTCTTTATTCACCAGCTCATAACAGGACAAATTGATGCTCCTGACTTGCTCGCATGCATAGGTTTTAACTACCGGGGAGGCTCATACCAACTGCGCAACTTGGAGTTACTTCACTGTCCTTATCATAGAACTAATTATGGATTGAATGAGCCTATTACTCGTATGATAAAAATTTTGAACCTAAACTCAAATCTAGTAGATTTTCATATTAGTAAAACTACGTTAAAGTCCTTAATTCGAACCAGAGCTCCACTCTCTTGACTATGTTTCTTTTTATGTTTCTTATATCTTTATAATTGTCATATTTAATAATTAATTTTACGTTTATATGTAGCTATCTAATTTGTTTTTGTATATGTTTATCAATAATTTTGTAATATTTCTTAGTTCTGTTGTCTTTAGTGTGTTAACTGTTGACTTAAATTTTGCTTACTAACAACTACAACAACCTCGCTAAATGATGACAGTGATACATATTTCTAAGTACTTAAGGGTGAAAAAACTCTTGAAGAAAAGATACATTGTTTCACAAGCTTGAAATAAGCTGTTCTGATAGTGAAAAAAAAAAAAAAAAAAAAAAAAAAAAAAAAAAAAAAAAAAAAAAAAAAAATTTGATGGCATAATACATTTTTTTCAAAAAAGTTTTTATTGAGAACTTCAATCTTCTCATCGATTTTCAAAGCGTTTGCTTTTGTGTGCAACTCCTGGGTAGAAAAATGCCAGGGGACCTTAAGGATCATTTTAAGGATTTTGTTTTGTAATATTTGCAATTTTTTATGTGCGTTTTAGCACAGTCGCCCCAGACAGGGGATCCATACACTAATATTGCTTGAAAAACGACTTTAAAAATTATTAATTTATTATGTTTGCTAAGTAATGACTTCTGGTTTATAAGCGGGTATAATATTTTGATACCCATATTTATTTTGTTTGATATATTTTGTGTGTGTTCTTTGAAGGTCAACTTCTTATCTAAGTAGACACCTAAGTACTTGACAGAGTCAATTCATGGGATATCGCAATTATCTACAGTCAAATTGTGACTGGGAAAGAAACAATCCTTTCTTTTTCTGGTGAAAAAGATAGCTTGACTCTTCCCAGCATTTATTTTGATTTTCCAATGCTTATAATACTCGAAAATAAGAGCAAGAGCGTTTTGAATATTATGAATAATATTTGCTGGATGTTCATCGGATGAGTATATCGCGATGTCATCAGCGTACATACCAACATCACAACTTTGCAAGGCTGGGAAATCAGAGGTAAACATATTGAAAAGGATAGGAGTAAGGAGATAACACTGATCCTTGAGGAACGCCAGCTGGAATAATTTTCCAATCAGAATTGATTCCATTTAGTGACACTATAAATCTTCTATTACTCAAATAACTTTGAAAAATTTTAATAAGATAAGTTGGACATTCATTTAAAATAAGCTTGTGTATGAGTGCATTGTGCCACACCGTGTCTAAAGCTTTTTCTACATCAAGTAGCACTAGTCCCGTAGACTTTATTTCTTTAAATTTTTCTTTCACATGTCTACAGATTCTAAGAACCTGGTGTGAAGTGTTATGGTTTTTCCTGAAACCGAACTGCTGTGTTGGTATAATATTCTTTTCATTCAAAAATGTTTCCAATTTACTTCGGATTAGTTTTTCAAAGATTTTGCTTGTACAACTAAGTAGGCTTATTGGCCTATAACTCAAAGGATCAGTTCGTGGTTTCCCCGGTTTCAAAATGGGAATCACTTTTGCAATCTTCCATTTAAGTGGAAAATATTGCATTTTGAAACAGGCATTTACTAGACTAGTTAAGTAGACAAGTCCACTCCTTGGAAGTTCTTTAAGAAATTGATTTTTTATGCCATCTGATTGATTTTTTATTCGTCTATGGAGACGCTTGCTGGAGTGCTGTTTAGTTCGCTAATAGATGCATCTACGAGGTCTGTTAAAACTGGATTATAGTTGAGATTCATGGTAGTGACATGATTCCTTGCAAATGTATTTAGGAGTGCATTTGCTTTGGCTTCATTAGAAGTAAAAATTGTTCCTGATGACTCAAGGGACGGTATTTGAGTATTTTTTTTTAAATTATTTTATGAATGTTCCAAAACGGCTTAGAACTTGGATGTAAGGAACAAAGCTTTTTGTTCCACTCAGTATTTTTAAATCTTGAAATTGATTCTGTTATTATTTTGTTAAGACTATTCATTCTTGGAAATCGTATTGCTGTCGGTATCTTTGCCAATTTCGCCTGAACACATTTCTCGTTTTAATAACATTCAGAATCGTACGTCGCAGAACAACTGCTCGTTTGTTAACTGATTTTTTAGGAACTGACTCATTGATACAATCTAAAATGTTTTTTTCAAAATAATCCACATAGACATCAATATCTTCACAACATGAAGCGTTTTCGAGTCTATTTATAGTTTGACGAATTTTTGAATTAAAAAGAGACCGATTTGCGTTTTTGAAGTCTAGATATTGCAGATTTAATAAATTTGGACTCAGCGTAGTATCGCAGCAGACAGGGAGATGATCTGAACTAAGACCATTTGCAGTAGTAGGGGTCCATTTGAAAGATAAAAATCTATAGTAGACGGTGAAGATCTTCTACTGGCAGGGATATAGGTTGGACCATTCGGATACATAAGTGTGATGGGATACCTCATGGTAAAATCAAACAAATCGTTGCCGAATGAGTTTGCCCTGATAATTTACCTGATAATTTTACATAAGAACTCGTTACATTTTACATAAGAACTCGTCATAAAATATTTGGTGGAAAAGGGTTACAAACTGCAAACTAATTATGGAAATTTATTCAAATCATATAAAATATTGAAATAATTTATTTTAGATATTCCGCAGGTTTTTGACGAAAATTTAAGTCGACATTTTATTGCAGTTGCTTACATAAAAACGCTGAACAATTGATCATAATCGTTAGATCAGTTTTTTTATCAAGTATGCAAGTCAGAAGATATTTTCACTAAAATTTTGAAAAAAATCAAAGATACTGTTTTTAGAATATTCAAAAATATTTTTTTTTCTAAAATTAATAAGAATTTCAAAAAATTAAGTTTTACAAAATGTTGATACGCAATCTTTTTAAACAATCCATGGCTTCTTAAATATAAATTTTCGTCATAATCATGTAAGCCATTAACGAGAAAGTCAGTTTTGAAAAAACGGTACTTTTTCCTAAAAAAAATTTACATCATACAATTAGGGAACAATAACTCACACAAAATTTAATAGTAATCGTTAGAGCCGTTTTCGAGAAAAATAAGAATTATCATATGAGGTGTATGGAAGGTACTGAGTACTGTTCTTTGATGACCTAGAGACCCAATTCCATAAACACCTCTGTAGACTTCCTCATATACCCTTACTGCAAATTTCGAAGATAATAGTTCAAGCGGTTCAGGCTGTAGATCCATGTACGGACATTCAGACATACAGACAGACAGAATTGCAGGACCCTTTTTCGCATTGCCCATCATCATAATGTCATATTTAATTTATTACATCTCTCAATAATTTTTCAGCAGGATTAATTGCAAAACTTGCTTTATAGTAGTAGAAGCTTAGTATGGTGACTGCTAGGTAGGATCGGAAGCAAGAGGTTAGCCACTCGTCCAAGAGTCTACACAATCCTACTTTAAATTGTATATGAAACTAGCTGACCCGCACGGCGGGCGTAGCTCAGGCCCTACGTTGATCGAATTGAGTAAATAAAATAGAGTTGATTCCAAAAAAAAAAAATAAAAGTAATTTGAAACGGTAATTGCATTTAAAAGCCACGCAATTTAAATTGCACGATGTTGGAGTTCAAGAGCAAAGTCGGTGACCGGCAAGTGTGATCACTATTATGTATGAGTGTATGTATAGACTTAAGTTCTTAGTATGTAAGAAATCATTTTTGTATAAATAGTCTTAGTTTCGATCAACAAAATTCATTCCTGTATCAGCCATCCACTTTTTACAGCAATCAGATAGGCTTTTAAGCCATCATTCATATTCGTCTTGGGAAGCCTTCATAATATCCCAAACTAAATATTGTAATATAATAATAGTCTTTGTTACTCAGGGGCAACGAAGTACTCTATTGTTGAAGGAATTTTTGGAATTGGTCCATTAATTATTTTTCAAATTCCCGTCCCACTCCCGTGGGAATATGGGTATGAAATATAGTTTAAGCTATTAGGGGATAACATTGTATTGTAATAGCAAAAGAAATTTGAAAACAGTGCAATGGTTTTTGAATTGAAATGTGTACGTTTGTTCGCACGTAAGAAGATATATGTACCTACTTCTTTGGCATGCTGAAGGAATAAGGCTAAAGATTTCATCCCGTATGCGACAACACTTATGTAAGAGGAATGTAAGTAAATAAATTAATGGTTTTTGAAATCGGTTGAATAGTTTTTGAATTTCCGATCCACTTCCCGAGAGAATATGGGGATGAGATGCATACTACGCTGCTGGGGCATAACGCAGGATTCTAGCTGTGAAAGAATTTTGAAATCGGTCAAATAGTTTCAAAATTCTCGTCTATGTTTCATTTCCGTGGGAATATCGGGATGAAATATAGTCTATGTTACTTGGGGGCAATGAAGCACTCTACCGGTGAAAGAATTTGTGGAATCTTTTCTGTCTTTTTGGTGTCTTTTCGCAGGCTCCAGTCTGTCTCTGAACAAAGTTTCATTTCATTCGGATCAGTGGTTTGGGCGGGAGATGATAACAAAGAAACACTGGCTGTCCCAGAGCTATTTTCGCATTTATAATATGAGTTAGGATTATACTCTGCGGTGTCTAAATTTAGACCACGCTTGTTTATTCTTACGCTTGCTTATCTGTGCTGCATTGCAAAACACTTTGTCAAAATTTTGCCGCACCTATTTTCTAAACCAAAATCAGATACTCGTATGTAGGTAAATACCATTGAAAAAAATAATTTCAGATAATTTGAATCGGATCACTTATACAATTGGCTATTTTGAAGGAGCTATACTTTCTGATCTATTCTTCAAATTGCTTCCACAACCGGCTCACGAATATTCTTGCTGAAAATTCTGTATGGCAAAGTGCTCAGCTCTCAGACCACTAAGATGTAAGGTAATGACGCTTAAAAAAAGACATGCCTCAATGATGATTTGTTTGAAAGAAATGGAATATTAAACAACTACGATTGCCCGAGTGCGCATCTGAAGTTCATACCTTGCCATGTTATTTCAGAAATCATGAAATCATAAATCAACACGTACCTAGGTTCGATTGACTCCTTATCACTTAGTTGGATTTTCTACAGATAGAGCCCTCATAAGTTCCACGGTTTCTATTCTCTTAAGCAACCGAGTATTAAGATTTATACCCTGGTCTCGACAGATGACCCATGGAAGACATTGGTATCAGGACTGGTTTTAAAAAAAAAAAAGAAAACGTTATAATCCAATGGTGGCCAATTGCAAATCTTTCTCTGTTCGAAATTTGTTACAAGTAATTCAGAAAAAAAAATCTTGTACCGGAACGGGAAATTATGTTCTCATCCCTTCACTCTTGGTACTCCTCCCCCAAACTCCATAGTGTTTGTGCAGCATGTGACAGAATACAATAACGCTGTTCTATGTGTCGTGGGTAAAATGCAAATCCGTCGACTTAATTTACATCGCTAATGACCCATGTCAAATCCACTGAACCAATAGTCAACAAAACGCGACAGAAGTATTGGCAATTTTCAGCATTCCAACGTCAGCACAGGCATAATATTCATCGGTCTTTGGGCATATTTTGCCAACACGCTCCACTGATGGCGTATACCGTCGCGTCGTCGGCCGTGGTCGTGGTCGCGTCGTTGTTCGTATGCCGTGTATTGTAAAAACTACATACCTCTACCAGGTGTGCAAATGTATATGTGTGTAATGATTCATTTCATATGCAAATGAAGCCGCCGACGACGAATTTATGATGATCAGCACTGCCAGACGACATACACACACAGATAGAGATAAATCGTTTCCCAGAGTTTCGGTAGATCGTTTTACATTTTAAGTTATTCCAAACTGAATTGTTGCAACAATTATCTGGGCTATCGAACCGACCGACCGACGATCGACGACGAACGACCACAGGGGGTGAGCTGAGCGTGGGCTTATGATTCCAATCATCACAAGATGCCACTATGCCAGTGCCTTTTTGTTTGATTGACGCGCAGCATTACAAAACGACCGACTAAATAAAAATGTTTATCGATCTATGTGAAACCATGGAAGTAATTGCATCGGTTTGCACAGGTTTTTATTTTAGGGGAGATACCGATTTTTGTTTTCAATTAATTACTAACCAAGAGAAGATGTGGCGGCGGCGGGCGGCGGTGGTGGTTGTGGTTCAAGTGGGTGATCTGTGTTTGGCAGAATCTTTTATGGACTAATGGCTCCTATGGAGCGGCAAATCAAAATCCTAGACAGAGCGATAAAGTGGAGAACGAGCTTTGAATGATGGGACTGATGGATTTATTGGGACCACCTGAAGGCAGCATTGAAGAATATAGTTTTGGTCGAAACTTGCTGCTGTAGGTGCCTATTGATATTTGATGTAAAACGGCAGCTTTACAATCTGGCTGACCATGAGCTCTTATAGATTAGATTGGAAAGGCAGAGAACGCCATCAACTGGCATTCATTTGCCGTGGAGTAGGAAACTCCTCTATCACACGCTTTCATTAATTTAATTAAATTGATGAGAAATATCATTTGGTAGGCTCTCAAATCGAATTGCCGGGAGACTTATTTTTGTCGTGCATGAACGAACTAATTAAGTTCGATGAGCGGAACTGGATTGAAAAACACATGCACCATCTCCAAACAATGCTATCAATTGGTAAAAAGTATATCACGCCCAAAGACACTTTGCTGAAATTGCCTCACGTTTATCCCCCCCACTCTAACCTACCTTTGCTTGTTGTGTAGTTTGGTGCAAAAACAAAATAAAAAAAAAAAAACAAAAAACAATGTTTATAAATGTTTCTTATCAAACAAACAATGTCAAATCATCGTCAAAAGTTATTTTCCTATTCGTTCTAAATGGCAAATTCGTTCAGTGCATTTGTCGACAAGTTTCGTCCATATCGCACATTGCCAAAATGCGGGGTGACCTTAGTGATTTAAACGTAGTTAGAATTTGGAAATACTATCGGTAAATGTAGCCCTCACAATAAAACTTCCGACAGCAGATACTTTAACTAGTAAGTTTTGCTAGAGAGTATCTCAAAACTCGTATGGACCATGGCGATTTTCAAAAAAATCAACCGTCAACCAGATTAACCGTTTTGAGATCGAAGGCAGATACTTTTCTAGTATACTGGATTTAGAAGCCACGACATAGACTCGAACCACGAAATTGTTGCCACTAAGATACGAATAAGGACATTCTGTTCATATTCAAGCTGCTTGCCCAAAAATAAAGTGAAGAGGGAAGCTACAACTGTGAGAGATAATCAGCTCCATTTTGCTTTACTTTACTTTACTTTACTTTATCTTACTTTACTTTACTTTACTTTACTTTACTTTACTTTACTTTACTTTACTTTACTTTACTTTACTTTACTTTACTTTACTTTACTTTACTTTACTTTACTTTACTTTACTTTACTTTACTTTACTTTACTTTACTTTACTTTACTTTACTTTACTTTACTTTACTTTACTTTACTTTACTTTACTTTACTTTACTTTACTTTACTTTACTTTACTTTACTTTACTTTACTTTACTTTACTTTACTTTACTTTACTTTACTTTACTTTACTTTACTTTACTTTACTTTACTTTACTTTACTTTACTTTACTTTACTTTACTTGACTTTACTTTACTTTACTTTACTTAACTTTACTTTACTTTACTTTACTTTGCTTTACTTAACTTTACTTTACTTTACTTTACTTTACTTTACTTTACTTTACTTTACTTTACTTTATTTCACTTCACTTCACTTCACTTCACTTCACTTCACTTCACTTCACTTCACTTCACTTCACTTCACTTCACTTCACTTCACTTCACTTCACTTCACTTCACTTCACTTCACTTCACTTCACTTCCCTTTACTTTACAACTCAAACTAAACTCACATCAGTCGTTGAATATCAAAAATGGTGCAGCAATGCACTTTGTGGTTCTCCTCACTACATCTAGAAAGTTTCTCAAAGGACCAGACCCTTAGATATTAAAGAGAAAAAATCGTTCTCCAAATAAAAATGTTTCAGCCGCACGTGTTCGCTCCTTGAGCTTTGGCGAAGATTGTGATCAAACAACGAAACCGGTTGATTGTTTCAAGTGCATTGTATAAGTCACTTTTATTCTCCTGTTTCGTGTATGTATATTTCAAAAACACATGCAACAAATTTAGCGAAAACAAATATGAAAAAGAAGTAGGGTGCCATATCACCCTCGATCAGATGCCATTTCACATAAAATTTTTTTTCAATCATTATTTTCTTTTGTTTCATATTTTTGCCAGAAAAAACATAACATAATTTGTGAACAATCTTTCTGTGCCTATTTTGTGTTTATGAATTAGTTTTAAAACAAAGTTATTGTTGTTTGATGATGAGTGCCATATAGGGTTGCAACATCGTTGTAAGAAACATCGATGTTGGAAAACATCGATGGTCTCCGACTAATATCGATGTCAAAAAAACATCGGTCATAACAACGATACATCGATGTTTTTCCGATGTTTTGCCGATTTTTTAATTATCTTGTCAATTATGAAAAAAAATTGGTTTAATTTACGAGTACTGTATATGTATAGTTAAATATGGAAATTTAATAGTCTTAGCAGTTCCAAATTCAAAAGACAAATTCAAATCGAAAGGATTCATTTGCAAAATTGTGAAACAAAATATTTATTTGAACGTAATTAATATTACAAATATTCAAATTATTTGACCAAATCCAAGAATTTTGAGATCGAATCAGAAGAAGCTTTGATAGTCTTGTCCCCAGAAGTCTATTTCTGTCCTGAGTAATTCTTGACCCAGCTCCCGAGAACAAACGCTCGCTTGGGACAGACGTGGCAACGATAGGAAGATAAAAGCATTACAATTTTTGCATGCTTTTCAAAAGCAGATTTCGTATGATCTTCTTTGAATACACTTAACTTAACGTAACTTTGACAACTCGCAAGTCGCAAGTCAAACGAAACATGAATGATGTACTTTACATTCCTCTATTTCTGCCGGCAATTGAATTTTAGAGTTGATGAGCTTATGACAGGTAAAGGAAAGACAGTAGACAAACTTACCTAATTACTTATCTATGTCGCACTGTCCCGCCTCCCACGACAAAGCAGAAAAGGAATAGTGCACTCATTTAAAAATTAAACTATAATTGTCACGAGTTACGTCTTATGTCTGCGTGAATAAATCTTTGAGCCGATTCTTACAAAAATATTTTTCAATGAACCTTTTCTTAAAATTAGTTTTCATACCTACTAACTTACAAAAGATCTAGAGGCTCTTGATTTTGCTGTTTTTTGTTTGTAGGTAGATTGTTGTTGCAATTCAGTGTTCAAAAAACTTTTTTGTTTAAGAATTACACTTTACACATGTAGGGAATGTTCAAGTGCAAATGTTGCAAATGCAAAAACAGCAGCATTTGGTTGGCCTCAGACATGGAACAATCCAAAACCGGGAGGCTTACCGACGCTTTCTGAGGTCAACGCGGCGTACCCCACAGGCGGATCCCTAGTGTGAAACAGAAAAGTGGGAGAGTTGCGATCGCTTCAAGATCACTACTCGTAACTCGAAATGGAAAGAAGAAGGGAATGTTCAAGGAAATGAATGTGCGATGCCGAAGTTTTTGTCGGTGTTTTCAGTTTTGCCTTCGATGTATCGGCGATGTATCGTTTTTCAAAACATCGATGTGAACATCGATGTCTCTGACCGAAACATCGATTCTTTGAAAACATTGATGTATCGTTTGCAACCCTAGTGCCATACGCATCGAAAAATTTAACTGTGCCTTAACGAGCTTGCCTACTTCGTTCTTTAATCAATCTTAGACTTCGGTTTTTGTTTTTTTTTGTCCAAGCCAAAATATTTCAATTTACTAAATGCTGTTTTTTATTCTTTCATTCCTCTGTTCTTTATTTTAATCATTTTCTTTTCCGTAAGTATTTCTAAGAAGTGATTAAAATCAACACTCTCATATCTTTCTTCTTACGAAAATTCCACCTTAACCAATTTAGCAAGATTATTGTATAATAGCACAAGCTTATAGATAATCAAAGGACAAATCAAAGCTAAAACAAAAGAAATTTAAAAAAATTTTAATCAAAACTTTCATAAAAATAGATCTTTAAGTCGGAGACAACCCCGTAAAAACAAGAGCATAAGCCTTCTAATCACTTTGTTTTGTTTTCGTTTGGGTTTGAATGTAAGCATTTTTTAATTAACTTTTTATTTTGATGGAATCCCCCCAATGTGACAATGTGAGTATTGAATGATAAGAACTTAAGTATATGCTCTAGGTAGATTGGCTATAAAAGCTGATCATTCGTTTCAATGCAGACAAAAGTGAATTGAACTCTGCCTCATCAGTATTTCTTTGAGTATCCTTATCAATCCTTTGTTTACAAAATGAATACAAAAGTAATTTGTGTTTTGGTAGTTTTGGGTAATTATTAATAAAAATATTTTATATACAACATTGCTAACTTCTATTAATTCTTTCAACAGCTATCGCAGCTTCAGTGAGTGCAGGACAGTGCCCTGGATCATGTCCTCCACAACGTAATCCAGTTTGTGGTTTCGACGGAATGTGTCTCTATAACTTCAAAAACGGATGTGAAATGATTAGATACAATTGCCAAAGAGGAGGACGTAAGGCTATTGCAGATATTTCACATATTATTCATTTCTCCTTTAACATTTTTGTTATTTCTTAGATTTTCGTAATGCAGATTCGTACCAGTGTCAAGCAGCACAAAATGGAGGCAATATGTACCAGTATTGCAGGCATATTAGTGGTTTTTGAGTAATGAAGTAGTGATAAATTTAAAAAAGTGAATAAAATCAATGAAGACAATAATTATTACAACTGCAGCATCTGCTTTTCTTATTCTATTCTATTCTTAAAGTATCCTTTCTCAAAGCGAAACTGAATTTCGTAGAGTAGTTTTTTTAAGAAAAAAAAAAAAAAAAAAAAACAGCACTAACAGCATTTCAAATGTAGAGAATCTGCTATTCGAATTAAGTACAAACACTTCGATGGAGTGAATTACATCATCACTCCACTTGGCTTTCAAAATAAGCGTTTATGTATTTCCTTTTCATTCACACTCAATTTTTGTGTAAATATGTATTGTAAAAACTAAGAAAAAGTATGCATCATGAGATTTTTATAACCACAAAACTCTGGAAGAATCTCGCGATGAGGTATGAACTTAAGGCTTGTAACCTCAACCGAAAAGATATTCCTTGCATTTTCAAAAATTTATAGATATTTCTAAACGCAGAAAAAGTGGCTGTGCGAAAATTATCGACTGTCGTTATTTTTCCTTACGATTATGATGTAATCTGACAGCCGAAAAATGAGCCTAAATAACAAATAAATTTATCAAAAAATTGTAAGAAAAGAAATAGGCTGAGGATGCAACCTTGAAGTACAGCAGCTGCTGTTTCGAACGAATCTGATTTTTTATAGCCATTCCGAGCTCTATTATAAATAAATGAATTAATTAATAGGGTGACACAACAGCGCGAAGACCCCTCGGCCTAGCATAATACTCACAAATTTTCTGTCAGTTCCCAACAGCTAATCGAGAAAGCGCCTCTTATGTCGATGATATTGCTATCAGAGATTTGCGAATTCTTCGCGACACGCGATAAACGCGATAAAACATTTTCTGATTTCTTTTAGGATTCGAACCACGCGTAACATACAGGCATACTATTGACGAAATCAACAAATAGCAATAAGTATTATTTAAGTCAATAGGTCATAAGAAATTGGTATCATAATATAAGTCAGTGAATATGTCGTAAGCAAACGAGGCAAGCAATGCATGCAAGTTCATTTTGTGTGTCACCATTTTAAACAAAGCTAATATGCACTGTAGACAAAATGAGCTTGGACTGTATTGCTGCGAGCTGACTTACGTTATGATATAAATAGAATAAGAGAATCAATAAATTTTACTATTACTCAGAAAACAGACCAGAGTAGTAGTCAATATAAAAAATCTCAACACTGACAGATTTCTTACATGCCAACCAATGCGTAACCGGGCACTACATTGATATGAAGACAGTCAATACAATCGAGTTCGGTCTTACTTACTAAAAAGAAAATGGAATATTTTGTACAATTCTCCAGACTTGCAATAACTTGAAAGATTATATGGAACTAATAAAGCTTTGCACCATATCTTCGGTGTACTCGGTTGTATCGCCAAAAGATTATTTCATGAAACTTTTTTCAGCGATTTAAGGATAAATATTAATTATGGTCTTAAAATTTTAATAACTTTTCTGGTCTTGAACATGTTTTCTTAGTACGTAGAACTAAGACAATAGTCGTCAAACAGGCTCAGAGCATGTCTGTGTAAGTCCTCTTTAAAGGGATCATCTCAGTGTGAAATTTTCAAAAAATTGTTTTTTTTATTTTCGGATAATATACACAAACATGCTGTTAAATTTTTAAACCGCAATTCGGATTATTTTTGTCATTACAGCATTTCTTAGAGAAAAGGAACGGAGCGCGTGACGTATGACCTTCTATCTGTATTCAGTTCTTAAAGTTCATTGAAGGTATTAAACTGGTTCGTTGGGAAGCCAAGCATTTCAGTTTATTTTCGGCATTCACTACGCGGATGGACTTCAGAGAAAAACATCGTTTTTCAATGTTGTTTTTAAAAACGGTGTTCGCAGCCGAGAGAAGAGTTTTCAAGCTATCGATTCCAAAGTTTTTCAGAACATACTTCTTGTCATTCTCTATCGTCATATGGAAGCGTTTTTTTTTAGTCATTTCGTGTTCTTCATCGCTGTTTTAATTTATTTAAAAATACACAGACCGATTTGTTTAGTTTAGTTTGTTTATTTCATCAATTAGAGATTTATAATTAGTAATTAATTTAGATTACAAAAAAAAAAAAAATAATATAATACATAGTAATAATAGTAATAATAACAATAATAAACATAATAGTGATAGTAAAAGTATAAATAATAAATGATAAATGTCAAAGCGTTTGCAATACTAACAAGACATTTTTCTTGAAAGAATATCTAGAACAATAATTGAAAATGTCAATTAGATCGACTACTTCGTTAGTTTCTCTGATGCAACGAGCTATTGGTCCATTCCTACCATAATTAGTAGGCATGAATGTTTCCTGGAAATAAAAAGGTAAACGGAGACTCCTACTAGGAGAATAAAAATCAATTGGCTCTAGCAAGTTTGGGCAAATTATATGGGCTGAAAAATATTTCCGTCTTAGCTCAAGTGTTCTTATGTCGAAAAGTAGGCACCTGAAATTATATGGTGGCCTTTCAATTGCCAGTTCAGCTTATTAAAAGCATGTCTCGTAAAGCTTTTTTGAATTTTCTCTATTCTATAAGAATGTGGATTATAACATGGATTCCATTTCAGTGTAAAAGGATCTGAGAACTCTTTTGCAATCCGTTGACTAGAACCTAGCATCTAATAGGCTTTATTGACTATGTAATCTATATGAAGTGTGAAAGATAACTTGGGGTCTAAAATAACTCCTAGGTACTTTTTTTGACTAACTTTTTCTAGTGTTATACTATTGATAGAGTAATCAAAAACAATATACGACTTTTTCCTGCAACATATAAAACCTTCACATTTGGACACATTTAGAAAAAGTTGATTTTTTTTACACCACTCAGCAAGCTTTGTTAAGTCTTCCTGGAGCAAAAGACAGTCATGGACTGTGTTTATGTATTTAAATATTTTTGGATCATCTGCATACAATAAATGTTTAGAATGCTGACAAATATATGTTATATTATTTATGAATAAATTGAACAATAATGGGGCAATATGACTTCCTTGTGGAACTCCTGAAGTAACCTTAATACATCTTGACATACATCTACCTATCTTAACGTATTGTAGTCGATTTAAAAAATATGAACAAATCCACTTTAAAAAATTTGAACTGAATCCTATTTTGGACAGTTTGCATAATAAGATTTCATGATTTACCCTATCAAACGCCTTGGAAAAATCAGTTAATATAATATCAGTCTGACAACCCTTTACAAAACCATTTACAGTACGGACTCGATTAACGCAACTAATAGAAATTCGGGCAGTTGCAGTAACCGAGGTTTTTGCACTTACTGGGTCATGTTTTCTGTATGAATTTTTAGTAAAAGACGCGTTCAGACGATCCAATTTGTTTGTCAAGCATCAAGTTTGTTAAGCAAATTTGTTAGTCTGAACTCTCCATCAAGTGGCTTTTCAAATTTGTTAAATGTATTTCAAAATTTTTTGATATTTTTGCAAAATGGACAACAAGTTTGAGAAATGTTAACGCTACTCGTTAAACTTGCTAGAAATTTCATTTCATTTCACGGAAAGACTATTTTTTCTTTCCTGACCGGTACATTGAAAGTGGAATTTACGATGGTTTCAAGTAGTGCACCTCTTTAGTTCCAACACGCTTTCTATTGTTTTTCTTGCATTGCATCCCTATTAAGCGCTGCTTCTACTATGTCCTTCATGGTTAAAATTCAAATCAGAATGGAGTTTGACGATTTGTTTGATGAGTGTGAACACTATGTGTATTTTCAGTCAAACTTTTCATCCTACAAATTTGACAAACAAAATTGATAGTCTGAACGCTCCTAAACAACAACGATCGCAACCCACTCGAATAAACACAGATGCATTTTATGTTCTTTTATGCATGTTCTTGCAAGAAATATTGTTCAGACAAACTAACTGTAAAATAACAGCAGGAATAAAGAATCAAAAGAGGAACGTGAATATAAAGAACAGATAGGTAAATAAACACATGAAGTTGCACTTATCGAGGTAGCTTTATTGAAAAGTTGCACTTATATAGAGTCAAGACGTATAACGATTTTAGTGTTGCAAAAATCGAGTAGTGGCACGAATCCAGGGTTGCGCAAACCGAGTCCGTACTGTATAACTGAGTCACATAAAATCGTAAGATTTGTGGCTGTAGATCTTCCTTGAACGAATCCATGCTGTGAGTCAGATATGACTTGTTTAGTATGAAAATTAGTCTTGTCACACACAATCTTCTCGAACAATTTTGGAATAACCGATAACTTACAAATATCGGCCGGTAATTGCACACTTTTTGCTTCGAGCCTGATTTGAAAATCGGAGTTATAAAAGTCTTTTTCCATTCGCCTAAAAACTGTCCAGTATTAAGAGAGGCATTGAAAATCTTGCACAGTGATAAAGCGAGTGATGCAGCACATCTTCTTACAACTATTGGAGAAACACAGTCAGGACCTTCGCTTTTGTTTTCATCTATAACGTTCAGTGCTTCTAAAACTTCTTCCACGCTAAAATAAAAGTTATCTATATCAACGACATTTGCTGACGAAAAGTCTGGAATATCATTCGGCTTCATGGGCTCATATACAGACTTAAAATAATCAGCAAAAAAATTACATATTGTGGGCTTGTCACTACATGTGGATCCAGTATATTTCATGCAGCTTGGCAAACCTGTGTTACTTCTTTTAGTATTTATAAAGCTCCGTAAATTTTTGCTGTTATTTTTAACTAGTGATTCAGCAGCTAAAACATATTTGCTGTACAAAAACTTATTATAGGATATCCTAATTCCTAACCATGAAAAAAGAATTCGCGAAAGTCAGTAATTTTTCGGGCAGTCACACTGAGATGATCCCTTAAGCTCTGTTTGAATAAAGAAATATTAGCCCACACATTTGTGATTATGAGAATTATAAGAATACACGCAAGACCCATAGTATAAACTGAGTTTGACATCATTCAATCATTCGGAGACCGTTTTGCCATTTTGACAAATAAAATTTTCATCCACTTTTCATTAAAAGGTTATTCCAACATCTCATTAAAGTTTGAAGGAACATAACGGGGAAAAGAAAACAAATAGCATTTAAATCGGCACAAATTGTAAGTCCTTAAAATGCGTCAGGCCTCGATGCTTCTGGGGCTTTGTTCCACCACCCCATGGAATTAGTTAGCCATGAAAATCTAAGTTATTTTTTTTCATCACTAGAAATAGTGGATTGTGCCTCTTCGATAAAGTCCATGTAACTTCCTGCAACCCTAATCCTCGTTTCTTTATGATCCAATTCAAAACACATTTTTTTTTTAATAGATGTTGGAATTAAAAAAAAAAGAAAACAGTAGTTCATTCGCTCGTATAGTTATGGCGTTAAAGCTTAGCAAGTACTCACAAAAAGTCAATCGTTCTTGTCTACAGCAGTCAACACTTCTTTTGGTATTTACTTTCTTAATATATAAACCAAAAATTTTTGTTTTCATATCCACTTAAACAAAAAATTTTCTCTTTTCAAGTCTGTAGACCACTTATTTAATTTATTTATTTTATTGAAATAATTCACATATTAAATTTACAAATTATTTTGTAAAAGGCTTAGGGGTAATAGATCTAATGATTAATAACTACCATTAAAGCCATAACTACTGGTAGAGACGTAAGACAATTTTGCAATTTAAGGTCTCTGTTTATAAATTCACCACTGCTATTTCACCCATTTTTACCTTACTCTCTGTCAATGAATTTGAAAAAAATTCATTTTCTGATAAAAAAGTAGAAGTGAAGATCGATTTATGTTAAATTTATGAGACCTACGATTTATTTATCTAAATGTTAACCTAATGCAGATAAAATCCATACAATTATTTCCTTTGTTGTGTAGTAGCAAAAACGAAGGGTTACATTGATAGCAATTTGTGCATGTAGGTGAATAGCTGATTCTAAATGATCGTGTGGGTGTTATCCTTACGTAACGGTGATGCTTATATAGAGTTGTGATACTGAACGGTAATTGCAAGCTTTTACTTGCACCTTGAAGCTTGAACTATTCTATTTTTAATTTGTATAACATAGTCGCAGAACTTTTTCGAAATTTAATAACGGCTAACATTTTGGCAGACACCATAAGGCATAGAAGATCTGCACCACTCAGGATTGGCGTTGCGGAAACCTTAAGTGATAACAGACATCATTAATTTGTATCAATTTTACATCATTTTCAAAACACTTACGTCCTCTTTCTTCACAGTTGATCTTTTTCAATTCACATTTATTCCTAAATTCATAGACGCATTGTGATTTGTAATCAAAAGCACACACAGGATAACTCTCGAATGGACAATCAAAAGAACATGAACGTCCAGCTTTTGCGGTTGCAATTGCTGCAGGAAAAAAGATAAAAAGTTAAGGCTACAATTTGTTTTAATTAAACCGAAAAAGGTTAACTTACCAATTGCAATCAGAAGGAAAATAACTTTCGTATTCATTTCGTAGATCGCAGTCTTTACTTTGAGTATAAAATTAAGCAATCGATCAGCTTTTATAGCTTTGCCAATCCCAAAAAGACTTATCTCTGGTAAGGGAATGCTTCAAAGGTTAACATACATATCATTTAGATTTTGAAATTGACATTTTTTAATAAGTCCCAACTGTCTCGAGTTTAATTGGAGATAAGATTTGAATTCCAGAATTACCCACTTGTCAAAGAAGAAAAAAAAGGAATCAATTAGTAGCTACAAAGTGTGAGTCGCGAGTCAAATGAAAGAAGATAAAAGAAATTTCAATCTAATCAAACAAGTTCTACGATCAAATCTTTCTTACCCTATCATCAATGAACCAGCTTACAATAAAAGCTTTCAAAATTCTCTTATCTTGAACGGGTTTCCCTGACTCAATTGATTGATTCAGTTCGCAATGGATTATTTATGTACTGATTGCATGCGGTTTTGCTTTATTTTTGTTTTATATTAATTGTTAGTCACCCTCAATCAATCTCTGATGATGAAAACACCTGATTCGTAGTAAAAAAAAAATCCAAGGGAACAGAGAAAATGTTAAAATATAAGAAACAACTTCACACTTCTGACTATCATCAGACGTCCGACCATAACGTTTCTTCGATAGTTTTTCATAATGAATCGCTGATAACAACTATCTGCAATCTGCTGAAAGATCTCGTTTGGGGTTATCAGTGTTTTGCTTCTCGTTTGTCAAAAAAAAAAAAAAAAAAAATCGGAATATCATCGTTGATTAGCGAAATGTTGGATTGGTGACAATTGATCAATAGTTGGTGATTGCATTGATTTGTGTGTAGACCTGTAACAGAATACCAACGAAAATAAACTTTGAACTAAAGGTCAAAATAGTGGACATTTGCCCGGGCCCGGGCATTTTCATGAAAAGTGGGCCAAAAGGCCTGCGTTAGTATAGTTCTACTTCTATGAATGCCAATAACAATGATTGGTGATGGCTGATTTTTTATGAAAATATCTGAATGCTAAAATAGTCCAAAAAAAAACAACACAGCTGAAAAGAACGAGGGCGAGGGGTTATTGTAAGAGGATTGCAGTCACTGGTAGAGATTTGGAAGTAATTTTCTTACAGACTGCCAAGTGGCGATGTTGAAAAATGTCGCAGTCAAGCACCACTTAAAGTCAGCTATGATGAGAAAGAATTGCGTTCTTTGACTTGAACTTGGAAGTAAAAGTAGCCAAATGCACTTTGAAATTGAATAAAACCTCAAAGAAGAAGAGAAATGTGTCAAATCATATTTATACAAAAAAAATTTCCAAGCCCGATGTAGATACATATAAGCCACGTATCTTTATAGATTTATATGGAATATAATTTCCTCAAAAGATATAATCGCGAAATTTGGTAACCAAGTCGTACTTCTGTCAAACTCAGTTCGCAGTATATTTGACTGCAGCAAACAACTGTAGTAGAGATACTTTTAGACAGTTCGTATTTAAGGTATTAAACATGCCATTAATTCAACTTTTTTAGATTTTCAAGTAAAAATTCAAGTCCTGATTTAATTTATACCAGTGTAAGCCTTACTTTGAAGTAGACTTTAAGTGAATATTGTTCCCTGATTGATGAAACAAGCACATAATAAATTGCTTTCAGAGCCACTCATATCAAAAACTTAAGTATTTACAATATGGAACTCAGTTACTTTTAAAGGGCAAAATAGTCTGCTTTTATTAAAAATTCGTTGGCTATATCAGATCGGCGGGGTAGCTCGGATCCTACGGTGATCTAGCATATAGTGTCTTCACACGTTATTAGATGCGGCTATGTTATTTAGATTCATTGTGCTTTCATAGATAAGGTAAAAATTGTACATTCGTTTTGGTACTCGAAAATGGGAACTTTTGGTCAGTGATCTTGCTGCACTGCTTCCAATATGGATATGAAATAAAATCTATGTTACTGAGTACTTTTTAAGTCCGCCCTTTCGATTTTGTTCCAGCTGGAATATGGTTGTAAAATATAGTATATGTAACGTGGGGATAATGTAGCGTTATATGTAATTTCTCAGGCTCTAGAGTCTAGACCATCTCTGTTCCAAATTACTCTTCCTGAATTAAGCGAGTTTGCAAAAAAACTAATCATCACCAAACCTTTTTTATCATTTTCAGATGTAGATTCACACTAACACATGCGTTTTGGCTCACTTTATTATTATTATTATTATTAAAGAATCTTTATTTTTTCCATAATAAGTACAATTCTGATTTTGAAATTACAAAGATTTACAAGCATGGCTGTAAGCCGTCTGCCGGAAAGTTTAATACTCTTAATATTTCGAGAGAAAAGGTATACTTTTGGGTATATTAAGATTAATTAACAAAAAGTGATAAGCTATAAATTTAGAAAACAAAAAACAAAATAAAATATGACTTTTCGAATTGGAATTACAGATAGTTCAAAGATATTATTTACAATTTAAATTTTCAAATGATTAAATAAAATTTTAAAAATATTTTAGTGTTCAAAAACTTAGGGTTTTTAGTTTAGCTAAAAACAAAATTAGGGATGTGTTTCAAGGATTTGCAACATCATTTAAAAAGCGCAAAAAAAAACAAAAAAAAAACTGAGCTTGTAATTTAGCTAGAACAAAATTTTAAATGATTTGGTATGAAGGTTATCCTAAAAGTCCTCGTACAAATTTCTATATGAAACCGCATGTGAGCAATACTGTATAAGTAATTTCCAACCACTCTCTCCGTTAAGTACGCTTAAGCATTCCTCCAATGATAGGGAACTTTTATTGAAATATAGACGTCGGATTTTTGAAGCCCTGGACTGGACATACGGCCAGGTGGTGGAAAATGTTTTCTGGTTTGTTTAGGTTACATAGTCTACAGTTCGGGTTAAGCTCAGAACTATGTGGCCTATAGTTTAACTGTAGCTTTAACCCGTACGGGCCTTAAATATAAGACTCATCTCCGTTACAGGAAATACATTCCGAAAATTGTTGGTTTCTCCTAGACTGTGATTCAATCTTTTGTATATTGATCGTGAAACAGACTCTCCAGCCCGATCAAGAAATGACCGGTAGACGTTTTCATCAATGCAAGAAATGCAGTCATAATAAACAGACCTCCATAAATTTAAGTTATCCACGGAGAGGTTAGGAGAAGAGTCGTGTGCCGACGCTAGTTCATACCAGTCTTTAATAGGCGTACACCGACACCTCAAAGACACTGACATAATTCTTTTCTGAAAAATTCTCGTCAGATCTTTGCATGACCTTAAGAATGTAGTCTGCATTAGCTTTTAAATTTTTTACAAATATTCTAGATAACCCCGATTCGACGTGTATGGCATAGTTAGGCGTGTTTGCTGGTAAGCGAAAAAAGCGTTTGAAAAAATATCTTTGTATACTTTCGATTTCATCTATTTCCTTGTATCCATAGACTTCATTCGTGTAACAAAAACAGGTTTTGATTGTTGCATCGAAAACTTTAAACTTAGACGCTGGATCTACATATTTATTCTTAAAAAAATCTGACCACATGCAATTGATTGCAGCTTTTGCGCTCGCTAACTTTTCTCTTATAATGTCTGCCAAAATGCAAGCGGTTATTAAATTTTGATGAAGTGAAGTTCTGCGACGAGTTTGTATTAAATAAAAAGTAAATCGTTCAGTATCACAACTAATTCTACTAACAGCACTGGTGACCATCACACGAACATTTTGAATCACCTATCATCTTACAGAGACCATCAAATTCAACCTACCACTTTTTTTGCATTAATACAAGAAAGGAAATAATTGTGATATTGAATTAGGATAAGATATACATTTTGTAAATAAATCGTAGGTCTCATAAATTTAAGATAAACCGATATTCGACTGTACTCTTTAGCAGAAAACAAAAAAGATTTTTTCAAAATCAATGATAGAGTAGGGTAAAGCCAGGTGAAATAGTATCAGGAGAGATGTTGCGATCTTATAATATTTTTCACTCGACGACTTATTTTTTAAACAGAGGTCATCATGTTGTCTAGCATTAGCTCTCGATGCGTGCTGTCGTTATGGTTATGGTGGTAGCATAATCTTCACATTCAAAAAGAAAGAAAGTAGTTAGATTGAGTAGACATTCTGACAAAAATGATATGTGTTGCCCGGCCCGATTTCCATTTTAAACAAGAAAGAAGTGCTATCCGACATCTAACTTTCATATGAAAACTTTGATCGTAAGGTTTTTAAAAATATTCTAGAATTGAATTGAAAAGTCAACTTGATTGATGGGGCCCATTTTTACATCGTGTTTGACGTCAACAAGTACAATTTTCGCAATCAGGATCCAGAAAACAAAACAATTATTATTATAACCTCTCCATCTCAAACTTGCGACAGTTTGATTCACTTTTTTTATTTAATCGAAGTCCAAATCGTTATTGAATGTTGCGTCTGCATTTAAATCACAATATGAACTTGGCGACGGACGTTCACAGCACACAAGAGAATTGCTCGCATCAAACACGAAAAAATCAAAAAAATATTCACAATTTCAAAAATAGTGAAAGTTTATCGCGTATCTATCTATAAATCCTTCTTAATGTCCCAACTTAACACAAAACTTATGAAGACTAAAAAACTGTTCTCACGGTTGGGCTTGGAGACTTAGAGTTTAGAGACGAATGGAAACCTGAATACAGTAAGTTCTTACAATAGAGATTTTATACAAAGTGTAGCTATCAACTGAGTGTCCTTAGGGCCACGCGCCACCTTCTCAATGTCGCATGCACAAAAAAAAAAAAAAAATACACCACCAAACCACAATTATATTAATCCATATAACCCGTCGTTTCCATGAACAATCATGGCCATTGGTGCGAGAAAACACAAGTTGGACACGTAAAGTCAACAAACCGCACAAAAAAAAAACCAAAGATTAAAACCGCCATACCATAATCCCAAAGAAACAATAAGGTAAGGAAGAAGCGGGCGGGTATTGCTGTCTGCTCGCATAATCTGTGATTTACCAACTCCCACAGGTCATACGGGCACATTAATTATATCTGGATGTGTGTGCGCCAGGATCAGATGCGGACGAACTCCGATGCAGTGACCCTCTCGTCGCGATATAGACACCACAAGTCTGTAAAAGATCATCGATGAAGAAATGAGCTCTTAAAGCAGCTATCATCCCAGCAATTCGCCAGGAAAATCTCTTTCTGCATCCCGTGCCGTATGATCACCGCATTCATTGATCGTTGTATTAATCTTCTTCTCAAACCGGGACGAGGAGGTTTCTTGTGAATATTATCAGACTACGTCGACGACGACGACGACGACGACGATGATGACGACGACGATTCCGGCGACCGACTCGACCAGACCTGGCGAATAAGCAAACAAACGATGCGCCATTAAATTACAATCCGCATGCATTAAGATGCGAGGATAAGATTTCCTTCCTTTTTTCTCGTGTTTCCTATAATTATAGGTGTTTGTGGACATGTCCACTTCATAAATCTTCATTGCACCGTCCACAAAGCAATTCACGGTAATGGCCAATTCGAAGGGGGTCGTCCCGAGACATTTTATACCCCCAGTGTGCTGTTTGGCTTTTCTATTGGCGTGTTGACAGCTCTTGGGTCTGTGAAGATTGAGACTGACGTTTGTCCCTGACACGTTTGTGGCAGCAGCGCACTTTTCCGTCCTCGCATGTCAGTGTGGGAGTTTTAATGGTCCTTTAAAGGGGATTAATTCGTCAATCCATCTATTCGCAGTGTCCACATATGGTCCATGTCCATGGTGAACCGCGATCTGGTGTAGGCTGATCCAGCTGGAAATGCTGTCAAATTGTTATGCGTTCCAACGTCGCGTCGCCATCATCGTCGTCATTCTTCGTCTTCTTCTCCAGTTTGGGTGATGCGTGTCGAATTTTTATGTCCCGTACAGCCTGTATCATGTTATTATGTCACAAAAATTAAGTTATTATTTGTTTTTAGTGCGCCCCAAATCGAACGTAATAACGGACCACGTTTAAGGCATTTTAAATTCAGAAACAAGCCATCTCACCTCTGTTAGCGAGTGCAGTCGCAATGGTGCACCAAGCCATCACAAGCAATCACTCTGAATTCCTGAAACTGAAAACTGAGATCAATCAAATCCAATCTGTTGTGAGCAAATAATACTAAGTGAAGAGGTTTTGTGTCGCGTCCCCAAGTCGCATCGTAGCTCGTTGGACGACAGGAAGGACGCGGAGAACAGTACTCGAAAAAGTTTGTTTACTTTTTTCTCGTGTTGTCTTTCTTCCATGATACTCACCTCCATTTATGGTCGCAAACAAATTTGCCAAACAAATTTTTTTCGTGTTCCGTGGCACCATTTTTTCTCTAACTGCTGTCTACTATAAGAGTGCTAAGTTTGGGAATCAAGTTGCAACAACTCAGTGTAGAGCAAAATACTTTCAGCTCACAGTTTATGGTTGTTTAGATTGAGGAAAAATTTGTTTTTAATTTGTATGATTAGACGTTGGTCGCTTTTCATTTTAGACTGATCATTGACGTAGCGATGTAAGATTTGGATGGTGGGTCATTTGAGTTAGAACAAATGTTTGTAGCTTGGATTGTGTGTAACTATTTACAAATTCTTGTTTCTATGATAATTTCTGTTATGGTCCTGTAAACTGAGTCCTGCAACTAGGGTTTAAATAACATTCAATTCTATTGCTGAAAATGATTACAAAGAGCAATCAATTTAATTACAAACATTAACGTAGATCCCAGAGCCAATATACACATAAACACGTCCAAGCAAAAGCTTTAAAACGTGTATAACAACGAACATCAAACGAGCACACAAACAGCTGGTGGAAGTTCAAAATATGCACGATAAACACGTTTGGAGCTGGAAATAAATTGTTCAGTTTTTAAAATACAAGCGATTCCCAAATTTTGTTTTGCTGAAAAATACCACCTCGGAAAGAGTGCTCAGGTTTAAGAACAGTTTCTGCATAGTAACCTCTTTTGCTATTGCTTTTCTGATCTTCGTTGCCACGAAAAAAAGCCAAATTAACAACTCATACAATTGTAGACCGATTCGAGGAACTGAACTTAAATTCGCTGGAAAGCGCTCGATGGTATCACCATTTTTGAAAAGATCTAAATCGACCCTTCAGTGGAAGACCTAAACATGCTCAAACGGTTCATGAATATATGTAATGCTCACATTAAGAACAAATTTATACTTGACCAAAGAGTAAGAAAATTACTATTGTGTCCAAAAGAAATTTAAAATGTTTGGTCCTTTATGAAAAACATTAAGAACTCCTCCACGTCACCGGTATGTCAGCTCCATCGACAAACCAATTAGCTGCGGCAGCTGAATTTACTGCTCACTCGACACTTCCACTCAGTAGGTATATTAGCTCCTTCCGAGCTTAAGAATGCAGATTCTTCAACGAAGCAGATATTTTTTTTTTCTACAGTGGCAAAATCATTGTGTAAGTTTTCTTATTCTTCTGGGAGATTTCAGACCAGATATGGAAAACTACATTTATCCAGCCCATCTTAAAAAGGTGAATCTTAATCTCCTTCCAATTACCGCCCAATTGGACTAACTTCCCTTCGTTCCAAGATCATGGAAATGTTGAGAAATAGTCAACTAATGCATAATAGCTATTTTTAAGAGCGAAAGCTTCTCAATGACCGACAGTACATCTTTCGTAGCATAAGGTCCACTGGTAATTTGATGGCATATTTCACCGAAAAATTTAACCAATACTTACACCGTTTTGGAGAAAGTAAGATTGTTGTGCTTTATATTTCATATATTGAGTTCGACACCATGCTCTCTTATCGCAAATGCGTGCTTTTAGTGCCGATGAGTCATTGCTTCGTTAGATTAGAAACTACCTTTCGGGCTGCTCAATACAAGTTGCATTTGATGGTCTCTAGTCTGATAACATTTATAAATGCTGATGTGCCCGAGGGCTCCATTTTGTCTCCGACTCTCTTCCTTGTTTTCATAAGTGATCTCTTGTCTGAAACTTCGAGTTCTCTCAACTGTTTTGCTGATGACTCAACCCTCAGC
The DNA here is from genome assembly GCA_949752695.1 of Melanostoma scalare. NCBI lineage: Eukaryota > Metazoa > Arthropoda > Insecta > Diptera > Syrphidae > Melanostoma > Melanostoma scalare. The sequence goes on along the minus strand of OX456984.1, from coordinate 189,080,371 downwards.
TTGTCATATTTGTTTCCAGATTCAAATTTCCGCTCTTCGGATGTGGAACTGGAACGGTTGCGTATGAAAAGCTTATTGACAGCATTGCTACTAAAACCGTGTAGAATTCAATGCTTTGAAAACTCAATGTTGTCATCTGTCGTTAAAGCTAAACATCCTCCATGGCAATTATCTTTGAATGGAACCTTTGTCCAAGAAACCGAATAGCTTTCACTACTTTCCTCAGCCATCTTGGCGCCTACTTCATGGGCACAAAATAGAGCGTTGAGACTGATAGGTGATAGTTTAATTGTAGAATCTATTGATTCTCTTGAACATCATCGAAACATTGCCTATCTCTCTCTTTTTATCGCTTTTTCTATAAACAATGGCTTTTTGAAATAGCCAGTTAATTCTTCTAATGGAAATTCAATTTTATAGTTCTTGATATTGACTCAAAGCTTCTTTGTAGCGAGAAATTGGGGAGCATCTGCAGTTTTCTTGAGCTGTCCCCAAATAAAGCCAACAAAATTTGAAGGAAATTTAGGAGATGTGGCATTTTGGGAACACAATTTTCATATCGTTCTTGGTTCTGCTGTTGGAACACTTCACTAATAAGCGTTTTCTTAAGTCGGTCGCTCCCACAACCAATTTGTGCGTTACTTGTATTTCGGCCAAGCTAATGTCATTGTCAGCTTTGCAAATACTCAGCCTGAAGCAGGTGACACAATATAAATACTTTGGCAGTTTGGAATAATTTAACGCCAGGGGCATTGCATTTAAAAGAATTCTTGGTGCCAGTTTCACTTGCTGATTACTCGAGAAGAGCAGGTGCTTTATTTATTTCCGGTAATTTGGGAGCCTTCCTCGATTTTTCCAAAGGGTACGCAAATGCTTTTCGACTTTCAGCATCTGTTGAATCTACCAACGTTTCGGTAAGAGCACAAGGAGCTACATCAGCTTTTTCTTCTTATTTTTTGTTTTTGATTTCGAAGAAGGCATGAATGCTGCTACTACAAGAGGATGAATAGAATGGATTGGTGATACCTCTTGTGATCTATTCCGTCTAACCGCAGCTTCCAAGTTATCACAGCTGACCTCCTCTCTTATCACCAATTATTCGATGCCATCTCAATACCAGATTACCACTTTACTAAGAAGCTAGAAGTTCACTGCGGATGAAACTTGATCGAAGGTCGGGTGGAACCTCCGATTTGTTGTCTTCATCAATTTAGATCGATCCAGGAAACACGTCATGGGAGAACTATTCGGAGTCCCTTTAAAAAAGAGAAGCATTGTTGAGAAATGTTTCTACAATTACGTGAGCCGTAGGGTAGACTGGGTACGGTTGATACAAAGGGCGGTTGAAACAACACAAATATTCTAGTAGTATACGGTACGAGAATGTTTCCCGAAGGAAAACGAAGCGAAAAAAATTAGAACAATTGTCAGTCTGGCTTAGAACGTGGCAATTGGCAATTGTTCAAAAATGGGTTTTTTCTTAATCGATAACCAAATGTAACATTTTTTGAGCGGTTTTTTCTTTCAATAATCAATGCTATTCTAAGTTTTGAGTAAAACACAGAAACACGATCGAAAAAATCTTCTTTAGTTTCTGAGAAATTAAAAAAAAACCAAGGTAGGAAATATAATATGTATATTGTATAATGTATATCTATAGCTATACTAACTATGGACTTCAGCATGTAATAAGCATCTGTCAAAAAGTCTTATACTTATATTCAAAAATAAAAAATGCTATCTATTTCCATGTGTTTCAACTGACTCCTATTGCTGATGTTTCAACCGCCCCTGGTATGGGTAGGTACACTTGAAACAAAAAAGAAGTTTTTTAAAATTAAATGTTTAACAAAAAATAATGCATGTAGCACTAAAAAGACACTCCTTATTTGTAGATGGAAATCCGCTTTTTCATTAGACATCTCTTCTTCACAGATGGGATTACAGAAAGCAATGTTATAAACGATATAAGCGAAATTGTTTCAAACGTACCCAGTCTACCCTACGTATTTTCTTCCTTCCACTTGAGTTTATTTGAACTATTATTTCACATAACTAGCTTTGGAGCGAACTTCTTATGTATTGAAGATCGGGAAGATCATTCTGGGCGAAGTTTGGGTTCTGTGCAGCAAACACTTCACTTGGGGTTGAACATGTATACATGAAATCAATTGAATCAAATAGGAGCGCACATAAGACCAAATTTCAGTTCGTTCAATAGTCCCAAGAACATACAAATTTCAAGTACGCCTTAGACGTGCTTTGCAAAAGCGAAAGGACTTATATACGATCCACCCCGAGACACAATCGGTTTTGGTATTGTTAGTAATGCACACATCGCCGCACAGCTCTTGGGTAAAGCTAACTTTTTTTTTTATCCAGCAAAGGAGTTCACTTCAGCATGATGATGGCATATCATGTCCTACAAAGAAAATAAAAGGTTCGTGATTCCAAGCGATGTGACTTGGGTGTTAAGTCACACGTCAGCGACGCCGACGCGACGGTCGCACGAGCCCCGCCAGATGCATTTTCTCCGCATCCAAACTCTTGCCACACATTTCGTCTCGCAAAAGTGGTGATTTATTTGGTCGAAACCCTTTACCATAAAGACCCATAGACATAGACCCGAGATTTAGCCAGTGGTAACTAAACATAATAATTACGATCAGTCATTTGGGGTCCGCACGTAAATCACTTTCAGCGGGCCAGGTTAATGGCGAACCTGATCCAAAAATGACTCGCAGCTTGTCTCACAAGTAGACAAATTACTGATTGAAACACATTTGACAAATATTGATTGGTCACGAAGCTGGCGATAGGACCGTCAAAAGGCCCCAAAAAGTTGGCCGAAAAATGCCAGCAAAGTCCACAAAAGGAACCGACCCCAAATAAATTATTTGGCCAAGCTCCTGCCAGAGTCTGAGACGAAGTTCATTGATCGATCCCCTCCATTCCTCTCTGCCAACTGAACCCCTACGTCATTCTAATACAAATTGGCAATTATTAATCAAGTGTGCTCCGGACTAGGCAATCTAGCAATCGGACACCAGTGCCACCGTCATTAAGTATAGTCTCTGTTTCTTAGTCATCAAAAATCAATTTCACAACTTGGCAATGGAATGCAATCTCGTATGTGGAGCAAGCATAGACTTTGCAAAGACACTCCAGCAACAGCGACAGTAACAGCAGCGGCAGCAGCAATCGTTTGAAATCGGAGCGCCACGCCACGTGAATATGTGCTCATAATTCACTGTTAATCGGTAATTGCTGTCGTCCCGAAACATTGCACGGATGGTGAACTGGAAGCTACTTTGCCAGGCAGCCTATTGCGAGCCGTTGATCAGGCCATTTAATTCGATGTAGCAATAATTAATACTCACAACCCATTTGCACCTAGCGATGAATGCCCCATCAGGAGGTAACATTTAGTTTGGTAGCCACTACCAGATGCTAGAGATCTGTGTATTGAGAGTCTCCATTGCATTGACGATGGCGGCAGCAGCGTGACATATTTTCTGCAACGGTTTTTTACTGATTGTGTGGCGGATCCGAATCGGCAGCATGTCAGAGGCGATCGATTGGAACGGTACGAAAGTGGTGGCCCCATATGAACTATGTCGATCGATTTGGAAATGCCATTAGGTTTTTGATTGCGCAGATCGCAATTGGATGGTTGTCCTGGGACAGGCATTGCCGCCACCGGTTATTACATATGCGGGACGCACCGTACACATAGTGTATGCAAATGGATGCTGTGCTACTTGGAGGACAAAAAAGTGGCTCAAATGTGTGAAAGGCGTGGTAAATTGAAGCAGATGAAGTGTTAACTTTGTGCGATCGATATTTTTAGCTTATAATATAACATTTAATGGAGTTTGCCGTGTGAGTATGCATGTTTTGCGCAGATCTTTTAATTTATTCTACGATTCCCACGCTTAGATAAATTGATTTATTTCCTGTTAAATATTTGACTGTCCTGCTTTTCCCTTATTTATCAGTGATGAAAATCAGCAGATTTCAATTATAGTCTACGGACTTTCTTATAATGGTTTAATTTTCATTCATTTCATTTCAAATTTCACTGTCCTTTTCGTTGTGCATTACGCTGCTGCTTTGCAAAATGGGTTCTAGAGGTGGATAGTTGCAGTAGTTTTGTTACTACAATTTTTGCAACTGTCCTCACATTTCCGTCTATCATTTATCTCCCGGTACAGTAAATGCTTGCGAAATTTCGACCATTCTATTGTTTTTTTTTTCAGTTTGATCCACAAAAATAACAACTTTCGCAAAATGGAAGTATATTTTTGGGAAAAGGAAATCAAAGTACACCATCAGGCTCAAAGGGGGAAGGTGGAAAGGTCAATTTTATGAACTTGAAATTTAAAACAAAAATCATTTTATATAAAACAAGTTCCTTACTACTTCGTGTGTACTGCTTTTAAAAGCTGTCAATTTGTTCTCAAATCCAGATTTCATTTCAAGTTACTTTGGCGAATATTTTTTGGGTAAACAAGCCTCAAAATCAATGTTTTAAAAATAAATTAATTATTATGAATTTACAACACTTTGCACTACTAACATTTTTGGGTAATAAATGCTCTTATTAGCCTCAAAACAAATACTAACAACTTTAGCCAAAAAACATTTGTCGTTTCTGAAAAATTAATTGAAAGGCACTTTATTCCAGAACATCATTATTTTGTGTTTTCACATCATTGGACTTTACTTTCTGAGCAGATTTCCTTTTCTTATTGTAAAATATTGCACGGAGTCAGAAAGGCGCTGTCTCCTTTCCACGAAAAAGAGAACGCACGTACCACATTTCAATATTCAAGCGTCTTGTTCAAATCCTATAGGAATTGGTATGAAAACCAATTAAAAAAAGTCAATTGTCAATGTTAACAATCAAATTTTATTTATTTTTTGGATTTACTTGATTAATATAAAAAAATACAACAACAAAAAAGTCATGATATGAATGTTCATAAATATATGTACAACATTGAAATCACATTTTGTTTTATAAACTAAAGGAAAGGCATTCTCTTCTATTACATAAATAACACCTTATAGGTACATAGTTAAAAATATAGTATTAAATAATGAATTATTGATAATTTCAGTCTTTTGTTTTTGAATTGAACAAGTTTTCACAAGGTTTTGTCTTCGTCTTGGTCTACCTTTGGCATAAAAACAAATCAGCTTTAAAGGTAGTTTATTTTGTCTTTGAGCAGCTTTGAGTTCTTACTACTTGAAGCAAGAAGATTTAGACTGAACAAATTTTTTGGACTTGCCAGGCTACTTTGGTTTGATTTTTTCCATATCGAAGCAGTCTTATTCTCCATTTCACTCCCGCTAGTTTTATAATGGAGTGTAAATTTTTCGTCCTTAATATATTGAAGAAACTCTATTTTGCTGAACGGAACAGACGAAAAGTTTAACTGTCCCGCTCTGGCGAGAGATTGGCTTTGGCTTTGAAATTTATTGGCAACATTTGAATTAACTTTAATTTTACGTTCTTAAGATGCCGCATACGCGAAAGCTGGCTAAATATTTCCAAGATGAGCAAATATTTGTCGATGGACCTATGGTCGCAATCTACCTCTTAAATTAGAGAATGTCCTGTCTCCGAAAATTATTTTGATAGCTCTTTGTATTCTTATACATATATGGCGCAGAGGCATGGACCTTGTCAAAGGTACACGAGAACGCTTTGGGATGCTTCGAGAGAAAAATTCTTCGGGTGATTTTTGGTCACGTCTGCATAGATGGAGAGTGGAGAAGAAGATTCAACGACGAACTGTATGGGCTGTACAGCGACACTTGACTTAAATAAATAAATACTTAGTGTTTTTAAGTATTAAAAAAAAAAAAAAAAAAAATATTCATGAATGTACGCTCATTTTTTCTCTTTACTTTTAATTGTATTGTTAGTTTTATTCACTTGGTAAGCATTTTATTTTATACTATAAAAAGATTATATCTTAATGTATGATGTGACTAATTCAAATACCAAATACAAATACAAATACAAATGACTTGACCTTGTCAAACGAGTTAAGGCCCAGTGGCTTAGATGGCTGGGTCATGTAGAGCGAATGGACACCAACGCTCCGGCCCGGAAAGTCTTCGAATCCAATCCCGAGGGACGGCACTGTATAGAGGAAGACCGCGACTCAGGAGAGGACCTCAACCAACTTGGCGTGCAAAACTGGAGGCAGCTAGCTAGGGACCGAGCTGGCTGGAGAAGCATGTTGGTTGAGGCCCTAGTCCGACCAGGATTGTAGCGTGACCTTAAGTAGGTCAGTAAGCTCTTTGTATTTATATTTTCTGCACCGCCAGTTTAAATCTCTATACACGTACGACAAACCAAACCGCAATCCTTTTTTCTCATTTGTGTCGTACTTGCATATACGATCAGTCCAAGATTATGTGTGAGTACGTATGTATGTACGACAAAGCACTTTTAAAAGGTTTTTTATTAAAATTTTTGATCGTATGTATTAAGCCTATACACTTACGACAAAACAATATCAAGAAAAAAATAGAGGGAAAACACATGGAATTTTTGATCAAGGGGTGATTAATTTGTGGATTTACTACAAAATGCATACTAATTATCTCAGCAACGGTAAGAGATAGGCAAACTCTGACAACAAAAATGAAAAGAGTTCATTTGAAAACCTTATACCTACTGCATTTCCAGTTTAAAAACACATTTTGGCGCTTACGACAAAACAATTCTCGGGCGACGTAATGACTTCTTAAAATTCGCGCGAGCTCTCACAACGACAGACATTTTCAACAAAAACGGCTGCAAAATGAGCTCATTATAGATTGTCCAATACGAAGTTTTTTCTTTTAAGAAATAACTTCTCTGTCGTTTCGGTGTTAAACGAACTAACACCAGCGAACACGACCTATTTTTGGGTGCAAATAGACATTGTAAAAATGTCCTATGTAAAAAACACTGTTTATATCGGATCTCCCAATAAGTACTTGGAAAATTTTTCTTAAAACTTAAACTATTTGAGATATTCCAAACACTCTGTTATTGGCTTGAAATACAATCAAAACATTGATTGGAACTCGACTGTGAACAATGAAATTCCAAAACGGGTTTTGGCATGCATTCAAAACGAAGGAGGGCGCTTTGAGCACTTGTCATAATTGTATTTGTATAAAATACATAAAAAAGCTGCTAAAAGTGCTTATATTATTGTTTTATTCAAACAAACCTCAAAGCTAAAATTTTTTTTATTTTTTTTTAAATTTTACCCGTTTTGTATTATTTTACATAACATAAAATGTATGGGGTTTTTAGTGCACTTATAACTATATTTATCAGGCATTTTCTGCAAGAAAATGACCTCGAAGTCAAAACTTTGATTCAGGAAGAAAATCTGACAGCCCTAAGCCTATGGAAGCTGAACTTAAATACTGTCTTAAAAGAGTGTTATTTCTACAAAAAATTAAGTTTAAGATGAGGTCTCTTTCATCAGTATTGACAGAGATATCGAATTTAACACAGGTTACTGTGTTACTATTTATGTTACACCAAAGTTAGCCTTTTTTAAATTGTCAAAAAGTGAGTGATATCAAAGTTGAGAAAGAGCTTTACTGTATAACAATTCTTTTTTTAGAATATGACCAAGAATCACATCCAAAAGAATAATACACGAAGTACGGAACACCCTGTATAGACTCAAATTTTTGCACTTAACTTGCCAAGGCAGTTGCCTTGGGCCTTTGCTCTTCTTCGTCGCAATCAATGACGTTGCTTCGTGCATACTGAAATTCTAATTTTCGCAGACGATATAAAAGTTTTCAATTCCATTTAAAATACTTGTGATCGCGAACTTCTCGAAAAAAAACCGATAGCTTTAGAGCATGGTGTAATAAGAATTGTCCTATATCGTTTTTCATTGACAAAAAGAATTACTCCTTTTGTGAAAAGATCTACTCTTTTTCCATTTTTAATGTTTCATTGAAAAAAAGAGTAGTTCTGGAGTTACTCTAAACGCCAAAGATCTACTCCCAATCGGTTGGGAGATCTACTCTGAAAATGCAAAAACATATGTTTTATCAAACGTCAAATGGAAAAAAAATTTGTGAAATTTGTTTGGTGATTATTAAAATTGAAAAGAAAAACGAAAGTAATTGAATATGAGTGCAGAAATATGTAAATAATTTAGAATTTGTTAGTTCGCTGCATTATTTTTTGTCATCTACTTCGTCGTCATCCCTTTCCATCCATCACCTACATGGAGTTAAAAAAAAAGATTGAAAAGATGCAAGTGGGCGCATTCACTGCTTTAGTAGCTACGTAATCAAGTCATAAGAAACAACTGCGAAATGAGTTGAAAATTTTTCACCCCACGTAATGTAAAAATTTCAGATATAAAGTTAATTTAGAATCATTACGACGTTTCACAATCGGCTGTTCGGAAAAAATACGAAAGATTACAAACAAAAAAGGATTTACTGTGTTTGTAGTTCAATTTTGCATTCACAAAACTAATAAAATTTTGACTCCATAGTGACTACATAAGTGAATGCACCCAATGCTATTCCTGACAATTGTCATCAATACTACGACAAAACTGTTGAAAAATGTTTCATTGAAAAGAGTAGTTCTACATTTGAGAGTAGTTCTTTCGGATTTCAATGAAAAACGCTATTAGTCTGAACCCCTGGAAGAGCCGAACTATGACTATCTTGAAAAAACGGGACCCAAGTAGAACTGTGTGTTTGATGTCTTACTCATTATGCAGTGTCTCAAGCTTTCGTGACCTTGGTGTTTAATTCAACGTTAACCTTGAACTTAGTGACCACATAAACTCAATTGTGAGGATAGCTAACTCTTAACTAGGTTTCTAAAAGAGTTAGGCAAAAAAATTTGATGATCCTTATGTAATACTATCTTTGTATAACTGCTATGCTCGCCCTTGAGGCAATACAACACAAATTTATACGCTCTGCTTTGAATGGTCTTCCCTGGAAATATCATTTTAATTTGCCTCCTTATGAACACCGTATTCAGCTTTCTCGAATCCGTATCAACAATGATCTAATATTTCTAAATCGGCTTATGACTGGATTTATTGACTTATTGACATGCTTTTATCATAGGTTTTAACTACCGCGGAGGATTTCACCACTTGCGTAATTTAGAGTTGATTCATTGCCCCCATCATAGAACCAACTATGGCATGCATGAGCGCTGCTCACAGTTTTCAACGTTAATAAGGATAGTTTAAAACAAAAATTTAAAACTAGTGCTAAACATGCATAAACATTTTTTTCCATGGATATCCACATTTTACGAGTAATTGGCAAGTCCTCCGATAGTGAATTCATTGCCATGATAAACGATTAATCGATTAGCCGCTCGGAACTGGCAGAAAATTGTAGGTCCGCTCCATCCCCACAGACGGGATGGTTGTGAGAAATTCACTCTGTTGCGCCACCCTTTGTTTGTATGTATGTTTTTGAAGTGCGGATATCTCCTTGAATTTTTTGAACTTTGTTTCTTCTCATTCAAAGCTTCAAAGTCATTAAAAAAGTCACAAGACGAAATATTATGTCGATAGAATTGGATTTACGAAATTGCGAGAATCAGCTTGCTGACACTATTCTAGCTACATCCAACACTATTCTAGTGGCGTGTGATTCCCTCTATTCACGTTCCCATTGCTTTAATAATTTGAACTACTTACCCTGGGATCAGCTACCAATTGCAGCAAATCGCTTAATTGTAGGTAGTCACCTACATGCATTGGATTTTGCATTTTGGTTCTGATCTTAATCCTAACAACACCAATTAATCGAACAAATATCAAGACCCTAAATTACAATTTCAATGCACAATTTGCAAAGACCTAATAGACGTCCAACCTTTAATTGAACATATTTTATTTCGAATTCAACCAAAAAGGTCAGCAACATCTGTTGCTGCTGATTATCCCGAAAAGGAAATGTTACAGCCTACGCGTGTTGCCACGTTCAGTATCGATCTTGCAGCAGTGGCCAAATGGCAGTAACAGCAACAACAGGAAGCTGTTGTAGGCTTTCAAGCATCACGACCAATTCCAATACTGAAGGTACACAACAATACCAACTTCATCGGCGTCTTCGGCTTCGTCTTAGCGACAAATGCCAGTAACCCACTGTTCAAAGTAAAAAAAATAAAACTCTTATGCTATTATAAAATTACCCACAATCGAGGCCTTGACACACAATGCCCTTTGGAAGTCTTCCGCGCTCACTTCTTGCCCGTATGAGTGCATTTTATCTAATTAGCTCCTCGAGCTACTTCACTGACTCACATCTATGCCTACCATGACACTGGGCCACTCGACTTCATTTTTAGTGGCTCAATGAAAATGGCTCAGTGCGCAATAGAGTCCAAGTCTAATGGCGCGCTTAACGCTAATAGGACGAGTTTGTGGGATCAAATGTGGTAGTTAGTTAGTGGTAGCAACAACAGCCATCATCTACTGCTCGGTTCTTGCAAAGGTCAGGACTTTTGCGCGCATGTGAGATGTTAGGTGTACCAGCCTGATTCATAGCGGAGCTGTTGTTGTTGTAAGGCCGCGAGAGGACCGCAGGCGGTTACGTAGTTTTAACTGCTGCCAATAGCCGCATACGCCATACATCGTGACTAGCCAAATCAAGAAATTTTCTAGCTTCGCCGTCGAATCAGTCGTGCAGTGACTGCGGGCTGCAGCATGTAAGCTTCCTTTGCCAACGTCGCGTCGCGTCTCATTGGGAGAACAGTCGAGTCATCAACTTTGAAAACATTTATATTGATCGCGTATAAAGAAGCAAAGATCATTAGTTCGATGATCGGTTTACTGTAATGAGCTGAGGTAAGAGTGCACGTGTGTGCCTTTTGGAAAATTTGGATGTGAGTTTGAAATAGACATAGAATAGGAAAAAGAGATCTTGAGTTGTTTTGCAACATTGTAGGTGGGAAAACCATTCAGACACAATTTAACTATCCGCCACAGGGATGAGTGTAATCAAATTGATGGATTGATTGTTTTTGTGGACTTGTTTGATAAACCAGTCGAATGTTAAGTGACGAAGTCATGCATTTCGTAGTTAAGCAAAAAAGAATGAATCAGGGACAATCAGGGAAACATGATCGGATTCCCACTGGAATTGAAGTAAAAAAACAGGAACTCTCTTGTAGTTGCATATGGAGTTGCAGTTGGAATATGCATTGAGGCTTCAGCCTCAGTTTCAGTTCGTGTTGAGTTTTATTTGGAGTTGGAATCGGAGTTTGAGTTTGAGTTTAAGTTCGAATTGGCGTTGTAGTTAGAGCTAAAGTTAGAGTTAGAGTCAGAATTAGACTTGGCTTTGAAGTCTGAGGTTTGACTGGAAATTGAGTTAGTATTTAAAGATTAGTGTCCTCACACCTCACGTCATAATAAAAAGTAGAGCTTAAGTAAATAACTAAATAAATAAATGAATGGTGCAAAAGAGCGAGGAGCCCCAGAGCCTGGCACAGTTCTCAAAACCATGCCTTGTGAGGGAATGAAGGATACCTACAATTCTGCCAATAACGAACGGCTAATCGAGAAAGCGCTTTTCATGGCAATGAATTTACCAACAGAATACTTGCCAATTACTCGTGAAGAGCTATACCCGTGGAAAACACTTCTACCTCTGATGGGATTCCAACCTTGAACATATGGGTCAACAGACAGACATGCTGACCATCACGCCACGGGTACCACAAAAGCTTAAGTGTTAACCGCAATTTAAGTCTCCATTTCCAATCGATATTTTTTAATACAAACTCGTCAAACGTCGTCATTATGCCACAAAATAATCACTCAAAAACGCCCTCTTCCTTCAACTCGTTATTTATCCTTAAGAACTGTCAGCTCGTTAGAGATCCAGATGTGGAATAAAGTACAAGCCAAAACATTCTCCATTGTATGACAGCATGTCCAAACAATTTACTTATTCATCTGTCTGCCAAAGTAGCAATATCTCTTTGTCACACGACGGGTCATGTGAAATATTGTATGTCCACTCTATTTGCGCATATTGGTCAGATCTTACCCGAAACCTAAATTCCACAATCATTTTTCAAGACAAGCAACAGTAATGTACCAACATCCCACCCACACACTCAGTATTCCCATGTTATTCTGAACTAAACAACAGACATACATAACTTACTACTGCCCTCTTCTCCCACCTTCATGCATCTGAGTGTGTATGTAAACTGCATCATTAGAACTGACCAGTTGACAGCTATTACTCATTGTAGATCTACCGACTGCGATATGAAAAACCACCATGGTGCCCAGTGAGTACAGTTTATCCCGCAATAATAATTACGCTCCAAAATAAGCTGTATAAGCTGTGCAGCAACTAGCCAGTAAAACACAACAAAAGAAGCCAAACAAACAGTATCGCTGTTGTTTTTTTCAAGGCCTACCGGTTCAATCCACCACTGTATAATATCTATTGCCAGTTCTATGAGTTTAATAACAGCCCCGACGGAGTATGATTTGTTAGCTGATGGCGCGCATGCGCAATGTAGTTTCAAAAATAATTACAGTTTGTGTGTACGTATAGTCAAGTTCAGATTGGCGCGATCACCCACACCGGATGCATCGTGTTGACCATCGTTCTTGAAATCTGAACTTACAGATCGAGATCAGTGTAATCAGAATGCCTTCTTGGTTGACGTAGGGCCAGCAGCAGCTTTACTCAGGGACTATGGTAGTTGTTAAAATGTATGCATTGGAAAGTGCAGTAAGAACGTAAGTGGATTTTGTGGTATGTTTTAATTCCCATTAGATACAGCAATTTTTTTTAGTGCAGGTGTGCGTACCGCAGAGGTCAAGACTTCGTTACAATTTATTCGGATTAAGCGATTAAGTACAAGTTTGTTAGTGGGTGTTGGTTGAATTCTTTTTAGGTTATCCATGTGGGGGCTATTAAAAGGGGGTTTAAAAAAATTGTTTAACAGCATGTGTGGGAAAAAAAGAATTTGATTACTTTTTCAGTCTACAAAGTCTGAAAGTTTGCTCATTTGTTTTGCTGTTTCATTTTTTGTGTTTTTATTCGGTGAGTTGAATATGCTATTGACGTGATATTTGATAGCGGGTACACAATTTTTGAAGAGTAATTATTTAATTTCAATGAAAAGTCAGCAGCAGTAGGATACTAACTGAAGTTATGATGTACGAGCATAAAAACACAGTATCGAACTACGCCTGTGTCAAAAATTTGACCAGAAATAAAACTCAGAAAATAGTTTTTCACACCTAAGAGCTGAAAAAAGGTTACCGTTGCACATCTGTAAATTATAATTTGGAGTTCTGGTCATCCAGATGTCGTGTCCGTTTAATATGAACCAACTTTTCTTTCTTCCGGAAAGCTTAAGAACAAATCAATCAAAAAAACTTTCTAAATGACATAAAACACCATTCAACTTAGATAATAGTGGAATAGGTGGTGCACTTGAAGACTCAAATATAGGTTACGCAACGTGTAAGAGTTTTGTATTCACACAATTACATGCTCCAGCTTTCAGTTGAAAAAAAAGTTTTCGAAGTGTTGTCTTCTACTCTGATCCTCTCAAAACAAAATCTTTGTTTTCTTCTTAATATTTTCCAAATTGAAGCGTTTTTGCTACTCTTTTAAGACTGAAAATTTGCAAACAATGGCTAAATCCATCTTCTGATATTCTTAATTTTTCACAATAGTTAAACTTCTCTTTTTGAGATTTTTGAACATAAGCCGAGTCACATCGCTGTGCTGCAGACTGTATGACTAGTAACTGAATAATATTTCCTTAAGGTCAACGACAGAGATCTTTGTCCGCCCTATTCAGAGGGAAACGCTCGAAGAGTTTGTTGGCCCTGAACCGTCTGTATCTAGGTTCTACCATAGGTGTTCTTACGGGACACTGTCTAATAGGGAGACACGCCAAAAGACTTGGTGTGTTTTCCAATGATTTCTGCAGAAGCTGCATGGACGAGGAGGAGGAAGAAACCGTTCAACACCTTCTTTGCTCATGCTCTGCACTACTTCATAGGAGGAAAACTCATCTCGGTGAATTCTTCTTCGATGATACTAGCGACCTAGCTTACATAGACCCTAAAAGTCTTTCGAAATACATTAAAAGTTCCACGTGGTTCGACTAGCAGGTGATTAACCGGCTAGTCCCGTAATGGAAGATTAATAAGTGATCAACTCGTTAATCTTACATCGGGTTTCTGAGATCAGTAGGTGATTAACTTGCAGATCTCTGTGGTATCACAATGGGCCCTTGCGGCCTAAGTGTGTCAGGCAATGTACTCATTGACTGACAGCCACTTCCACCTAACCTAACCTATTCAGAGGAACAGGGATGTTAAATGGATTTAGTTACGTCTTTTGGTTCTTTGGAAGAGACTTTGCTACTAAAGTGCGTTTAAAGTCCGAATTACAGCTTTTTGACAATAGTGATTCTTCCATTGATCTCTTCAGTGTTGTAGTTTCATAGGTAACAGTGGAGCCCATTTAAAGAAATTCTATTACTAATTTGAAGTAGAAAATATGTGTCCATCGTAATTTTCTCACCATGTTATCTAAATTCAGCTTTCGTTTTTGATGGCAACATAGCTTTACCAACATGGCTTAGTTAAGTTTCCATTGCAGCCAAACTAATTTAAAACATTACGACTATTACAGTTCATTTCGGTCTCCCGATAATGTTACTATCAAAGCCTTATGCCGCAGTTCATGATTGCTACAAGAAACAAGTTGAAGAAGTTACTTGACAGTATGTTTCACTGTCTCAGATCTTCTCGACATCAAAAAAGTGAGTTTTGTTTTATCCGCTCTTGTCGCAGCTTTGATTTCTCCAAGAACATTCTGCTAGTCGAACGAACTTGGCAAGGATGCCGAAATCGATCATGGTGCTTTCGACATTGTATTGTTCGACTTTATAATGCGTTCCCACAAATTAGCCTACAGTTGTTGTTCATCATAGGTATTTACTTTATTTATAGCTCATTTGATGGTCTATTTGAAGGTACTTTTTTCTTGTGAATAGGGAACACTATCATCCGTCCAAATTTTGCAACTGAGTAAAATATGTGCTGAAGCGGCACGGCTATGAGACAATCCCAATAATGAATAAATAAATATAATGACGCGGCACAACAAAACTCAGAGATCTTTGGAGCTGACGCATTTCAGGCACCTACAATTTTATGCGCACCCTGAAGGTCTTAGTTGGAAAGCGCTTCTCATGGTAGCATAATTATTCTCCGAGGACCTGCCAGTACCTCACGAGAACCGACAACTGATGAAAAACAATTTAATGTTTCTGCGACTCGAAACTCTCAAGTAGCAGGCGCACATTCCGACCACTACGCTACGGGCACCACGGATCCCATCCGATACAGATATTATTAGACTTATGCTTTTAGATCAGAATCTGTGCTCATTTTTGGTCGGGTCTTAGAGGGGTACAACAACATCTAATTGATGAGCCCTTTGTTGTACCAGGGCGAAACGCATAACGGAGTGAGGGTCACTTGAAGTTTTTAACTCGATTTTAAAATCAAAACACTCTGCTTAAAATAATAAAATTCTTTTATTATTCTCTATTTTTATATTTTAACTGGTTTTGTTTTACAGAAAGAATCTTGAAATGACTAAGCTGAACTATCGGACGCTGTTGCTGGGCTCTATCGATTAAACAATTCGCTTTTGATGCTCTCTTTTTATATTTTCAGATTCAGGGGTATCTTTTTTTTTCGTAGCTCGCTTGCATTATCATCACCTGCTCTGACGACGGTTCTGCTCTAACATACGTATAAGCTGGTTCCTATTAGTTTTTTTTTTTCACATAAGTGAAAACGTTGTATCATTTCATCATACTTTAACATTACTTCACCAAAATTAAAAAAAAAAAATTATTAACTATTTGACAAGTTATGGCGGTCTAAGTTCAACAGGTTTTAAAAATGTGTCCTTGCGATGCCAACGGTAATTCAAAAACCGCTCGATAGATTTGAATGAAACTTATACAGTTTTTAGAAAACATAAAAAGCTAGTGCCTGATCGAAGTTTTTTTTATTTTGTTTCAAAATTAACAAAATGGAGGCCTCAGGAATTTTTTTTGAAGTGAAAACTTCTTTAGGCGCGTTTGGCACTTTTGCGATGGGGGTAAAGCATTGAATTCGCGACCGACACCATTGTTTGGCTCATCGTATTTCGTATGTAAAGTCGTCATAGCCCAGAGTCTCAGGTTCGATTCCCAGCTATGACTTCCATTTTTTTATTTATTTAAAGTGAAAACATAAATAAAAATTATCGCCACGGCTGGGATTCGATCCTGAAACCCTGAGTTTAATAGCCGACGACTCTGCCATTGAGCCAAGAAACACCTTAATTTTGATGTTGCTAAATGACTTAAAAGAATGTAATAGCAACATTACATAGTAATATTACTTACCGACTCGGAGAAATACAGAGAAGAAAGAAAGGAATTGAAGGACAGAGAAAAATTTATGCAAATATTTTACTACCATTACAATAAAGTGAATGAGTGAAGCTGGAAATTTCATCATGGCAGAGTAGGAGACGCACTGGTCGATGATTCGAACTTTACAACAAATTAAAAGAGATCAACAACTCATCGCGATGATTTATCGATGGAATTCAAATGGTTGCATGAAAATAGTTTGAACACCATTAATTAATAACCATTATTAATTAATTTCGTTTCTAAACTTAATGCATTGTCCTTTTTTTCATTTTAATGTCAAAGTTTACGAGCGCAGTTACAAGATCTGTAGACACTATCGGTTAAAAATTGAATGTATTGATTTTAACAGAATTTCACAAGGGTGACGAAGAAATATAGATATGATATTCCAGATTTCAATTTAGTTGCAAGATTCAGAAGGCACGATCGTCAGCAGCAGAAGTAGCTATCTGTAAAAGGATGTCTGATACAACTGCCATATTTTGCTCAAATCATATGGATTTGCATACGAGGTACACTAGTATGTTTAGTACTAATGTTTTTGATATCGGCGATTTGTGTGTTTGTCGTTGCCACTCTGGAAATGGACAGCTAGTTATAACAGTAGGCGTTTATAATTCACCGAATACGTCTTCAAGTGTAATACGACAGTTTTTATTTAAAAATTTATTTATTTAGTCAGAAGACGCTTCTGCATACCTTCACGATAAAATTAGGGAGAGATTTGATGATTTCCCAATGATTTTGAGTGGTGATTTTAACATCAACTTCGCCGATGCTACAAATTTGCCACTTTTTCAATTTTTAAAAGAAGAATACTATTTTACAATGACGAATGACCGCAGTCTTAGTACAACGAAATATAATGCGACAATTGATGCAGTCTTTGCGATATATTTAAATAGATTCGAGACAAAATTGTTCGTTTCCTATTTAAGTTACCATAGACCTATTATTTCAGTATTGGAATACGATGATTGTAGAGATGATAATAGAAGATATGAAATTGTGAATGAAAACTCATAAGTTTCATTGATGTTCTTCTATATGTACATCTACAATCGACATATACATATTATAAATGATTTTCCTATACATTAAAATAGGTATTTACTGAAAATTCAATTCTGTTTTCACTTCTGTCGGCACTCCCGGAGTGCTTCTGTTTTTTCTTCTGATTTTTGGGAAAAAATCAACAATTGGTTGCTTATAAGAAATCGAATTAAAAAAAAAAAAAATTCTTTGATCAGGCATTAGTTTTTTATGTTTTCTAAAAACTGTATAAGTTTCATTCAAATCTATCGAGCGGTTTTTGAGTTACAGTGGGCACCAGTTAGAAAAACATAGTTTTGAGAAAAACGCATTTAAAGTTTTACAGTCCATACCAGACCCCCTGAGAGCCTCTTATTATTCGCTGAATAACTCAAAAGATATTTGTCGGATTCACTTCAAACCTTCAGAGAATGTTTTTAAGATACTATAATTTAAGAAAATGCAAAAAAACAAAAATCGATTTTTTGAAAATTCTGACTACCCCCCTAACCCCTTAAGATACCAGAGTCAAATATTTTACATTGAAAATTCTTACACATATGGTCTTTTAAAAACACTCTTTGCAATTTTGCTTATATCCTCTCAATCCTCTTAAACTCTACAGATGATTGTGAATTTATTTTTGACTATACTAGTTCGACCTGTTCAACAGTTAAAAGTGTGGAAACTAAACGTTGCAAAGTAAGATACCCTTGTTACAAAAAAGTTTATCTCTCACTATCCATAGCCTTGGAATATTTTCACAGCCAATATATTTCCCCATAGGAATTCAATGCTCTGTCTAGAGCATTGGTTTACTGAGCATCCACGAAAGATTTAAGATCTTTACAACACGAAGAGAGTTGAGCACACATTCAAACATGATCTTCCTTTTACTATGACATTGAAGTCCGAGGAAAGCAATGGAAATGCGAAAGTAAGGTCTTTCTACTCAATAATACCTATAAGCTTTAATTTACTAAAGCTTTAACGGCAACGAACAAGACGTTCTCAATCCTGTGAAGCTTCAATTTATGAACAGATTATGCTGACTTGATTAACAGTTCTTGGATAAAATGAATAGCGCTTAATGAAGTGCTCATAGCCATGGCTCTATGTATAAGGTTTTTCAAATGGACGCAACGAAAGTTAAGGATACCTTGACTTCGACTTTCACCATATATATTCTTCGTTAACACAAAGTAGTTGCAGCCCTAAGCTGACGAACACCTCAAACTGAGATTTGAAAGCAGTTCAGTATATTTACAATTACTAAGTTTCCACTATAGCTCAAAGCCACTTGTAAACACTTGAAAAGAGGTTAGCTGAAAAGTCGTATTCTATTATTTACAAAGTTTGTTGGCAAAAAACCATATTTTTTCGGATTCATCAACTTGTTTGACCGGAAACAGCATTTGTGGCACAAATCAGTACATGTGCTGTCCTTTGAGACCAAAGTTCAAGTTTGTAACAGGTCTTAGTCTTAAAATTTATCTTAAAACTAATATAATTAAATGATAACTCTAAAATTTTAATAATTATTTATAATTAATATTAAAATTAAGATCACATGAAATTTTTTTTTAAACTTTTTTTTTTAAATGCTATTTAAAACACATATCATATTTCACTTCCGGGAATAAAGTTCAATTAGCGGAAAATCAACGACATTTTGTTTTCTGGAAAAAAGTACTTTTCGTTTTTTTTTTTTAATTTCTCTTAAACCAAGAAAAATATTTTTGTTCAATTTATTGCTTTTGAGTAAAAATTAATAAAAGCATTGAATATGGAAAGAAAAAAAGGCCCTTAATGGGGCAAAATTATTAAAAAAAAAAATTAATAAAGAAAAATATATTTTCTTTTTTCAAAATTTTGACTTTGAGGCTTGATTTCTCAAAGACTTTTGATTAAGCGAACTCAAATTAAAATTTTTATTAAAGAACAAGGCAATAGCTTTCAAAAACACTATAGTATGAGAAAGTAAGCGGCTTAGTTGGTTTTTAATAATTTTTTAAAAAATTGAGTAAATTTCATATAAAATTGCCCCTCCCGCCTACACGGAGGGAAATAGACTCCCCCCCCCCCCTCCCATACAACTTTTTTTGTCCTGACCAAGCCTATTCATCCTGAGCCTTTGGAAAACCGTATCTAAAACACCCTATATAAATAAAATAAAATTCTAGAAGTTAATACATAATTAATTTTAAAAATATTTAAAAAATTGAGAGCGGTGAAAGTTTTTTTTTTTAACTTTTTTTTATACGCCATTCAAAACAAATTTCCGAAAATTTCATGAAAATCCATGGACTGGCCCTGGATTCCTAGGTAAAAGGCTTACGGACCTCCACTACATACCATTTGAAAAAAAATTCCTGATCGATAAGCATAACCAATGCTGGTTTAAGAGGCTCTAACAGTCCGACTTCTCTCAATGAGAATTGATAGACGACTAATCTAAGTGAATTTTAATCTTCCAACGCGTACATTTCAGAAGACATACTTACGTTAGCCGCTTATGAAGAAAAACACTCATCGCCATCATAAATCCAATTTGAGTGCATTAATAGTATTTTCCCCTAGGAGACCATTGATTGCACTGCCTCTAGTCAGACAGATTTCCTATCAGAAATGCAAATAAAAACAATTCCAATATGCAACCCCATGGCAGTTGTTAATGCATTCGCAAAAATCCTAAAGAACTCAAATTGGTGTCGCTATAGTCGATATCCATCAGAAGCTAAAGCTCAATAATTTCAAATGAATTATGCTAGCCGCACGCAAATGCCAACTTTATCTCCAAGCCGTCACTATTCCCACGCCCATTTTTCGTAAATTTAAATCAATTTGTCCGAATATTCGTGTCTTATTGATATTTTCTGAGTCAAAAGTTCGCACGCCTCTAGCACACTGGCTGGTTAGTTGGTGGGTCGTTCGGTCTCCGAGAGTATATATTTGGCTGGAATTTCGAAAAAAACAGTAATTACACCATAAATTGGAAGTGTAAAAATAAAATAAAAAAATTGGCTCCGGATATCGTTCAACTGCAGCTGGAGAACAATAATCAAGTGGCTTACTGACAACAGCAAATTAAAAGTAAATAAATGCTCAGGAGAACAAATTGCATGGGCAGTCCATTGGGTAAGTTTACATTGTTCGGTTTTCAGTTGGTGGGTGATATAAGAAAACAGCCCGCAACAACCTCCCCCGCTGTGAGCGATTGTGACGAATAGACAGCCAGTACAAGAACACGCTTGTTTGCTAACACCAGTCCCGGTCCAAGACAATGGCAAAAAAAAAAAACATAATTACTTGCGGAATTATTGCCGAGCGATGATTAGCGTGTTATGATTGAATATGCCCCAAGGGAAATTCGTCGTCTTTCCCTGCGTTCGTTGCCACAATGCACGTCTGACGATAAAAAATCAAATAAAATAATAATACCAACTCACCTCAAAGATTGGCATGGTGGCAACAGCGATTGGACAGCCATCTGGTTGGTGCTGTTGTTGGACGAGTGGCGCTATTGTTCTGATATCTGTTCAATGACAGCGTAAGCAGCTTAATAGAGCCAACTGCAACTGCATCAGCAGTGGCACCAAGAAACAAAAGCCCCAACCATTATCGTCGCAAAAAAGCAGCAGCGCAACAATCAGCTTTAGCAGCTGACCACGATTCTAAAAGTTTTTGCATTTTCCCTATTCCTTAGTGCGCGGGTTCAAAGTCAAAACGGAAAGTTCAATGCATTTCGGTGTCGATATCTGATCGATTTTGATTGTTTAAATTAATTCTAATCGATAAATAATAATCTCGAGACGTGTTGTAATTTATGTTGTTCGTTTTGCTATTGTTTTTTCATTTTCTTGTGCTAGGCTCCGCATTGGTATAGGTAAACATTTGCCTGATTGATTTATGTGCTTTGTGTGATGGAAAACATTGCGAGTATATGTCGCAGGGGATTAATTTAGATTGAGTGTACTGATTCTTAAGTTGGTTTTATTAGAAAAATAGAGTAATTGAATTACAATGGGAACACTTTGAAATTGAATGATGTGACGGCATTTCAATCAATGACATAAGATTTAATCAGATCTGTAAAGAGACAAAAGAGCTGACACTAGAACTCTATTTTGGAAGACAAATCGAGTGTTTTCCTGTTATTGTGGGAAAAGAATAAGTTCTTGTTGCAATCCTCAAATGCTTTGCGAAAATGCAGTTGCTGTTAGTCATCAAATAAGAAGCACAATACCGCCCTAATAGACCGAAACCAGGCTTCAGATTTTAAACTTGTATCGACTCAAGAAATGTAAATATTGAAAATGGTTCGACTGTCGGCAGAAATTGACTTTAAATGGTGGAGTATCAGCAACGTGTCTAAAGAGTGAAACATTATTTACATTTCTTTAAAAAGCCCTTAACTTAATTTTAAATGGGGGTTTTTTTTTCAATGCATCACTTCGTACTTAGCAGCCCCTTGGTGGAAAACATCTCGCAGCATTCTTAAGCGGGGTGTAAATAATTTTCATTGTATTGAAAATACGTTAAATGCTACTGACAGACCTAACAACAAGGTTATTAGGAAGCCCATAAAAACCCAATAAATGGTAACCTTATGGCAGATGATGGCTAAGGCAGCTATCATTATCAAAGATTTTAAGGTTGTAGTTATAGCTTGGCTTTTTATAACGTTCGCTGTTCAAACGACTGAAGGGTATCTTTCAACGTTTCGGTATAGCGCTAATGGTCAGCGCAGGTAACGCTAAAAATCAAATAATTTGGTTAAAATAGGAGGCTTTGGATACGAGTGTCTTTTTGACTTTTAAGTATTACATATGTTTGCTTTATTCCAACTTCTATAAAATAGGCCTTCACTTACGCTGTGCTCGATAAGATCTTAAGAAGATTATGGTTTTCATAATTTCTGAACGCTTTTGGTAAATAAGAAACATGTGGTTTTATATGAGAATTAATTAAAAAAAAGTTAGACAAAACTTTGTAGCGAGGAGCGAAAGCTTATATTTAAAAAAACCGATCTATGATCTGAAATCCAAAATCGTCTAAAAATCGTTGTTGAAAGTTAATGCCGATTCTAGATTTAACAAATCATTTTCAGTGAATGTGATCTTAAATGTCCGAGAGGATAATATAAATTGCGTTGTGAAAAAGATAATTATGGATGCCACTTTTGATAAAAGGTAGCACGAGCAAAAACCTTATGATTGTATCAAAATGAGCTTGAGATAGGCTAGGAGATCTTTCCTGCTGCCAAGATGCAAAGTTGATCTGATCTTTACTTGCCGAACATGAATCTTTCACCTCATCCTGACAATCCACATAGACAAGCAGTCAACATACTTCGGTTCATGAGTGTTGCTTATCTACATAAATCAAGCTCGTTTCTCTTCCTTGAGCTTGAAGTTATCCGATTGAATTAATGGGATGGTTTACAATTACAAATTAATACATTCTCTGATGATCAGGAAACTGCATCTTTAACCCATTTCCGGCTGGCGTTGCGAAAACGCAACGTCATGTTTGAGAGCGTCTCCAGCTTAAAGGATCCTTTATTTTAATGAACTAGCAAATGATTTTGAAAGTTTATTAAAATATCTAATCGACCAGTTTTTGGATTTTTTTCAAAAACTTAATTTTGTAGTCTTTTGCACACCTTCAAAAACTGTAATTTCGGAAATTTTGAGGTAGCCTTTTTTGAGGAACTAAAAAAGTGTACCAACATCTTATTATTTAAATTTTTTTTTCACAAACTGTTAGGTAAAGATTCATATTATATTTCAATATACATTTGATGCAAATCGTATGGGTTACCTGATTGGTAGGTGAGGTAGAAATCCTACGTTGCGTTTTCGCAACACCCGCCAAAAGTAGTAGCATTTACCAAAAGAAAAAAAAAGTTTCCGTTGGGTTTTCACTGCATATAAAATTTGGTTTCTTCTAAATAATGTGCACTTTATAAAAAAAATTCTTAGGAAAAAAGAACCGAAAATTCATTCCACAGCTATTTTGGAAAAACCACTGTAAAAGGTTAAAAATTCCTAGAAATAATTGGACTATACAGTGTATACAATAGTTATAAAAGGCCTAATAGCCCAGGTAATTTATTTTTTCAACAGAAAATGCATAGCTATTTATTTTACCTAAAAAAAAAAATAAAACCAATAATTCGTGAATGAGTGGTGTATTGTAAAACCACAAACGAATATAAATATTTGCCAATTGATTTATTTTTTACAGTCATCAGCATCTACAACAAATGCACGGCAATAGCATCAGACATCAGAGACGATCTCTATACCTTGAAAAGGATATTATGCAGAAGCACCTATGGACTTATTGGAGGAGACTGTAGCGCTAGACACCGAAGATGGATGGATACACAAGACAACAGTGACGGGAATGCAATTGTCAATTGGCTGGACGAAAATATAGAACATCACTCTCTGGTAGTAGTGTCGCAACCCAAACCCACCTTCCCAAGGACACCATCGACGCTCGACTTTTTCCTCGCAACATCCAATCTGATATTTATCCTTCCGGAGCTCCGAAACTTCGCCTGCACGACAATAACCAGCGATTGAGATCACGAGGCCGTCCTTCTTTCAATCAACCTCCGGCACCAGATAATCTCTGTGAACCAACCAGAGGTGGGCTTCGCCAACTACAAAAAGCTAGACACTGCTAAACTCCGAAGAGATGTCGACGAATGTATCACACTACCGCCAACCAACACAAACCTCTGGAATGAGGAAATTGATACAGCAATTGACAATCTGGAAACCGTAATTGAATCTTCGCTTGAGAAGCAAAGGCAGCCAAGAACTTCCCGGGACAGATGCGAGCACCTGCCCGACTACATACAGAAGCTCTACCACTACAGGCAACACTGGAGGAAGCTGCTACAACATATTCAGCAACGGGAACTAAACACCATCAACAGCAACTACCAGGCGGTCTCCAGCAAGCTCAGATGCGTAAACATCATGTTCAAAAACGCAGTGAACTACCACAACGACATTCTTCTCCAAAACAGGCTCCAATCCTTAAAGCTAAGACCCGGACAGAATTATAGGGAAAAACCCCCCAATGCCGGAAAACATAACTACAGCCCATGGCGAAGCTTCAACCGACGCGGATAAAGCCAAAGGATTTGCGGACTTCTTTGAAGAAGACTTCAAACCAAATCCACCTTTGGACCCTGCATTTTTGGAAGAAGTCAACTCCTCAGTTCAACTCGCACAAGCCTCCCAACAGACCATCCAATTCAGCGATGAAAATCCGTCCAGCGATCCAACAGACAACCTTGAGCTCACCACTCCTGAAGAAATTCAACAGTTCCTACTCAGAATCCGCCCAAAAAAGTCAACAGGACCGAACAAGATATCCACATTCATCCTCAAAAGACTACCTCAATCAGAGCATTTGTTGTCGATTCCTTGTTGAGATCAGAGACAAGATGCAGTTAGCCTATTCAACGAGATGGAAACCCTAATGAAGCGGTTCGTTTCTGATGACATGAAACACAATATCATCAAAACAGAAAAACGTCTTCGCTATCGGAAATGTTCTATTCAAACCATTTTTTTCTGCAAAAAGTGTAACGCAGCACTTTATCCAAAATGCTTTGATGGATACCACACAAAAACCAATATTTAATGAATATTTTGTCAATAAAACTGATTTAAACTCCGCATCAAAAATTTTTTTTCTTAATGATTTTGCTACTGCATTTGGCGGGTGTTGCAAAAACGCAACGTCAATTTTCCGGGAAACTAAAAGCTTTTCCAAAATTTTTTTTTAGATTTTCTCTAACTAGCCCAAAAATAGACAAAGTGTGAAATTTCAAGTTCCTAGCACACCTGGAACTAGTAGCAGCCGGAAATGGGTTAAGAGTATGCGGCAGGGCATTGGAAAAAATCAAGTTGTCATTCAAAAATTAAAAAAAAACATTAACTAAAGCGATTTCGGCTGCAGTTTGGCTATACTTTCAGAGCGAATGATGATCAGACTCTCTGAATAGCTGAAAAGTATTTTTTATCGCAGCATCACTGAAAATCAATTTCTCGATAACTGAAAATGAAAACTCAATGAATTTTGGAACAGAAATGTTCTAGAAAAATGACATAATCTATATTTCATCCTCCCCGATAAAGTGCTGGGACCGGAAACATAACTTCCCGGTTATGTAAGAAAATACTGGACCGATTTCAAAAATTTTTTCAGCGCAAGAGGCTTCATTGTTGCCGAGTTTCATAGAACATACAACATACATCATAACCATATTCTCACGGGAATGGGAATGTAAAGTGGAACTTAAGACTGCTGAATAGATTCCCCAAATTCTTTCAACATAAAACTTGAGTCTTGTCCAAGTAACAATGTTCAGTTAATAGTCAAAATAAGATTGAAGCTATAATATGGTTTAATAGACAAACTTTTCTTATGGAAGGACCATTTGGTGATAATGAAAAACCGTTAGATGCATGGTAAAAATGCAAATTCGAGCATTTCTTTTCTGTTTCAATTGAAACGTGACGAACAGTTCTTTGTCGAACGACAAATATCTCAAACCAAAGCATTTCAAAGCAAAAAGGAGCAATTCCGTATAAGGTCTAACCGCAATGCGGCTCAAAGTTCGCTCTAGCTGCAGTATTTGTTGCAATGAAACTGAACATGATCATGCGGACAGTAAAATAATAACAACAAAAGTAAGCGATAGTATTAAGCAATGAAACCATTTATTTGAATTTTGAAATTCAGCACGGAAGGGCCATCATTATGTTTCTTTAACCATGGTCGAAGAATTAAGCTGCGACAAATGTACTCTTCTTGCAGATCAAGTTCCCTTTGTGGATGACTAGAATTTTCTAAGGAAAAATTGGTATCGTTATTCGTAAGCAACAACTTTCTTGTGCTCAGTCAGTATAATAAATATGCAAAACGAAGTTTTAATAAAATCTTATGACAATTCGTTTGTTTATGATTTTTACTTAACTGAGCTCGACCTGTTATTTGTCAAAAATTGAATTTTGTTTATTCAATAATTCTTACTGCCAATATATTGAACATAATACAAACTTTCCAATGGCACTGTACAACTAGTTGGACAGACTTTGGTTTGAACGACCAATGTTGGATGATGTGTAACCTGCGACGACCGCTTGGCCAACTTGTTAGATGGTCTTCAAATGTTTTTGAAAATTTTAAAGTTTGGCGGATCGTAGAAATATATGTCATATTGTTGGACAATAAGTCTGATAAATCGCAAAGTACATCTGACCATCCAACATCCATTAAACGAAGTCTGTCCAACTAATTGTGCAGTGTGAACTCCGCTAACGAAACCTGTGAAACTAAAAAATTTATATCAGATGTATGGTTTTAAAACTGCTTGCATGTTTTATGAAATATGGTATTGTATGATACGTGAAAGAGGCTCGAATATAGTTTTTCAAAAATTACCTAAACTAATAATAACCATCTTAGGGAGCCATGTAAAGAAAGTCTATTTGACTAAACTTTAACTAGGTATACAAAATGAAAAAATAAAAACTGTTAACTCAAGTCCTAGTCGCATGAGAAAGATGCATTTTGTTAGAGTGTAAGTAAAAGGCTCCTCTTAGAACACCAGGCAAACTTCACAAATTAATAAGAGGATGCATATTGCTTGAATGCTTGTAAAATAGACGTTTATATAAATATCAGCAGTACCATTGAACAGCAGAGACCAAAATGTTCAAAATGAGAGTTAAACTACCAATAATTTACCCATTTACCTTACTTGTTTACTTTGTTCCGAAGCGGATCTCTTGGGATCTTTATATCTCGTGCTTTAAGTGTTAAAAAGGCCCTGTCAGTAGGACATTTTGTCTGGTAGCTTAATTGGCAATCATGAAAATGACGATCATACGATTAAAAAGGCCCATTGCTAGTACTTCAATAATGAAACAGATGAGCCAATTTTCATTGGGCAACTCCAAGCTTGCAAGAATACAGGATCCATCGACTGAATATAATAAAGAAAAACTCAACTTTTAAATTGTTGCACAAAAAAGAAAAAATTTTCTCTTTAATTCTTCAAAAATTCATTCCATTAAGACTAAAAGAATATACAAATAATAATTAAATTTAACATTAAGAGCTAACTGCACAAATACAAATACAAAAAAAAAAAAAAAGAAAACAACTCACAAGAAATAACAAACTTAAAATAAAATAAGTGTTTTTTTTTCTCTCTTTATAATGAAAACTATATTCTTTAAAAGAACTTACAAAGAAAAAAGCTATAAACAAAAAAAGAAAGAAACAAAACAGGAAAGAATTTCATTCATTAGTTAGAAGTTAATGGCATCAAAGAACACGTTTAATTTTTCTGTTCATTCGAAGTTATTTTCATAACATCGCAGTATTTTTTATAATACCTAGTAAATTTAAATTATCTCTACTTTGTATTTACAGTGTTTTTATTTATTTATTTTTGATTTTGTTTTTCATTACAAATAAATATGGTTTATGATATCTTGGGGTTACAAGTAGTGAATTCCACAAAACCAACACTCAACCAATGTGTAATATGAGCCAATGCAAGTGCTGATTAGAATTAATTTTTGTTTTAATGCTGCTTATGATATTGTTTTTGAATTTAAATTTTATTCGTATTTTATCTAAATGCATCTTTGAATAAATAGTTTCGAGCTTTCATAAACAATGCAAGAAAAAAAAAGTGTGCACAGCTCAGACCAGAGTGTGTTTTTGTTTGGAATTGTACCGCCACACCGGCGATCGCCCCACACGCCGTCATCCGTTAGGTATGTTGCGATTGAATTTGCAATTAATTTTTCTCTTTTTTTTCAACCCGACCGACGCGGTTATGAATATGATAAATGATTACCTGCTTGACATGCAATTAGCTAGCTGTACTTTTTATTTATCTGAGTGGAGATACCGCACCACCCGCCATCAGCCTGGAAATGCTTAATTAATTAAATCTTACAGATTTCACTTAAAGAGAAGAAAAGTTTCTACACGCTGACCGCTAAGTTCACCTATTAGTAGCACACCGTCAGAGTCACGCAGAAGCAGTAGTGAAGTGGCTTGTGTTTTTATTAGCACACATAACAATTATTGCATAGTGCACCCGCAACCGCATGTAGATATGTGTTTTGTGGTGAGAAATCGAATTCAAAGTTTCTAAGTTGACAGCCGCCCCACATGTGTAATTTGTCACATTGAACGGACAAGAGATTATTGCAATAAACTAGGGGAATATGACTCTAATTTGTGTATCTTTAAGATACTTGAACCTCGATTTTACATCAAATTATATTTCTATTTCAATGTGAGGTCACTATCAAGAGCAATGTTATTATTGTTTTTCGCAAGTACAAATTTGATTGATAATGAAATGAAGGCAAATAAATGTTGGAGTTGGCGTTGCGACTAGATCTTGATTCGATCAGACACCAGTGAGTTGATTTATCGGCGTTTGGTTTTCTATTTTCATTTTCTTATAAACTCTATGTATTTCTGTATAATGTTATGTTAATTAATTTTGTAATTCTATTTTATAATTTTTTCTAATGAACAACATTGCAAGCTTGAGAAATCACATCTCGGGTGGTTCACAGGGGAGAAAAAGTGGTTTTTGCTGATGGTGGCGTGCATATGTTTGAGAAATGAGCATTAAAGTGAGAATGTACGAGTATATGCAAGCAAACCGCTTAATTGATCGGTTATTGATAAGATGGGCATTGGCATATTCTGTTTACTTAAGAGGGTGCTATTATCGACTTTATACGAACGGCAACACGGTGTAAGTTTAGCTTGAATTTTTGCGGGGGAAGTTGGCATAAATGGAGCTAACGGAATAGGCAAGTTTGAAATAATCGCATTTAAGATTGAAGTTACGAGATTAAGATGTCAATGGCTAAGCAATTAAGTTCTTGCATAATGTTTCCTATTGAAGGGGGATAAATGGGAATCAAACAAAGTTGCTGCAATGAGTCAGATTGACATGAAGAGCACTTGTGGTTTTTAACTGACTGAAAGCTTGTAGAACTTGTCTGTTAGACTTTTGTAAACTACAGCGGTTTTATAATAAGTGTAGATTATAGCGAGTTACAATTCTTCAGATTTCTTCTTGTTTCTATGTGACAAAAAGTGAGTATTCGCGACCGGTTAAAAGGTTTACTATGAAGGAGGTTTTGAGAATGTTGTACAAAGTTTCAGTAGATTTTATTGCAACAGAAGAGTTATGGATCTGTATTTCCGGGTGCTGATCAATAAAACCGACCATCTGGCAGTCATTCATCTCGAACGTAAATTGGAAAAAAGATCGTAGGTAGGTACATAGCAACCGACCCGTTGGAAATTTTAAGCATGAATCTTTTTGAAAACCACTACAGCGGGCAATAACGTCATCTTTATTCACTAGAAACACTTATCGCGACCAATTAGCTGTTTTTCTTCAAGCGGTTGATTTTGGTCACTTTAATTCCTTTGGGTATTTGTATACTCGCATGTGATTTCTCATAATTTTTATATTGCAAACCCTAGTAAGAAACAGTTTTCTGTTCATTTTGAATGGATGTGAATTAGTTGCAGGTTAAGGATTGCTTGAAAGTGTGTTTTTACTGAAAGACTGATTTGATTTGTTTAAAGAACGTGCTGTTCATATCTCTGACCCTAAATCGTTCCTACTATTTCCTCAATAGTCAACGTTTAAAGTGAGTTTTTGCAAATCATTTTGTTTTCCCAACAACAAAACTACGGTGAAACGAAGTCTTTCTGTGAAGCTAATTTTAGTTAATTTTTAGGTTTAATATGGAATATTTCAAGCCTTTACTAAATCAGTAGATCATCAAATGTCAAAAGTCAATCACTTTTTCGAAATTTTTGTAAAAAGCCTATTCTCTTAACAAACTCTGTTTTTTATATTCTGAATCGAAAATATAAAAGAAAATCTGGGCCGCCAATTTCCTGACGACTACGGTCGGCTAATCCAGAGAGCGCTTTTCTTGACAAATTTTTTATCGGAGGACTTGCCATTTTCTTGCGCAAGACGATACCCGGGGAAAATTGTTTTCCGTTTTCTGTTGGGACTCGAAACACGAACCTTCCTCGTATCAGAAGGTATGATAACCATCACGCTACGCTACCATGACGTTTTTCAATGCCGAATCCAAACGGCTAAATGAGAAAGAGCTTTTCATGGCAATTTCATTTCACTCGGTGGACTTATGCCAGCTTTCTTTCAAAAGGGTATGCAAATGAAAAAAACAATTAAAATTCCTGAGATTAGAGCATCAAACGAAATTGCAATAAGCAGCCAAGGAAACCATTAAGCCAGACGTACCACAGGTATATACAAGTAAATGCAGTTTACCAAAGACATATACGAGCAAGGAAAGGCACACACGTAGCCTTGCTCTCATGAATATCAACGTATATATTCATGTCATTCATTAAAAAAAAAAAGTTAGTATTGATTCAATACAAAAATATATTTTTTTTTAAAGTTATGTTTCAAAATGAAACATATGAAAAAAATATGCATGCGCCTCGGGACGCGGACGCCCAATAAGTTAAGTTATCGCTTCAACCAATCTAAGTTGAACAATTTAATATTGAAATTTTTCAACTTGAAAACAGCTTCCACTGCGTTTCGGATGAGAAAGAGAGAGAGAGAGAGAGAGAGAGAGAGAGAGAGAGAGAGAGAGAGAGAGAGAGAGAGAGAGAGAGAGAGAGAGAGAGAGAGAGAGAGAGAGAGAGAGAGAGAGAGAAAGAGAGAGAGAGAGAAGAAGCCTGCCCACCCCGCCGTATGCATGAGAGAAAGGGAAGACACACAAACTGGTGCAGCGCGGTGCCGGTGGTGCGTTACGTAACAAAGCGGACTACCCTCCAATAAGAAGTTTTCGCTTCAAATGGTATATGAAATTTTTTAGCATTTTTGGGACAGATTTTTGACCTAAAAAGCCAATCCATCTTTTAACACACAAAGCACAAGCGATACATGAAACAAAACACAATGTCGAGAAGTAATTATGCAGTTATGTTTCGCGACGAAGGGACATTTGCTTAAGCAAGTCGCAATGGAATATATTCCTATGACATTTATAATGAACTTTCTACACTTAATTTATCCCGAATTCGGTAGCTTTTAAGGTACTTAGACTAAAAATGTCCACCCGAAAATCCTACTGGAACATGTTCTTTTATTTTCTGATTTCTCGCTTAGAAATACATTTATACAATGTATGAAAGCAACAAAATCTGACTTATAGTTTATAAGAGATAGAAGTGTAAGAATTGACCTCCATTTTATTGTTCAACAAAAGGTTAGTCAAAAATCTCATCAAAATGGTACTCTTTTCCGAATGTGACTTTGAATGGATTTTGCAGATTTATTAGGCACAGCTTTTTAAATTTTTTTTGCTTTTTTTGGAGCTACAGAAAAAGTAAAAATATAACTTAGTAGAGAGGGTGTGGTGATTCTACCTTTCAAAATTCATCCAACTAACGATGGGAATCGTTCAATAAATGTATCAAGATAATTTTTTGCTGTAGCATACGTGTAAAAGTTAACCAAAGGTACAATCCCAATTCTTTGAACAAACTGTCTTCAGGTGATCAGCTGACAAAGTCTTTTCCTTGATCACCTATTTATTTTCTTGTAAAAAATTTCATGTTAGAGTCCATTTGATTGAAAAGAAATTTGGAAAAAATTAACTCCGATCGGGCTTTAATTTTTGGGACTTCGAAACAGAATAAGCAGAGGTAAAAAAAAACAACAACGTCGTTGTGCATTTTGGTATAATAAATTTTTTTTTTTAGTTTTTTTAACACTCGCAATTTTTTTTATTTTTTTTTTTTATTTTGTTTGATAGGCTAAGCTTGGATAAAGTTGCAGAAAAACTACGCTATCTTTTGTGATCGAAAAATGCCATAAAATAAGAGTCTGAAGACCCGACGGATGCATAAACAGCTGCCCCAGATTTTTCCTGAGAAATTTGAGGGTACTGCAGTAAATTTCCCAAAAGCGCGCTGTGTTGTTGAGAACTTAGCCTCAAAATATAAAACTGAAGTTTTCAATTACATTTTGAAGAAAGTAATAAAAAAATCGTATGAAAAAACGAAAGATCGTCACTTCTTTTTTAACACTTTCAGTTTTTAGCTTCTCATGAATTCGGGTCAACATTTGAGAATGAAAAATTAGGCCAAGCTTGGACGTTTACATACACATGGTAGTGCAACAGTGTGGGGAGCCCAGGTCCTAGCGCATTTCTCCCAAACATTGACTTGTGGGGTAATAAAGTGGTCCTACGATTTTCAGCCGGGTTCGAACGGCTAATCGGGAAACGGAAAGCGCTTTACATGGGAATGAATTCACTATCGGAGGACTTGCCAATTCATCGCGAAAGTTTATACCAGTGGAAAAACATTTTTAATTTCAGTTGGGATTCGAACCACGAACCTACCGCTAAAAAACAGACTTGCTACCCATTACTGCTACTGGCCCTACCCAGCGTTGCCGCTGTGCCACTTTAGTGTCAGAATGCAGAATGCTGTGCCACCGAGCTACCACCTTTCAGTCTGTGCCACTTTTTTAGCATTCCCACAAGTAAAACTAAAGTTAGCAATTCACCATGCCATTTTACCATACCTTTTCATATCTTTCAAACGTACAAAAGTTAGTCAAAGTACTCAAAGTTTTAAAGTTCAACATAACACACACATTGAACAAAACTCAAAAAACAAAATTTAAAAAAACGAATCCCGAATATTTGGCACATAGGCTGTGTAAGTCACTCCTTAGCTTAAGTCAACGAATCAGCGGCCGAGGTTTTGCAGCGAAATATAGAGGAATTTCGTCGAAGTGTTTCTGAAGGTTTTAGGCAAGGTGACAAACTGTTATGCGATTTCTTCAACATCATACTTGAAAAGATTGTAAGAAACTCAAACTTCGAGGTAGTACAGGACTTCGTCTACATAGGATCCGCTATAGACACGGAAAACAACATCAGTGCGGAGATCAAACGGAGAATAACTCTTGCCAACCGTTGCTTCTTTGGGTTAAGAAGGCAATTGAGAAACAAAACCCTCCCCAGAAAAACCAAGGTAATCTTGTATAAGACCTTAATCATCCCAGTCCTGCTTTACTGCGCGGAAGCATGGACCTTATTGAAAGCGGGATAAAGTCCATGCTTCCGCGCCGTAAAGCCGTAAACCATTGGTTGTTTCGGCAGAAATATTCTGCGAATGATCTTTGGTCCCGTATGCGAAGACAATGAGCTGTATGAGCTGTACCGCACCAGGGGCATAGCCAGAAGAGTACGCATCGTGAGGCTACGATGGTTGGCCCATGTATAGCGGATGGACCCAAACGCTCCACCTCGACGGGTTTTCGAAAGATTGTTGCAGGGAAATCGCGGAAGGGGAAGACCTCGTATATATACTTTGGTTCTGAAGCCGAAAATTGTGTTTTAAGTCAAAGATTAACGGAAAGTGAACTTGTTGAAATTAAGAAAAATATTCTAAGCTATTATAAAATACTTTGGGATGCAATATTTAATCGATTTGACATCAAAAATGAAAAACTTTCTATTTGGAGGCACTAAGACCCCAAAGTAATCAAGTCGAAATAAGAGTTCACTTATTTTAAACTAGTTTCCGTTCTTAATAATTCTACCATAAGTCTCGAAAAGTTTTTTGGTTTGAAATGGGTAACATTAAAAATAGTTTGAATGAATACCAATTTTCCGACTTATATGAATTTGTTGCAAAAATATGAACCTTGCCTCATAGCAGTACCTGCGCTGAGAAGGTTTTTTCCAAGATAATTTTGATGAAAAGTAAACTCACCAACAGATTAAAAACTGAAACTTGAGAAAATGTGTTGGATTCCTTAAATTTAGTAGGCAAATGTGACACAGCTGAATGGAGTCCTGATGAGCTTCTTATAAGAAAAATATAGGGAAACAACCATCACAAGAAAGTGAAGTGTAATACGAATTCTTTTAAATAAATTATTATTTGTCTCTTTTTTATTATTTATTCAAACTTTTATTTTTTTATTTGTGTTGAGTTATCAATAAAAAATGAGCAGTTAAATTTTAAATTTTTATCTTAATTGCAATTGTTAAGGTTATGTGTTTTCTTCAACTCCTATGAATTCGTTGAGATGTGTGAAATTTTTTCATACATTATATGGTGTTGTTTCGTTTTCAATTTCAAGTGCCACTTTTTTTGCTACTTTTCCAAAATATCCAACGGTAACGCTGGCACTACCAGCTTGGACGTTTGTGTAGATCTTTATGCTGGCGCCTTTCTGAGTGCTTTTTTTACAATTGTGTCAAACACATCAAAGAGGAAGCAATCGATTGATTCAAAAGAAATTTGCTTCAATTGATCTTCTTTCCCTCAATCTGTGGGAGCACTGTATGCAGGTGAAGAACAAAAAAAAAAAAAACTGTTAAGAAACTGAAACATGAACCAAGTTAGAAGAACAACTACCGAGCAACCTCGTGATAGAGATTACTGCGATATGATCAGCCAACCAAAAACGGAGGTTTCAGCTATTCTTCAAAAAGAAAAAGAGGTGTAGGTACTGTAGATGATGAAAAACTCAAATAAATTGACGAAATCCAGTGGAAAGGGATCTCAACAACTCAACAAAACGCCAGATAACTTACCTGGTGCTTGTAACACAAAGCTACAAATACTTGTAATACAAGTGAATAGTGACCAGTATAATTAATTTATGTAACACAAATCTACAAGCTTGCTTGCTCTTCTTCAAGTGAAAATGGACATAGTTCTACAAGTGACTTGTAGACTTGCAGCTTTGTAATATAAATGAGATATACTGGTTGAGATCCGATTTACGCAGAGTTGCAGTGCCCAACTTAGTACGTAAGTAAGTAAGTAAAGTAGAACACACTACGAGAAAATGCGCAACAAAGCAATGAAAACCTAGAGATCTGACTCATTTCAAGGAATTCAAATTTAATACCGATTCCGAAATTTGACTTGACACACTGTAGTGTGTCATTACTCTTGGAGGATTTGTCAATTCCTCGCGAAAAGTGATACACTTTTTTCAGATGCTTCGGAGTTTCGAGCTACGAACCGTACACGTTACAACCAAACATGCAAATCATAACGCCACACGCAACACAAGTAAGCAACTACTAAGCATTTAACATTGTAGAGGAGATAAACTTTTCATCTTAATTTAAAATTAAAGCCCAAAATGCAGTGAAAATACACTCCGGCGGTAGTGAAATTTTCATTGACAGAAGTTTATCAATACACTACTTGTTTGTACATTTTACACTTGAAACAACAGCATTCTCAAAAAATGGGTGCGAGTTAAAGCACTATTACAAGAATGTTTCACAGCGAAAAGGATTAAAAAGGAAGCTCGCTGTGGTTCGTTACATAGATGTTCGTCACGGTCTCGATATTCAACGTCATTATAAGAGTAGATACTAAGGTAAGCACCCCACTTCAGGGTGAACCTGTGCGACAATCAACATCTTTCGCCAACAATTTCGATTTTGGACGAGCTCTCTCCAGTTTTGCACGTCGCGGTGCAACTTATACAGTTCCTTGAAGAAAATACTTCTCTACGCATTGCTTTCAAATTTTGGGTAGATATTAAACTGATATTTGCTTTGACATTAGCCTTTGATGCAGTTGCTATAACCTGGCTTGAAAGAATTAGAGAGGTCATGAGGTCAACGCCCTGGACCGATAGGCCTTCAGGTCTTTAACAGATTGCTGTAAGCAGATGAGAAAGTTGTCAATTCTCAGTTAGTTGTAGTTTATTGATGTGACACAAATTCAAAACTCAATAGTTTTGATGTCTCAGCAATGGCTTAATCTCATGTTCATAAAATATAACACGGGGTTCTAATATGTCGTGGAAGTTTCTATTTTTCATAAACCCATCAAACGGATGATGCCCTTACTCTCTGCTGCCTTAAGATATTGAAAAAAACAAACAAAAGCCATGGGAGATAACCTGATTTGCATGCGAATTTTATACAATCAACACCTCAACCAAAACACATATTTCTAATTCATTAGACTATTTTTTTTTCGTTAATTAAGCTTTCAAAATCACCTCAAAAACTCATCAAAAATTTCATTAATTCACAGCGTGTGAGCTGTCCAATGAATTAACTGATGACGTCTTCGCATTCAATTCATTTCATAACCCCAAAGACAAGTGTGGTGCAAAATAGTAGTAGGCAAGGAATTGCAATAAAACAGCTTTTAATACTAAAAGCATCATTTATTTTTGATGACATCCGAGGCGATGTAACCATAAAATGCTTTTAACTTCATTACACTCAAACTAATTGCAAGCTATTCACAGAAAGGCATTTGTCCGTGCGTTTTTCATAATTTTTCATTAATCTCAGTTAAATTTCGCGATCGGTATCTTCCACACGGTGTCATTTGTAATTATTTATCGAAACTAATAATCATTAATTACCCAGCTAGCTATGTATGATGACTAAATGTGAAATGCAAATGTCATTGTTGTAATGTACTACGAGTGTTTCGGAAAATATCATCAGGCACAATTTATAGTAGCTAAGCCATTTGTCTTGATCACAAACAAGTATTTTACATATTTTTTAGATTATCATTAAGAATTTTGAAAAGAAATAAATGCAAACGGCAACACAACAAAAAAAGAAAACTTCAAATGTCTGAACTTATGCAAGAACACTTGAGCATGTGTCAACTTGTGTAGGTGGAATTAATTAGTTTCCTCGTTTGTTCATTTAAATGAAATGAAAATTAAATTAAATACAAAAAACATCATTGGGGAACACTCGGTGAGACTGTGACTGATAAATTAATTTATTATTCAACAAATGTGCCAGCACATTCAGATTTTCTAAATTCCATTAAAAAAAAGATTTCCAGCAACTCAATCAGCGTAAACAAAAATATAATAAATTTCTTACTTATCTTTCAAAGCATACGTTCGGCATTTTAATTTTATACAAAAGAAGTAAGAAAAATTAAAAACTTTCATAAACACATTTGCTCTTAAGTGGATGGAGACATCAATTAAAATAAAATAATACAACCATAACTAAGGAGAAAACTTAAATAAATTGAGAGAGAATAAAGAAAATACTCTACGCACAACTACACTATAGTACACAGTTATTGATATTTGCTTTGCTTAATTTTTCTTTTAAATTTAATAGTAATTGTTGTAATGTTTTTAACTTAAACACTAAAGTCCTTTGGATGTTTTGCTTTTGCTGTTGTATTTGTTAGTTTTTAGTTTAATTGTTTTTTGTTTGCTAAATTGCATTTGAGACAACACATTATGGGCTTATGGCGGATTTATTTGTTTTTGGGTAGATGGCGCTTCATGTGCAGTGCTAGGTGATCACTTCTGGCAAAACTTCTTTCACAAACAATGCACTTGAAAGGTTTCGCTCCTGTGTGTTTGCGATAGTGGCGTGTTAGTTCATCAGAGCGAGCAAATCGCCATTCACATTCGGGCCACTGGCAGGTATAAGGCTTTTCACCTGAAAGTAAAAAATAAGGAGAGAATAAGTTAGGTAAGCTAAGAGTTAATTTACTATTTATTTTAAGCTTGGGAGAAAATAATACTTCAATTAGTAGAATGCTGGTCTAAAAACACAGAACAACAATAATATTATTGCAACTACGTACAAGACATATTTCCTTTTCAGAAGAAGGGGAAAGGGGGGAAAGAGGGGAAAAAATTTTGATGAACGGTGGACATGTACGAACTATGAATTAATGTATTTTGTATCTGTACTGCCAATGATAAAAGCTAATTACAAAGGAACAAACAAATTTGCAATTATGTACAATCTATCTTAATAAGAAGTTATATACTGCGTTACAATTACAAGGTTGGGCGTGTATTATTCGGGAAGGCTCTGACTTGTTCAACTTAGCGGCGCCCAGATGTTGTAACTTATAGTACCTATACCATTGTATATATAATCTATAGTACTATCATCAGATAGCTTTTTCTGAGATCTTTATTCACCGAGTGGTGCGCTGAAATCGCTTAAGCAAAGAGACACAGACAAGAGAGAATTAATCGCTTAAATTTTAAAAAGTGCCGAGAGAACCAAAATCAAAGCAAATTATTTAAGGTGTGGAACAATATCGAAGATAACAGAAAACGTATAGAAAATCAGTATTTCAGTAATCATATCATATCATAACCATAAGCAAAGCAGAAATTAGAGCAAATTATTTAATGTTCTATATACAATGCCTATACGTCAATTATACCTCCACGCGGTAACCGCCCAGAAATTTTCGGGAATGTCTCAGCGGTTGAATTCGGAATCAACGGTGGACTCAAGCAGCCAAAAAGCAGAATCCTCTGAATGAGCTACTACGACATATTTGGTTTCTTCAAGGGTCTTTCAATACTTGCAGTTGTGCTTGGGGTTAAGTGCTCAATCAAGTAAACAAAATCTGGCTACGAAACAACATGCCTCGGATAACAATGATGATTTCACCGCTGACGACCCTGTAGCAAAGGAAAAAAGGACAAAGACTTTCGTATATGCTAGTGAAGCATTAGATCCCTGAACCGACTACGTGCAGCCGGATATTAAGTGAAAGCTCAAGACTGCTGCAAAGAAGATTTAACCACCACCAAGGAGTGCGGTGTAATGAGACGGACCAATTCGTCATCTTTTATGGCTACTGCTACAGAAACAGAAACATCGATTGTTTGATTGCTAATTTGATGTTAGAGGTAGACTAAGGGATAAGATTTTGACCCGAAATTAGGTTAGTTGGCGCTTTATGAAGAAGCATATGAGCTATATATAAGAAGCATGTGAGTAACATGAAATCATGAAAATCGTGCTAGACGATTTTAACGCAAAACTAGTGGAAAAGGACATCTTTGTAATTATAATCGGAAAGCATAGCCTGCCTGACGAAACCTCCAAAACGCACTCAGGCCAATCGATTTTGCTGCGAAGCTACATCTTGTATTTAGTAGCATACGCTTCCCGTACTTAAAAATTCACAAATCAACCGTCAACCGTTTACCCCGTTGCGATCGACACGCTTGACACTTTTCCAGTGTGGTAGATATCCGAACTTTCCAAGAAGGCAGTTTTGACTCAAACCACAAGCTTGTTGTAGCCTAAGTAGAATGAAGATATCCTGTTCACGACTCGTGAGAGGAAAAGTTGTGAGACGATATGACGTCGTAAAGCTACAATCGCAAGATATAGCCCATGACATTCCCAATCTAGTATGACCCCAACTATTATTAAGCTCTATACCGCCAACAACAAGCCACCAGAATCGCAGCTTCCGATGAACATAGCTTAACTCGTCCTTTAAAACGAAAGCCATTATAAGACGAAGAATGTAAGCAGGGAGGCATATGCACTCAGAAAAAGAGCACGACAAACTTTTGTGTAAAAGAAACCAGGGCTAATAGCCAAGTCATATTAGGGGTTTCACCTCGGAATGAAAGATAATAAGCTGAAAATTGGCATAAAGCTATTTTTTGTCGTTCTAAATGTTGTCTCAAAAGTCACAAGTTCTCTTGTCCGCGTCTTAAGATATTGAATGTCAAAGGTCACAGAAATCGTGGTTTCATAAATATCTCGCTTTTTATTGCTTAAATGATACAAATTCCGTTGTCAGATAGAATGTCCCATTCAACTGGGACGATGATCAAGAATGCCGTCCTCCCGAACTAGATTAAGTTTGCCTGTACTGCGAGTAGAAGAAAAAGAAGCATACACCAGCTGATCTGCATGACATGAAAGGTCCTTATTCATCCCTGCAAAGCTCGCACGACTGTTCAGGATGACTTTGCAGAATCCACGCTGCTCCGTCATGGTCGGTAAAGAACTAACCGAGGCCTTCGATGTCGAAAAGGCTTTAGGCAAAGCCACAAACTGTCATGCGATTTCTTTAACATCATACTTGGAAAAAGTGTAAAACTCAAACGTCAACGACAAAGGAATAATAATCTTTCCAAAGTCTATACAATTTCTCGCTCACGCAGACGATATTGACAAAGCGAAGTATATGTTGGCTTCATACAAGGACAGCGAACATCGACGTATTCAACAAAACGTCACAAAAGACACACATAACTTCGAGTTAGTACAGGACTTTGTTTAATAGGATCCGCTATAGACACGGAAAACAACATCAGTGCGGACATCAAAATGACAAATACTCCAATTCTAATTTTAAGACCTTGATCATCCCAGTCTTGCTATACGGCGCGGAAGCATGGACCCATGGACCTTATCTGAAGCGGATGAGAAAACCCTTGTTTTTCGAAAGAAAAATACTACCAGAGATCTTTGCTCCCGTTCGTGAAGATGATGTGTGGTTAAACAACGAAATAATATTGCAGGGAAATCGCTGAAAAAGAAAACCTCGTCTTAGGTGAATCAATTAAATGGTATATAAGATCTCAACCGAGCACAGTGCTAAACTGGAGAGAGCTCGCACAAAATTGAAAATGTGAGGTCTAGGTTCACCAAAAACTGTAAGCCCGTCTAAGGAAGTAAGTAAGTAAGAAATTCTTTCCTCTTTCGTAGGTTTTTTTTTAGGTGTTTGTGCAATCTGATTTTGTTTTTGC
The DNA here is from genome assembly GCA_949752695.1 of Melanostoma scalare. Classification (NCBI taxonomy): domain Eukaryota; kingdom Metazoa; phylum Arthropoda; class Insecta; order Diptera; family Syrphidae; genus Melanostoma; species Melanostoma scalare. The sequence goes on along the minus strand of OX456984.1, from coordinate 189,039,170 downwards.
TTATATATACATGAAATACGTCAGATTTCTAGAAAATGAGTTCCTGTCCAAGGATATATAACTCTGTATTCCAAACGGTTTAGGAGACAGTCTTTTAAAAAGAACTTTGCCTCTTGAAAATATAAATGATTTTATCGCATTAGAATAAAAACGACTCTGATTGCTTATTACACTGTCATCAAAAGCTTTATAGACTAAAATTTAATTTTTATTGAGTTTTATTATTATTATTATTATAATTTATTAACATGTAATTTGAATTACATTACTTTTTTTTTTTTTTGAGTTTATTGTCATGCTTTGCCGGATTTTGATCACGTAAGTTGGACTCTGGAGACGCTCAATCTCATACCAGGTTCTTACACGCATTCTGAGGCGTACTTCGTGAAATCACGGGTATATTAAAGCTCATATGTGGGAGATATGTGATGGCTTCACGACCCACAACACTCATTAAACCGTTAAACACAAAGAAGAATTTTTATGGAGACCTTAATGAAATGGAAATATTTCAAAAGGTCTGCATAAAAAAACGATGAAGGTGTTGCACCCAGGTTTCACTTGGATTTGGTTACATGCTGGTGGAAAGAATGCATTTTATTGAACTATTTAGCTTGTTACATGTTTTATCGACAAATTGTATTAGACTACTTTTGTTTAAAAATGTTATGTTAATTTAGACAAAAGAATTTAGACTAAAACATGCCACAGTATTTCATTTGAAAATCGTTAAAATATGCATTCTGTAATATACACCAGAACCTAAAACTACCTACTTCCAAAGTTAATTCCGATCAGAATCATGCGGCGCTTTGACTTTGACGTTTTCCCGCGCAATAAAAGAACAAATTAGTTTTATTACTCCACCAATGAGCGCCCCTATTGAGCCAAGGTTCTAAAACAATATCAACAAAATAACGGTCAAACGACCGTCTTTCTTGTGTGAAAAACTTTTATTTCCACGCTGTATTCCTGGTCATTACAAAAGCGCCACACTGGGAAAATCTCATTTTCATTTGATTTGATAATTGTTTGAATATACCCACATAAGCCACACCAACAAGAAAAACAAAGCATTCGAAAATGAAATATAGAAGAGCCAACAACTATTGACCAAGCCAATAAAAGACAGACTTTCGGCAGCATTTGATTTTGTTGTTTAGAACCAGAATCTTTAAGCATACACATTCGAAGTTGCTTATTATTTATGAGCTTTGACTTACTGACCAAATTGCACTGAATGAACAATTTATGACTTTTATTTGATGTATAGACAAGTGTTGTTAATTAAGTCCCTGATTAAATGCTTTTTAACGATCGTCAGAATCAATAAAACATTTTTTTATTTATAGCTATTTTAAGCTGAAGTTGTTTTTAGTGGTGGATTTATTATGAAAGGAGATTTGAAGTGATTTACGGCTGAATATGAATATTTCATCCGAACAATAATTGTCACAGCACAGCTCGTTGATTAAGAAATTGTTCAGAATTTATGTAAATAAAAACTGATAATCAAAAAGTCAGTGTGCTGTGGCTGTTGTGCATTGATGATGTTTATTCAATAAAAACACGACTCGCTTTTTTAATCAAAATCACAAAAGTCTCACCTCTTTTGATAGTAAGGGCCCTACAATTTCAACAACCACATGAGTCCTTTTCCTTTGCCCCGTATTCCTCCCCATTTTCTGTTTAGTTAACGAACGCCAATGCTACTGGAATTTAGTGCGATTCAGTTTCGCACAAAAACATTGATGTAATGTAAACTTTAAAACATTCCACTCTCTATGTGTGAGGTCATTGTGGCGCCTTAACGCTGATTGGGTCTAATCATTGACACTGCGTTGGACACTTGGACAGTGTGTAGTGCTTCTGGGCATTCCACAAAAAAAATAAAAATAAAATGAAGTTTGTTAGCTGTGATGATGATGAAGAACAAACAGACACTGTAAGTGGCACTCGGATACGGTGTAATCACCGACACGCATGTTGTGGCGCGCACTATTCTAATGGGTTACTAATGGGCTCCACTAAAGTGCCCCTTGGGCTAGTTCAAGTCAAATGAAAACTTCATTAAACGAAAGTCGCCCGAAGATAATGGAGAAAAGACATTTTGGATGCGTGATGGTCGTGAACGCTATATTTGCTTTGATGGATTTGAATGTTGTGTGCGTGCGTGGTGGGCTTGGGTTTACTCGTATGTTTGTTGCTGGCGTTAGTATTGTGTGTTAAGTGCAAGTGATCGTTTCTAATTTGTGTCACTTTGAAATGGTTGATGAATTGGGTATTAGGGTGTGGAAGATGAGTGAAAGAGTGTGAGAGACACTGAAAAAGAAACAAAAAATGTGTCAATTATAACCAAATGCTGATCTGGTCCGATTTTGGAAAGTATCAGTGGGAATATCCACCGACTCTTAGTTATTTCTCTTAATAAGGATGTGAGAGAAAATGGTTGATGATGAGATCGGCATGTTTTTCTGCAGCGGTTAACAAAGGACCTCAGTACGCCGGTTTCCTTCTTATATTAATATATCCTAAAAATATGTTTTTCAAGAATAAGTTAGGGCCTATACATCAAGTAAAATCAGACTTGTCCAGCAGGAACGAGCTCCAGATCGGTACTACTATGGTCATTGAGAGTCCTTTTGAATCTGCCTCATTAATTATCTTTAGTTTGGGTTACCATTTCATCATACACGCATTAAAGGTGCGCTATAACTAAGCACGGCCCGGCGTACATTTGGTGAATGTTCGAAACGAGATTGCTGTTATTCCCGATTTTCAGCCATTTACGCTTTTTGGAGCTGTGAGTTCGTTTCCTCGATCGTGCGATTTGACACCGTTAGACTATTTCTTGTGGTAGTATTTGAAGTTGCTAGTCTACACCAATAAATTGACAATTGACGACCTGGAAAAAAGCATTCTCCGTGTTACTGCCATCATGTCTAAGGGATATGTCAGAGCAGTTTAACATTCATCTGTGTTGGGTGCCGGGGCATAGATAAATTCCAGAAAACTGCAAAGCAGATGAACTCGCCAGAAACGGAACACTTCTGCCCTTCTCACCGATAACGGAGAGTATCGGCATACCAATCGCTACCTACAAACTTTTGCTCAAGCAAGACGCATACAAGAAAACTAATCTGAAAAGAAGTTTAACGTGTAATACAACGAAACAAAAATGTCTTATTGGAGGATATGCCGCATGGCTAGGAGTCACCTCAAATGAATTTTGCAGAAGCTGTATAGATGAGGAGGAGGAGGAGGAGGAAACTGTTTCCCACCTTCCCTGTTCATGCCCAGCCTTAGCTCACAAACGTAGGATACACCTTAGTCTTTCTTTGATGACCCTAGCGATCTTACTCTAATCGACGCCATGGGTCTCTCCCGCTTCATTGTAAGCTCGAAATGGCTCAATAAGGATGAGGATCATTAGATCCATCGTGGTATCACAATGGGTTCAACGGGCCTAAGTATGTTAGTCGAGCTGACAGAGACTTTAAGCTAACCTAACCCATTGCCGATAAACGTCCTCAAATATTTCAAAGAAAGCCAAAATTGGATATCAAGGCCGGACTATATTTGAGTCAGCTGTCGTTGACTGAAATCACGATGGAATATAATGTTTTGGTTTAGTTTGGTCTCATTTTGTTTCTCATTAAGAATTCTAAGCACACCTACCGGCATTTGCTTACTAAAATAGTATCTCAGACCCCAGGCAAAGCCTTGAAATTAAAATCCATCTTCGAAGATCTGCTACCCAATTCAGACAAATTGAGCCTATTTTTTAGGTATCCCATCCCGATGTTTTCATTTTTATCAGATTCTTTAACAGTTGTCTGCTTCACACAAGTCACACGCTTGTGGATCAGGCAGCGTTGAAACATTGAAAGAGTATCGTCGACAGGCTTCCTGGCCTCGGATTGTGATTAATTTTACAAAAATGGTTTTGACTTGTTTTTTTACGTATTCGTGTGGGAACTAGATTTTTTGTTAGGATTCTTCAGATATTATCTCTGAAATAAGCAACATAGTCTATTGTGCTCTATTATAAGCAAGACAGTATTTTTGACATCGAGACATCCAAGGATGTACTTCCAAAAAGATTCTGATCATAATGTCATGCGAAGCGGATTCATCTTAGCTGACATCAACTTACTCCCATATTTTTCGTACATTTTCTCTAATTTCTAATATGTAATTTGAACTTTATGCGAGAGATCGACACACACCGCAGTGTGTCCACTTCAGGGGGATTCCACGTTTACAGTAATTAGCGAAGTATTCCCATCTCTTCATAGTCCTAGTGCTCATCCGACGATTTACGTCGTCATCACATGCAGCTATTGATCAAAAATCATAAATATTCAAGCTTTTTGATCATAGATCTTAGATGTTCAAGCTTTTTACACTTGCAACAACCCCTTCAAATATATCTATACACCAATATATTTTCGAGTTTGCGTTGTTTTGGGCTCAAGTCCTTGACTATTTAAAAAAAAAAAACATTTTTATAGGTGGCACCACTTTTGTTTTAACTGCGTAAAGTTTCCATTTCTGACTGAAAATCTACGCAATTTTTTTTTTAGAACGATTTTGACAACGGAAGGAGCTTTAAAGTTACATAAGCGGTAGTTACGAAAATCAATTACTATAAGGAAATTCATTTTACGTTGAAAAAGCCTATTTTTTGTGAAAGAAAGCCGACTTTCCACCACAGATCAATTAATTCAATAGCTTATTTCGTTTTAATTGAATTCATTTAATGTTTTTTGTATGTTTTTGTCATTACATCCTTACACTTTAATAAAAAGGAAAGATTTTTTCTTTGTTTCCTTGTACCGAATAGGCTAAAAAACTACTGAGCCGAATAGAATAATATCTGGAACAGAGATGGCCTAGGCTCTAGAGCCTGAGAAATGCTATATTTCATCATTAAATTCCTACGGAAAATGATGGGAGCTGAAACAAAACCGGAAACTTTGAAAATACTGAACCGATTTCTTAAACTCTATCACCGTTAGAGTGCTTCATTATATCCGAGATGCATCAAGTATAATTTTCCCCCCATATTCCCACGGGAATAGGAACGTAACCAGGAACAAGGGAAATACTGAACCAATTTCAAAAATTCTTTCACTGTTAGAGTTTTATATTACTGCCGGAATAGCATGGACCATATTTCATCCCCATATTCCCACAAGAACGGGAACCTAAAGAAGAACTCAAACACTGCTGAACAGATTCCCTAAATTCTTTGATCATTAGAATGCCTCTTTTTTTATCCAAATATTGAGAGCAGAGTCGATGCTATACACTAGGTCGACGTAGGACCCGAGTTACGTCGTGCGTGTCAGCTAGTATGAAATACATTTTTATATTATTTTTGTTTTTAAATGTTTACTTTGCCTTACTTATATATAAAAAAAATAGTAATTCGTAACCCTGGACCCTATGTTGGATCTTTACGTAGTAAGCTATAAAAATCCTTAATTCATTTTGTATCGTGATCGTGCTTTTTTTGGAGCGTAGTCCCCCCGCAAAGTGAGGTATTGTTGTCTCTACAAAAGGCACATTCTTTCAGAAAACGGGCAACACAAGTACTTATATTTTTTGTGACTACTGCGGAACCCATTTAATGGGTTCTAAAATGCTAACTTAAACGTAAGACGCTCGCTGTAAGCATTATATGGAAATAATGCGTGTTTCTAAGCTTTTTTTGTTAAATTGGCAGCACTGTTTCTAGTGCATGTTTGACAATTAGCGGTATATCTTTGGTCAGTGTGTTTTGCCGTATCCTAATGAATGGAATGACTTCAGAACAACCCATGCATGCTATTATTGCCAATATACGGCCTCAGTTGCTTGAAAAAGTGGTCAAAAATTGAACTTTCTAATTTATGGGCTTTCTGATCAGAAAGTTCAAACTCAGCTTCTCGATCTACCCATCGTCATGGTGTAGTAAACATCAGCTTGATTGAACTGTAACTGGGCAAAATGTGACAATCCATCGACAAAGCAGCCTTTTTCGTCGAATAAGAAACATATGAGCTATCTTAGACAGGTGTCCCTTATTCATTGACGAAGAAGTTTGTTCACTAATTGAATTCATTTTTCAAGAGCTTCTGAATAGCTGTGTTATCATCACCTGAGGGACACACATTTTTTGGTTTTCGATATATTTTCTCTGCGCTTTTTGTTTTTGAATGAGCTTACCTGTTCTTTACTTTTTTATTGCAACTGCTTTTGTATTACACTTCAAGGAAGAGCCTTTTTATTTTCATTAGGTATTTGAAAGGCACCTCAAGTAAGTTTGGAAGACACTCATTAGTTACTGCCTTAGCTTTATCATCCCATGACCAGGTTTCTTTAAGATCTTTTCATTGAACTTTCTGGATATGATTTGGATCTTCAAAAGCAAGTTTGCACAAAGTAATCCTTAGATTTTTTGCTTTGCAAACTTTATTTGGATCTTCGTTGTTGGAAGGGAAGTTTTGCAAACATAAAATAAATTGTGCGCTTAATTATTTATCGAAATAATAACACTTGAGATTCCCAGTTCTTTGCTTTTATACAACGTATCCATAAAATATTATTTCAGCAGCAATTGGCAGTTCTTCATCTGAGAACTCGTAATTTTGACTACTAAATGCTTCTGCTGTAACGACAATGTGTCGGTCTTGTCTTATGCAGATTGTGTTCAACAAGACAGTAAGGCAAGATAAGACTTAGAAGACCATAGGTATGACATTCAACACATACGCTATCTTCTATCTACACAAGTAAGCAGGAACAATGTCTAGTCATTGATAAATAATGACTAGCCCTCCTGCCTGTGGTAGTGAGTATTGATAATAGTTTTGCAAGGTTGAATGGATATGTCATTTCAAAGCAGTTCATAACTAGTATGTCAATGCGTCGTTGCATGTTCATAGAGTTAACGAACGAATAAGAAAACAAATTACATATTAAAAAAAAAAACCTTCTCATGTTTCAGACGATGGAAGTTGTTGCAGAGTATGTTCAAGTGTTTTCAGAAATCTGAATCCATTGACGAGGATATTAAAATCCAAAAGATAGGTTTCATCAATTCATACAAAGATTTCGGCGTACCCCACGAGCAGATCACTAATTTGAACAATTGAAGCAGTTAAGTGAGAGAGCTGTGATTTCTCTCAAAGTCTATTTCAATATGACAAGGAATCAAAACGGATCTTGTAAGAAACTATGTTAAGGCAGCAATTTCGTTGAGGTGATTATGAAATGATCATTGAGAGCACGATTTTTCAATCTAATTAACTTTTCTTTTGACTCAAGTTGCATATATGTATGTTCAAACTGATGGATAGAAAGCTAAAAACCAGCAAGGCGTGGCTTATCATGTTACTTTATTTGCATGTCTTGTTCACATCGAATTAATTATAAATAAATTGTTTTCAACAAGGAATGCCTTCTGTTAATATCTCTGCAAAAAACGCAAGCAACTAACAAGCCTCCAGCTGAAATAACAAGAGGTATAACCTAGAAAAAGTCCATGTGGTGTTGTAAATCAAAGTCTGCGTTTGAATGACACACAGTACAGCATCGCAAAACAAACTGTTTTCATTTCTATGATTTACTAACTCCACAACGAGATGTATAGTCTATCATTTGGACATTTTGACAGAAGCACAATTAGACGGCTAACTCCCACAACAAAAGCCCTCTTACATTCAAGTTGATGTCTGTCCAGACAAAGTAAGATCGACAAGAAATAAAATACAAAAAACGATGACAGCCGCACTTAAGACGACAATCGAACCGGTAATTAGGGTTCAACAATGGCGACGTAATAATAAAGTCTCAAGGTTTCTTATTGCCCAGATAATCGCCTAATGAAGCCCAAATGATTAATGCTCCTCTGGTTAAGCATTAAAAAAAGTAACCAAAGAAATTGTCTCGGCTGTTGCGCTGCAAATCTTGATGGACAACCCCTCAGTGCCCTATCATTCTGAAAATCACATCAAACTTCATAATGAGCTGCTTGGGACTATCAGTTTTTTTTTTGCCTTCCCAGATCAAAGCCTATTTTGGGAACCGTCACAATCACCTCCTCCGCAATTCACGTGCGGTCAGTTAAACATAAGTTTCCTCTATGTTTTTCTTTTCTTTTTGTATTTTGTTGTGCGATGAAAACGTTTTACTAAACCACGACTAGACGGTAATCCAACGTTCGTGTACATAGAGTATTGTGATCGATAAGACTCCGCATCGCCAAATCAAAAACGCACTCAGGAAAAACCCGACGAGAGGTCCCCCTTTTTAATAAAAAAAACTCAGTCTCCTATCTCTGCAGCAAGACTACAGACATGGATATTTTGATTTTATGACCGATTTGGTCGTTGTATGTGTACCATGTACCTCGCATTTAATTGATGACCAATTAATGTTGAGTTGCTTGGTGCTGCTTTTAATTAGGGTATGCGATGTTGGAACGCACTACGCTTGTGCGTCTCCGCGTATGATGCATTAACCGAGGTGTGTCTACCACGATTTGATAGTCGATACATATATTCGCCGAATGCATTTATCATTGCGATGAGCGCACAAACAATTTATGTGATATTAATTCTATCATTTAAGCTCGATTAACTCGCTGCCTGTAGGCGTTAAATTCATGTTTGTTTTTTGAGTGGCTTTTTTAGTTTTCTGTGACCATTAACATGCCTTTCGTTAATTATTACGTGAACAGAAAAGCAGCACGAAACATGGACCACTTCTTTCTTTGTTTTTTTTTTTTTGTTTTTTGAGAGTAGGTAAAAATTAATTAGTTAAAATGTTTTCTAAGACACGTTTGGAAAGGAACTTATGCATTTTTTGTTTTTTTTTTTTTGTCAAAGTCTGAGATTAAGTTGTTTTCTTTTTGAATTCGGTATCAGGGGATCTTGTAAGCAAATCGATAACAGAAGTTGACTGGATAACTGGAAACGAATTGAATCTATTCGCTTTGCAATATAAGGATATAATCAAGTTTGGATTTCAGCTCTTTTGTTTTTATTTTTAATCGCCTATCGTAAGTTAGTTGGGGGAACCATTGTTTGCGGATAAAATGTTGGCAACGTAAGTCTATATTAAATTATGCTCTTTAGAATTAATTAAAGCAAAAGTACTACTTCGTTTTTGAAAAAAGTAGAAATATAACGAATTTGGCCTTGTCTATTTGAGGTCGAGTCATACTCATTTGTCGGAAATTATCAATCAAATATTTCTCTTTTTTACTACGAATGCGTGGGCACACTGTAAAACATTTAATCTTAACATTTAATAGTTTGTAACTCACTCTTCCCTACTTTCAAGTTTTCGTACGTATATATTTAAATATTGCTAGGTTTTGGTTAAGAAATATCAACTCAATCGACAGTTAAACGCTCCAAGACGAAACCTTACAAACTTTGCAAGGCATTTATTATCAAAAGCAATCATTGAACAAATTTTACCATAAGCTTAAGGTTAAGTTCCAGGTCCTGCATTAGCGCTTTGGCTGCCATGCCGGCGTCCTCATCGAGAACTTCTATCAAGAAAAGGATCTGCAAAAAGCACAACCGTAGATTGCATGACTACGAAAGGTATGCTGCGCACCAATGAAAAAAAGCTGCAACATTCTTGGTATCCCTTAGTAGGAACACTTCTCTTAAACGGACACTTCATTTAAACGAACTAAGCTTGAAGTGATACTTTCAAGCCGAGTTTTCTCACTACTTTATTCAACCTACGGATAATCGATGATCGATAACTTCATCAGAAGTTGATGCACTATTGATCATTGATCTCAGACTAACTTTGAAAACCCTTGGGAGGCACATTTGAGTGAAGGGTGGATTACTAAAGGAAGAGTAACAAAGTTTGATCGTATTAGCAGCACCAAGATCTGTGGAATTCTTGACGGCAACATTTTCGCTATCTCGTAGCAGAAAAGAATGCAGAAAGCTTATTGGAGTTGCCACGGGACACTTCTTTTTCACCAAACATTTAAGCGTGCTGGGTTGATTTGATATTTAAAAATTAGTGAATATTTTTCAATCACAAAAAATGGCGTCGTCATCACAAGTTGTTTCACTACTGATCATAGATCTCAGATGCTTAAGCCTTAAAAATAATTGTGAAGCACATTTGAGTATGGAGGGTGATTAAGAGGCGAGAAAACTCCGCCATCTTCTCTGATAGAAACTCAAAACCCACTACAAGTCTAGCTCAATCATACGGTTCACAATGTTGAACAATGTAAAAAAAGTATGAGAGTAAGTTGACAGAAACCGAAATGAAGATGCTCCGCTTTATTGCAGAACAGCAGAACTAAAAAACTAGATCGTGTTAGAAGTACCAAAATCTGCGGAAACCTTCACGTCAAAAATACCATCCTAGAAAAATTAGAGGACGACCGGCTCATTTGGTATTATCTTATTCAAAGAAGAGATTCAGAGAACTTCGTCAAAAAGGCAATATCATAGAACGTTTAAGATCGCGAAGGAAAAAAAGGCAGAACTCAATTTGGATGGCTTCAGACATGGAAAAATCCAAAACGGGAAGGTTTGCCGTCGCATTCTGAGGTCAACGTGGCGTACCCCACAAGCAGATGACACAACGTCTACGTGTTGAAAATGGGCATTAGAACAGCTCCCAGAAAATCCGCTGTTCTATCTGTTCTGGAGCTCATTTCTTGCTCAACGGATACAAAAATAAGCAAAACTTCCGCATCAGGATTGATAAACAGTCATAGGCCATACAAGCACAAGAATTACCAATGCATTCCGATGCATCGAGCTGGTGGCATCATCGGTCCACGATATCGAGCCATGAAGCTCGAATTTTTTTTTCGCCCCAGCTGAAATTGGTTGGCATGTGGCTTTATCAAGACCTGCCACACAGCTCGTGAAACAATGAACGTGTTGAAGGATGAATTTGGTGAGCAGCTTGTGTCTCGAAATGGCCCTGTTAGTTTGGCCGCCAAGATCATGCGATTTAACGACTCTTACATGAAGTTATTTTTAGAACGTAAATGGCAAAAGCCAATTTATAGATTGCAGTAAAATTTTAGAATATATGATGCAAATCTTAGTCTTTTATTCGATTTTTAAAAAATCACAATTTAGTACTGACAAATTACTCAAAATTTGGTACTTTGATGGATTTGATCTAGCGGAGCGTACTTTGTCTTAATGACATACTGAGGACAGAACTTCAATACGGTTGCTTCAAGTAGGAGTGTATCGTGTATCTTAAATCAAACTAAAACCAAAAACCTCTAAATCAAATACCCCTAGAATTTATCAAATCTTCAGTCCCAGCCAGCGCCACATCAGGAGTTACTTTTGCAACAAAATTGCACGTGATCGTGTACCAAATTCTCCTCCCGCACATTCTACCCAAGAAACCTTTTCGTAGAATAGAAATCAAATAAGAAAAAGGCACCAATGTTCATGGTAGTTGCACTACTCTACCTCTTTCACTGAACCGTGCAATTACTGACAGACGACCACGATTTGTTTAATCCACTGGCAGGATACACTGCGTCATCTGCCACTATAATCCTCCGAGTAACATCACTTCTTCCGACAATAACCACAAAACGATGGATAATGGCGTATTCATACGAACGCGTAGGTTTGGTGTAGCACCATACAAATCCGCACACACAAACATAGTACGGAACAGCGCCACGAGTGAAAAAATCATTGAAAAAACGTGTACAAATGGATTTGTGTAGGCCGAGGACATAATCGACATTATTCTCCTCCTGGATGCAACGAACGTCGAGCGCGTTGACAACACACAACACTCTGTCTGCAGCTATTAGCGCACTTCATCGATTATTATAATTTTTTTTTTGTTGTTTTGCTTTGTTTCTCTTTGCCTCTTCTTCTTCTTATTTCGCTCAGTCAGCGCTTTAAGTGCATAAAATGTGATGTTGTTTGACTTTTTCTGTTTTTTTTTGTTAATGGAGTGTTGAAGAAACTTCTAACAAACTGCCGGGACTTTGACTGCAAGTGACGTTAATTGGATAAATTGCTTGTTTTTTACTCTTCTCCTATCCTTTTTTGTGAAAAATAGAAATATTTTAATGAAGATATTTCAGTACCATTACACAATTTTTAGCTCACTTCTATTGTTTCCATAGCCTCATAACTTTTTCAACGTCAAACCAACCCATAAAAGCACCGTCAAGCTCGCACGCGAACTTAAAACACTATCAGACATTAATTTGTGAATTTTATGTCCATAAGGAAGCGAGCTTATGAGAAAATTTAAGTTGTTTTGCAATCACAGCCAACCCCCTGGACAATTTAATTGCACCGAAGACTAATGCTTTGGACTTACTTTAATATTTAATGCGATTCAAAGAATTGTTGACCATAAAAATCACTTTAACCCACCAATGTCTGTTGTAAACTCAGGTAAAATCAAATAACTTCATAAATTCAAATTAATCCATATTCACCGCAGTCAACTATAAGTGTGTATGTGTCTGGTTTAGTATTCATAAAAGGCGAATTTGTTTATTTTCTCTAACAATTTTAACACTTCAATGGGTGGTGTAGAGCTTGCTTGCACTAAATAACGCTGATTTGGCCGACAGAGGCTAAGCAAAATATCTTGAAGAAAATAGAAAAATAATATTTAATTAAGTGAAGCATGTTGGTTTTCTGTATTTCAACGAGATTAAAATTCACGAGGCTCCTTACTCACAACTGGGTTGTTATGTGCTACTGGGTAATTCAATACTGTTTTTTAATCATGGGAACAAACAGCTCGGAGTAATTTCATTGTAGAGCAATAAAAACTATCGTACAGCAATTAAAAAGTTTAAAAGAGAAGTCGCATGATGAATATTTTTGGTGCGAGCGAGATACGTTTATATCGAATAATGTTATCGATTCTTTGGCATTATATTTTTTATTTCGTTATGAAAAATTGCTTGAGACAATTTTTAAGTTTCCCGTTCCCCTGGCAATCCAATGTTTTTAAAGGTACACTGCTATTCGGGAGGGAGTCAAAACAACAAATCAAAAATATTGAAAATCGGTTCAGCCGTTCTCGTTGAGACTTGGAGAGAGTAAGAGAAAGAGAGAAAAAGAGAGAGATAGATAGAAATAGAGAGAGAGAGAGAGCGCCAAAGGCACGATTCACAAGATCACAAGTCACTATGATGTAAAAGAGTAAAGAAGAGCACAAATCTTTGAAGATCTGCAGGCGTTGGGCTAATTCGAGGAAAATATTTGTCAATACTCTGTCGAGACTGTATGAAAGAAGCATGGAGAAGAAATTGCAATGAAGAATAGCACAGACTGCGCAAAAGGTTTTTCTTATCAGAGAGCATACCTGAAATAAGTAGCAACATGTTAGCTGCGATGATTGACGTATCCGTCCAAGACGACTTTCCGATTCTACACCTGAAAGATAGCCGCGCGGCCCAGAGGTAAGTCGTTATTTTCAGTGAAGAAATATCTAATACCTACTTCAACTCGGTCTGCCTTTTTGTAAGCCGCTAGTTTCAGAAGCCGGTCTAGCCAGAAGGGCATGTTGATTGTTGACTGAGACCATAGTCGAGTACGAACTGTGAATATAGGTCACCTACTGAACCTTAGAGATTTTTAAACATCAGGTGTGTTTCTTTACTGAAAATTATCACGAAATGCACAAAAGTTCGGCGAAAGTCAGTCTAATCCTATTCCAGCATAGCGATTTTTCGTAGCTGTGCACAAAAGAGAGTGCTCACGAGAGAGTAAAAAATTTCCCCACCCTGCGTATTTCTGCCACCGAAATTTCTGTGGACAGAAATCGTGCACAGCTAAAACAAATACAACAACTGCCAAACAGACGTTTTTCCAAGCGCTGCGCTGTAGCGTATGTTTTGCTCTAGTAATTTTTTTAATAGTCATTTTAATTACGCTCTTTCAGAGAGTTTCTGAGAGAATTTTACCACCACTCCTCAAAATATGACTTATTGTGAATTTCTGTACACAAAGTAAAGAAACAGACCTATTCTATGATTCAGTTTTAAATTTCAGCTTCTCTGAACTAGAATCGATCCCTTGTTATACTAAATAAACACCTTGAAACTTCTAGGCAATTGTGAGTTTGATAGTGAAAGAATTTCCTTAAAATTTTACAAAATTATTTCGATTTGTCATCTATGCCAACCAGCTACTAGAAATGGGGTTATTGAAATTCTTACGGTTTTCCCTTTGACGACAGAGTCGATGGCAACAGAGCAGAGTAAATTGACTAATGTGTAAGTAGCACACATTTCAAAGGCTTTTGTGTTAATGCATGAGCTTAAAAACTATACGTCTTGCCACAAGTTTAACATTACTTTTTTGGCTTAAGAAGGCGTAATCTATCAAGTCCACTGAACTTTTCGTTATTTTTATCACGAAACTCTTTCCTAAAGAACGCGACTGATGAATAAAATTCAATCTGTCTTTTAAAAAAATTCTGGTGGAGTATGAGAAAGCTGTGGCCTTGAACACCCTATTATTGCTATATATAACATTGAAACCACGTATCTTTAAGTTAAACTAAAACCACCTACAATTACAAACAGTTGCATTTAAGACAAAAATGTAAAGAGAACTCAAAAGACCTCTTCAATCACCTGAAAAAGACTTATTTCAAACGGTTCTATTCTACCGATTAGTCCTTAGTAAACTTGACTTTCAGCAAACTGTGTAAATTTATTAAGAATGAAAGCAATTCTACGCAGTGGCAAAAAACATGACAGCATAAGCCTGGTTTTTCGGTTCTCAAAAAACGCTCAACCACAAAACGACCAAATATAGTTCCTAAATGAAAGATTTGACAGTACTCGTGAGTTCAGGTAGCTAACTCACCCCACAAAAAGCCCCAGGAATAATAGAGTTCAGGGCTTTTAAAACATGGAGTTTGTTTTCTAGACAAGTTGAGTTTGAAGAAAAAAATTACATTGAAGCGACATCATCAGAGCAGTGATCTAAATGTACCTTGCTATTGGCCTAGTTGAGCACTGGATTGCTTTTAAGCTATAATGAGCCAAATTTAACATCGTTTCCATAACATATCTTTCTAACAAATCAAGGACTATGAATTTGGAGCAATCGAAAAAAACACATTAAAGTGGGATGGGAAATGAGCGTAGACGTTATCTATACTCACGCAATGATTTTGCGAGAAAAAGTAGGTATTAAAAACTTGGAGAAAGATCATCGAAAGATTTTATTGAAAGATGCTGAACCGTTAAACTTTTTACCTAAACAGTTGTATTGAATTCAACCGCAGGAGGTAGAATACGCAGTGTTTGTCTTAGTACAAGTGCACACATATGCAAAATAAAAATAATTTCAGTGGACTTAATTTACTTTTGTTTTAGATGATCTTTATTTAGTTGGAAAATGGGGTTTTGATGGGAGCAGTGGACAGTCTGAATATATACAAAGAATGTCTGGCGAATTCAGTGATTCAGATAAGTTCATAACATCTTTTGTTCCAATATAGCTCGCTTCGCGAGAGTTTTCTGATACTGAGAAGAAAATTGTGTGACAAAATCCCCGTCCAGAATCTAGCCGATACTGCCGAGCAATACGTTTTCAATTAAAAGAAGAAACGGCAGAGCTGAAAAGGAATAAATGCAGAACCGATAACTTGACAAACTCTTTAATACAAATATCGGACAATTTTGTCAATGTTATCCTTAAATTGACAATGGGTGGCGGTAAGGTGTGCAACAACATGTCACACACTCCTTCGCAACAGGTGTGCTATATTTGCGGAGGAAAGCCAACAAACATGAATGAAATTCAAAGCTCACTACAAAGAACAATTAACGAGGAAGTCCGCAATTTTGGCATATCTCCACTGCATGCGTGGATAAGATTTTTTAATTTTTTAATCATCTATTCTATCGTTTGGATTTCAAAAAATGGCAACCCGGAATCAATGAAAACCTTTTTTGAAGGCAAAGAAAAAGTTTGTGCTAGCAGAGTTTAAGAAATTGGGTTGATAGTACGCGACCTTAGGACAAGAAGGTTCTATCTGCACTCGCATCACTTTTGAGAAAATTAAGATGGAAAATTTCATCGTGTATAACTTTTCTACTATAATTTAATTCTTAACATGTTATTTAATTTTAACATTTTATTGTTTCATGGATTTCATTGCATTAAATAAATAAAAACTGTATAGAATAGTTATTCAGTAATTTATTCTTAAAAAAATCGATAGAACTTTGTTGCTCAATGATAAGGCAAATATACGTAGGACAAAAAGGTTCTAATTACCTGATAGGACTTTGTGTCACGGTAAGGAATTTAGTTTTTCAGATAGAACCTTGTTTCTTTTTTGTCAAGATAAATTAAAAAATAGAAAAAAAAATAACTCAGTAAGAAAAATACTTTTGTTTCGTTATAGAATCTCTATTTTTAGTAATTATAAAAGAAAATGAAGTTATGAAGTTTTATTTAAGTAAAAAATTGAATTAAGTTCTTGGATGTCCTCGTTGTCTGAGGGCCACCCATAATAGATCTTACGGTTATTGACCGACTATGCTTTCGAAGTCTGCCAGCATTACGTGTACATATTTTAAATGTTTTAATGACTATGCTTTTCCACACTGAAAAAATTCCTTACGTAAATACAACGAAAAACTTCGTTGGGCCAATGAAATTTTTCGTACTTTTCAGCCGATGTAAAAATTAATTGGCCCAACGAAGTGGCCTTCATACTCTAATGAAGCGCTTTATCAGTCAACGAAACTTTCGTACTTTTAACGAAACTTTTAAATTGACGAAACTTTCATTGGGTTATGATTTTCTACATCGGCCTACGAAATTCTTTATCAACTAACGTGTAGAATTAATTAAACTATGATTTTTTAACGTTGAATCCATTATTTTTCTTCGTCAATTGATGGAAGACATTCCATCGAGTAATGATTTTTTTCATACCATTAATTAAGATTTACATTGGTTAACGTAGATGTATTTATTAATTTATAACACTTTTCGTTGCGCTAATCCTTTTTTTAATAAATTTATGAAAGATACATCCGTCAGCCTACGAATTTGTTTCATTATTTCATGAATATTTTTACGGGTTAACGTAATTAGTATCGTAGACTTATGAATTTTTTCCCACCATTCATGAACATTTTCATAAATCTACTAAACAAATAATCGTAATCTAACGAAACTTTTCGTTCTGTCAACGAATTTTTTGGTAGATTGATGTTATTTGAAATTGCTGGCTAACGAATTCTTTCGTACCATTGATGAATTTCTTAATATACCTACGAAAGATATATTCGTTGGCGTACGAAATTTTTCATTCTATTAACGAAAATTTTTTGTAGATTAATGTAATTTGAACTCGTTAGCTAATGAATTTTTTCGTTCGCCTTATGAACATTTTAATACGCCTACGAAAGATATATTTGTTGGCTTACGAAACTTTTCGTTCTATTAACGAATATTTTTCGAAGATTAATGTAATTTGAACTCGTTAGCTAATGAATTTTTTCGTTCCCCTTATGAAAATTTTAATACTCCTACGAAATTTATATTCGTTGGCTTACGAAACTTTTCGTTCTATTAACGAATATTTTTCGTAGATTAATGTACTTTAAATTCGTTAGCTAATGAATTTTTGCTTACCATTCATTAACATTTTCATAAATCTACGAAAGATATATTCGTTCGCTTATGAAACCTTGCGTTCTGCTAACGAATAAATTTCGTAAATTCATGTATAGGTATCTTACGAAATTCCTCATTTCATTTATGAATAATTTCATAAAGTGAAGCGATTTCTTACTCACCCATATTTGTCCTTTGAGGCCTTTTTAATAGTAAAAAGGCCCTTCATCTTTCTCTAAATCTGGGGAAAAGAAAATCGTTGAAACAATTTGAAGAGAAAACACGACCTGTGACCTATTAACGACAAATTGAAGAACTGTTGTAAATAAAAAAAACATTATATAAATAGTGCAATGAATGTAATTATTTTATTGTAAAATAGCGATACCCATAAGGGAATTTTTCTGGTTTTTTTTTCACATCTAATTTTGTATAAAAATTCTTGAAAGAAATTATAAAAGTTTTTACACGCGAGAGGGTACTCTAAATTGAACAAATGAAATAGTTTGAACAAAACATCAAACCCTCTTAAAAATGATTTGAATGCATATTTAATGCCGTCAAAGAAAATGTAAAATTCTTTTAAATCTGTTATTGAATCACCAATCGCTATCAAAAAGGGCTGGATGCAGCTTGACCTGCTTCTTAGGTGTTCCAGATGAGGTTCTATCTCTTGAGGAGACTTGCACACATATAGGAAAGCCTCCTGCGAGTCCTTTATTGTATATTTGGTAGTGGATTTTTTCCCTGTATTATCTTTGACGACAGTTCTTTGCGTCGGTGTCAGGTAGCCATGCATTATGTACATGAGCACCGCATCTTTCGAATCTGAAAAATTAAAAAAAAAGAAACAAAATACTTAAACTAAGAAAAAAAAATTATAACATTTAAAATGGGAGAGTAATTAAAAATTTATTTAAAGAATTTTAGAGAAAATTGTTATAACTCCTACTTTCATCCAGTGTTTCATTCACCCACTTCTCAAGGAGAAGGACCAACCGCCTTTCTTTAATGTTTTGGTCTTTGGTCAAAAATGTACTGATTTTGGTGCGGTGCTCCGCCCAATTGTCCAGGAGAGAGCTGGCATCGGGACGAAGGACGCTAAAATCCATGTCAATCTAAACAAATACAATGAAATAAAATTTATTTATAGCTTTGTTGAAGAAACTATTAAAATAAAATGAAATGAAAATGAAGAAATATGGATAAATAAAAATTACCAGTCTGAAACCAAGTGGCTTCTTATACTGCGGCCATTTCTCAAGAGCCTCAGTTGTAGATTCGCAGGCTTTTATTTCATTTAAACGGTGCTTTGAGCATGCCTGCCAGTACCGATCAAAATCATCTGCTGACAACTTCTCAAATTTGAGAGTACGGACGATTTCCTCTGCATTTGCTTCAGAATCTTTAAGTGAAAATAAGTATAATTTAGTATTGTACAAAAAAATTAGTCTTAAACAAAATTACCTAAGTTTGCTTTCTTTTTGGTTTCGGTATGACCTGACCTGGGTGATTGGCGGAACAACTTTTTGTTGTTCGAAAATTTGTTATAAATTCGGCCCCTAGACGACGTTCGGTAGTATTCCTAAAAAATAATTAGGAAAAATTCGTTGAGAAATAGAAATAATAGAAATAGAAATAGTTTTTCAAGTGTTTTGATTAAGGAGAAAAAAATATTATCTTACAAGATTTTCAGTGGGAAATCTTTCCACAATTTCCTTCTCTATTCTCCGGCTATCCCTGAGGCTGAAAACACACTGTTTTTCCTCGAAATACGATACTATCGTATTTATCAGCAGTTTTCTTTGTTCCTCTCCAAACTTCTGAAAGGAATTATAATGGTTCGTCAAAAACTGTCCTTTTGCAGTTGTATTCAGGATCATTGCCAGATTAATATAGTTTCCAAACTCCTCTGACGACGGACCTGGACTAGGAGAGTGGGGCAATGGTGACGAAACTGACCGGTTACTTGTTGGAGTATTCATAGGTGGAATATATGTGTCAGTCAATTGGTCTCTTTCGAAAGGAATTCCGATCGATTCCCTCCACTTTTTCAACCTATATTCGAAGAAAATTTTGTCTCCGGTAGAAATGCTGTTAAAATACAGATGAATGTGTTTCCTCTCCATTATTTTTAGCACATCGACGAATACGTTTTGTTCTTTTTAAATAGAAACAACAATCAAGATAGTGGAAAGTTTAAAAACTGATTTCAATTTTCTTACCTATGAATTGGCTCAGTAAATAGCCTAATTTCCAGCTGTCAAGAAGTTCTTTTAACTCCTTTTCCTTTTCTGAAACTTCTTGGGAGTTTCCTTCTAAAATGTAGCTAGAATTAGTCATAGTGTCGCTACAATTGTCGTTTGGCAAGTTTGAGTATTCAATAATGGAAAGCGCTTGTGAGTTGATTATGTTACTGAAATTAATTTGTTCTGGGTCTTGTACATTTGAAGCATCTATTATTTGATTTATTAATTGAAGGTCACTATTGTTATTTATTTGACGTTGTTCATTTGAAGTTACCATTGGTGAATTATGGAAACTTATTTCATTGAACAGATCGTCATTATTAGTTAAATTATTTGATTTTGCTTGGTTCATCTTGGCTGTTGATTGTTGCTTTTTCTATATATTTAGACTATAGTACTCCTTAATCCTGATCATTGTTCTTCCCTCGGCAGTCCGAATACAATTTAATGGTGGGCCGACGAGATCTCCGAAACGAAGGATTGAAAATTCTCCCAGAATATCAGGTCTTATGTCGTAAGACAAAAAATGTGGATTGTAATGAATAGAGTTAATTTTTTGACAAAAAAGGAAATTTTGTAAATTATTTGGGTTGAAAATTTTTAAAATCGTATATATTTGGATGTCATTGGTAAAAATTGCAACATAATATCCATTCTGGTACAAATATCCATCATGTTTATATTTTTTAAGAAATTTGATTAATTTCATATCAATTTTAAGCATTTTAGATATAGTATTACTATATATGCTGTTATCGTCATTGTTCTCGTTGCTCAAATTAATTTTATTTTTAGAGTCAGCACTTATTAAATAAAATGCGAACTGTAATTGATACTTTTTTGCTAGAGTCACACATATATTTTTACGTGATGTGGTAGTATTAGAGTACAGTTTAAACTGCCTATGTTTTGACTCAAATCGAAAGCTCCAAAACGATCTGAGTGGGCCTGATTTTCTTAATACTGTTGGATAATGAGTCATATTATGATACTTAGCTTTAAGTGTGTCATTAAAAAGGCGAACGTACTCAGAATTATGTCTAGCAATTTTTTCACTCAAAAGTATTATGAAGTCTTCGTTTATAGCGTAGCAAAGGATCATGTCGATTATTTCTAGAAAGTTTAGAAGAAATGCCCAAACTTCATCATCTTCATGTATTAAGTCGCCCACCATTAAAGGAAAATAAGTAACAAATGTTTTCATTTCACGAGCAGACATTTTTAAATGTTTCTTTGATAAATGTATCGCTGTTATTTCACCACAAACATTATCTATTTCAATAGGCCCATAATCAAAATTCTTTTTTCTTGAATTAAGAGTTTCTAAGGTAAAATATTGAGCAGTTTCAATTAAATATTTTATTATATGACACATATTATAGTGACATACACCTTCGAAGATATCGTGCATTACGTCAACACTGTAGTTTTCAACTGTATGAAATGAAGGTATTTTATTAAATATTGATTCTTTCTGAATCCCGCTTTCTGTTGAATCTGCTTTATGAATATCATTTTCATAGTTTTTTCTATTTCGCATCAGAGAAACATTTTCAACACTTGCTGTTTGTGTGTCATTTTTCAACATTTTACATAATCTGCAAAAGCTTTTACTGATAAACGATCTGTTGAAATTCAGTAAAGAGTTAAGCCCAAGATTATCACCAAGTATTAAACCCAAAAGAAAGTGAACGTGAGTGGTACCTTTTTCTGTCGTAATATCAAGTCCATTAACTTCTAAAAAAGAAAGTTCGTCAACTAGGCTTTGACAGCATTTTTCGTTACCAAAAGATTTAATGTCTTTAGCTTTAACAGTTGCTCCTAAATAAATGTTTTCCAATACCGATTCTTTCTCTCGCATGCAAGGAAACGAATAATATATGTTACTTATTGCTTGTTGACCACTGTGAGAGCCTAACGGGTTATTAATTTCAAAGTCGTCGTTATAAAGAAAATATGGAACTAGAATTTTGTTTGGATACATATCTGCTTTTTGTTTCCATAACTCACCCTGTACAAAATTTGTCACAACATTTGCTGATTTCAAAGTATTCATATTTGATAGAACGTCAGTAAGAAAACCTTTTCTTTCGAAAGTTTTTTTAAATTGAAAACGTAATGGCATTAAAACACCCGTCACTGTATGCTCTTTATAACTCAAGAACCCACCTTCATGAACAGCATTTATTGATTGATCGATAGTAAACTCTTCTATGTTTTGCAAATATTGTTCATCTTGAAGCCATTGAAATAAACGATATTCAGTTTTAGAAAATTGGAATGGATCTCTACATACAGCAACCAAACTAAGGATTTCATTATGAGTCTCTGGGCAAGAATTTTGTAACTTTGCGGTTGATAATGTTTTAAACATATCCAAAAGTGGATCTGTTATAAATAGTTTTATGAGATCTTGAACTACGCAAACATCTTTTCTGGTGAAATTATTATTGCTATGCAATTTTAAACAAAATGTACTAGCCGATCTTAAAAAACTTTCAAAGTTCTTGTAATTTATTTCTTTTGAGATTTCTTCCGTACCTGTTTCTTCAGATTGATTGAGTTCTAAACCCTTACTCAACGTAATGCACTCGTCGGAAATTTTCTTTTTTTTAGCTTCAACCCCGTCTTTTATTTCTTCAGTAGAAACTATATTTATCCATTCACGATCCTTCACAATACTAAGTTTATGTTTTCGAAGAAAATGTCTTTTGAAACTTGCCAAACTTTGGAAACTCTGATAACACGGATTTTCTACACATCTGAATAAACTATTGTTATTTAAGAAATGTTGTTCCTTAAAATGTTTAATAAGACTATCAATTTCAGAAAAAACATTCTTACATATATAGCAAGTCATATTTGCGAAGGGGACGAAGTCTGTAAATAATTTTGCGTTTAATATCAAGTTGAAATTAACTACTTTTCTTATTTACAAATAAGAAAGGTACATATTATTAATTATTTGAATTTGAAAAGATCTAGGTATAAGCTGTGACTGCCATTAGTATTCGGTTCTTGCTCATATATTTTTCCTAATGAAATATCTTGTTTAAAAACAAATGTATTGCAACTTTACTTTCAGTTGTGATAAAGAAAATTGTTTAGATGAAGTAGCCAAGTGACATTTTCAAAAATTTGATTAAAATGCGTTCAAAGTTTCACCCCTATTACAGATGACAACCCAACTGAAAATTGGGTTGTGTGCCCGTGTTATATAAATGAGAAGACAACCCAATTTCAGTTGAGTTGTCATCCATAATAGGGGTATTTATTATCGACGAAATGCACAATTTAGCTTTAGTGAAATAACCTTTTTAGGCAAAATTGAGAATTGCGGATGATACAAGAATTTTATTTTTAAAACAAATACTTCATCTCAAAGAAAAAACGAAAAATTAAAAAAAAATGTCACTCAACACTTTGGTAGTCTTCAATTAAAACGCTGATCTGGACTAGTTAACAGGCGCGTTCATCACAATTCAGATTTTAACTGAAAAACTTATTCAGTTTTGCGTTGAACGGTCTTCTAAATTTTTTGTCAGATTTGAATGGTATTGGGATTCACCTTTCAATTCTGCGAGGAAAGATTTGATAAGAAATAAATAATTTCTTGTAGTCGGTTCAAAATAGTACTAACTATAGTCCAAAGCATTTCTTTTCAATATTTGTGATTAGAAATATGCGCGTAACTACAATTTGAATAGACTTCGAACGAAAATGTAGCAAATAATTTTCTTAAAAATCTATTTCTTTTGTAAGGGTTTTCATTAATAACCTTTAATTATACGACAAATTGCCAAAAAATAAATTAGAGTTCAGTTTAATGAAAAAGTTCACTACAAAAATGTTTCCAAAAAAAGCTAACCGAAAAATACAAAGTAAAGTTCAATTGTCATGTAGGCTATTTATCGCATCTGACAGCTTAATAAACTAAATCTAGATTTTCAGACTGCTTTTCTTGACTGAAAAACTGAATCGGTAAAAACTAACAGCTGATGAGTTGTCAACTGAAAAACTTAACGTCTGGGGCCCTACTCTGTAATTCGATTCGAAAGCAAAAATTTCCGAAACGAATATTTTGTACTCTTTATTTCTAAAGTGGATTCGAATTCGAAATGGCAAATCCGAAAACGATTTTTTTATATCATTTATTTATTTTTCAACTTGGTTGTAATTTGATTTGATATTATTTTTTTGCTTGATTTGATAGATTTCTGAGATATATTTCAAAACTCCGCAAATTTATTCCGTTAATGAAAATATTAACAAGTCCTTTTTTTTCGATTCGAAAACGAAATACAGAGTACGAATTCATAATCGGATTGAAAATCACGTTCGAATAGACTTCCTTTTCGAAACGAAATACAGAGTAAGGCCCCTGGCCAATCAGAGGCCGAGAATAGTTAGTTAATCTGAAAATCTAACTTGTGATGAACGCGCCCAATGTTAAGGGAAACATTATAAACGAATAAAAATTTCAAAAAACCGAGTATAAATGCAGCGTTGAAAAAAAATTTTGATAAAAATTTGGCATAGAATGAATTATTAAGCGTTTGGGCTTGGATAAGACACAATATCTGCTTCTTCTTCTCTTGGAATGGGGGATGAAAACTACAGCAAAAGTAGTCAAAATCGTCTCACTGGACCTGTGTCCTGTACTGATTAAAAAAGCCAGTTTTGAATACACACAAAACACAAGCAACCCAGGTTGCGTAAAAATGTGGGCAGCGCAGAGAAGATCTTGTACAAGTAGGGAGAATTCTCACACACAAAAGCGCATCTGTGCATGTGCACAAGCCTATTTACCAAACAAAAATACTAAACTGTACCGTGTAGGTATGCGCATACGAAAAATATGTTTTCAAACGAGATTTGTCATAAACTTTGAATTAAATCTATTCAAAAAGGAAAACAGACTTTACTTTTTCTATTAACTAACATAATCAGTGAATGAGTTACACGTTAAGACACTATCAATAAACTAAGCAAAAATTAACACAGTTGATTTCAAAAAAGCGGACACTGGTCTTCATATGCAAATATTTTAATACGAATAGATATGCAGCAATTAAATTTTTTAAATAAATATCGTGAGGTCTTACCTTTTTTTAAAACGCTGGACTGCTAAAATATAAATTGGTATTTTTTAAAACACAACACTTTTACTTTTAATTACACTTGAAACAATACTGGCACAATACACTTGAAATTGAAATAAAACTCTGCTCTGCGTCTGCACAACCGGCACCTCCAAAGAACGAACTGAGAATGATAAAACAACAGACGCCGAAAAATAATGAAGCGCTTGAGTGTGTATGTGGTGTTTTGGTAAATAGAGGCTATTTTTTCTTATGGCTACAATTTTTTTTCGTAAGGTTATGTAGATTGTCGTAGCTTGAGGATATTATTCATTAGACAACGAATTATTGTAATAGAGGTAAGTAGACTAGAGTAGGTCTATGCAAAACATGGTTATGTGATGAGGTTTTTTCATAACATGACGAAGTTTTTTATGGGTTGATTAAAATTTTTAATGAAGTTTTAAAAAATGTTCATAATGGAAGCAAAGAATTCATACACACATGAATTTTCTACATTAACTCACGTTACAGGTTTACGAAAAAGTCAATGGTTTATTAACTTGTTTCGTAAAGCAATGACAAATTTTTTATAGACTAATGATGTTTTTCGTTGATAGATGAAAGGTTTAATAAAGCAAGTATTTATTTTAATTAAACGATGCATCATTGCGTTAATAAATGTAGAATTTCACACCGCAATTATTTTTATAAAGCAAGTGAGGTAGGTTACCACCTATACGATTTGAAGTTTGAGCAAGATAAATCTTTCTAATGAAATGTTGACACATTGGGATTTACATTAGAAAAACCAAAACAAATACACTTTTATAAAAAACAAGGTCGTTTTTATGAAAAACCAGGTGTCGTTAATTTTTGTAGAGTGATTATATTACAGTGACTCTAAGGGTGTAAGAAATTGAAATTTGGTCTTCAATTTACAACGCATTTTAAATTTCCCCTTTAATTTTCGGCATGAATTTAACTCCAATTTATAACAAAGATGGTGTATATGTATACCACATTATAATTTGATATTACGGCTTAAATCGTATTAGATATTAACAGTGAAAAAAGAAATAAAAATACTAAGAAGTTAAAAAAGAATTTCAATGACAAAATTACTGAATACGGTTTTTTTCTGGCATTCTCATATTTCTACTAATTGTTTTGTCCAAGTTGGTAGAGAGCTCCAGAGCTTAATAACATGTACAAAAAAATTAACAGGATGAATTAAGGAGAGTGCAAGAATGTAAAATTCAATTAATTGTTCTTACAGACTACACAAAGCACAATTTATTAGTTTTTGCACATCTTGTTTCAAGAAATTTTTCTGTTTCGAAAAATATTAAGTTGATTGAGGGAAGTAGATGGAAAGTTTTCTTTTTTTAAATACAAAAAAGTTAGTCGAATCTGACGCTGTTTTTATTGTTTCAGTTGTGTTGAAACAGCTGTAACTTTTTCAATTTACAACATAATTCTTCGAAACAGAACATACTGTAAGGCTAGACTCAAACATTTTATTGACAAATTTTGATGGTTTTTCAGAACTGAATATGTAGTTTAAAACAAGCATAAAAAAAAACTTTCTTCCGAAGATTTTTAACATTTCCAATATTTTTTCTAGTTATTTCTTATTCGAAAATTTTAATTGCGATCACTGTGTTTTTCAAAAGTTTTTCAAAATAACGTCTATTTTACGATTTTTCCTATGAATTTTGCTTTGCAAACGCACACAAAGAATTTGAAGTACAGCTAAAACCATAGAGAATAAAAGAACAAGGCCGCAAACCTCACACACACAATTGCATCAGTCCTCAAGCTGACTTTACAAACACCACTCTATTTTCGGATTTCAAAACTAGTTTGAGATCCGAAAATAAAGTGGTATTTGTTATTTCACTAGCCCAGCTTTACACTTTTTTGTCTCTAGTTCTTTGTTTTCTTTTGAGCAGGTTTTTTCATCGATCTACACTTTTTTCGCTTGAATAGAGAAAGGATTGAAATGGATATACTTATACAATACACATATACATAGAAAGTTGCAATGATTCAATATCTACTGTTCTTTGTTTCTTTTGCTATTCATTAGTAGGTGCATTTCTTTTACATGCAAAAACAAAACCATAGCACAGCAAATGTGATCGAAACCTGTTTCTCGCGAAGAAAAGAGAAAGGCGTTAAAAAAATGTTTCAAGATTTGAGTTTTCTGTACTTTTGGTTTTTTTTTCTTCAATTCTATATGAAAAATGATTAGAGAGAGTAGTTGAAAAAGAAAACAAGTTTCTAGCACTGACGCTAAGACTCTTGGACCTGGGACTCTATACGGGAGATATATACACAATTCTATATGTGCTCAAAAAAGATTGGAGAGAGTACTTGAAAAAGAAAACAAGTTTCTGTTTCTGGCACTAACGCGACGCTCGGACGCTGAAACTTTATCCGAGGGAGAAATAAAAACAATCCCTGGTTTTTACTTTTATTGTGTTTCATTCGGTGTTCTTTTTGTTATACTTTAATCAGTATTAGGATTTGCAATTCATTTTACAATTTTATTAAACATTCTTTGCTCTACTTGCAAACGAAATTTCTTTTCCTTATTATGACGGCAACCCTTCGTCCTGACACCAATTTCGTTGAGCAATGCGTTTCGTTCATACTTTATTAAAATTTTTCAACAAATTATGAAGTTTTGCGTTCGAATACGATGCGACGATACTAGATTCGTAGGATAATAAATTAATTTTTCGTTATTCAATGAAAAAAGTATCGTTGAGGTATGAATTTCGTTCATACTTTATTGAATTTTTTCAACAAATTATGAAGTTTTGAGTTCAAATACGATGATCAGATTCTACGAAAGTTTTATGTAGAAATTCGTAGGATAATAAATTAATTTTTCGTTATTCAATGAAAAAAGTATCGTTGAGGTATGAATTTCGTTCATACTTTATTGAATTTTTTCGACAAATTATGAAGTTTTGAGTTCAAATACGATGATCAGATTCTACGAAAGTTTTATGTAGGAATTCGTAGGATAATAAATTAATTTTTCGTTATTCAATGAAAAAAGTATCGTTGAGGTATGAATTTCGTTCATACTTTATTGAATTTTTTCAACAAATTATGAAGTTTTGAGTTTAAATACGATGAGCCCATTCTACGAAAATCTTATGTAGAAATTCGTAGGATAATAAATTAATTTTTCGTTATTCAATGAAAAAAGTATCGTTGAGGTATGAATTTCGTTCATACTTTATTGAATTTTTTCAACATATTATGAAGTTTTGAGTTCAAATACGATGAGCCCATTCTACGAAAATCTTATGTAGAAATTCGTAGGATAATAAATTAATTTTTCGTTATTCAATGAAAAAAGTATCGTTGAGGTATGAATTTCGTTCATACTTTATTGAATTTTTTCAACAAATTATGAAGTTTTGAGTTCAAATACGATGATCAGATTCTACGAAAATTTTATGTAGAAATTCGTAGGATAATAAATTAATTTTTCGTTATTCAATGAAAAAAGTATCGTTGAGGTATGAATTTCGTTCATACTTTATTGAATTTTTTCAACATATTATGAAGTTTTGAGTTCAAATACGATGAGCCCATTCTACGAAAATCTTATGTAGAAATTCGTAGGATAATAAATTAATTTTTCGTTATTCAATGAAAAAAGTATCGTTGAGGTATGAATTTCGTTCATACTTTATTGAATTTTTTCAACAAATTATGAAGTTTTGAGTTCAAATACGATGAGCCCATTCTACGAAAATCTTATGTAGAAATTCGTAGGATAATAAATTAATTTTTCGTTATTCAGTGAAAAAAATTTCGCTGAGGTATGAATTTCGTTCATACTTTATTGAATTTTTTCAACATATTATGAAGTTTTGAGTTCAAATACGATGAGCCCATTCTACGAAAATCTTATGTAGAAATTCGTAGGATAATAAATTAATTTTTCGTTATTCAATGAAAAAAGTATCGTTGAGGTATGAATTTCGTTCATACTTTATTGAATTTTTTCAACAAATTATGAAGTTTTGAGTTTAAATACGATGAGCCCATTCTACGAAAATCTTATGTAGAAATTCGTAGGATAATAAATTAATTTTTCGTTATTCAATGAAAAAAGTATCGTTGAGGTATGAATTTCGTTCATACTTTATTGAATTTTTTCAACAAATTATGAAGTTTTGAGTTCAAATACGATGATCAGATTCTACGAAAATTTTATGTAGAAATTCGTACGATAATAAATTAATTTTTCGTTATTCAGTGAAAAAAATTTCGTTGAGGTATGAATTTCGTTCATACTTTATTGAATTTTTTCAACATATTATGAAGTTTTGAGTTCAAATACGATGAGCCCATTCTACGAAAATCTTATGTAGAAATTCGTAGGATAATAAATTAATTTTTCGTTATTCAGTGAAAAAAATTTCGTTGAGGTATGAATTTCGTTCATACTTTATTGAATTTTTTCAACATATTATGAAGTTTTGAGTTCAAATACGATGAGCAGATTCTACAAAAATTTTATGTAGAAATTCGTAGGATAATAAATTAATTTTTCGTTATTCAGTGAAAAAAATTTCGTTGAGGTATGAATTTCGTTCATACTTTATTGAATTTTTTCAACAAATTATGAAGTTTTGCGTTCAAATACGATGAACTGATATTACGAAAATTCTATGTAAAAATTCGCAAAGGAATTAAATTTTTCGTCAAGGTATGAAGTGATATTTTGTATATCAGTGAAAAAATTTCATAGAGTAAAAAATTCTTTCCATTGGACTTTGTAATTTTTCGTAGGTCGAAGCAAAATTTTAGTAAATCTATTAATTATTTTAGTAATATGAAGGATTTTCGTAAGAAAAATGAAAAATTTCATCAGGTCATGAGAGAAATTCATTATTCAATGAGACGTTTTACGTATTATGCTCATTTACATAATTTTATGCAGTTTTTCGTTAAAATAACTATGAAAACGCTTCATTAAGTGATGAAACACTTAATCAAAACGTTTTTTTCAGCTCAAAACCGGCAAAAACAGCGTGTGAAGCGTTTCGTTAAAGGAACACATTTTTCATTCTACGAAAAATTACATATTTTCGTTAGCCCAACGAAATTGGTCGTATTTTCAGTGTATGAAGCGAATTTCGTACTATTACGAAAAATATTTTTTTCAGTGCATTAGGATCTTCATACTATAGATTGAATCTGTAGTCGAGTTACCAGCAAAACGCGATGGCTTCCATCTTCTTCAAAGCTCACATGGTATCTCGTTTGACTAAGCAAATTTGCCTTTAAAGGATTTCTTAATAACCTTGCTATCTGTCGGGTTTTTCGATGAAGTTAGATTCAGCTTCTGGAAAGCTTTCGAGAGAACTGTTCATTTAACACCTGGGTAGAGTTTTGTCATCATCCATAAGAAGCTGTTTTTGAGCATAGTTAACGAGTATTTCTTCTTCTTTAAGTCGCTGTATTAAAGTTGTGGCACATCATTTAGACATTTCTTCCTGCTCACGATACGTGACATCCGTGCTCTTTGCTAGGAGCTTGGCGCGATTTTGCTTCGCTTCTTTTTTGCAATTTCTGAATTTTTTTTGTTCAAGTCGAACCTTATTATGTGTGGTGGGCTAGAGAATTTCTCACAACATCCCTTGTGAGGAAAGGAGGGGACCTACAATATTCTGACGGTTTTGGATTTGCTTATCGAGAAAACGCTTTTCATGGCAATGAATTTACTAAGGAGAAATTTACGTCTAAATATAAAAAGCTATGTTTTTTCAAAGTTGTAAATTGAAAAATAGATTTTGCAGTTTATATTTCCACTGGTTTGAGTCTTTAATTAATGTTATAGAAGTTCATGAGGTAGGAATCGCAATTACTTATGAGAAGTTATGCTATTGGAAGATTTTTGATAAGTCCCACATGAGGAAATCAGATTATCATATTTCGGCACTTTCTACAGCACCAGCTGCATGAATGGGTTTTTTTCTGTTGGAGGTTTTTAAAATACCAGCTGGAGCACTCAGACCTAAATACCGGTCCATTGTTCTACCAGTTAGCAACATTCTATTTGTTATAGCTTTCCAGATTTTCGGAGAAAAGCCAAAAGACGCTGCCATGATAAGGAGCCTAAGATACCAGCTCTCACCATTTCTGCGCCATGTATCTGTAACCTCATGCGAAAAAAAGCAGGACATTCACAGAGGAAGTGCTCTGCGGTGTCCTCATCTTCTCCACAAGATTCACAGATCGTGGTATCACTTAAGCCTAACACGTTTAAATGCAACGCCAATAAGCTTTCTACAGTCTTTTCTGCTACGAGCTAGCAAAAATGTTGCAGTCTTCTTACTAACGTTGGGGAGCATGCGTTTGGTCTGTCGTCTTTGTTGTGCTCTTCACAGATCCAATCGTTGATTGAAGCCCTCACTGAGGACGCTCGCAGACCAAGTGACGGTTCAGGTCCTGAGGAAGCTGTCAGAGATCCTTGCCTGGCAAGCTCATCATGTAAGGGTGCGTTCACACTATGCCGACCGGAAAACCGATGAATTTTATTCGGTTCGAATTCGGGTCGGTTTCTGTAAGGGGGATGGCCGATCGTGACATCCACATTAAGTTGGTATTACCGATCAGCGTGTGCCGATTGATTCCGTTCGGCAGAATATGGATCTTTAAGTGCCAACAGAAAGAACCAATTTCTATGAAGAACGCGCCTGAAAATCCAAATTATTCGCAGCTTACTTTAAACAGACACCATTATGTCTTGAAGAGAAGATCTTATCCCTTTTTTACAACCTCGAATCTATTTGGACCCCAAAGCATGTTTGAACACTCATAACTTTTTTGTATTCCATTTTTCTCAAGTGGGATTTATACTCAGTGAGCAAAATTCAAATTTTGATTCATTTCTTACGATGATACGATTATCAGATGATTACTAATTTTTCTCCGATCTTTTAATTTAACTTTTAAATTAAATTAAGTTAATTCCAAGGAGTACTGGGTTCTAATGATAGCTAGATATGTTTGAATATGTAGTTATTTACAGCAATAAGGTTCTATCTACAACGTAAAATTCAACAAGGTTCTATCTACGAAATATATTTTTTTTTTTAAGACAAAAGGTTCTATCTGGTTGTTAGAACTTTGTGAACTTAAATTCATATTGAGTGTTTGTAGATAGAACCTTGTGGGCTTCAATTTCATGAATTATTTCATAAACGGAAAGAGATAGCCAAATTTGGATAGCGGTAATCGAAAGAGCGTAGCCTTTTTAGTGTAATGCAATAATAACTCAATTTTGGAAAAAATGTCAGTTAGAACCTTGTTGTCCTAAGGTCGCGAGTAGACAAACTGAAGCAAGGTGGAGGAAATTCAAACGATGGGAATACTGCACGAAGA
Source organism: Melanostoma scalare (assembly GCA_949752695.1). Lineage (NCBI taxonomy): Eukaryota > Metazoa > Arthropoda > Insecta > Diptera > Syrphidae > Melanostoma > Melanostoma scalare. The sequence continues at coordinate 189,006,779 of OX456984.1, read as the reverse complement.
TTTTTTGCCGTTTCTTCCCAGATAACTGGGTTAAAACGGTCAATCACTACAAGATGTGCGCTGTGATTTTAAAAACTTTGGCAAGTTGGTTTGCAATTAATGGAAGTTTATTCGAAAATTATTATCAAGACACAGCTGTGGAAATTGTTACGGAATACCCTTGGTACCCATTGCCTGTTTCCGTACAGAAAGTCTGAATACATAGAGGACAGATTGCGTGATGCGCCATATTACCTATTGGGTAATTTGCTGAAGAGGCAGCCGAAGCAAAAAACAAGGACGTTAATTTGTCCGATCTCCCAACACGCGAAAAATATCTCGTCTGACTATAAACACAGATTTATTCAATAGATTGCTACTAACCTCAGACCCTTTACTTTCGAACGAAAGAAATTTGAAAAAAAAAAAACACTTTCGACACTTTCCAAAGATAGGTATTTTGTGTTTATTGCTATAGTGAATAAAACTAAGTTACAATATACAAAAATCCTTTTTTTTTTTCTTTATTTGATTTATTTTCTACAGTTTAAAATAAAATTTGGAGTTTTGACCGCAATCCCCATAAAAGTGAAACCACTATGCGGCGTGGAACATGGACCTTATCGAAAGCGGATGAAGAAACATAATGTGATTGGCCGTTTCGAAAGAAAAATGTTCCGAGTGATTTTTGGTTCCGTTTTGTAAAGACAATGTGCGAAGAAGATACAGAAACGAACTATATGAGCGATACCGCGACATTGGCATAGCTAGAACAGTACGCATCGCGAGAATACGATAGCTGGGACATGTAGAGTGGATGAACGTCAAAGCTCCTGCTCCACGGGTATTCAAAAGCAGATTGCAGGGAAATCGCAAAAGGAGGTGGCGTCGTCATAGGTGCTGCAATCAAGTGGAATCAGACCTCAACCGACTTGAGACAACAAACCTGGAGAGAGCTCGCCCGAAATCGAAGTCGTTATCGAAAGATGTAAGTTGAGGCCCGGGTTCAGCCCGAACTGTAATGCACACTTAAGTATGTTGGTGAGTATAATGTTCTTGGAAACGCTCGCCGTACGAAATTCAAAAGTGTGTAAAACGTATTCCTGGTCTTAATAAACGAAGTTACAAAACACTGACAGGCAATGAACACTTTTTACCATTATACTATTCCCTTTTTTTCTGAGTAAATCAAGAAGCTGAGAAGATATTAAGTAAATATCCAAATATCCCTATCCCCACCGTTAAACACCCCAGCCTCCAATGTATGCAAATTGTATTTTCATTACTGTCGTCCAATGCACCATGATTCATTGATAACGAAAAAGAAACCGCATTTCAATGAATCTATGGTATACCTTATTTTTATTTGATACTTAAGCTCTGCTCTGTTGTATGTTTATTGGCGATAAACATGAAGCAGATGTCCAAAGTGTAAATAAGATGAAAACATCTTTTATTCGATTTTGATTGGCATGGGAGTATGTTTAGTTTTGAATTAGGTGGACATTTGAATATTAATGACTTCAAAGCTGGATGAGTTTCTCTATGGTGGTCTCATATTTTTTTTATGTGATTTATTCGATTTCACTGTGACTTACAGAAAACATGGACACAGCATATTTTTTTTTTCTGAACCGTGAGATGATATTTGAAACCGAAAAGACCTGATTGCGAATCGGAATCTTAATTAAGTTCATTCAAAGCCTGCCTGAAGAATTCCTTTATAGTTTCGGTTCGATTTCGATCGAGGCAATTGATTGGATGGAGAACACGTAGAAGAAATCAACGGCATCGATGTCTCATGAATATTTATAGGTTTTACAAGTTTTATTGTAAATAAATGTGAAAATCTGTATACACTAGTCGTTAGCACGGATTGAGAACAATAGGAAATAGGTTTGTTGTATCTTTGCTGTTTAATCAGCAATATGGAGGAAATCCATAATTGTGGGACGTGGCAAGAATTGAAAATCGAACCTTTAGTTATCTAAGAGATTATGTGTCTGAGTAACATACATAGGACCGGATTCATTAAGAATAGCTTTTATAGTCTCAACGAGCGCCAGCGGTGGAAGTTAAGCCTTGGGAATGCAAATGAATAGATGATTAGAACTAAAAGTTATGGCTCCGCACTTGCACGAGCCACCTGAAAATTAAGTGAGATCTTACAAACGGTCTCTTGGCCAACATACAACCGAGTAAGCAGAGATAAACTGTGTCTTTACTACCCCAAAGAAAAACCATCTAAATTATACACATTCCTCAAAACGTCTTATTATGCGATAATGCCTCCATTCAGCTAAGCTATGCGATGATGCAAGTTCAATTACCATCACCACCACACCAACAACATATTATTTGATTGTTCACCTTACAATTTGCTGTCGAAAATTGATTTTCCTCCTCCAGCTGTACACGCTTCATATATCTTAGCAAGAGAACGAAAAATTCCCCAACTCAGCGCTCAATATTTATGTCGTCCCCAGTGATGATAATTCACGGCGTTTTCGCTTCGCAGAAACAATAGAAAACGTTTAAGTAATTACAAAAGGCATTCAAATATGCGCTCACTCGGCAAAAAGAGGGTTAAATGGTATCGGAAGGCGGCTCAATTGTGGTTATGCGTTTGCTCATTTGGTAAATAATGTAATTGCCCCGGAATAGGCCAACGAATCGTTCTCATATATGGCGTAGATGGAGTGCGCCATCCATCCACTCCACGAAGGAGCACTCGGTAGAGTTGTTCATCGTTTTGGCGCGCACAGAAATATGAATTGATCGTGAGGGGCATGAAGACTGAAAAGCTTAACCACATCGTCGACATCTATTGCCAGCCCTGCTAGCATCACCAGGTGCCATTGCAAAGCGAGCGTAAATTATCTGCAACATAGCATTAGATGCATAGATACATTTGTATCTGCAAACCATTTTGCCGCGTATGGTTGATTATTTTGTCAGCAGATTGGAATGTGAAAATCGTTTCAATCTTCCAATGGCAATGGTGTTGTAGTTGGCGGTTTGTTACTCTTGTCGTATAGACGACGACTTGTATTCGCAATTTAGGCAATGGAATTTTAAGTGGAGCACTGAGGCGGGTGGCGGCAAAACTGTGCCGCCATGCCACCTCCGCCGACAAAGAAGTGCAAGTTTTCTTCCATATACAGCGAGGAATCTGGACCGGCGCGCACAGAGACGCGGTGTTATTCCGTTAGGAAAATCTGAAACTGAAAATGAATTATTTTCTTTCTAATAAGTTGTAACGCCAAAGATCTATCGCTGGGTTTTGATTTCGATATTTTTCGTCTTTTTTTTTTGTTTGCTGCGCTGTGTTTTTGTTCCACCAGCAATGCCCACCCCAATTAAGCACTGATCGTGCAGTTTTGCGATCGAATTTCTTTGCCGCGCACCCCACTTGCGTCTCGGGAAAATCTCACAGATCTATTTGATCATGACATTATTCAGTGAATAATAGGAAAATTATGGGTTTTCAAATTGATCGGTTACGTTAGTTATTCACATTGAAATGATGATTCAGGCGGAGAAGTAGCTTTTGAGCTAAGAGCAGGATTTCTGGGGCCTTTGTGTGGTAATTGAGTTTGCAACCACTTCGATTGCGCATCATCATCATCGAAAGTGAAGATTAAATTAATTGAGGTAATTGATTCAGTTCATGACTTATTTCCGAGTCAATGTCAACGGAGGCATGACGGCGACGGCACGGAACCGACAGCAAGTGGCACTTTGTCATGGAACTTATCATCAACTTACCACACTGACTTCAGAATCATGTCTCAATTAATAATGAACTCAAGGCGTTCATTACTCATTGACTATATTTTTTCTCTACTTTAGCTTTAGGTTTAAGGAAGTTTTATTTTAACCTTGGATAGCACGCTATTTTTGCTTCTTCTCTTTACAGATTTAAAATCAAAATACTTTTTGAGGCTTCGAAATTTTTTTGTGTTTTGATTTACAATATTTTCACTTTGTTAATAGCTTGCACTATTTGAATGATCGTAAGACCCAAAAAGAAATAAGGAGAGCAAGGAGCATATAATGTGGGAAAGTATTTAAGAGAGTGAATGAAAACTTATTCAGTATTGATAAGTTTTCATTGAAGTAGGTATCTTGAAGAGTTCAAAGTGTTGATTGACTAAAGTTGATAAGTAAAAAGTTGACTGTCACTTTAACAAAATTTGATGGGTATGATTTTTACTACTACCGTTTCATTATAAGGATAATTACTTGATCCCTTCTCTTCAAGTTTCATGGAAAATGTTGTTCCAGGGATAGAACACTATTATCAGCTTTTTGGTACTTTTTGTATTCCATGGTGCTCGGATGATCGTATGGCAGATCCTTGTTTTATTTGAAGAAAAAGCAAACATTTTTCTATTGTGAATTGGGCGCCTAATATTAACCATGAATGGACAACATTAAATTTGCTATAAAAGTATAAACCAATTTGTATGTATTTGTATGAAGAATAAATCAAAAACTTAATCTTTCAATTGATCATTATTGAGTGTTGTTAGTAACTTTAACAGAAAGATAAACTTTTCCGCATGGTGCTTTTACATCTTTAAGTCAAAAAGCGTGTGATAATAAGCCAATATTTTAATGTCCATTTCCGCGTCGACAAATGTTAATGAAACCACGCTTCTTTTTCAGCCTACGTAATTTATGAGGATAATTCAATCTCATTTGGTATATTCGCAGATATAAAAAGGAAGCCCTTTGGAGCAAGTCATCACTGAACAATATACCAACAAAGATTGCAACTCCGCCTCCGAGTGTCTGCTGTTTCTTACCTACCAGAGCTTTAGAGCGTCTGCTGTGTTTTACCTACCAGGGCTTTAGGGCGCCTGCTCTTTTCCTTACGGCTACCTACGGGGTGAATTGCAATAATCGATCGTACCACTGGTAGCCGTATCAATAACCAGACGTAATAAGAAACCTTTTTATCTTTCGCAGTTAGCGCGACATCGGGATTTACCAAACGAAGTAACTATCGCTGGCAGGAGCCGCGTAGCACCACACACAAAGCAAATTACTCAACGATAAATCATTTGAATTATATTAGTATTACGTTTGTAAATTATACCTAATCCTAGAGCTGTTCTTGGTAAAAGAGAGTTTCTGAAATTTGTGAATTTTCGAGTGTTTTATTCACTAACCTTGGCCAGCCGTGAGTTCTATCCTGGCCCCAAAATTAAAAGCACGTTACAATGTCTAGCCTTGCATAGTATTTTATTCCACCGCAATATTTTATAAGTTGGATAAATATACGGGGTAATTTAGGGACAGAGACACTTTTTCAAACTTCGATTGCATTGCCTTGGCACCAAGCAGGCTTCTACTTCCTTTCGAAATGCTGATCCCATTATAATGAGTTTGTCCACACGTGCTTATCCTGAAGAACAAAGTGCCTGGTTTCTGCTAGGTTTTCAATTATTTCTCAGTGTTGAGAAAGAATTTTACACTGAAACAATTTAAGGTAGAAAAGCAATCTTCAAGAAACAAGTTCGAGGTCTAATCATCATCATCATCAGCACCACATAAAGAACTGTCCACGAAAAGAGGGCTAGCTTCCGGTTTCATGACTGTTTGACATTACATTCAAACTAGATCACTTTCTGCCCCCAAAACTTCTGTTTGTTGAAGAAAAAGAAAGTTATGAAGAAATCTTCTTGAGGCCATTTATTATTAGAGTCATATTAAGAGCAGTTTTTCTTTTCCTGGTGCAAGTATCGTAGTGGTTCGCATGTCGGCATGTTACGTAAGAGTTTGAGGTTCGAACAGCAGAAGCACCCAACTGTTTTTCACGAGAATCGCCTTTTGCAAGGAACTGGCAAGTCCTCCACGATAAAACACACTGCTATAAGTTGTAACTATCAACAAACCTTGGGCACCAAATTATTTTTGTTTTAAGTTTGCACGCTATTTGGTTCACAGCAATGCCATTTTATAAACATGTGTGTTGGAAAAAGCAAAAAGATTATATAACGGGCTGTTACTTCTGTTTAACGAAATTGAAGGGGTATTCTTGCAAAACAGGAGTTAAAGTTGTACATGCAGATGTAGAATTAGTAACTAAACCTCTACCTCATACTGAAGTACTAAATACTCAGTGCAGACGAGAAGGTAATCGTTATTGAATCAGATTTTTCTACTCAGACCACTTCTACATCTCATAATTATATTGCAGTAGCGTAGCTAGCATGGGTGGCACCCGGGGCGGCAATTATGGTGTCACCCCCAGAACCCAAAACAGTAAAATAATTGAAATTCCGCTATTGCATATATTGGGGTTTCTTTATTTGAATTCAAATAAAAAATTTTAAAAAAGGAGAACAAAAATTAATGTATCTACATATTCACATTGTATAAAAAAAAACAAAACAAAAAAAAACATTAATAAAATGTCTTCTTCCTAGCTTTTAAAGCAGCAAATTCGCTTATAGCGTCGTCAAAATTTATTTGCTGGGTCGCCTCATGTTCAATTGCTAAAATTCCCAAATTGTTGAGCCTCCTTTCCGTCATTGTAGCCCGCAAGTAGTTTTTAATTAGTTTTAGCTTACTAAAACTCCTTTCGCATGACGCAACTGACACACATATTTTCATAAACATTTTTAATGCGACGATGAGATTCGTAAGAGATTCTGCAAAGTCCCATTCAAGGATGAATTTCATAAAGTCTACAGATAACCAATAAGATGTTGTCACTTTAGCCGCTTTCAAATGACTTCTCAACCTTGGTATCTCTGAGAGAAGTTCTGACTCTGACACCTCATCATAAGCACTAGCAAATTTTGAAACAGCTATTTTCAAATCATTAATGTTTGCTAAAAGTAAAGTATTCGGCTTACAACTTCAAACAATGAAGCCACTTCCTTAATAGACTCTGTTCTTGTTCGAAGTTCAGTGATGAATCGATCAAGGCATTCGAACATGTTTTTCCGTAGTTCAGCGCTCAGACAAATTTCTGCATCAGTTGCCAACTCACCAGCCATTCGCTTTTTACGACGAATTCTTCTTTCTGTTGGAATGTCGTATTTCTCCGATGTTTTTATACCAAGGGTAATTGCGTCTTCTACGATCTTCGTCCGATTTTCTTCAACGTAAATCCGAAGGGCTTCAATTTTTTTTAGCCAAGTGATCAACCCTTAATCCCTTAGCTTGTAGTGCAATCTGAGTACAATTTATTTCTTTAAGGACATTATTCCAAAAGAAGAGAAAAGAAAGAAATGCGAAATCGAACATTGCAGATTTTAGGTTCTCTGCAGCACCTCTGGTTTCTACATTTTCTCTTGCATCGCACAAATCTTCAGCTGCAGCTAAAATTTCATCAAAATTTTCGGCCAAAACCTTCACTGCAGCATAATGAGCACTCCAACGCGTTGTTGAAAGTCTTTTCAGGGTTGATTTACTGTGCTTGAGAAGCACTTCCCAGCGATGAGTGGAAACAGAAAAAAATGTAAAAGTTGTCTCTACTGTTCCAAAAAATGTTATACAAGATATATTTTGAGCAAATGAATGTTGGCCACATAAATTAATTGAATGATCTATACATCCAAAGAAAATTGCTTTTTTGTTTTTTTCTTTAATAATAGCTTACACTCCCCCATGTACACCGCTCATAACAGCTGCGTTGTCATAACCCTGAGAACGACACATCATAATATCTAAACCGTCGTTTTCAAGGTTCTTGAGAACGTCTTCACTTAAATCCGCAGCTTTTTTTCCATGTAAAGGAAAAAATCCCAGGAATGCTTCTTTGATTTCTACTTTTCTATTCTCAATTTTAACATAACGGATCACTTCAGACATCTGATCAATATGTGAAATATCAGGTGTACTATCAAACATAATTCCAAAATATTTAGCTGATTTGATTTCATTGACAATTCTGCGTTTGACTTGATCCGCTAATACATTAACGAAGTCGTTTTGTATTTGTGGCGATAAATATGAGACTTTTGGTGATTTTCCTGGTTCCAAATTCAATATGTGCTCTTTTAACACAACATCATACTCAGACATAAGACTCACTAGTTCTAAGAAATTAACTTTATTTGAAGAGTCTTGTCCTTCATCATGTCCACGGAATGCTAGATTTTGTTTAGCCAGAAACAATGTTATGTCTAATAATCTGGATAACAGGTGCCTCCACTTCTGTTGTTCAGCATCCATTAATTGCAAGACTGAGTCATCTATGGTTTTATGTAATTTTAAACCCATTTCAAAAGTTTTCCACTTCTCAAAATTTTCTATGTGGTGCAAAGTTCGGGGAAAAATAGCGGTTTGTCTTGCCTACCAAAATGATTACCTATTGCAGGTGCGGTTTTCAACATCTTCATGAAATCATATCTTCATATGATATGGAGTATAGCATGCTTTTCACAACCGCGGTGCAAAGTTCGGGGAAAAATAGCAGTATCTAAGAACGACCCGAGAATGGCTTTTCTTGTGGAAGTACCTGCGTGTGGGACCAACCAAATAAAACAAAAACAAAAAACGAGTAAGTCAATCGTTGAGGGCGACACGTCTATGGACTTTATTTACAAAATAAAAAACATAGGCTGACCGATTTTATACTTTTTGTGCAAGTAGAAACTGGTAGGTAGTTAGGTTATAGGTACAATGTCGCAATTTTTTTTTAAATACTCTGGGATCTGTAACGTCATAGTATATATAGGTACTCCTTGGTAGCTTTTGGGTGTCACCCCCAAATGGGTGACACCCGGGGCGGTCCGCCGCCCCCCGCCCCCCCCTTGCTACGCCACTGTTATATTGTAAAATAGCTGCCCCGACAGACGTTGTCGTGTCTTAACGATGATTATTTAATTCGAATTGGTATAGTTTATTAAAAAAAGTGTATTTATTATTCTAATGCTTTATGGTATACAATACTCTTAGTTTTTTTTTCTTGCGGGTATATAAATAGTTTTGTTGGCATTCCGACACGGGAACAGGCGACATGTAACTGGATAAGCACATCTCCGAGCGCTCGAAAGTAGTTCCCGAAACTTTGAACGCTTTGTACACAAAACGGTGTTTTCAGAGTCGGTAATCAAAACTCTCCGAAATGTCTGAACCGATCGGCTTGAAATTTTCACACTTACTTAGATATATTTTTCAGGTTATGATCGAAGGAATAAGATTTTCGAGAGTAATTTCTTAAGTCACTTTGGAATACAAATTTTTTCTGAAAAACTAAAACTTTTTTTTGGAAAGCCGCCGCTTTGTCGAAAATGAAAATCTTGACTATTCCTTCGATCAGTACCTGTATTCATCTATTATAAAACAAAATATTTTTGGTTTTTAGGTTTCAGATAGTAATGTGAAGATTTCCGTCTTGTTCACCGCCAGACACCTTTTTTGGAGGCCCTTCCGCAGATCTACTACTGGAACTAGCGGATCCAATATTTTTTTTGAATAAGTCACTCGTTTTAAAAGTACATTAAATTCTGTATATGTGTGTAGATTTTTTCCATTAATTTATAAAATAAAATGCCTCTTCAGAAAAAATTCACTGAAAACGCATTTTTTCTACCCTGCAAGTGGATATAGTCCCTTAAAGTGAACTAAATGATTTAGTCAGACACCTTAATTTGTCCTAAGCTCAAACTGAAAAATTTGGTCCCAGACTGAATTTAAAGATTAATTGGCAGAAGATAGTGGTCTTGTGCACGGGCTTATGAATAAATTAGACTATGACTATTCGCCAAACGGTAAATCTACTCGAGAAAATCCGGTAGAATTTATTATTCTTAGAAAATATGTGCGGATTTTTAAGTTGTTGGAATGTTGCTGGGATTGCAATTAAGCTACACCAAATATTGTTGTTTTTTATGCGATTGGGACAGAAGAGCTAGAAGTCATCACTGCATAAGAAAAAAATTGTCCAATTAGGACCAATCTCATTCCTGGATAAAGAAATGTTTCTAAAAACACCTTAGGGGAAAAACATTATTATGTTGCCGCCTTTACATAAAAAATAAGGCCTCATTAAAAGTTTTGTCTTAGCCACGCATAAAAATGGAAAAGGTTGTTAGTATTTATAATCCTTATTTCCTAGTCTGAAAAAAGCTTAACTAAGAAAGAATTTTTGTCGGGCCCGATGTAAGAATGATCAGTAAGAATTCCTAATTTATTTTGAAATTAAATATAGAAGAAAAAATAAGTGGTTTAGTTTTGTTGAAGTGGCAAACATTTTTTGGGAAACAGGAGGTCTGAAAACTATGAGGAAATAGTTTCTAAGTTCCTTGAAGATTGTATCAAGATGTAATATATCTTTAAAGATCTATTTCATGCAATCCCATCTTCACATTTTCCCAGAAAACGTTTGCCGTTTGCGAAAAACGGCAGAAAAGTATAATTTTTTTGTTGTTCAGTATTGTTTATCAGAAGAAAATTATTATTAGTCAAAGTCTGCTCACGTTGTAGCTCACCGCTCACGTCTTCTTCTTTCGTACCACTCATGTGATCCATATCAAGAGAACGTCAAGCTTTCATTGTTCAACAAATTAAGCTTTTCCGAATCACCTCGATAAATATTTATATTACCAGGAAAGAGCTTTTCCTTTTTTGTAAAAAAAAAACAGGAAAACAAATGTTATTGGCTTGCGCATAAAAATGATTTATTTCTTAAACGAGACAAGCTTGCGTTAGTGTTTATTTAAAACTCATTTATCTGTATGACACATGGCACACGAATGTGCAATCACGGTGGCAACACACGCTGTCATTTAAAAAAAGAAAAATGGAGCACCAAACAGGGAGCCCCAAAGCCAAACACACTGATTTTTAAATTACAATCGCGCGAATATTATCTATCGCCTATGCGTTGCTTTATAGGTCCCCGCTGGAACTATAACATGACATTTAGATTATTTATGTGTCGAAAACATGTTTTTATAATGTAGTGGTGACATTTAATGGTGTTCTAGCAAAAGGCTTAACAAATCAACACTATGAATGAACTTTGTAGCAGCTGTGTATAGGTTTATCAAAAAGGAACTTCAATAAATTCAATACATTTGACAGATAAGCTTAGCTGTACCTACATTATTTTTATAATTTAAATTTATTGACATTAATGAATTGATATTTATTTGTGAAGTCCCTGAAGCAGGCTTTGGCTATGCGAAATGGCTTATAAGAACTCAGGAGTTTATTGGTTTGGCTTAGAAGATGGAAAAGACCAAAAGATTCTAGCTTCAACAATATGTTCATAGATAGAAACGAAAATGTAAATGAGAAAAAAAGATAAACTCCTATTTTCATCATCTCTCTCTCCTTGCTCGGCTTACTTCTGTCTGTTCTTTATTATTACTTTTTTCTTCTCTCGTTATCTTCAGTGGTAAATTGAGTGAAGTTTATGAGGCACGTGACTGTTTCCACTTGAAGTCAAAAGAAATTTGACTCCACATCGTGAGCCTAATTGATAAAGTGTGTTTTATAGTGATTGGTTGGGTCTTGATGGATTTTTCGGTAGAAATTGTGTTGCTTTATCTTAGTGGTTTGTATTGAAACAGATGAATGTTGGCTGCAGGAATGACATTTGGTTGATACAACTTTTATCTTTTAACCTTTAAAAGGTATCCCGAAGTAGCTAACAATCAATTCTTATAACTCAAAGTGGTTTTATTTGGAACAAATGAGTTGCTGTTGATTCTAGAGATGATGGTGCATTGTAGTTATTTTTTATTTGTTTTTATTTTTGTTTTTATATCCATTTCTTTTATTTTCAAAACAAAAGAGCTGATACGCAAACTTGTATAATGGGCAATTTGAATAGAGAAACAAAACGAATGGGATACTCTACCGAATTCTTATCAAAATTGTATACAACTCAGATAGATTTAGAATGATACTCGTTACTCTGAAAGCTATATGCACTTCAGTTATAAATTTTGTCATGGGAGCTACAGATTTCCTACATAAAAACTTTAGTTTTCTACTTATGAGCTCGAGCATGGAGGAATATCATTGGAATGTTCTCAAAAGTTAAAATACACAGTCATGCTATATTTTAAAGCCTAGGTACACACTCGAAAGGAAGTTTGAGTTAGAAAACATTTTTGAAGGCCTTGTATGTGCTGCACTCAAATTAAGTTATAGAATTACTCTATCACATCAGGTTCCTAAGATTATAGTCAAGACATCAATGCTTTATTCGTGTTGTAGTGCAATTCTCTGACTGGGTTAAAATTCAGCACACTAAGAACTTTAAAAAATGTGTTTTCTGATTCCAATTTCCTTTCGAGACTGCCCCGGGCTTCAAAATAATGCATGACTGTGTCCTTTTGAAGGTAAATATCTCAGTAGTTTTATTTAATTAAGCCAATTTGAGACCAGATTTTAATTCAGCTAGTAGTCGAGTGTTTGTAACCTGATTCGAGAAAATGCCGGACATTCAGAGAGGAAGTGCTAAGCGGTGTCGTTTACCTCTCCACAGGGTTCACAGAATGTGGGGTCACTTAGGCCATATACATTTAAGTGCTTGGCAAAAGAGAAATTACCCGTGATAACGCAAACAACCTTTCTACAGTTTTCTCAGCTGCGAGAAACCAAAGATGCTGCAGTTTTCTTATTGAATAAAAAGAAATGCATTCAATAGAGGCATGTAATCTACGGTTGCAGATGTAAGGATTTAAACTTGTTTGAATTTGAGACCTTCGATCCCTATCCTTCCAGAAGCTTTACAAAAAATTGGATAAACGGTACGATATATTTCCTTTCCTTCAATATATTTAGCTACAGCTTCCATGATTATATACCATCTGGTTAAGTGTCTAGTGCTTTCTGATAGATCCAGACTGAAGTATATTTCACAGGTAAAAGAAGCGTTTCTTCTGTTTATTTTCAAAACTCTGCAAACACTACAACTTCCATTCGAGTGATTTTTGGGAAAAAACAAAAAAGACGGTGCGGCGTTGACAGGAAGACTTAGTTATATAAACATGCCTGCATTTTACCAGAAACAACCAAAATAACGAATTAAAAAAATGTCGGCATCTTCTTTTATCAAAAAGTACATTTCCTCGTTACAAAGTGAACGCAATTACTCACAGATACGCAAGGAGGAATTCATTTCATGTCATTAATTTTTCCTTATGCATTCCATTTTGCCATATATCCTGGACGTGTTCGCACTTTAAGTGTGAAGACGACAAAGAAGTAAAATACCAACAGTAGGCGAACAACGACGAGTCTGTTACTGCAAAAGGCAAGACCAGAAACCATCGCATACAATAACCCAAAAGCACTTGGTCAAATCAAGTTGCATCATTTTGCCTGTTTCGTCCATGCACCTCTACTATCTGCAGTCAACAGTAAAGATATTCTTCTTTTGCATTCATTCATGGCACACCATAGTGTGTGCCACATTGCCCACCACGAACTTGCCAACACCAAGAACACCATGACCAAACCTTTAATGATGCCACAAACCACAGACAGAGATGGCTTACACTGCTGTTGCTGCTGACGATGATGATGATGATGATCACAAAGGACTGTGTGTTGTGTTGAATCTACAAACGGTAACACGCGAATGGTTCATTCATAAATGCTCTGACACTGGCCTGTTCATAACTTAGACCAACAACGCGTGTGCACTGCACTGTACCACTAGAGCCTGATCATTGACCATGCCACCTGACTCGATCTTGGATTTTGTTTTGTGTCGAGAATTTTTTTGCTCTGGCTCGTCATTGTTATTATTGCTCTTCTCGAACAGCAAGCACGTTGCGATAGAACCGTAAAGTTAGTTCTTATTTATGGACGGAAGATTGGTTTGCTTTTTCCCGCCAACAATGTGCCATGTAAACGGAGAAACACTTAACAAGATGGATGCTGGTGATATACTCTGGACTTCTTTCTACGTGAGTGAGACTCTAGATGGTTATTAAATTTAGTGATGTGCGCACGTACCGCACGCTGATGGTTATTGCCATCTTCTGACAAAAACAAATTTTCAAAATTAAAATAGCACATACGGCTTTTTAGAGACTTCGTTTTATCGTCCAGAGATCATCTCCTCCAACAGGTGGAATGTTGAAAAATACCTTTTCACCAGAAAATACAAAAGAAACAAAAAAATACGTTTGAAAAGCTTGAATGTGGTTTTGCTGGTGGCGCTGGAAGTGGTCGTAGTGTGGTTGAGTCGCTTGAGTCTCCTCCAAACCACAGATACCAATCTATCGCGTTGCATTCGTCGAGGGTGTGTGTGTGCGTTCACTAGAATTTGATCAATTCCCATTCGATCTGATATGTCACACAGCTGGAAGCTTACGAGCATACCGATGTTAAGTGACACGTCACATAACTATTCCCACTCACACACTCGAAGTCTGACGATCTATAAGCGAACTGGCTACATGCAACATAAAAGGTTAAATTCCAATTCGGTTCGGGTTCACATATCTCAATCAGTTCGTGTTCTGTGACACTGAAATGACACGAAGAAATACTATCCGATGCAAGAAACTCAATATTCGTTTGGCTTGCGACTGCAACGATCGATCGGGCGGTGGCGGCATAAATTTTAACCCAAGATTGGACAACAGGTGTCATGCTGCGAACGGCACCGGAGAAATACATTTTATCTTTACATGTTTCTTTTTCGCTGCAGTATTTTCTCGAGTGGCCAGTGGCGATTTCACAATGTTTAGTTGGTTTCCAATAGAGGCCAATACTGAACAACATAATTATACTAACAAAGTAATTTATTCGGTTGCAATTGGAGTGGATGCGTCAGGGTGATTGTCGGTGGCAAGAATCGATGTTGATAATATATTCAGTCCAAACGAATACGAATACGGTGAAACTTCTGCGGTTGTCATGATTCATACGATAGGGTTTAGAAAAATCAAGTAGAATTTAAGCGGGATCCAATCCACATCGCCGTAGATTTTAACAAAAAGGAGAGGTTGTGTGGAGCGTTTTACATTCATGTGGTGCGGCTGAAGAAATAGTCTCCATGCATCACAGTTTTACCGAAGCTAGGCTCATCTAATCGTGAGGAGTGAGTGTAACAGGAATACTGCTTCAGGGAACGAATGCAATAGTTATCTTTGTGGATCATTCCTTTTAAATGTAGCGACATAACTTGTGAGACAGTATAGCCGTAATAGTCTTGTTCCCTATAATTTTCAAAGGAGACCCTAAATTCTTTGTAAGAGGAGCAAGTAAATAACACGAGCGCCTGCGGCCAGATCACCAAAACTTTAACAGAAATTAACAGGTTTGTGCTTTGCAAGCAATAAATTCGACACGCTTATAGCTAACGTCCTCTGTGGGTAATGCTGTCGGAGTTATAAATGTGAAAAACTTAGTTAAAGAGAGCTGACAAGTGAAGACACGCATTTGAATCTCCGTTTACTTTTGGAACATCAGACTGAAAACCCACGAAAATAAAACTAATTGAACGGTAAACCAAAGAAGAACTGCTTTGCTGACGACAAATGCACTAATTTTTGAAAAAAAATGCTGAGTGCCATACTCGGTTAAACGTTTTTTTAAATGTTCAGTTAATTTTTTTAAGACTAATTAAGCGACCAACCTTGAGATTTTCATAGACTCTGAGGCAAAAGAGTTATCAGGTTAATTACTTTTTAACAATGTACATTCCAGTGTGCGGATGCTGAAGGTACCAAGTATTTCACAGTCTTTCAAATATCAAGATGTCCTGTGCTATCCAAAAAAGCGAATTATCTTTAAAGGGGTTCCTTGTGGAGAGTTGGTGATTGAATCTCAAAAACTGCGTTTTTTCGCCAACTCAATATGTAGTTATAACAAATTGGAAACAAAAACAAATAAAAACTATGTATTAAAAAGTTTGGTTCTACATTAACAAGATGCTGTGAAGAAAGTGATATTATAGGTTGTAGTTACAAATGGTAGATATTCCAATAGAAGGCCTCATTTTGAATTGGCGGTTTTCGAAAGTTGTTATGACTCAAACTGTGACTATTGAACAGATGACAAGCGAAACCACAGCTAGTTAAATTGGAACGATTATACTGTAACCACATATTTGTAAGAGATTTCACCTCATATAATGATCCAATTAATAATAAACCTGGCAACCCATCTACGATCTCATGCAATCACATAAATGTCAAATAAAAGCTTTTAATGTTTCTTCTTAGAACACATATTCTTATGTATGTATGTATGTACTCAATTTAAGATTTCTCTTAAATAACAGAAGTATCGCACGATCTTTGATAAACTTAGCTTACTGTATTATATTACTGTAACAAATCGATTAGTATTAGAATATGCTTCTCTTCTCTTCTTTTTATAACATTGCTGAAACATCGAGTTAGTCTTAATAAAGTACTTGCCGAGCCGAGAGTAGTACTTCTGATGTAAATGCAAAGAATAAATTTAAATTTGAGTTTTCTTTTTATACCTGCTACATATTGAAGTTATTCAAACTCATTACAAAAACGGAAAAAACTTGGCAGTCATTGTTCGAAAGACAAAAGCACTTTTGTTCCTCACCACATTCTTTTTCATTCAGCAATTGTAAAACTAGTGGAAAATTTGAGCTTTTGGACAAGAAAGTGAAGTGAAGAATCAAACACGTGCATGTCACTCAAATATAACTGAAATTATTGCTCTTGTAGTTCATTGTTTCACAGTTCTCGTCGACCTTTGAAATTGGGCATTCCACAAATTATATGACATTGAATTTTACCTATAAACTTGTCTTTTAAAGCTTCTAAACTCAATTTATCACAGGAACTCTACCTTAACAATTCCCAACAACGTCGTGTCCTGGATGATTGGACCCTAGAAATATATCAAAATGATAAGGAATTTCTTCGACAAATCATTTTGAAAAATGTAGCCCAGTTTAAACCACATTGGATGTTTAAAATTGGATGTCGAATTTGGGTAGTTCTAAGAAACCAACAGTTGTTATTAAGAATTCTATTAATCTAGAACATGTGACTGTTTAGTGTGGTAGTTGACTTGGCGGGGGTTGCCTTTATTTTCCGCATAAGAATGAAGACCTGGCTCGAGATATTATGATGAATTCATTGCTGTATTAAACGATGATTAATCACTTTGTGTGACCAAAATTAGAAGACAGAAGATGTAAACGGGCGCTCATTTTCAACCAGACGTTACTACTTGCCACACAAGCTAAATGCTCTATAAAATCAAAAATGAAAAGTTCAATTGACCTTCACTCCTTATGCGTTTCTCCCAGGTACAAACAATGGGCTCATCAGTTAGATGTTGTTTGTACCTTTCTAAGACGCAATGTTTGGTCGATGTTGGTCGACACATATATAAAGTTTACAGTGCAAACACACTGTAAACTTTATATTTCTAGGGGAATGGGACTGCATTCTTGCACCTAGAGAAGGTTTGCCCGTGGTCTGGCCGATGTTTATTGAAAAAAAGAACAAATAATAAAAAGAATTTATTATTTTCTTACGGAGTGTTGATTTTTAAAATCAAAAATGAAAAGTTCAGTTGACCTTCACTCCTTCACGCATAAGGAGTGAAAGTCAATTTCCACATTTGATTCCGTCAACTAGAAATCTTTCATGGGAACCAGGATATCTTCCCCTATACTGTTTTTTCTTTTTTAATTCGATTCATTACATTTTTAAAGTTTAATACCCTATTTGTAATTTTCCAGAAACGCGATTTCTGTTTTATAAAAATAAATAGGGAGGCGCAACCGAGCGAGCTCACAACCAAGCCTTGTGAGGGAATGGAGGGGAAATAGATTTTTCTGTAGGTTCCGAACCGCTAATCGGGAAAGCACTTTTCATGGCAATGAATTTACTATCGAAGGACTTGCCAATTTTTCGCGAAAGACGGTACCAGTAGGAAAAACATTTTTCGCCTCTGGCTTAACATGCAGACATGCAGACATGCTAACCATCACGCCACGGTTTTTGTACTTTATTGCATTTTTACGCATATACTAGTGTGCCTCGGATTTATGCGGTTTCTCTTAACTGCTGCTTTTATTCTATTTTATCGGAAAAGAGTTATTATTACTTTTAAATAAAAAACTGAATTTGAGTTTACTTAAAGAAACCTTAATCTGTTTGAAATCGCACCGATTTTAGTTTGAAATGGACATTCCGTTATCAGCTACCGACAAATTTTCATAACGAAGTGGGCACGGGTTGTCGTAATCGTAGTAAAGTGAAATTTGGTATACAAGTAGCGCAGGGAGTTTTTATGAATGAGAGGAAATGCTTTTCAATATCATAGTTTTTATGTTAAGCACCAGGCACCTCTGTGATTCTTTTGTCATACTAGTACTCTTTAAGTGTTTGATACAGATCTCAGGTATCCCTTAATATCACGATTTTTCGTTATAGTAAATTTTAAACGCGTTTTCTCTGAAACTTTTCATTATCAAAGTTTTACCACACTTTATGGCTAAAGCTGTAGCGCATATCATACGAATTTTGAAAGTTCTTAGTACAACAATTTTTTTGGCAAGAAATCTAGAAAAAAATGTCTTTTTTTAACAAAATTAACTGCCGTTTTGTCGCATGACTTGCGTTGTAACTATAGTCATAAGTAACATGTGTTAAAAATCTGGGACGGTTCATATTTTCCGTTAGAGATATTTAGTCAACAGCGCAACATACAAAATGATTTAGATGAAAACTACTCTCTTATGACAATCAACAATAATTTTAAATACGACTACCAATACTTTGTCTTATCACAGTTTTTGCTCAGAGCAGAAAATTGATACAAGTATTGAATTTCAAATAAAATTCCAAAGGTCCTTAACGATCTTTTTGGTCAAAGTTTAAAGGCATATGCTTTCTTGCATTTTAGTAAATAGACTGTAAATGCACAAGTGGTTCTTTAAAACCTCAACAAGAAAGTCTGTTATATCTTATTATTATTATTCCGAAAGGTAACTGAATAGAAAAATTAAAATTTTCTATTCTAAACAAAAGCACTAAATTACAGATTAAAAACCTTGTGCCATACACGAAATGAAAAGCCAAAATGAAATAAAATCTTTCAGTGGCTGAACCGGTCTAGGGAGCGATAATTTGTAATAAGAAAATCAATTTACGACGTGCTTACTTCACACATTCTCTGTTAAAGTGGTATCGTTTTCCTTTTTGACCGAAACTACATCCTCAGTTAAAGCCTCCGTTGATCCGATTAAAGCCATTCTTTTCATATATGAAATCAAATAAAAAATAGACAAGCGCATCCACCGACTCGTATATTTAACGGCCTACCCATTCAAATTCGTTAGTCTTCCCATCAACTTGTTACATTTGTGTGATGTTTATAATACTCGCCATTGCATTGGGTGTTCATCAACTGCACACACGAAGATGATTCTATGATTGCACCCGCAATAAAGCGGAGGTTAGCTCAAAGCGTATCCACAACACGACATGGAGAAAATAAAATCAACAAACTCATTGTGTGATTCGGTGTTACGCTTTATTTGGCAGATGCTGCGCATGAATAAAAACCTTTGACACCAAATTAGCATAACTTGCTAATTTTTGTCAAGTGTATTCAACAGTGTCACACACAACGATTCTGTTTGGGTATAAATTAAGCGATAATTTGCCACAAAGTGTTATTCTTATTTCTGTGGACAGATAAAATTTGAATTTTACGGTTTTGGTGGCACTTAGGCTGAACCAGGGTCAATATTGTCCACACATCAGATCTCCATCGTAGAAAGTATCATTTCCAAGCAATTCATTTGATTGCATAACTCAGCCTGACATGGTGACCGTAGGATTACCACTCAACAAATTCCAATCAATCAATGTGGACACACTACTTCAAAACCTCCTCAAAGGCGAAGGCTTAGCAACATGCATCTTATTCTGACACCAGACCGTTTGCAGTGCTGTTGGATGAATAAAAACAAAGTATGTAGTACAAGAAAAAAATAAACATTTCCAGAGATACAATCGAGAAACTCTGCACGCATGCGCGCGCACTGAGACAATGATGAATGGATTACCGAGGTATCTGACATTAGCACCACTATAAGCATTTTGCCGCCTAGAATATCTCGGCTACGTCTGCCCGTTTTCCACTGTGAGTAACTTAGAACAAACAGAAATGTATACCCACATTTACGATTACCTCACAATGTCCTCATGCAGACGGAGTCTCATATGAGCTAAGTATTGTTGGACAAATGCGCGACATCTTGCAGTGTCAAACCATCACTCATTTAGGTTTTGTTTTTCTGAAAAGTTTTGTGTTCAAGCATTTTGGTATGTAGCAAGTGGTTTGATTATATCACGTCTCTACTGGAAATGTACAAAATGGCAATCTAGAGCGCTATAAAGATCAGGATCATGGACCATCATTTATCTTGGTTAAAGGAAACAATTTTTTTAGTTCACGGGAAGCTTTCAAGCAGGGACGCAACTGACAATATATTTTCATCAATGAAACTATAAATTTAAGGATTGGTTATTCGAAAGCCAGTAGTAATCTGGTAATTTACAGCTACACTTGACAAAAACCTCAGGAAATACTGAGTGCAAATTGTTAGTTACTGCAAAATAGTTAATTTCTTTTGGCGGATATCGAAAATGGCTATAAACGTGGGAAGAATGCATGAAGTCTGTCGGCATCCAACGGCAACAAATGATAAAAAATAAAATTAAATAAATGACAACGGCCTTGTCAACCGAAAAGAGTCGGTTCCCATTAGAACACCGCAATTAAATCGGAATGAGCGCTGTTAGTGACAAGATGGGGGACCGTCCGTAACTACTGCGTGCTGTTGTCATGTGTTATTGGTTCTATGTAGTATTTGTGTATAGTTAGTCTTGTGGTGTATCAGCCAAATGGTCTTTGTCGCCCGGCTGCAACCCCCCTACTCCGCAGATTTATGTGTGGAGTAGATTTCATGTAAATGTAAATAAAATTAAATAAATAGTTGGGCAGCGAGATGCCACGGGGGAAAGGGCCCAGTGCATTACTCACAACCATGTCTTGTCAAAGAATGGGGGGATCTAAAATTTTCTGCCGATTCCAAACAGCTAGTCGAGAAAGGCGAAAGGCGATAATAATTGAATATATTTTGTTGTTCTCTGCTGGGATTCGAACCACACACCTACTGCGTAATAAGTAAACATGCTAACCATTAGGTAAGGAGTATCCGAACAAACGGTACAAGTAGATTTGTTTTTTACAGATTCATTATAACGCCCTAGCTAGGGACCTTGGCAGAACAGACGCTAGCTCATGTCTGTTCGTAGTATTTTTAATTTTACGCAATACCTAAGCATACAAGCCATACCTAAAAAAGGTAACAATTTTATGAATCACATTTTGTATATTCAGTTGGAGCAGCGGTAGAGGCAGCTTGCTCTTCCTTGATACGGTCTTTCTTGAGTGGTCCCATAAATGCCAACTATGGGGGGCATAGGAAACGACCATGAACCATTTTGGAGGATGTGTCAGTTAACTTAAACTTAATTCGTTCCAAAGCTTTTTAGCTCGAGTGGATCAGCAGAAATTTTCGTTGAATAATGACACGTATCTTTGACCCAATGCAATATCCCTTAAGCATAACGAAGTCGTTGGTCAATTCACCATAATGAGGGAAACCACCCTTCGTGTAATGCTATTGTCGTTCAAATCATACTCAGTGGAAGCATTGTTTTTCATTACCTTGCCATCCTTGGATACTAGCTCCAATTGCGGTAGATCTTCTTGTTGATTTCAGTGCGGTGATAGTAACCCTTTTGACCAGCATGTGCGGTAGTAAAGAAGACACGACTCGGATTCCAAGCTTCAATACAGACTACCTTACGCAGACCCTTGTGTGTCTTAATGGGTAGTTTTTGGGGCGCCAACGGCTGGTCAGTGGTCACTCCTTTGAGTCCCTTACCCAACGCATCCAATGACTTCATTTTGTCAGAGGATCTTTGAAACTGGAACGGCTTTTTCCAAGTGCTCCTTTACCTATTTAACCTTGTCTTGCATGGAACCTCCGTTCAATTGGATTTCCATAATGTGAGTCTTTTTTTGGCGTTGCTTGATTAACTGGATTTGTGAAGGAGTAATGACGTGGATATCTTTGCAGTCTTCAATTTTCCTGAAGTCATTCTCAATGCTTTTCTTGTCAACATCATCAGTCCAGTTCTTGTAGAAGCAGTTGTTGTAGAGCGACGACAAAATTTTTCAGACAAGTGCTGGGCTCAGACATTGTCAAGGCCAGGCAGACCGAATGGAGTCTCGATGTAGGACGGTTGTCGGAGCTTCCAACACTGTTTCCGCTTTACCGGTTTTCTTTTTATTGACCTTTGATCCAAGACGGTTAGCGTCACGCACAACGTGAGTCATACCGGCCTCGTACCCAACGAAGCACGTTATCTGTACTGGCTTTGAGGAATCATCTTTTGGGAATGCTTTGATAATTCCACGGTGTCTTCCAGCACACATATTGGGGTAAAATGCCATCGAACCATGGCAATATGCCGAAAACTTACGATGAGACATTTTTAATTGCAATTACAACGCGTCCTATTGGTTCAGACGATGGAACACGTTGATTGAAAAAGTTTTCAAAAAGCTATTTGAAATCTTTGCCAAGGAACCTCATACAGGCAATCTCGTTTCCAATAATGGTATGTGATGAGTCAAAGACCAAAAAAATTTAATTAATTTTGCTTCTGGATTCCATACAGAGAGCCTTTGCATTCCCGGATCACAATCGAAGTAGTAAGATTGTTAAGTAAAGTCTTAAGCACAGTTGGGTTGTCGTTGCAGACATGAATACATCTTCCTGTCCAACTAATCTTCGTAACGTTGGTAAGGATAGCATACGCTTCGGTGTAAGAGCAAACAGCTGACCTGGAGAGCGATTTGCACAATAATAATTAGTTGTCAAAGAGGAAACTTTACAGTGAATTGGGAAATTTTACAATATTGTGTTTTATCAAGTAGTTTTTGCTGGATTTTTGTACTACTGCCCAAAAACGTTCGTTGCCACATGGTGACAGAGAGCGTTCGATTTCCTTAGGGTAGTTGAGGTTATCACGATAAACTTTCGGTGTTAAGCCTCACTTATGAGAATTCAAAGAAGAGTTGAGTTATGTGTTCATTTGACATGAGCAAGTCTCCCTCTAAAGACTTT
The DNA here is from genome assembly GCA_949752695.1 of Melanostoma scalare. Taxonomy (NCBI): domain Eukaryota; kingdom Metazoa; phylum Arthropoda; class Insecta; order Diptera; family Syrphidae; genus Melanostoma; species Melanostoma scalare. The sequence goes on along the minus strand of OX456984.1, from coordinate 188,983,654 downwards.
CATTATTGTTTTGAAATCATTAATCGAAATGTCTATCCAAAAAGTCACTTTCCCAACCTCACCTTTTGTCACTAGACCGTATCGTGTCACATCACTCTCCGTCAGAAGCTATTAAACCAAGTTAACTTAATTGTCAATGGAGGCAGATGTGCCCAATATGGAAAATGTGGTATGCACATAAAAGTCAAGCAGATATTTACCCTCAGCATACTTAAATGCCAATAGACGAGCTCCATACGTCAGCGGCAGGAGCATAAACAACTCTCGTATGCATCAGCAGAAAAAAAAGTAAAGCCGGAGACCACTCAACATCTCTGTTGATTAGTGTAGCGTCTCATAGTTGACAGAGAGTCAGTCCATATAACAGAGCATACCAAGAAGTCCCAGTGCATGGAAGCTATGACAAATATTGTCTCAATTACTTCAGAAAAGATATTCGCTCCATGCGGTAGGCAGCAGGCACATTCAAAGCTAATAAAGCTTATTTAAACTTTGTCAATTCACGGGCATGCCAATGGAAGAAACTGAAATGCCAACTATACTGACGAGTAAATGACAGCGACGACCAGGTGAAGCTAAAGTGGGTGACTGTCATTTGTGTTTGCTTTGCTTATGGAAAGTTGGTGAGACCATTAAAGAGCGTCTTTTTAATTCAATTCAAAAGTGGCCTATACAACAGAGAACACTTTAAATTGACCACCGATTATTGATGGTTATGATGGGAATGAAAGTTCCCTCACACCAACAATGAAGTAATTGGAACAATTCCTTCTTTTTTCTTAGCACATTCGTTGGTAGGTAATAACAGGTGTTAGGAAATTATTGGTTAAAGTCATTTAAATTATTACTGTGAGGTAATCCAATACTCGTAGTGTGAAATTATTAATATAATTTTGAAAATAACAACCCATAACTCCAGCGGAGTAAGAAATTGCCCCAATTTTATTAATAAACTAGTGAGAATGAAAAAAAAAAAGTAAAATCATTCAACCGGCAACGGTGGGCCGATAATGTGCTTTATAAATGCGCTCAGCACCTATTGACAAATTATCAAAACGCTAACGTGTCAATAACGTCACGTAGTGCCAAACAAACAGGAGTTACAACTGCACCGCACACTTTGGCTTACTGGCCTGGACTGCTGTTCAAATGTGACGGCATAAAAATTGTTGGCACGTGCTCTACAACACAAAAGTGCACCATTCTTCTCTCTATAAAGTTTATGTGCAAAAAATCAATTTGTATCTTAAAGTGTAAGGAAAATTAATGACCAGCAGGACTTGGATTGATAATCAAAGAGAATAATCGACAAAACGCAATGCTAAAAACCGCTACTGCTACTGACAGACAGAGTGTCCAGAGTCTATATGGCTTATAGATATAAAAATAAAATCGAGTTTGGTACTTAGCTCTTTCGTTTTGCTTGTTGTTTGTTTTCCAATCGATCTAACGAGATTGTATACACTGCGATGTAAGTGAAAATTAACACCATTCGAGTATTGCTTAACTCTCTTGTGTCTTTTGTCGCGCGTATTGTATGTAACGCAACACGGACTCAATTATTTTTCCTTCAACTTTTAATGTTTAGTCTTTTGTTTTTCCTGTTTTTCTATTTTTTTGGTCAATGTGTTTCGGAGACCAAAGATTAGTGGTAAATGAACAAAAAGGAAGGTAGCGGCCTATAATGAAGCCAACAGCAATAACGAGTGTGGCAGACGGAAGGGTGTTAGGCATACATATTGACTTTTACTTATTTGCTCAAAGTTTGAAGTAGAAATTGGCGATGTTGACATCCCTACGAAGACTGTAAAGCAAGTATAATATCCTTGAGAATGTTGAATTAAGGTATGGAAATTGGAGAAATTCGGTTCATAGGCATCACTGCTTGCAAGAAGTATTTAATGACTGCGACAATTTATGTTGCCTCATTCGGGTATTGTTAAGGCGTAAGCATTTTATTTTCCTTCGACACAAAAAGGGAAAATTTAAGCTACTCTGGTAAGACAATGAGCCGGTAGTTGATCTGAGCACTATAGCATAGTAAAAGCGTTCTCATAAAAAGTAAAAGTCTATCGGATAAAAAATTACTGTACGAATGAATTGGAGATTTTTAGTTAAATGCGACCATATCTATATCTTTTGTGTTCCTGCTTAAAACAAAAAAAAAAAAAAAACGGAAAAAACACCACCGATGTCAACCTAGCCTAAAGGTCAACGAACACAGTTGCTTCTTGCTTGGCTGTCCGAGAAGATTCGAATTTCCGTGGAGGATATGACTGACGTTTTCTTTGAGCAAAGACAGCACCTCCTTAATAGCCAGAATTTCCGCTTGAAACACACTACAATGATCGGGTAGGCGGAAGAAAAGACTGAGATTCAGTTTTTCTGAGTAGATTCTACTTCCTACACCTTCACTGGTTTTTGAACCATCGCATCGGTCTAAAAGTGTAATGCTTCATTTTCCAAGAGAGTGCCATTTTCCCAAGCTTCTCTTGAAAGTATGGTTACTTGGAAATCATTATCAAACACCAACTTGGAGGTGGTGCAGTCGGATCGATTCGGTAGGAATCTAAAGTTATCTAGAATGGTATTGTGACCGATTTGATTATTGGTCCACAGTGATGTAGCTCTGAGTCGAGTAGCAGAGCTAGCTGCGACTAGTGTGCTGAAGATATTGAAATTAATTTAAATTCAGACTTTGCTTTTAACTTTTACTAATATTTATAGGCCATAAGGCATAATGTAAAAGATGAACATATTAAATAAATGAAACGAATGAAATGATCGAAATGAATGAAATGATATCTAAGGGTGTGAGATCTAATAGAACATTTGGGGCGTCCGATGGGGTTGTCCTCAGTGTGCCACTAATACACAGACTAAACGTTCTTGGAATTTTGGCCAGCTTGTTGTAGTTAATCATCTTGCCTAGTTCGGTCTACCAGACAATCATCCCGTATGTGAGCTTGATTCAAAAGCTTCCCACAACTTTTCTTGAGCGGTTCTAGCTCTTTGTTCCACCAGTGTGGTTTCTTCTTTACTCTTACTATGGGGAGAGGGCAGGAGTTACACAAGGCATGGTTAAGAGCAGTAGATAGATCGTTGACTTTGCTGTCAAGATCCTTGGGGTTTGAAAAGTAGCTATTGTCATTGCAGTTGTAACAATGTTTGAAAGTTTCCCTGAATTTTACCCAGTCAGTTGCTGTTTACTTACTTAAAACCAAAAATGGACAAGAATCGAAGAACAGATGTGGCTTATAAGATAAATTGCAATTGCAAAAAAAATCAAAGCTGCAATCTTTGCTATGTCGGAACGACAAAACAACTTCTTTGACAAAGAATTTCCAACCACAAGTTGGACATAAAATCAAAAAATTCTGTGAATAAAGCACTGGCTCTACACACTGTTGAAACTTGACATGTTCCGGACTTTGACGGAGTACTAATTCATGATACAGAAAGGCACACGTCGAAACGCTGCACTCTATAGAAACGCTGCATATATGTACTCAACAAAAAGAATAACATGAACAGAAAATTGGACATACAGAACATCTCGACGGTGAACTGTTCCTTGGTTTCCACCAGGAAATACTAAGAAAAACCAAGTTTATTTAGAGACTAAACTTTTTTCGAAGTGGTTTATTTTTCACAAATTAATCATTAACTTTGTTTCACTTCATTTGCTAACTTAGTTTAATTTTGTTTATTCCCATATCTAGTATGAGTAATTTTATAGCTTTGTTAATAAAGAATCAACCGAAAAAAAGATGGCAACCACCATTGAAACGTTGGGACATTAAAATGAAATAAATTTCTTCTTCGCTATTTAAATCATAGCGACCAAAAAACCAACGAAAAACCATATCTTAATTGTTCTAATAACAACTATAAATCAATTGGTCACTTAACAACATTAAAAGATCTATAGTATAGCATCGATTCTTCAATATTAAGATGAAATGAAATCTATATTACTGAGGAATATTGAAGCATTCTTACTTTGCAAGATTTTTGGGAGTCTCCGCATTAAGTTCCCGTTCCCGTGTTAATATAGGAATGAAATATAGTCCACGTTATTAGGGGATGATGAAGCAATCTAACAGTGAAAGAATTTTTGAAATCAGTCTAGTATTTTCTAATATCCCGGTTATGTTCCCACTCCCGTCCATTTCCCGTAGGAGTATGGGTATCAAATATAGCCAATATCATTTCTCACACTCCAGACCATCTTTGCTCCAAATATTGTTCAATTTGGCTCAGTAGTTTTAGTTCCCATTCAATAAAAACTCACGATCCCGGTTCCGTCCCCGATTGAATATGGTGATGAAAAATGGCATATGTTACTTTTGAGGCTGTAGACCATCCCTGTTTCAAATTTCATTCAAATCGGCTCAGTATTTTTAAAGCCTTTTAAATACAAACAGACAAACAAACAAACCAACAAGATTAATTTTTTTATTCATCATCAAACACCGGAACAGATGTTTCCCTCCCACTGAACAGAATATATCAAGACAGTCAATTTGAATTAATTCAAGAGTCAATTAAATAAATCTGCATTGCACCACTCAGTTTTATTATGATTTGATTGCGCCTTACAGCTCATTGTTTCCATTTTATGACTATACAGTGTCAATTACTTCATTTTAATTTCTTTCCACTTTGAAAAATATCGTGTTTCCTTTTTTTTTATTTTTCTCGCAAATTCTAACAAATAACATCCAATTTGTCAACAGGTTTTTATTTATCGTGATAATTTAACAAAACCCGAATATTGATAGCCTCACTCATAATTCACGTTGGAAGATAATTCACTTTGAGTGAGATTCCGAGGAGTTCAAAGCATGCGCTTTGTTTTAGTGTTTGTGTGTTATTGTTGCACAAGAAACCGTGTTTGCATTATTAATCATTCTCTTATTAGCGAAATTATTTATAATATTTTTTAAGTAACTCTCTTCTTATGTCTCGTCTGCTTCAAGAGATGGAGAATATTTTGTTTTGAGATGAAATTCTGATTAATGGCCGCTGGAAACGAGGTATGACATTGCAATTTTGCAATCTCAAGAATAATCTTAGTGCTACTCAACATTTTAAGTGCAAAATATTTCTCCAGATAGCCATATGTGAGATCTTTTCGGTATACTGTCTGCATTGTACGACATATTTGAAATTTTCTTAGACAAATAAGCACAGTTCAGCAAACGGCTTTCGAAATACTGCTGCCATAGAGCTGAATTCAAAGTGAACTCGAATAGTGGTAAAATCAGCTAAGGCGTTACGCTGTCAGCTAACTCCTTCTAAACTATTCTCAAGCATAGTTACTACTATCGTATTTTTAAACCTTTGAATCAGTAATTAGCCTTCGTATGTGGTCTTAGAAGTAGTCGTCATTGATTGAATGGTGTTGAAATTCATGGTTTGGGTCCCTGAAACATTCAGATGTTTCTCCACGGCTTTCGCCTTTCTTGACTAATTGGAAAGTCCTCTGATAGTAATTATACTGCCATGAAAAGGGCTTTCTCGAAAAGCAATTCGATATTGAGATAGAATTGAAGATCCCCTCCATTTTTACAAAGTATGATGAGCAAAATGCTCTGGACTGTGGGGCTCTTCGCCCCTACTAGCGACTCATCCTTTGTATGTAAGTTATTGATTGAGTCGGAGCTATTTCTCGATCGAAACATTTAAGTCGAGGAAGTCTCACAAATTTTGAAATAAAATTTTTTTAAGTTTCCAGACGCCTCACACACCAATCTATACGTAATTTAATCACATCTGATACACAAAAACACAAGACTTAAGAAGCAAACCTGCTATCAATTCTAACTGACAACCAAAATCCAGAATTCACCTGCATGGCTTACACCAACTCAATTTCTATTTCCCACACAATGTTCATGTTCACATCTATCTTTACAAATGATAATTATGACATCCGAGCAAGACAAGGAAAACCCATATAAGAAAAAGAAACTCCATTCCATAACGATAGCACGTACGTTACGCGCGTACCAACAGGTACATACAAGTGTCACCTGATATGAAATTCTTGTTCGTTTTGTTTTAAATTATTTTCTTCTGTGTCTCACCTTATATTCAGTGTACGAAAGAAAAACATAAATGCGAACAACACTTATAGTGTACCGTGTTGGCACTATCACCGAACGCCAGTATTAGGTCGGGTAAATAAATTAAGTTTTCAACAAGTTTGGCTCTTGTCGCAGCTAAAAATTGGTCCAACACAGCCACTGTGTGTTGTACCTGTAGCCGAAAGAACACAAGACAATTGCTCGTTGCTTATGTCTCTCTTCGCTCTGCCAAAATAAGCTTATCCACCGCCTTCAAGTCTTGTTTGGCAATTCCATTTAATAATCATAATAATTTAGCGAAATAATTCTACAATCATAAATCATGGGGGCATGTCCGATTAATTAAAGTTTGTTACGAGTACTGTGCTCTCTTGCTGCCGCATTCACCGACATTAGAAACACACAATCTGTGTGAGTTGGTATCTCTTTGGCAAGATCACCTCTTTTATTTTTTTGTTTTCATATCGTGCCACAAGGAAAGAGATCCATGACCATTTGAGCAAAGGAGAGAATCATTACCCGGGCGCGCATGGTGGTTATAAATGCAACAGAATTGAAAATGAATTGAATATTTAAGTCAGCAGAGTGCTGTTACGAAACTGGAAAATGAGCCGTCTGGCTTTACTCTAATAGCACAATGATTGCTCCTCACTGACGTTGTACACCTTTGGACAGATTGTTGGTCATTATGATGTACTAGCGGCAATCAGCATCAACAAATTGGGTTAAATCTGCCAGATGAAATATTGGCGAAATTTTTAGGTGCTCTTTTGCTTTAGTTTCTTTATTATCAACTTTTTTTTTGTTTTGTTTCTGCTCCGTCATCATCATTGATCAAGAGCAGGAAATGGATAAATATAATCAGCACGACCAAGTCCCATGAGATAGCGTTGGCGTGAGTGTGGCAATAAGTCAAGAGTTTTCCCAAGAAGCAAAACATTCTGCAATGGAATTTACTGAAATGATTTAGTTCACTAACTTGAGTATGACTTACACATGTGACTTGGCGTATTGGTAAAATTATTTAAAACAACGCTCAAGGAAAGTCCCAATCGATTAGTTGTAATTATTTAAGACAACAAAGTAGAGTTCTATAAAAAACTGATACTAATCAACCATTTCTCAATTAGCAATGTAATTTGTTTGAGCAAAAAAAATAAAAGAAGAGAGAAGAGAGAAACATAGTTTACAACGAATAAAACCATATCAATGGGAATTATTGACCAGAGTCTTTCGGTTTTCCACTAAAACCAATTATTGCAATGCGTTCAAATCATCCATTCATTGTAAGGCCGCCTCCACTTTGTAAAGATAGTCTGATGTGGCGAAAAAACAAAAAAAAAAAAAAATTACCGCAGTCCGTTGATAGCACAAAACTCCAATCTTATTTGGAATCTTAATTATGACATGAAATAAGAATTGAAGCTGTACTATTTTAATGAAATGGTCTTTAAATATTATTTTGCCGGAAACTTCTTGGAAAATGTCCACTTTAATAGTCTTTGGGAACGCCACACAAGGAACAACGTCCTTCACGCACTAATGTTAGGATTTTATACTCAATCAAAAAATTGAAATACTTTCTTTTTATATAAATTTTATATTAATGACTTGATGTGTAACTTGTATATCGTTTTCATAGTAAGTTTACGGAATCAAAACACAACGTCAACATGCTTGCTTGGTTAGTTATTTTTTACTAATTCTGTCCATTAGTATTTTAGCGAAAATAGTTCTACAGACTCCTAACATTGTTTCTTCCCATAACTTTATTTTCGTGTTTTAAAAAATAAACTCTACAAGATCAATTCACATCTAAAGTCCTTCTAGGTAAAAGTTCGGTTTTGCGGGTATGGCGTAATCAATAAAGGGTGCTTTGTATAAGATAGGACAAGAGCCCAGAACGGATTGTTTGGGTCGAGCCAAGAAAAAAATCATACGGGAAAGGGGGCCTATTTCAGTCGTCTTAGGTTGAAATGACTTTGTAAACAACTTCAAGCTCTAAAAAAATGTATTAAAATCAATTTGAGACAATTACTTCTAGGTTTTATAATGTTTTTTAAAATTAATACCTCGTTATTTAACTAACATTTTAGTTAAAGTTATTTTAGTGAATGATTTTTGAGCAATTAAGTCTAAAAGACTTCAAAGTCTTCTTTTCTTCAAATAAAATTTTTACACAAATCTGCTTCATTAGGGGTTATATTGTTTTTTTTTTGTTTTCACAAATAAGCAGTGCTCTTATCAGTTCTGAGTCAAACACTGAAAACCGAACGTGAAAATCTTCTTCAGTGTTTGAGAAACTCAAAAAAATGACTTTTCAGAAAATCCATTTTTTGGGTCGTTCTCTTGTTTTGATTTCATCATCTGAGCAGATTGTCCTTATTTATATTTTTGCTAGCATATAGATCAGATTAATTTAAGACAGTAAAAAAACTGATGGATTAGCTCAATACTCCTCTCTTTGAATCAGAATACCTGGGCCGGAATAACGGCATCAGTGATCGAATGAGTGAGTGACATTTTTCTTTTGAAATTCGAGCTTAGTTAAACTGTCAATCTGTCGTATGAATCTCCACTCCGTTTATGATAGGAGAATAATAAATGTGTCGCTGTGTTCGATACAGCGATAAAATGAGTAAAGAAATAATTTATGAGTGTTAACAGCCGCTTTCGAAAAAAAATAGAAGAAAACCAAAGAAGTATTGGGGCTAGTGTAGGTTAGGTTAGGTCGAAGTGGCTGTCAGCAAATGAGTACATTGCCTGACACACTTAAGCCGCAAGGGCTCATTGTGATACCACAGAGATCACCAAGTTAATGACCTACTGATCTCAGAAGCCCGATGTAAGATTAACCAGTTGATCACTTATTAATCTTCCATTACGGGACTAGCCGGTTAATCACCCGCTAGTCCAACCACGCGGAACTTTTAATGTATTTCGAAAGACTTTTAGGGTCTATGTAAGCTAAGTCGTTAGTATCATCGAAGAAGTAGTGCAGGTCATGAGCAAAGAAGGTGTTAAACGGTTTCTTAGTCTTCTTCGTCCATGGAACTTCTGCAGAAATCATTGGAAAGCACACCAAGTCTTTTGGCGTGTCTCCATATTAGACAGTGTCCCATAAGAACACCTATGGTAGAACCTAGATACAGGTGGTTCAGGGCTAGCAAACTCTAGTAAGGCTAGTTTAAGATCCAGTGCAATGATTAGTTCTGTTAAAAGCCGTATGTATTTAATTTCGATGATTAAATTTGATTTGAGTAAAATCTCTTGTTATGTTAGAGGTTGAAGTAAATAGATTGGATGAGAAACCGGTGAAAAAGGCTGGGTGCTATATGCTTCCCTGAACTACATCATGCAACGATTTTGTTAATTTAAAAACAAAGCCCCAGAAAAAGAACACCCGTTGGTAACAGGGATTTTTGACGAACTGAGCCATGATTTTCAAAATAAATTTTTATTGTTTGTGAAAGTTGCGAAAAAGTAGACCTTTTCATCGTGAAATGTCAGAACGTAATGAAAACAAATTGCTAAGTTGACAATCACTACCAATTTAAAAATCAAATCTCTAAAAAAATTGCAACTTCATAAATTGAAATTTTTATCACATTGTGATTCAGCTTGGACTACTTGCCCAAATTTGGGCCTTAACAGTGGAAAAAATTGTATATTTACTTATGCACACACTTAAAAAGTTATATTTCTTTTGAATTACAGAACAAGAATAACTAAAATTTCATCCCGTACTCGTAACCACAACTCTTTGAGTGTAAAACGAAAAAAATTAAGTAAGAGATGTCGTCGCCCGAGAATTGTTTTGTCGTAAGCGCCAAAATGGGTTTTTTTAAACTGGATATGCAGTCTTATGTTTTCAAAGGTGCTCTTTTCATTTCTGTTGTCAGAGTTTGCCTATCTCTTACCGTTGCTGAGATAATTAGTATGCATTTTGTCGTATATCCATAAAATAATCACCCCTTGAGTTTTGTTTTGTCGTAACCGCCACTTTTTGGCATATACGACAAAAATTCCATGTGTTTTCCCTCTTTTTTTTTTCTTAATGTTGTTTTGTCGTAAGTGTATAGGCGTAATACATACGATCAGAAATTTAAAATAAAGCCTTAAAATTGCTTTGTCGTACATACACTTACTCACATATAATGTAGGACTGATCGTATGCAAGTACAACAAAAATGAGAAAAAAATGGATTGCGGTTTGGTTTGTCGTACGTGTATAGATATTTCAACTGGGGCGGCGGTGCAGGAAGTATAAATACAAAGATATTGCCAGCGCAGTTTTAAAAATACTGCATCAAATATTTTCTGACAATCCTTTTGTTGAAGTTCTGCCTCTTTGGAGTGACTCCTGCGTCCCCCAAAATTAAAACAAGGCCATGTCCACTGCTGTGATTTTTCTCATTCAAAATTCAACATTCTTAAAATAAATTACACAAAAATTTTCAGAGCCTGGAGATTCTCTAATTCCAGAGGCAGCTTGGAAATATTTAGCCTGCCTTCGCTTTTGCGACATCTTAAAAATATGAATAAAAAATAAAGTTTCTTAAACATATTAAGGACGAAAAATTTACACTCTATTATAAAACAAACAGAAGAGAAATTGGGTATAAAACAGCTTTAATATAGAAAAAGTCAAACAAAAGTAGCCGGGCAATTCCAACAAATTTGTTCTCTCAAAATCGTTTTGTTTTTAGCAGGTAACAAGTCAAAACTATTTAATGACAAAATGAATTATCTTAAAAGTTTATTTGTTTTTGTGCCAAAGGTAGACTAAAACTACTACGAAGCCTTGTTCAAATCAAGAGCGTAAGAATGAAATCATCAATAATTTATTATTTGAAACTATACTTTTATACTATGGTGTGCTTATAAATCATACAGTGTTACTTATGTAAGCGTTAGGTTTACTAACAAAAATTACATTTTCGATCTCAAAGATCTAATTCTATATTTCATTGTCAGAAAATGACTTTTTCGTTAGTTTTTATAACCAAAATGTGAATGAAATTTTGTACCTGTAAATGTAAATATCATTGATATCTTATGGTCATAGGATGCCTTTTTTGTTATTGTATTTTTTTTATTACCATTCAAGTTAATTTTTTTCACACCAAGATTTTGCCTATGAACACAAAAACTCTTGTGATGTAGATATGTATTCCTATTTTAACCTTTATAAAATAAATAAAATTTAATTGTTAACATTGAAAATTTAATTTTTTTAATTGGTTCTCATACCAATTTCTATACGATTTAAACAAGACGCTTGAATATTGAAATGTCGTACGTGCGTTCACTTTGTCGTACGTGTATGGGATGGAAACAAAAAGCTTATTTTGGTGGCGTATACGACAAACTCATTTTGGGTAAAAGGCTCTATAATTTGAAAACCAAAACAGTTAGGACAATTCTGAATACATAAATAAAAAGAAAATACTCCACACAATATATTCTAATTAAAAAAAGAACAACTTAATCGCTTCGTTTTCTTTTTATAGTAACGTAAACCTTTAAATGCGATTTCCCAAAATTGTGTTTTTGGGAGATACGACAAAACAATTCTCGGGCGACGATGTATCAAATTAGTGGTAAAAGAATTGTCAAAGTCAGTCAAATAGTTTTCGAGTTCCTGTCCCGAGGTAATTCGGGGATAAAATGTAGAATATGTCAATCAGGGATAGTGTAGCATTTTAACGTTGAACGAATTTTGATCATTCCAATAGTTTTCAAGGTTCCAGGTAAGTATTATCATGTCATCGCTTTTTGGGTGTCGGCAATCGGTTCTTGGTTGTGGAGTGTCACATTGTAATTTCGCAGCCACAACTTTTTCAAACCGCTCCAGAAGAAGCAGCTTCAAAAATTGGAGTGGCATGGAGGGCACATAAAAATTTTTGGCCACTCCGAACAGCTAAGTTAGAAATCGGTTTTCATGGCAATGCAGTCAACCTCAGAATAGTTGCCAAAAAGACTGATGGGTAAAACATATTATAAATATAACAGAAAGCTTTCAAAGGCCAAAGATGCTGTGACAAATATCTTTGCTTTTATGTATTACAAAATTTCTCAGTAGATTTTTAACTTTCCTTTTTTTAGAAATAAATTATTTATAACCTTGATTCAACAATTTTTACTTTACAAACAAAGCAAACATCTAAAAAAAATAGATCTCCCCAAAATTTACAGTTTTTCTAAATTGCATTCCTTATCTTTAGTAAGTGATCAACTAAAAACTTTTCAACACCACTGCACTGTTCATTATTTGCCGGGTGACTTATGTCCGAACTCGTTGCTTAATTGAAAAGTTCACTCATTAAGCCAAATTGAAACAGCAAAAGTATCTCCATAGCGCAATTGATTAAGACCGTCCACCTATTAACACATGTTCACCAAACGTGTGTACTCATATAAATATAAACCACGGTGTACCCTTACCTTATCTTGAACAAAACTCCGAATCGTTTGGAATTTATCGCAAGACAATAACTCATTGCAACATACTGAGAGACAAAACGCGTAAAACTCTATTAGCGTAAGTAATTTTAAATCGAATTTTCCAATTCCGCTAGGAGCTGTTGAATCATACATTTCAATCATGATATTTGTGGTCTGAACCGAGGTAGACTTTAGCCATGGACCCATAGTATTCGCCTATATAATATGAGTATACAAGGAGAGCCAACCCACATTCTTAGATCGAAAAATTAACATAATTTTTCGCACGTCCAATGCACCACCACACTATGGTGCATGGACGTGAGCGGTAGATCTAGGCATTTGTGTGTTGCCTGTTGATTTGACTATGTTTTGTTTATACACACGGTTTTTGTACCAACAACGACCGACTGACGACAACGATGCCGAAACATGCAAGCTGCCTCCATTAAGATAAGAACAATATATCTGCACGTTGAGCTGAGCGGTGGCAATGCCAAGCTAGTTGGTGGTGGTAGTGGTGGTTATGGAAGGATTTTGATGTAGTAAGTAATGATCGCTTGGTGCAGTGTGATATCGGGCTTTCATAATTATGGATTCTTAAATTAATTTATTTATGTGACTATTAATCACTGGTGTCATATTCACACTCAGAGAAGAAGATGTTGTTTTGTTTTTGTTTTCTTTTAGCTAAGAAAAAACAGTACTTTGGGACTTACCTGTGTGAATTCTTTGATGGGCTTTGAGGTGTGAGCTTTTGGTATAGACTTTTGTACAACCTGGAAAACAGATAAAAAAAATCAAAGTTAACAACACTCAAATATTTATTGTTATTAAGTGTAGCAAATAAATTCCTCGCAAGTGTTTCCTTGACAAGATTCTAATTCTAAGACCACAAGTTAACACAAGAGAACAGTTGCAATTCAGTCCAGACATGGTGCCTCACTCACTTCAAACTATCACCTGGCAGACAGCGCAATCACCACGAGATATAATACACCGAACGTCACCTCTGTAGCAGGTGACAATACAAAACAATCCGAAACGAACATAGAATCCAGACGCATACTGACCACAAAGTATGCAATAAAGAGACGCAGTTTACTTGTTATCCAAATGCCTAGTGCATGTAATGTACACGGAAATCTCTTCACACGCAAAAATCTGCACATCAAATGCAACACAACAGTACACCAAACTCGCGGAAGACTTGGCTCAGATCCATAGAATGTGTTCAAACTCAAGACACCATCAGTTAGATCTATTCACGTTGAGACACTGAAATTGTCTTATCCTGTACAGAGTTTGTGAAGTTCTGCAATTCTCCCCCGAATGAAATTTGTAACATTGCAAGCGGCTGTCCTCTTCAGATGCGATTCTTCGAATTCTGCTGGTCAACCGCGAAACAACTAGCTGTATGTGATTTTTTTTTTCTATGTCCCATTCATTGCCATTCAAGTTGACGGAATTGTGCAACACCGTGAACAATGTCACGTAAAACGAGCCATGCTGACGTTTTTTCCCTGTCTTCTGTCTGTCGTCTGTTGTATAATGTTTGCGCGGCTCCTTCAGAGTACCTACTAAAGGCGTAGCAAAAGGTCACTCTCTTGCCACTGCAGTGCTCTAGCACCTGCTTTTCTTTCTGGTTTGTTTTTTGCTAACCAAAGTTGAGAAAGTAGTGATAGTCATTATGTGTAACTGAAAAGAACTATTTTTTTCTATTTTCAAGCTTTAACCTCAGCTCTTTTGTTTTGCTAGAGAAAAGCGAAAAATTTGCCTATGAATGGCGGGCAAAGGTGTAAGCTACTTGCCACCATTTTCGTACGTGACTGATTTGAATTCGGTCAACGGAGCATTTAAGATCGAACATAAATAACAGCACAAGAGAGGAAGACAAAATAAAAAAACCAACGCACTACAACAAGTGATGGTGATGTGTCGCCGCATACTTATTTTTTGCGACTGCTTAAGTTCTCCCAGTAGTAAGTTTATTATTTGTTCTGTCATTGCGAACTAATTATGGAAAATTTCCACGCTTGTAACAGCGACTCTAGAACAAATCAATTCATCTTTCAATCGATTGCGTGCTAAAGTGTTTTACGGTATTATTTAATTTTTTTATCCTCTCTAATTCACATTAAATTTGTTTGATGATTCGAATCACGTACGTGTTATTTTACTCACGTCCTCAACAGAAGTACGTATTTATCCGCAGAGAGTGCAGGTATATTGATTGTTTAGCTGGTTTGTTTTGAATATGGATTGAATAAATGTTTGCGCCTGCTTTGGTAATTGTATAAATGCGCTGAGATTTTTTTTTTTACTTTTGGGAATAGGGCTTGTAACGGTTTCTATCATTCTATAAGTTATTAAGCTAATGAAGGTTGAGTGAAGAAGCTAACTCAATTTGAATGTGTGAAGAAACTTTACGGTGATATTGAGTGTCTTTGGATTATGAAGTGAGAATATTTTTAAGTGTGTTAATAGTGCTAACGGTTTGATGAATTGATATTGAAGTATCATACGTTTTTGAGATACATATTGCGCTATTTAAACGGAGATCCAACTTTAGGCACTGTAAGCTACTCTTGAATTCAATGGCCAAAATCAAAAATAGCATTTTGATAATAGAGTAGTCGAAGAAAGTGGGTGCAGCAATTCTGTCTATCTGGATCGGGTATGTATATATGGAAAGATTTTTGGGATAGATTTCCAAGCTTAGATATATTGGTACCTTTGCCATAAAAGCGTTATCATTGAGCTTATTTTTCTTGAAAAATTCAAACAATTTGCAAAAATAATTTTTTTGTGATCAATCGAGTAAGCTAACCATTCAAAGAACAGTTCAAATATGATTTTTAGTTAATGGCTACTTCGACTTAACCAAAATAAAATAAAGAAAAGTTTAAAAAAAAATATATTTTATTTTAAGCCCAACGAAGAAGACACAAAAAACAAAGAGCAGGGAGGCGCAGCAGAGCGAGGAACCCTGGGCATGGCGTATTTCTCCAACCACTGCCAATGTACAGGACCTAAAATTTTCTGCCGATTTCGAACGGCTAATCGAGAAAGCGCTTTTATTGGCAATGAATTTGCCGTACGAGGACTTGCCAATTCCTAGCGAAAAGTGATACCAGTGAAAAAAACATTTGTTGCTTCTGTTCGGATTCGAACAAAAACCCCGGTTAACAGGCAAACATGCTGACCTTCAGGTCACGGGTACTGAAAAAAGAAGGCTTCGGTAAATAAGAGAATCACACCATGTGAGACTTTGATTGTAGGGTTTTATAAATTGATTTTTGATCAGAATTGCTTAAAAATGCTCTTTATTTTCAGAGTTTCAGTGTTTTGAAGTATTCTGGCGACTTAAAATATGTAGTAGTTCCAATAAAGATCATCATTTGCACACATTCAAAGCACTGACAGATTTTATTCGGATAAAAGAATAGTGAAAGCGGCGAAACATCAACTGCCGACATAGAACTGTACATATTTGGTTTTTACTACATCGCTTAGCAATGCGGCTGAAATTCGAACTCAAATAAATAATCATTGCCAATCGTTCTAGTTACACATCTGAAAAAAATTAGTATTAAAAAAAACTGCAGTTAGGCTGCTCTGGCTCTTATGACCGCATTTGGCATCAGCTATTAGGCTCTTGAAGTAAAAAAAAATTGTTACGATCGACCACCGTTGATTATAACTACGAGCTGGATTGAGTGGTTGTGATGCCGGTAGTTTGTAATGTTTTTTTAAGCCCTTGTGTGCCAAACGGTTCCGTGATGACTCCGATTTTGTTCCTGACCTCATTGAATATTTTTTTGTGCTTGAAGTGCACTTTATTGCTTTACTGACGACACTTACCCTCACCAAATCCCTTTTTTCATTTTATTTCTTAATAGAATGCTATTTACAATGGTATCGAGCAAACTATTGTTAACAAGAGGCCTCATAAATCATAATGCCTTAATGGCCCAAAAATTGTAAATATTTCGTAGATGTCGTTGCATAATATGATGTGATGGCCGATGTGAATTTGACCATTTTCTTCAGTTTTGAAGTTAGATCCCTCTGGCTCTCATGGATTCAAATGGTCCTAAATGCTTTAGAAACTAGGCGCCGTCATCTAACTTTCTTATAAGTTTAAATGAAAAGAATGTGCAACTTTTCGCTACAACAAGGCTTCATTTCACCGTGGAACCGTTAGCTCGAAATGAAAATGAGTGCTGAGTTTGCATTGATTCCACAGTGAGAAGAGTTTTCGCCCATCCCTTGAATATATCATAAAAAATAACATTGCAAGTAGCTACTGCAGATCTTATAAGTTGGAGGCCTGTACCTGTATTCCGTTTGTGATCAGGATACTTGTAACGACGAAAAAAAAGAAGAAGATTCTATGAAGGAAGGGATATGATGAGAGGTTACAGAAGAAGAGGAAAACTTCGGATAAAATATAAATCATAATCACAAATTCAAGCTTTTACGGAAATCCAGCTTATTGAGAGTTAAATGCACGAAATGAGACGATTTTGAAAGAAAGGACTTGCTCTAGAGTAAAGACATAACTATAGGTGGTTGAATATCCAATTTTCTAGCACTGCCATTCTAACGTTTTCAAGACTAAAATTGTCTTTTAAACACTTTCGATAACGATGTCCCGTTGAAGGATTACTAAAGTGACTTCAGGTGCTTAGGTTTCTTTATGTGTCGAAATTACAAAACAAAAAATATCTTGAAGAACGAAAGCCACCAATGACCGACAGTATGGCTTTCGTAGCAAAAGATCCACTGGTGATTTGATGGCATATCTCACCGAAAAGTTGAACCAATCTTAGCACTCTTTTGGAGAGAGTAAGATCATTGAACTCAATATTTCTAAAGCATTTGATAGAGTTCAGCATCAAGCCCTCTTTTCGAAAATGCTAGCATTTGGTATCTCTTCTTCGCTATGGATTAGAAACAACCTTTTCGACAAGGTAGTCGAAAAAAAACCATCCAATACAAGTTGTATTTTATGGTTTCAAGTCTCCTCACAGTATTAATGCTGGTGTGCCCCAAGGCTCCGATTTGTCTCCGACTCTCTTCCTCGTTTATATAAACGATTTTTTTTCTGAAACTTCCAATCCTCTTAACTGTTTTACTGAAAAGCCAACCCTCAGCTTTTCTCATATACTTGGTTTGTGTTTAAAGGATGACCTTCGTTGGAATGAATACGTATTTGAAGTACGTATTCTTCGCCCCTTCAGATCTGGCTAGTATTTATAAGGACTACATCCGCCCAAAATTTAATATACATGAACTCCCATATTTGGTCAGGTGCTCCACAAACATTTTCCGCCTACTCGATAAGGTACAGAACAGAGCGTTAAGACTGATAGGTGATAGTTCAATTGAAGGACTGATTTATTCTCTTGAACATCCTCGAAACGTTACCTTTGTCTCTATCTCTTTTATCGCTTCTTTTTACAAACATTGCTCCAGTCTCTAGTGAAATAGCCAGTTGTATTCCTCCCCTAAAATAATCAAGTATTGAGTTTTTTTTTTTAGTCGCACAGCCCGTATATGTGGAATTTCTTACCAGACTCTGCTTTCTCCTACATTACGACTCATAAAAGCTTAAATGCTACATTTGAACCAAACAACGACTTCGTCGAAAGTCGTCCGATTACGTTCCTTGGCATCAAGAAGTTTTGCTATTTTATAAGACAGCTAGATTCTATGCTCCTAAAACACCAAAAAAGTTTCTAATTTTGGTAAAATAAATAGCTACGCAGATAGGTTCTTTTTTCATAATGTTGTTTTATCCTTGCAACTAAGTCTCCCTCAAGTATCATGAACTCATTAAAAAACCCAAGACCCCATCACATACTCAAAAGAGTCTCTCTATAGCACAGTGTGTTTACGGAAACTTCACTTCGCTACAATGACAGTGCCGCAAATTCTTGGAAATTATCAACAATCGACACCGGCTATCATGACAGCACTGAGACTGACCGAAACCGATAAGCAGAAGCCCGTGAATACGAATGTGAAAATCTATCTGAAAAAAAAGAAAAAACAACAACAACAAGTTTGGAGAAGTGCCAACTACCACAATCACAAGCAAACCCCTCTGGCGTTTGTGGAATGCCTTCATGGCGCATTGATTAAATGCCACTTTACTCCACATTAGCAAACAGTGTCTGTGCTAGCGATACTTTTAAAATAAAGAGGGAGGCTAGCCTCACTCTAGCCATTCGACCGACGAACAAGTGGCAAACGAGCAACGATATATTCCCAACATGCCCTAAGTGTCAACTCTAATACAGATTTATGTCTAATGCGCTACGAATTTTTGATCAGCACAATTATTCAATTCAATTGAAGTTGCACAGTTGTTGGTTGCACTTATATGCGCATTTAGTTGGATATACGTCTCCATATTTTTATTTCGAATGCGAAAACACTGTGTGATAGGTTTTGCCATCCAACACGAATCCGAATCGATTCATTAAAAGAAATTCCGAAATTCCAAGTGGTATATAAAGACGATGCAGCTGGAATTGCAACTTTTCGCGGCGCTAATTAGATAGTTGGACACATTTTCTTCTTCTTCTTTGGTTTTTTTTTTGTGTACAGTTTCTTCTGCGACTAGGTATACAAAGCTGCGACTTTGCCTCATTAGCTGGACGAGATAATTATTTTGCTTCATGAGGTATAAAGTCAGTGTCGTTGGAGGAAGGGGAGCTTAAATAAAATCAAAGGCCTCGTCTGACTGCCTGTCTGGCGGTGCACTTTGTTAGTTGAATTTTCAAATGAATTCGCTTAATAAATACAAAATGAAAAAAATCAAACAAAAAAAACAAACGTTCAGACTGCTTGATGGTCTATAATACTCGCTCGCAAGTTGGTTTGCTGGAAACATAATTGATGATGAATTTTGAGCGTGGAAAATGCCAATAGAATGTGTGGCAACTGAATATTAATCGAGTTATGAAATATTAATTTATCGGAGTTTTCGAATCGATTTCTATATGGTCATGTGGAATTTGTTGTGATTATTTCACCTGTTGTGGCTAATTAGTTTGACATTTTTTGTGCAGTTCGTTTTTCCCCCCATTTATTGCATCACTGTCATCTTCATTTAAGTAAGCAAAAACTATGAGAATGCGATCTGTAGAGTCACTATTTCTCAATGAGAATAAAAGTCCTGGTATTAAATGACCTTTATCTGCTAGATTTTGACATAGAACTTTATCGTGAAGATCTAGAGAAACTGTCAATTTTATAGTAGTATCAAATCAACCATTTGACAGGAGCCTTTGAAGAATATTTCGTATTTTTATTAAAAAGTTCTAGGCCATAATTTGTAGCTTCAAAACTATTCTACTGGATATGTTCTTTAACTTTTCACTATCTAAAGGGTGATTTTTAAGATGTGTGGTTTTCAATCTGGGAATATTTTTTCGAAGTTGGCCTTTTTGACAGTTGTTACTTGATTTGTGCTCAATTTGGTTTGGTTTTACATTGTGGAAGAATTGAAACTGCACGACAATTGGGCATTGCGTCCATTCGGTAAATTGTATCGCAATCGCTGTAAATTGTCAACGCAATCGCTCTTGATGCCGTTTTTTTTACATAATTTCGAGCCTTAAACCTGTGAGTTTTTTTTATAAGATCGGGCGAATTAACACCGCTATACTATTGCGCTTGTCTACGCAGATTAGTCTCAAAATAATTGACATACCGCAAATTGATCGAAAATTGGGCCTCTAGGCTGGAATTTATTTTAGCCAGTCTACTATGTTACTCGATTCTACAATGAAGGTGTTCGAGTGCCTGAAATTCAATTTCCGTAAATCTGAAGGACAAAGCAGTAAATGTGAGACAGCCTTCGAATGAATTGAAAGTAGAATAAAGGCCCCAGGTCTTTGACGAGTGCTTACTCACAAGCATTTGTTACAATGTGAAGGAGTCAATCTCCTTCCATTTCATTCGAAGAGGTAATAGAAGAAAAAACTCATTAACAGCAGAGAAAGAGTTGCATTAAAACAACTGCAACGCAGGTGGTAGTAGAGAACTCGACAGACTGACATCGGACTTCGCTTCTTCTCACATGTCGTCAATCATCCTTAAAAATCATTCCGATACTTTTCGATATCTAAAATTCATATATATCAGATCTCGTGCTTGTGTGTCGAATGCTGAGAAGAATCACTTTGCATATCACAATTTTCGGATCCTCATGCATTTAATTAAGGGTTGCATTTATTGTTGACTTACCCACTACAAAGCCGCGTTGGTTATTATTTCTTATTGTTGGCTACTCAAAACTCGCGCAACGATCCTTAACGTACGAGTATACGACATCATTAGAATGCTATATATCTATGTCACAAGGGGGTTCGATTGATTGGAATCGTATGTGAGGCAGTTGTGAATAGCCCAAAAGATTTGGTAGCTATCACCTTTTCTTTGTTACATTGGTAGATGTATAAGTTCTGTATTAATAGAACAGGCAAACTCTCACATTCTGTAAGCTTGGAGATGAGAACATTGAACATCAATAAGAAAACAAAGGGAGCAAGAGATGTATTGTAACCATGGCAGAAATGAGACTCGAAAGTCTTACCAAATAGTAAAAGGACCATGCCAGGGTATAAAGTTTCGAGCCAGTAAAGACCAGCAGAGAAATATAGTAGTACGTAGTAATAGAATCGAAGTCGCTACTGAGCAAAGACAACTTCTGCAGACTGATGACAACATAAATTCCAATGTTAGGCAGAATTCCCCACTCAATTTAAAAAAGGTGACCAAGAATACCTACCTTCCGATCTAGATGAGCTTACACTTTCCACTTGAAAGCTTAAATATACCAACAAGTTTACAGGATTCCCTCTACTCCGGTTTCAAAAAAAAATACCTGGAGATCATTTGGACAGAAGCATGTACAAGTTGATCTGCATATGGCAAAAAAAAACGTACCCAAAGAATAGAACCATAACAATGTTTTTACAATTCTCAAAAAGGGACACCCTCACAACTGTGCCAATTATAGAGGAATAGGCTTTATCAACGGCGCGTATAAGATTTTATCTGTTGAAATGTGTGAATGTCTG
Source organism: Melanostoma scalare (assembly GCA_949752695.1). Taxonomy (NCBI): domain Eukaryota; kingdom Metazoa; phylum Arthropoda; class Insecta; order Diptera; family Syrphidae; genus Melanostoma; species Melanostoma scalare. The sequence goes on along the minus strand of OX456984.1, from coordinate 188,962,017 downwards.
AGACCCCACTTCAACAGTATGATACATAGGTCCTTACCAATGAGGTTTTCGACCAGGAGCCAGTAACACAAAACTATAAGTACTTATAACACAAGTGAACTATGAGAAATGTAAGAATTTTCGGTAGCACAAAGCTACAAGTTTGCTTGATCTTCTAAAAGAGTAATTGACATAATCCTACAATTGGTCCTTGAATTGTAGACTTGTAGCACAGAACCACTATTATAACATATTTAAAAATTTTTGTAATACAAAGCTACAAATTAGCTTGATCGTCTACAAGTGCAATGGATATAATCCTACAACTGGCTCTTGACTTATATACTTGTACCTTAGTGTTACAGGCCCCAGAAAAGTCAACAATCAAATAAATATTAACATTATGGCAGATCTTGGAGAAAACCTGAGAATAGAGTATCGATATACACCATCTTTTTATCGATTTCAAGACCGCGTATGACAATATTTACAGAGACGAGCTGTACAGAGCTGCGGCATTCCTGCAAAAATCGTGCACGATGACTTTAGAAAATTCAGGCGATATTGACGTGATGGGTAGAAGAAAACGTGATTTCATAGATGCTTTTGTGAGCATTGAAACAGAAGCAGCAAAAATGGGTTTGATGGCTGTTGAGGACAAAAGGAAGTATATGCATCATTAAATGATAGCGTAAAGGGCAGATAAGAAACATCACAGAATTGGCAAAATGTCACAATAGACAGACATAACTTCACGGAGTACATGGCTGGGTCTACCTAGGATCCGCTATAGACAAGGAAAGTAACATCAGTGCGAAAGTCAAACCTAGAATAATTACTTTGGCAGATCTCTACTTCTTGGGAGGCAATTGAGAAACAAAACCTTCTCTAGAAAAATCAAAGTAGCATACGGCGCAGAAGGATGGACTTTATCTAAAGCGAAAACCTTTGGTCCTTTCGAAAAATAAAAGTATTCTGAGCGATGTTTGGGAAAGTTCATGAGAACGATATCATGAGAAGAAGATTCAGTAACAGATGTGTGAGCTGTACTGTTGAATGAGCATAGCTAGAAGAAAAAGCGTCGCAAAACTATGATGACTACGATATTTAGATCGGATGGACACCAAAGATCTACAACTAATCGATTCTTCGATGGCACGTTATAGACGAAATGCGTGTGAGGAAGGCCTCGTCTTAAATAGCGCAATAAATTGAAAAGTAACTTAATAGCTCTAAAAAGCAAAGTTGAACATAGCTCTTCAGATATTAAAATTGAACTGATGCATCATTTTATCTCAGTAAATAATTTAGTGTTGCCGGTAAATAATTTAGTTTAGAACTCAAGCGACTCGTTTTCGAACTTTTATTCGATACTGAACTGAAAAATTTTTGTGCTAGAATACGGCTGCAAGTCAAACTTATAAAGTTGTTTGTGAGTCCATGCACTACACATCACTTAACTCCTACATGTTAAGCCGGCTGCCGAAGGCAGGTATTAGGTGTGCACTTTCCTTAAGATTTATCATTTTTAAAATGCTAATGCACGTTTAAGCCTAAACAGAGTTTTTGACCAAATTCTTGACGTGATTAATCAACATTTCAACGTTTTCAGTGTTGCAGAGAATAATTGCATACCACATATCGGCGAAAGCTTAAAATTCCCCATCAAAACTTAGAGGCACTAAACGGTATGGCCTCATAAATTCAGTAGTCAGTATGAAATACAAGTTAATCTCCTCCTCCACTCAAAGACCACTACATGGACAACGCGAAGATCTGGTTTCCATATTATATTCGGTCTGCACGCCAAAGAAAAATAAAAACAAACAACTCATTTGTAGAGTGAGCACCCTCTATGAACATTTTTCAAAATAAATTCAAAGACCTTATGCACACGATGCGGATACCACCATCACTCTCAGTCAAAACAACTACTTGCGCACCTAAAAGACCTTTGATCTCAATGTGGCAGTTTTCCCAATCAACAAAACACTCCTTTCCCAAACAGAAGTTGCAATACAACATCTCTGCATCTCTTATCGCAAACCAGTACCATTAACATTAACAATGATGTCTAATTTTGGCCAAAAATTTTCCTCACTCACTTTGCTTCCATAGACTCATCAATCGCAACATCACATCCATCCATGGCAGGCTTAACCACAAACTCGTTCAATGAGTTGCGATAGATGGGTGCTTTGCTTGTGTATAGCCTTATGGCCAAATCGATAGCATCAGAAACAACAAGACACGCTTAAGGTGAAACCAGTGGTGGAACCTTAATGTTTGTGTCTCGTGGCTATCTATAGGGTGTTCCCTTTAAGACTTGGCTGTGCAAAGTGAGACTTTCTGATTAAAATTTAGTTTTGGAGCGACACGTTCTACAAGTTATAACGATTAAGTAAATGTTTTTTGCTTAAGAGATCTGAGTTAGGTTAACTGACCACAAACACCCTGTTAATCCGCTGTGGCTCCTTGAAGCGCATCCCAAGAAGAAAATCATTAAGTCCATCAACTAAATCTATACGCAGCATGCGGGAGGTGAGCAGGAGAATTCATTCGAATTTGTGCATTCGCATCATGTGTCTGCATGCAAGCTGTGCATGCCTACAGGGGGAAAATGGTGCAGCAAAACTTACTTTACTTTAAGCCAAGGCGGTGCAACCGACGCGACGGGCGCACTGTCTGTTGATCTGAACTACAATGACGACGATGATGATGGCAGTAGTGATGGGCTTAAGCATGGATATCAGCATCCATGCCCAGCAGCACGGCGCAGTCAGCTCACTCTGTAATACCCATGGTAATCCATTTACGCGGAAGTACTTTGGACATTTAAGGCCATTATTAATTGATACGGTTTAAATGTTGGATGGGATGCATTATGGCTAGGAAAGTAGTTTGTTTTTTTCTTTTTTTTTTTCATCGTTTATTTATTTATGGTGAGAGATTTTCGCAATTCCATTCACGTGTGTGAGTTGGGTAATTGAATTGCGTTAATGCCTCAAGGAATATCGTCTTAAGATGGTTTCGCTTCTTTTATTCTTGGGTGGTACACTGATGTGTGTGTGTGTATGTTTTTGGATCAGACAGAGTTGGTTAAATGATTAGCCTTTCTAAAAGAAGTCTTAAAAATAAAATAGTAACAAAGTGCCGATCACGACTTTGTGTCATACCACAACTCACTACACAAGGTACAAACTTGATTAGAAGTTCATTAAGCGGAAGGCATCGACAGTACTACAGCACTTGTGCACGCGCGGAAATAAAATTGCTTTCTAACTTAAGATTGATTGAAGATATTGATATTGAAGAAGTTAATCGATTCGTGAAATACTCTCATTGCAGACTTTGTGGCGTCTTAAGGTATCTTATTTTGGTAACTATTTGTGGTGAGCAGCTGAATCGATTATATGTTTTTCGTTGCCAGGTTTAAGAAATTTTTTTATAAGACTCCATTAATTAGACACTTTAATTGAAGTAAAACGAAACGTTAAAAGACAAAATCAAAAAGATTGTTTTGTCAACAGCCTCGGAAATCTAAATTGTTTACTCGATATGAATCAATTTCCTTTTGCCAGTTATAGAATCTGTGTCTGAATCAGTGAAGTATCTCCTGAAATGAATTTAATTGGACACATGCAACAAACCGGACAAGTTTTTCATATAAAAATCCTTTAACCAAATACTTGAGCTGTGGACAGTTTAAATAAGGTACGAAGAAGAGTTGATTGGAGTATAAGTTACCACCTTATATCCGATAAAATATCGACTGACCTATCAAATTTACGTTCGTTTGAATTTTATTAGAACGCGTCAATTTCACTTCTCAGTCGTGGAACCAACATCAGTATGATATAATAAGCAAAATACAATTACAAAAAGGAAACAAGAAACCTTCAGAATGCACTACACGTGCTCGAAGGAAAATGCAATTGAAATTAATACCAGTTAAGCGTTTCATCTGCCCTTGATGGGTTCTCTTGGTAAACAAATGTCTTTAATAAAAACAGCTATAATTCTTCGAAATTTTAATTTATTGGATGTCATAAAAATCATACCACATTGGTGTCGCAGGAAGGAGTCATGCAAGACAAAGCAGTACTGAAGAAGATTCTTTGTTCAAGGCAACTTTATATTGTCCGGCTTCATTCAGTACAGGGTTCTATCGGGAGCAGAAAAAATCTCCACAATGACCATTTGCTAGTTATAGGGCAGTTCTTGTATGTTTATTTTGGCAATAAGAAATCAATCTATTGATGAACATAATGTAGGCGCGGGTAAAAAGCTATTTCGGCTTAATAGGCGAAATATCAGAGAAGGAAGTTCAGATAGATATTTTTCAAAGGAGTCTTTCAGTCGTAATTAATAAATTTGCAAACTGCACTCATGCCCAGCTTTCCAGTTAGACGACGTCTAAAGACTTGGACAAGCCTTCAACCTTCATACAGTTGTCTCAATAGCCCTTGAAATACTGAAAGGCCCAACTGCGGATTCTGTCAATTTTGAATGGAAAACAAAATGCTGGCGTTCACGATGTATCCGTACAATACCATAAGCTTTTAGAACAGTGTGGCATTAGACTTGAACTAGAGCAACGCAACAGCTGGTTTGACTTTATGAAAATAACTTTTCCAAGATTCGTAAATGGATCAAATTTGGGTAATTTATAAATGAAACTATCTATTGATCTTGACACTATTGATCGTGGTACCCGTGTCTGCTGTTAACCCAGAGTTTCGTGGTTCGAATCCCAATAGAAGCAAAAATGTTTTTCCACGGGTATCGCCTTTCTCGATTAGCCGTTCGGAAACGGCAGAAAGTTGTAAGTCCACTCCATTCTATCATAAAGGCAATGGTTGTGAGAAATGCGCTAATCCGCGGAGCTCCTCGCTCTGTTGCGCCACCCCATTTATATTTTATTTACTTTCATGCAAAAATTTGCTTTTTTTTCGAATTTCAATGATAAATATCTCGCAAACGCGAGCTGTTGGGTCTTAGCTCAGATTTGGATTCAGCGAGTCAATAGACATTAGGAAATAAAAGTTTCTTTCTGAACCAGAAAATAACGCAAATTTTGTAGACTGTAGTGTAATTTAGCAGGCTTTGCACTTTCAAAAAAACCAAGTACAATTTAAAAGACTTGCCATTACTTACATATCAAAAATTAAAGAAATGTTCATCTCTTAGTGATTGATGTTTTAAGTACTTGCAATACAAATAACTTGATAAACCAACACACAAAAGAAAAGAATTCTTGATTTTGAAGAAACTATATAACAATTCTCTGTTATAGTGTTGCCGTTGTTCTTCTATTACTCCTTTTTGGATTCAGATCACAGCTGTGATCCTTGCTTGCTTCACACTTAGTGAACTGCCCATGTGGTACGCCAAAAAAAAAACAAACATTGAAAAGAATAGGTTACAAAATATTTTTTGTAGAAAGGTTTCTAAATTTCAAATTACTTCCTGGCCATTATTTGAATACAAATATAACGAAAAACCCCAGAAAATTCGTTGAGAGGAATAGTTTTGTTAAAGGAGCCCACATTGATAGTTTTTCAGAACGTTTTCAATCAAAATCCAGGATTCTTCCAATCTTTCCGGAGTTTCATCGATTTTATTTATAATTAGACTGAATTATTTTGTATTCCAACTGCGAATCACTAGTGTGAAGCATTTTTGTAAAGTGTATGGTAATAGGGAATACTCAACTTTTACAGGATGTGGCGGCAAGGCAACTACTAACCGGTCACTGTTCTTTAAAGAAACATCTTCACCAAATGAGGCTGGTAGCAGACCCCATCTGTAGACTATGCCTTGAAAATGAAGAAACATCTCTGCACATCATTACAGAATGTTCAGCACTTTTCCGCCTTAGAAAGCAAATACTTGATTATGAGATTATCCCCCTAGATAAACTCAAAACTAATTCACCCACAGAAGATTGCTAACTTCTGGTTCAATTCAGGAGCAGAAGAACTGTCCTGAAACCTCACATGGGCTGGCACAATAGGTTTCATTCAGACACCGCAGTGCCCGGAGCTGAGCAAGCTCTACCCGTCCCCCTAAATCTAAATCCAAATCTAAGGCAGCGTTGATTTGCTAATTTTTGTCAAATCTGTCATGTCAAGTTATAAATACAAAGAAAGTAAATAAGAACTCTGCATCATTTGTGTTATTCCATAGCAGAAAATAAGCTTGTTGGTGTTGCCACGAGGAACATCTCAATTAAAAGTTCGTAGGCTTAAAAGAAACCACAATCCTTAAATCCTGTGGAAATGATGACTCCGCTCAGAACTTCCTCTGTGAATGTCCAGCATTTTCGCGAATCAGGTTGCAGAGACTCGACACAGACGTGGTGGGAGCTGATTTACTAGACTCCTTAACGTCTCCTGTATTCGTAATTTTTTTTAGAAACATCTCTGTACCTAAAGCTATTACAAAAGAAGAATGCAATCTTCATTAACATTAGAAAAATGGACCGGTATTATGGCTTCAATTAGTGTTTATAAAAACCTACGCCAGGAAAAAACGTCCAAAAATTAAATTCGTTAGGCAAGTTGCGCCCGAATAACGTTAGACCTTCAAACTCCACTTTCTAATGTTTGGCCGAGATGGTTAACAATTATTATCAACCAACCATAAGCTCACGAAAATAATGTGCAAAAACACCACGATGCGATGGTCACTTTCAAGCAGAGTTGGGAAATAATGATTACAAAAAATTTCAATTACAATTACTTGTAATTGTAATTGAAAAATTCAATTACCCATTACTTTTAATTGAAAAGTTTCAATTACTTGGAATTCAATTACTTATATGTAATTGAAAACCCAAGTAATTGAAAAAATGCTGTAATGACTACTTTTTTCAGTAATCATTACACAAAAATGTAATTGATCATCTAATTTGCTCAATTACATTTTTAAAATTAAACAAAATTGAACGAAATTAAAGCATTGAACAGGTACTGTGTCAAATTCTTTCATTTTTAGTGAAGAGTAGCATTTGGAGAGTCTGAATTCAGAAATTATAACAACACAAACTTCTGCGTTGTCCGCCGTTTTGAAAAGAAAAACATTTCTACTCTCAAAAGCCATTTTCTCGTTTACTAATTGTCGTAGAGTATTGTGTTTTCTATTATTTTGTTGGGGAGGGTATTCTCTGAAACCCTTCCGGTGGATGATTTTTGGCAACTCCTTACAATACAAAGTTATTGGTGAAAAACTGTCAGAAAGTTGGAGAATAAAGTGCGATTTCGCGATTATCTTGCTCAAAATGTAGATTAAAACAATAATAACCATTTACTATGAATGAAAAAAATTTATATATACGTATTTGTAATTGCAAAGTATGTAATGCATTACAATTGAAGTAATCAATTACTAAAAAAGTAATTAGCGGTGTGTTTTCTTCAATTACTTGGAAAAAAGCATTACTTTTCCAATTACATGTAATTGTAATTGGAAAATTTCAATTAACCATTACATGTAATGGGTAATTGAAAATTTTCAATTACCCATTACATGTAATTGTAATTGAACCTGTAATCCATTACACAAAGTAATCATTATTTCCCAACTCTGCTTTCAACCACGGCCCATGTTTCCATAAAACTTTCTTGTGTACTTTACGGGAAAACAAATGTTTAGCAGGTTCATGTTGGGAAAATTTGGCAATAATAGTGGTCTCAATTAGGTGACTTGCAGTATTTGTTATTGATCAGAGCATAAAGCTTTATTTCTTTCTGTTCTCAAAATCTAGTAAATACAAGCCAAATGGAATAATTTTAACAGCACCCACTTTCAAACTATAACCTGTGAGTCTTGATGGCTTAGCTGCTCATCAAATGTTAACATAATTCAAGTCAAAGTCTCTGCGCAAGAAAATTTTAATTGTCATGAACGGAAAGACTAACCATAGTTAAAAAAAATACTGCGTTTTGCAGTTGCATCATAATATGGGCAGGCAAATGGAAGCCAACATTATTTTTAGTCTATGGTGTCCTATGGTCTTATCTTTAATTGGTTCGATTTGATGGATGTTATAAAAAGGTGTCTGAGGAAAGAATGTTACAACTTGAGGTGCCTTGAGGCTTTACAAAAAAAAAGTAATATTTGGCTGTTGGTAGCATTCTCAGTGACTATATCTTCGTTTTTCCTCCTCATCATACTTAACAAACTTTTAAAGGTCTATTCTAAAAACTTAAAGAAGAACTTACCCAAAAAATCGCAGTGATGTATCCGCCGCTTCTCCAGCTCCGGATTGTTTCTTCGATTATAACGAACGGTCCTTATCGCCGGCGAAATGATGTTCGCTAGATGCGCAGGACTGTTCTGTTGAATGTTCGATGAATTGTTCGAAGTGAGAGTAGTCAACGTTCGATTGTTGGGCGGGCCAATTGGTGGGCTGAGATGATGCGAATGAATAGCACTACCGTTCCCCGATGAGTGAACAGCAATAATTGTTGGGCCACCACTTAACCCAGCCAGCGGATGTCCTTGCTGCTGTTGTTGTTGCTGCTGCTGTTGCTGTTGTTGTTGGTGTTGATATGGCGGCGGTGGTGTTGCACGTCTATTTGAGACCAAAGAACTACCCGGACTTCCGGGATCTGAACTGGGCGGCGTCAATGGCGGCACATACATGAGTCTTGACATTGGTGGCGGGCATAGGTTAGCGGCTGGCACAACAGCCACATTTTGCACGGGGTATTTGTTGTGGTAGGAAGGCTGCAATAAGAGAGAGACAAAAGTATGTATGAATTAAATGAATGTTAATTGAAAGGGAGTCTCGAGTTCGATATGCAAACATATAAGCGTTCGAGTAGGTCTCACCTGTGTGTGACTCTGCCAATTATAAGCGTAGCCACCTCCATTGTTTGAGTTGTTGTTGTTGGTGTTGTTGGCATTGCTGCTATTGCTGATGTTGTTGTTATTGGTAGAAGAATTGTTATTATTATTACTATTACTTGTATTGCTGTTGTTGTTGTTGTTGCAAGTATTACTGCTGGAACAATTTTGCGGTGGCATTTGATGATGTTGGCCTACATTAGCATTCACATTGCCACCGCCTAGGTAGCTATTTAAATGCGGCGGCGGCGGTGGTGGGGGATAGCTCGAACCAGTTAATAGATATGAGCCATTATCGCTGTTGCTGTTGCTCGAGCTGCTGCTATTGTTGCTGCTACCGCTGGTGTTATTGTTATTGTGGACTAAGCTATCATTGTTGTTATTGCTATTACTACTAGAACTACTGCTTCGATTGTGGCTAGGACTATTGCTATTGCTATTTGGATGTTGCTGCTGCTGTTGTTGCTGTTGCTGTTGCTGCTGCTGTTGGTGGTGATGTTGATGCTGATGGTGATGGGGATGTTGCAGTTGTTGATGCAGTTGTGAATGGTGCATGGGAGCGTGGAGTATCGAGAGTTGGGTTAGGGTATCACAATCTGTTCCACTTCCTGTATTCGTCCCGCCTCCACCACCTGTGCCTATACTCGGATGGTGCTGATGCAGATGATGGTGCGGGTGCAGATGATGTTGTGAGTGTTGGGATGGGTGTTTTTCCGTTTTGATTTCCAATGGACTGAGCAACGGTGTAGAAAGTGTTTCGAGCAGGGGATCTTCGACTGTTTCCATTTTGACTTGGGCCATTGTATTGGCACCAAGCATCACCGCATTCTCGGGATCGATGTTTTGTATTGAGCTGGCGATGTCCTCCCAAAGCGGAGGACGTAGGAAAGGGTCATCCATTTCGGAGGAAGGTGTGCACAGAGCCTCTTTATTTTTGGTTTCTGCAAATAATGGAGTGGAAATAATTGAAAAAATGAACATTAGATACTCGGTAGCGAGAAATTATGAGTTCATTTATTTATTCAAGAATCTGAATCTATCGTGAAGCCCTTGAAGGAATGGTTAGCATGTCTGTCTGTTAAGTTAGAATTCGAGGTTCCAGTCCCAAAACCATAAAAAAAATTTTTATCCGGTTTCGTATTTCGCTATGAATTGTGGCAAATCCGCGAGTGATGCCTTGAACTCCGAGTTTTCTAACGTAAACGTTTGGAATCGGAATAAAATTGTAAATTCTTGCAATACGTTACGCACCGAGGTTCTTCAAGCTTTGTTGCGTTTTCCTACTTATTTATTCATTTCATTTCATTTCTACGAAACACAAAACACAAAACAAAAAATATTGAACTCGAAGAAGACTATTGACAGGAGCTGTGAGTTTCAATAGCTCACTAATGGCTAAAGATCTTTACGAACATAATCCATGATTTGATTAGGAAAGCCTTAAAATATTTCGAAAAAGACTATTTTTCATTTGTTTCAACAACCAGTATTACCATTTGGGTATGTTGACTCGCTCTATGGGGCAAATTGATTCTGATCTTAATTAGGACTATGTATTAGCACCTTTCGGGAAGAATTGGCAAGTTCTCCGATGGTAAATTCATTGCCATGAAAAGCGCTTTCCCGATTAGCCGTTCGGAACCGACCGAAAATTGTAGGTCTCTTTCATACCCTCTCTAGGAATGGTTGCAAGAAATGCGTTAGGTTCCGAGGCTCCCTGTTTTGTTGCGCCACTCTGTGTATGTATGGAACTTAAAAACTTATGCGATCTGGATAAATAATATGGCATCATATTTCCTTAAAGCTCTAAGTCTCTCGAGTTAAACATAAATCCCCCTCTTGTGGTAAAAAGAAAAGAAGGAGGCGTTTTCAATTGAACTCTGTGCAAAATTATTAAGTCAACAAACCACGCGAAGAATGAGTCAACTATTCCAGTTCAACTATGTGTCACTTAAAGAGGCTTATTGACAATTCGGACAGAATATCCCGAAAACGGAAAAACTATACTTTACAGTAACACCAACTAATCACTTGCTTCAAATATTATTTTGGCCACATAAGTGCAACGAGAAGTGAATAATAAAAGGAGTACAAAGTTGCTATCAATTGATGATAACTTTTTTTTCTTTTAATCGAGAAGATGTATTCTCCACTAAAAAGAAAGGGAGGCCAAGCAGCTACATATCCCCCTGCTCCATTATCATCCCATAAATATAACAATAAAGTTATCCGACTTTGTAGTGTCTTCCAAGCAGAAGTACTTGCAGTGTGTGAAGCAGCAGAACATCTAGCTATGCAAAAATTGATCAACAAAACATCGACATCTTCATAAACAGCCTGGTGGTCATTAAAACCTCTCATTCATTGTCACAAAATCCAAATTATCAGAAAGCTGTCGCAGTAGTTTTAGACTGCTCAGCTCAACGAAAACGGGAACTTTTGATCTTCCAGACACGGTGACACAAATAGTAGGAAAATGGTGGATAAACTGAATAGAACCCAGCGAGTTGAACACTTCTTTACTCAAGCCACCAGCTCAAGAAAAAAACAAAATCTAACGAAACTTTCTTAATATCACCAAATTTGACGGGTTTTCAGAAACCTATGGCCCGATACAAGGGTCATTCGACAAATACCCATTCTACCAAAGAAAACGAAAATTTTGTGAAAAGTGTCAAATAAATTTTTCCACATAATCTCACTGAAGCTCGATGCTCCAAATTTTTTACTTGTCCAAAAAAACAGATTTTCTAGAAGGCCGCAAAATAGGACAGGAGAAGGATCAATCTACTCCTTGAGTGATTGCCCAAGCGTGATGGCCTACACTTGGAAAAAAGCAATAGAAGAATACTTCTTGGCCAAACTGGGCGACATCTGTCACTTGCACTGAAAAGCATCCTCAGGTTCCTTGAGGACTCTAAATGGCTCAGTTAGTATTTTCAAATGCAATAACCGATAGTCACAAGTTCACCACTCAATCCTTCCCTACTCACAACCTCCCCCAACCCCTCCCCCCCCCCCCCCCCCCCTTTACCGATTTCCTTTTCCTCTATAATCCGGGGAAATACAATGAATACTTGAGATCCGATTGAGGTGCTGCCACTTGCGGCTGCAACCCCATCCAACATCAACATGTTGTGAATATAAATATATCGGGAATTGAATTTAATAATTTGAATTGTTGAATTTTTAATTAGTTTGATCCTTTAGCAAAGCTCTTTAATCCATTGAACGCGCACTTGTCAAATAAGTGGACGTCTTATAAGAATTGTGAAATGACGCTATTCAGGAAAAATGCATATTTAGTTACAAGTTGCAACGGAAAACCTGTACTAAGAGAGCCAAAACCATTTTGTTCTCTTTACTAAGCAATAGAACATTTCCAGGGTTTTTTTTTTTGAGGAAAATCAACTTGAAAGTCCCCGTTTCTTATCACTGGGCTAATATTGGTGACCAAAACCTACTTTCGTTGGCAATTAATGTGGTTTCCTTTTTTTCAGCACCGATTCTCATTGACATACAAAATTTATATTTTTACGATGTAATGGCTTTGATGTGTCTAGCAAAATAATATGTAGAGATGCAGTCAAGGATATGTATCTTTTTTTTACCTGAACTATACTTTATGAGGATTCGAAGGGACCTACAATTGTTTACTGATTGCGAAAGGCTATGCGAGAAAGCGTTCTTCATGGCAGTGTACAACTCTCGAAGGGCTTACCATTTCAACGCAAAAAGTGGAACGAAATCTTCATTTGAGAACCATTGCTAAGAAAGTGAAGTGGTATTAACTATATTTAGCTGTGTTTTTTACTTGCCAACAAATTAAAAGTTCAGAAAAACTGGGTCATTGTTAAACGATCACAATTTTCGCAGGCTTAGTTCGTGAAATCTATGAATAAAATTGCTATGAACACATTCAATTGAAGGCCAGCAAGATCGTATCCTTTTTCTTTCTTAACGGCACAGCTAGTTTAGTTAGATTGCACAAAAAAATCGCAGGACCTTACAATTATAACTGTCTTGATAAAGCAGCTTTCATTCTCCAGTTCCTCTCCTTAACTAAGAAACTTTCTGTTTCTCAAACAGTTTCATCCATCAAAATAAATTATAATTAGCAAACTAATTTATATATCACTGCCTGACAGAACAAAGTTACACCTCCGAAATTCTGAAACAAATGAGAATGATCGATCAGTTTTTTCTAGGAACGCCTCCTAGTTAGCGACCGATAAATCAAACTGTTCGCTTAAGAAACAATTAATCAATTGATTGCCCTCCAACAATCATATTGTTTTCACTCGATTATTCGCTCCTGAGTCTGCCCATGAAATTAATTTGAAAAGAAGCCCCAAAGTGTTACTGGCGCAAGTTAATATTTACTCTTCACGCTTGTTACCATTCAAAATTCGACTCTTAATGTAAAATTCCAACTTGGTTCTTTATACACTTGAATAAATAACACAAATCCGCTCTGAAGTAACACAAAACGAAAACAAAACAAAAAAACAACTTTGGTACTTGTAGGCACATTTGAAAATTTTACAGTTAGATTATTTTTTTGAATTACGACTTTTCACGATGCCGTTTGTGCCTAATCATTGGACTTAGACCTTCTAAGTGATTAAATCAACGTTCGACTGTATGATAGGTACTTACCAAATAGATACTCCTTCCCGGTGGAGTAGCCACCATCGTAGCACTGGGTACCGGCGTATGCGCAGCCATAGCCGGAACTCGAATTACTCGGTGAGCTGGACGGATTATTATCAATGCTATGATTTGGCTGTTGCTGCTGGTGGTGTTGCTGCTGTTGACTTGATTGTTGGTGATGGTGTTGTTGGTCGTGATGGTGTTGGTGCTGATGGTGCAGATGATGATTACTGTGATCGTGATGATGGTGATGGTGATGAGGTAATACTTCTAATTCGACGTCGGGTTCGATTTTGTGCAGACGACCCATCAGCTCATGCCGATAATCCAATTCTGGGGACTGAAATGAAAAGACCATAACAAAACTATAAGTGTCATTTGAGCTAAAGACTTTCAAGGCAAATGCTTTAAGCTATGATGTCAAACATTTACTTTTTATCTGTCATTGAAAAATCAACCAGAGACTTAAGTTGCTTTAAGTTTCATATTTCATTGACTCTAGTATGTCAAATAGGATTTGCTGATCTTAGAGCTGAAGAGAAGAAGAATTTAGTGCGGAGAAAAGACTTTGAATAAGCAATCATACTGTTAAACCGCGATCGTGCTCACATTTTTTAAAGTGAGAACATCAACTCAATGAACAATTATACTACCACATAATATACCTAAATTTTTATTTCAAAAACGTGATTTGAAGGCTAACGTCCTGCTAGAGACAATTTCTTCTCCATTCGACAGGGAGTAAGCATCAGAATGCAGAACAATCAGATAAGTTCTGCATGTAGAGGCTAACCAAAGCTTCAGATTCAAATTCAATTAACTCCGACAGTAGCACTTTATTCTTAAAATTCAATCAAGCATCCAGTGTAGGCGTCACAAAGCATAGCCCAACTGACCACAGCTTTCAAGCTTAATTTATGTACACATTCAATCAACCCCTTTTGTTTCGTTTTCTATGATTGTCCCTATTCAATAGTCACCAACAGACTATCCGGACTATACCGGTGGTCCGCACATTTATTGTTTACACGGTTTTTTCTACGTAAATTGCTAAACACCTCAAGGTAGACATTCAGATAATTCGTTTCATTTGTTTACAGATTTCCTTCCCGCCTTTGTAATGGTAAAATGAAATTTTAAAAAAGGCACTCGCAGCAACAACAAAAAACGAAAACCACATGGCTTACGTTTGGTTACAAGAATTCGACATCAAGAAGGCAACAAAAAAAGAACACATAGCAATCCAAAAACGATGACAACAACAAGACGAAGGAATTCGAATTAAATATCCCATTTTTGTTGTCCACTCGAATTTATGAGTATTTGTCGGAATCAATTAGAACAGCGCAGAGGAAAACAAGAACAAACATGGGACCAAGCTTACCTAAGTGACAAGCTTAAGATACCTCGTGCTCGAGGAGTCACTTTGTGCCAGATAGTGCGACAATAACTTCCAAAACACACTCCACACCATACCTCCGACTGGTCAACACCTGGCTCATACCTGCGAAGATAAACTCGTAAAATTAAGTCCAACACGATGCTCAGATTATATACAAGAAGGTTTGTATATATTTGGAGTGTGAGGCAGAAAAGCGATTTAGCTCAGATACGTTGACCATACGAAGGATTTTACTTTCTGTTTGAAAATTAATTCGATCACTGTGGGGCTTGTTAATTAGATCGAACGGAGGATGCGAGTTCTTAAAGTGTGTTTCTGCTGTTCGGTGCTGCGTTTGGTTTTGTTTTTATTTCACGTTATCTGTAAGAATATAATATTTGGATGTGGTTCTTATGAATGGACAACAGATAAGACAGACTCTGTTGTTAAACATGAATTAACATTTTATCGATATTTTTATGGACATGGAGTGTGATGTGAAGTAGTTAGAGGCGCCAGTAATGGCCTCACCTCTTAGTGATACCATTATCATTCAGATTTTAGCTTGTACTCTTAATGGAGCCTATAAGTTGCAAGGTCGCAAGTATTTCTGATCAAAAGAATAGCCTGGACATATCGAAAAAGTGATCGCTCGGCTTAATTTTTGTTGAATTCAAGTTCGAAACTTAGCTCTTTTGTTTGTTGGTTTTTATTTTGATGTGAGAGTGAAAGGGGATTTGATTAAGGACTGTCAGTTTGAAGATAAAAAATGTTTAAGATTGTCGTTATTTACACACCTGAGGTGAGATATGGCTCCATTCAAATGAAGTTAAAGAGGGTTTAATGGGGAGATTACTCTTCATTCCATTTCAGGCGCTTTGTCCTTTCATCTTTTCGTGTTCGAATGGTAATTTTCAAAAATGCCGTTTTTTCAATGATCTGACTTTTATTATATGCTGATGTTGAAGCATAGTAAGGAATATTTTCAAATATTTTAGCATACAGATATCATTCACCTAATGTAGCAGTGGTCTTTGGTCCTTTACGACATACACTCGTGCAAAACGGTAGAGTGACTTGCTTGTCGGGAGTAGAGAGAAAGACCTTTTTTATAAGATCCATAAAGCAGAGCCATTTTTTTAGAAGGGTTTCTTAGTCGTTAAACTGCTATTGTGAATTGAAACAGATTTTTATAAAACTCGTATTCTTTTGATATGAGATGAGATGTGCTCATTTCCGTTTGCACGTCAGTTTTTTAGTAAGCTGATTAAACTCTTTGACGTGCATCGCAATGATATCTTTTCTGCTAGTGTTTTGCGTTTTGCCACTGTCTCCAGTAACAGTAAATTCACGATTGAAGCAACTCTCTATACACGCAATAGCTGAACTTACATCATTGTTGGCGTGGTATTCGCAAATCTTCGTATTGCAACAACCTTGGTAGTATCAACTTTCCTTGCTAATTGATTGCGATACTCGAGAGTGCACAGGGATGGAAAATGAAATTCTTCAATTGAAATCAAAATAGTTTTAAAATTGTACTAAAATGGTGCCAAATTTATTGAAAACTAGTTTTGTATTAAAAAATTGAGCGTAGACCAACAAAGAGAAAACAAAAATATAAATGGTTAGCCAAACACAATTTTCTTTTTGAAAATGCAATAAAATGAACAAAACTAGATTATGGCATCTGAAAGTTGCTTATACTATTGATGAATTTCTTGATGATTTTAGTCTCCCACTCTTGGTCACATCAATCACATTCTCGTCTGTACGCACGGAACGATGATGAAAACCATGAGTGTTGAGTTCGATACTATCTTTATTCAAAATTCAAAATTCAAATAACGAATTACTTAAAAAGAAACTAGAGGACACACCCTACAAAACTCATCAACCCTTAAGAAGTTGAAACTGTATTGAAGTTATCAAATTTAAAAGAAAAAAGTCATGGCTGGAATTTAAATAAAACGCCCAGTTGGCAATGACTTGCATCAGCATTTCCTGTGCATTCAAAGCCGCAAAAATGAACAAAGCACCTCACATTGACTGAACTCCAGTTGAATTGTAGCAAACTTATCTTAAAATATTTTCAATGATAGATAGTAAATTCCATAATTAAATAAGAGGTGATATGCAATATACAGTTTAAAGGCAAACTATTGGCGTGTGAAGGTAAGGTTAAATTGAACTGGGGAGCAGCCGCAAGCAGCAAGACCTCACTCGGATCTCAAGGATGCATTGTGCTATCCGGATAACAGAGGATGAGGAGGTGGAGGAAGAATTGGGGATAACAGAGAGGATTTGGTTGGTCATTGGGTTATTGCAATTGGGAACCCCAACTGAAACACTTGGAGCCCTGAATGAATGGTGAGTGGATAGATCTCATCCTGGCATTTGGTACTTCAGATAACTGATTCTGTGCAGACATCAAAATGATGAAATACGATTCAGCTGATGTTCATGCAATGAAAGAAAAATTTGTCTGCGATTCACACATGATACTATTTAGAGCTTCGTCTCTGTCTTAAGTCAAGTTTTACGTAAGAACGTGGTGTTGGTTAATAGATAACTCTCTTATTGCCCTCATCCGTAGTCTTGGGCTAACTTCACTCACCCATAAGAAGTCTATTTTGTATAATGTGGACTTTATTTCCAGTTCCAGAGATTTGGTGATCTTTCCCCATCTACTTTGATCATGAAAGGATTCTACTTTCCACAATCTGATCATCTTTTCTAATTATCTATTCCAGATAGCTATTGGGCTCTATTTAAAGCTTTGGCTATTTCCAATTAATTAAAAAACTAGTTTTTCTAAGAATACCTTCCGATGTTTTTTTAATTCCAAAGAGGAAAGTTTGCTAAGAAGGATAGTATCAAAAATGAGAACTATTATCAGTTAAATGGCCCACGTCTAGTCTTGCAGGACCTTATTCTTTTTTTGCGGCTATATGTCTTTGAATGTAGAATATTGGCACAGACTTCATCTTCCACGTAGAAGTCAAAGCAAAAAGGCTGAGAGTGTTAAATTAAAAGATCTCGGTGACCAACTTCTCGAGAAATCACACGGTCAGCTAGCAATTTACTTTGAACATTTATGGTATCGATAATTGTGTGGCAAGCAACATCTTCTTGTTGAAAATGAGCTTCGTCCACATCAATTTTCTCTATTTCTGGTAGTGAAAATGGTCTCACTTAAGATACTCCTTAGAAGCAGCGGTAGTTTCTTTGATTAATTTAGAGTGCCAAAAACATCAGCAACCCAGACTTTAGTGGAAAGATGGGTACTTCTTTGGGATATCACAAAACTGAAGTCAAGTCATGATTATTAATCAATGGCTAAGTTCCTATGACCAATAAAGAGTTTGTGTTCCATATTTGCTGTTCGAGTGGAAGAGCAAGCGATTTTTCCAATAAGAGGAACCCTTTTCTAAAAAGCAGACGACGCACGTCAGTTAAAAATCTTGGCTTGGTATAAGCGTATACACGGCATTAATCCGACGCCATTCACTAAGTGATATTGGCGTAAGCTCTTCAGTTCTTCAGCTCATTCAACAGAAACGCCCAAGACTTGCTTCTCGAATCAACTCTATTAAGCGCCGTATATTCAACACTTTGGTATGATATTCATAACCCAAAAGACGTACAATTTCGAAATCCGTCAAGCACACGATAAAAACCCGATCTTATTTAGGAAAAATAAATCTCACGACTTACACGCTCTATTCGATCCGTGTGAGCTCTTTCAATCAAAATGTTCGACTCGTCAACACCTGCGAACGCAAATTACCTACCAACTCCCGCAAATTGTCCATATTCCCACAAACATGCTACAAAAACATAAGAAACATTTTTTGTTTTGTTTTGATTCGATTAAATTGGCGTAACAAATCCAATAAATACCATCAACAATGCAACCAGCCGTCAATAAAACATAAAAATAAATACCTCCTTTTTTCCCAATTTATCCAAATCCAAAAATCGTGCGCATTTGAAGGAAATGAAAATTCTTTTATATCACCACCGCGCCAAAGAAAACAGAAAACTTTATACCCATTCTGTTTGCCTCTCAATCCGCGCGCTATCGTTACACCACCAAATCGACTGCACTAATGGGCCACGCGGGGTGAACAGAAAATATCAAAAAGCAATTTAATTAAATGTCATTAGTTACTATTAAAATTGTTATCGCTTTGTTCACAGGTGATTTTAATTTATGTTAACATTTGGAAACAAAAGGAAACCTCTGGCCGACTACAAATCTAATCGTGGCTGGATTTGGTAACAACTGCCGCTTGGGTTACTCTCCATGTATTCGGGTGGTGATGGGTGGGGGTGTGTGGTGTAAGTGCCGACATCGCTACATTAAATTAGAAATAGGAAAAAATAAATTAAGTCATGTTTTCTATCTTGTTGTTATTACTAATGCTGCAACGTCGCGTCGCGTCGCGTCGGTGGTAGAGGTGGTGGTGGTGGTGGTCTAATGTTTGGAGACTACAACTTGTCGGTTTCTGCGGCTTTGGGAGAAGAAAATCGTTGAAATAATTTGTAATTATGATTTCGTCCCGATTTAGTGGTCGATGAGTGTTGAGTTTGCTTCGTTGTTGCAACACCAACCATCATCAATCGGTTCCGGATTAGAAGTTTTTTTGTTTTTTGTTTTTTTTTTGCAGAGTCTGCGAGATCTGTTTGTGGTTTCCAGATTATGAGCATTGAGGCAAAGTAAAAATCAATCTAATACCTGGAGTTCTTTATTGACGATTTATCAGCTTTCTTCAGAGAGAAAAATGAAAACTGACAATTGAGTACACGATTTGTATTGAGGTCAGATTGTCTGGTTTCAGAGGGCAAACGAAAAAGTTACTAATGACGAGGAGGAAGTTTTCAAAGAAAATGGTGAAAGGTGCTAGTTTTATGAGACTGTAGGATGGATTTGTCCAGCAGCTTTGAACATAAAATGTTGTGGAGCAAAGAAACCTATGAACTCTTCGGTTGGGGGTAGATAAATCGACGAATTGAATTAAAATAACATTAAAAGCCACGGAGTTGATAGTCGATACCATTTGGAAAGAAAGCAGTTCAGTATTAAGAATTCTTGAAACACGAAACCCGACTGAAACAAATTGAAAGTGAGCAGTGTAAATGGCAGGAGCGAGTTGTGTCAGGAATGTTGCGTGTCCTCTTTTTTATTCTCTTACCACGCAATGAGAATTGGGATTCAAAGGAACTACAGCTCTCCCACTTGTAAACACTAGAGGGTACGCGCTCTGCCGCGTTGACGCCCTGATAAGGGACCGTTCAAGTATTACGTAAGCACTACAGGAGGGTGGGGGGGTCTTTGCTTTGCTTATTTTGGATGACATGGGGGGTAGGGGGGTCTAGATGATGATTACGTCATCGGGAATTTTTTTTATTCAAGACTGTAAATCGCTTTCAAAATCCAAAAAGTCAGCCAAACGTGCCATTAAGGTGAATTTTGTATAAAGTCAGTGGTGGAAATTGTACTCAAGGTGGTAGTAGTGTGATTTTGTGTAAGGGCAATGGTGAAAGCTGTACCTAAAGTAGTAAAGTTAAATTTCGGTTGACGTATGAACATTGCACAAGTTTGTCCTCTATTTATTTTCTCCTCTGAGCGCTCGCTTAAGAGCCGAGTAGGGCAATTCCCGCGATCTATTCACATGTCTAAATTTGCTCTTCCAGTATACTGTCTTGTTTGGATACTATAGCGAGTAGACGTATTGTAAGCATAGCAAAGCACGTAAACATTTGTGTAAAATATAATATTAAAAAAAAAACATTAATTGAAAAATGTTTACGTAAGCATGGGGGAGGGGGTATGTGCTTTGCTTACTCTTGCTGACAAGGGGGGTGGGGGGGGTAAAAAATTGTAATAAATCTGCTTACGTAATACTTGAACGACCCCTAAGTGTCATGCTGGAGGCTAAGGAATTATCGGTCTCCTTGCATTTTTGAGTGTAAATAGCTCCAGGACGAGATCGTGTTGGTATGCTGAATGAGTTTCTTTTGATGGGTTTCTCCGGTCATATATATTTCCATTAGGAGAAGTCTAGCTTTTCATCAAGGTAAGATTTTCGCTTACGATAGCTTCATAGTCATCTATACTTAACCCTCAGCCCAGCAGACATTCAAGAACTATAACAAAGATAACTAAATTCGCTTCTTTGGTGTCCACTTAATGTGACTTGCGATTCTTTGGGGGTACCCACTGAACATCATGCTTCCTTCATTGCTCCTTCGCACATATTTTCGATTGGATTTGTACATATAAAGGCTTCCAGAAGTCTTCGTTCTGAAACCACTAATTTCAAGTCTCATAGTTTTCGATCAAAAGACTTTTCGAAGTCGCCCAATACAACTCTCCCATGCGACTATTTATGCTTTGAGTAAGTCTTACCCGCTAGAACCCTGCTTCAAGGCTCGTTCCTTAAACTGCTATTTTGAGTATGACTTTTATCCTTATTCAAGTCGTTTTGTTGCATATCTTTAATTGCTAGGCTTACATTAGTGGAAAATTTCTTCTAGCTCCCGAATCCCGATACATGCTTTGCTTGGAGTTTGACGCACTTCCTTTTCTCATTTTTTGATTCAGTATTCAAAAAAAAAAAAAAAATTGCCAAAATGAATAATTTCCACCTACTTTGAGAAGGTTCGGATGATGCTTAGATAATACTTCATACCTTTCCTTTCATCGGTAAGATAAGATAAAATGCACTGTCAGTCTTCTAACGAGGTAGAAGAGCCTCTGGCTAGATGTGGAGCGTGATATCGAAAAAGGTCCTTGGCTATGATAAGAATAATCATCTCTTTTGCGTCAGTTGTTTGGTGGAACAAGCTCTCACTTAAGTATGTGGTTGCCTCGTTTGCAAAGTTGCAAAGAACACTATGTCTCGGCTGTACATTTTGTCCTTCTCCAGAATTTCATGGGCTGCTCTCAAGGCATTGCTGAATTTCCCTACCGTTGATACATACATCATGAGCTGTACTCTCAAGAACAGTTCTCGTTTAAAGAGATGTGGTCACTGGAAACATTCGCACTAGAGCTTTAAGGTACTCACAAGCAGCATATCTTTTGACTCTCGTCTAATGGATATGCAAAACGATACGATGATTATAAGGATCAAACTGCTTCAAAAATACACGGTCAACCTTTTATCAGTTTATGACTGGTCCACTCCAGAATCTGAACCAGATTGTTATCGTATCTTCACAGATGGTTCCAAGATGGAGGTGGTGCCTTTATGTAGAGCGATGACATACGACTGCACATCTCATTAGGTACATACTTAACCGTCTTCCAAACGGATGCGTAAGGTATCCAAATGGCTATAAGCTTCTTTTCAAAGAATGGCTGGATGGGAAGGGGTATTTTTGTTTGCAGCTACAGCCAAGATGCTAGAGGATATACTCAACGCTCAAACTACGTCAAAAGTGATCCACTGATGCAAAACCTATCTGAATGCGGTCCCAAAACTAGATTCTTTGAGTTTCTTTTGGATTCCAAAACATCACGGCATAACTGGAAATGATATCGCTGATGAACTTGAAAAGGACGGATGTAAGTAAAAGCGCTAGGTCTGCCGGGTCCTCAATGAGGACTTCAATCAACGATTACATATGTCAAGAGCACAACTTAAGATGGAATGCCTGACTAAGTGCATGCTCCCCCACGTTAATAAGGAAACTGCAACATTTTCGCTATCCCGTAGCAGAGAACTTCTTGGCGTTGCCACGGAGCATTTCTCTCTTGCTAAACATTTAAAGCGTTGGGCTTGAGTGATACAACAATCTAAGAATCATCAGAACAGGATGACGACACCGCTTAGCACATCCTCTGTAAATATCTTGCTTTTTCTCGAATATTCCGGTTAGAGCTGGTAATCTAGAATCTTTATCAAAAGAAAAGTCTATATTGCTCATTTAAGACGGGAGAGGCAATCTGGTAATCATCGGCCCGATGTGTGTACCGGCAATGAATGAACGTTTTGTTTCCAAATTGAAGGGTTGACCCTTTCAAAAAGTCTTTTTCAGCTAAAAAAAAGGCCTTTCAAAGGATGAAACCAAAAACCATCAATGTTTTCAAACAGATTTTTGAGTTGAACTAACATCTTGATGATTTCTGTTTCAAACCCACTAAAACAAATTATTGTATCTTCTACAACTGCAATTGATGAATGAAAGAAAAAGAAAGCAATTCAATTTATAAAAAAATTTGTCGACAAAAAAAAACACAGTCTGCCAACTTAAACTATCTCTGAATTGGACACTTAACTATCGACACAAGTCTCTGCAATCTATTTGTCCGTACTTTTAACGCTATTACACCAACTTGTCGTGCCGTTTGTTGTCTGTGTAAACAAAAAGCCGCCGAAAGGAGAAAATAATTCCTGCCAATTTCAACGACACTATCCACCACCAGAGTACATATACACTCTGCTACCGTGCGCAGGAACTTCACCATATTCAAACAGTGGACAACATTTATCTCGACAATATTATTCCGACAGCTTATGTCGATTGAGTTCGATGATTTTGTCAATTACAAAAGTCGACGACGCTAGCCACTTTCCAACACACACACAAGCCAAAGACAAGCTGCTCCATAAAGAAAGAAAAAAACAAATTCGAGTGATGAAAGAAGGTTGCATTTAAAACATGTCACAGTGTTTTCTTTTTCATTTTGAGTGCGCTTTTGACGTTAACATACCAAAAATGGAAGCAAATTTTGTATTCGCAATCGTATCTAGATACAATCACACTTTTGACACTTTTGCCAAAAGGTCGACATGTCAAATTTCCTCATATATTCCCTCGGAGATGTAATATTAGCATTACACCTACACGTGTCTATGTTTTTTTATCCGCCTGCCAAAGGCAAATTCAACTCGTCGAAGGAGTTAGCTAGTACAAAAAAAAAAGTTATCGAAAGGAGAATTGGTAGTAGTCATTCATGTGACATTTGACATGTGTTTGGTAGAAAATGTTGCGCAACATAGACCAAAGAGTGGGTTTATGTTACCAATTTTTTGTGCAGTGTTGTCAAGGCTTGTGCCTATATGAAGCCGCATTGTCGATTCAATTTGCATAAATGAGCTCTGGTATTGCTTCTGATTGCCGGACAACGAACAACAAACAACTGCTGAGCGCATATGGAAATAATCTATGCTGAACCATTTGAAGATCTTTGTTAGAAAAAATCACAGAAACAGGGAGAGAAAGAGGGAAAAAATGATTTTGTGGTTTTTCTTTCGGCAAACAACATCGAATTTTATTTAAATCGATTTTATTGAAATCTTAATGGTCGGGTAATAATTCAGTCTGTGAAGCTTTGAGGATTTGTTAGTCGTGTGTTTGGGTTATTTACTCTTTTTTCTGGTCGTCGTCGTCGGTCGGTTGACTTGTGCTTGGCAGCAATTTGTGGGAGACAACGGTCTAATGTCGTTGGCAGGATGTGGCGTGTGCTGGAATGCAAGTGACATTTATCATGCTGACCGGTGACGAGAGAGTGGACTACGTTTAAGAATTTGCTCAACATGATTGAAAACGCATTATCGTGCAAAGTAGAATTTTAATTTGGAGTTTCCAGCGAGTGGCTTTGATTTTTTTTTTTTGGCATGGACAATTTTTAATTCTAAGAAACGAACAGTTCAATACGTTTCACTGTCAAGAAAGAAACTGCGATACGAGATTGGAGTTTTTATGAGTTGACAGACGTTGTGCAGCTTGTTTTGTTTTGTTTTAATGAAATAAGTTACCATTAGACAACCCGACTTATTAACAGACTTTTTTATTGAAGCATAACATTTTTTTCTTTTAGAGCTTAGATTGCTTCATTAAAAAGGTTGTCATGATAGATCGAGTTGTTTTGCCACAAGTGCTATTATTATATTCTCAGATTACCGTCCTTTGAATAGATCAATAAAGCTCCCCAACTTCTTCAGTGTCTGCCATGCAGAATTACTTGCAGTCTGTGAAGCCACAAAACATCTGGCTACGCAAAACTTTAACAACAAAAACAATGACATCTTCATAGACAGTCAGGCGACCATTAAAACTATTTCATCCATTGTCACAAAATCCAAATTAGCTCATCAAACACCGTAACTTTAATTTGGGTTCCAGGACATCGTGACATTACCGGTAATGAAATGGCGGACAGGCTGGTTTAAAATAGGGTCAGCACTGAAATCCAGTGCAACGAACGCAAAGAACACACGTTTTCATGCCACTAGAGATAGAAAAAAGCAGAATCCAATAGATTTTCCTGAAAACCTCCAATAACAGGTGGTAGTACATGCCCTGAACTAAATGGTTCAGTAGGGGTCCCCAACCCAATACTCTGCTACCTCTCCAACCCCCCCCCCCCCCCCCCCCCCCCCACCTCCTCGTCATCTGTTATCTTTGAGAACAATGGATAATTGAGATCCGAGTGAGGTGTTGCGGCTCGCGACTGCACCCAACATTCAACTTAAATTTACCTAAGGGCTATTATTAAAAGTTCAGTTGACTCGAAGTCATCATCTGGCCATAAGTAGTTTCGTTCGATGAGGATGTCATTTGACAGTGCGAAGGAGTTTTACATGTTTCAAGGTTTTCGTTTAAATGAAGCATATCCCATTGGATAATGATGTCGTCAGAGTTTAACACGGAAAGTGGTTGTCATTGAGGTCTCAAGTCTATATCACCAGGTTGTCAGAGTATTTAAGTCTGTTGTATTAAAAGTGTTTGCCTTTGAATTCTAACAAACAAATCCAGTCTCGTTAAAAGAGGTTGTCATTAGATCTCAACCTCTATTGTGTAATCTATCTCAGAACAGAATATGTAGTCGTAGTGGAACATGTTCCACTGAATGTATTTTAATATTTAATATAGCAAACCCTGGTAAGGCTCTGTCAAACAGAATGCGTTCTGGTGCTAAGAACACAATGTGTAGATGTCCGTCACGTTCGTTTACAATACTCAGTATTGCAGGATCGGAAATAATTATCCAGTGAGCACGTGACGCGCGTTGCGAGATCGTTAGCATGTTTGCTGTTACGTGGGAAGTTCGTGTTTCGAATCCCAACAGAAAAACAGAAAAATTTATTTCAACGTTTATCGCCTTTCACAAGGAATTGGCAAGTCCTTCGATGGTAAATTCATTGCCATAAAAAGCTCTTTCTCGATTAGTCTTTCGCAGTCGGCAGAAAATTGGAGGTCCCCTACATTCCCTCACAATGAATAGTTGTGAGAAATCCGCTTGACCCCTGAGCTTTCCGCTCTATACGGTCTTTGATTTGAAGGACACAGATACCCAACAATTTCAGGACCGTGTTTTGTGTGAACAGGTCATCAGGCTCATGGTATAATGAGGTCAGTAATGGAGCTCAGCCTGTTCCCTTCCAAACGTTCTTCGATTAAGGTCAAATAGTGTGTCCAAATGGTTTTGGAACAACGAATCTTGAAGAAGAAACAATAAAATTTTGCTCGGTAAACTACAATTCAGAGCTGAACCAAGTGAAATAAAAGTTAGGTGCAAATTCATGTTTGGTTTTTTTTTTTCACAACTGCATGAATGCCAAGTCATGTTCTCAATTGGGAATCCAAAAACAACAGTTGTCTGACACTTAAAAATCCAAAAGCTCATTGTTTACACAACAACCAAAAATGTTAAAACTCACGTCAGCATTTCGTTGAAATAAAAACTCTCAATGGCCATGATACCGCTCTAAAGTACATCTCATCATCTTGACAATGAAGTCCTTATTGTTTCCCCATTGCAGGTCAAGCCTTTCATAAGTACCCCCAAAATAAATCACGTCTCAGTCATCATCTCGTATTGGCCCCAATAAACAACAATAAAGGAGCCTTCTGTCCTTTAGCTTGTATTTGAATGCATACGCAAGCACGCGCTATTTGAAGCGCTTTTAAATTGGCGCCCATCGTTGTCCTTGTCCGTCCACACCAACTACTTGAGCAATGGAAATCAGCGAGTATAAATAACAAAAAATTTACACCGCTCTTCTCACACACAAATCCACACATGTACTCGGAAAAGACTCAATAATTAAAATGATAATGAAATGACGACGACCGACGGGTAGTGAGGAGAGCTGAACTGCTATATGAACAGTGTTGTTGCATTTTAAAGCGTACTTAAGCGCGTACTCAATTCTTTGCCACTTCGGTTGGCCTTAAGTATGCCGAACACGTGAAATCCTACGTCGTCTTCTTCTTCTTTAATTTTTGTTTTTTTTTCTCTCTGAATATCAATTTGTTAATCGGTAAAACGGTATTTAAATAAATTTTTATGTGTTACTTGATGCCAGGTTATACTTTGCTGCTTCTAGTGTGCTGACTGATAGCTGGCACTTAGTAGCAAATGGCATAAATTGTGGATTCTTATGAATTACTGAACTTTGAATGGATGCGTATATGGCACGTACTCCGACCAGAAGAATACAAAGTGAGTTGTGAGTGAGTGAAGAATGTCCAGTACAGAAGTTTCGAAGAGTATATGGATTTTTTCCAGGTGCCTTTTTAGCGAATTCCGTGCTTTTTTATGTTTCATTTGTACTCAACTTTTTTCACCCAGTACTTAACTTATTCACCTGGCAGTTTGGACATCAGTATGCATGTGTTAGCTAGTGCTTTACCTGCCAGCACACATAACTTATGTAAATAGTTGCTTTGGGAAACTAAGGGAACCCATCTAAACATGTGTGTGTGTGTGTTGTGTACCCAATATGATGATGGAGAGAAGAAGAACGCGCACATTTCGGTTATTATGGCAATAAAATAATTTGTTAAGTTTATGCATTTTTTTTTTCATTTTGTGTTCTTCTCTCAGTTTCTCTTCCTTGATTTGTACACTTTGATTGTTTGAAAGGTTATTGTGATTATTAAAATGCAAAGCGCTATGGTTAAGCTGGAAATCGGATGAAAATTTGCATTTTTGTTCTTACTTCTTTGATTACTTTGTTATCGATGAGTGATAATGGGGTTCTTGACCATAATTGGAATGAGGATTGAGTTTATTTCTTTTTTGCTTTTTATTTGAATTTATTTGAATGTGTGCCACTATGTTAGATATTCAGAGAATGATAGTTACGTCTTTTTTATTCGTCTATTTGATAAAAATATGAGATAAGCTACCGATTTCGTTAAACTCTCGGTAATAAGAATGAAAATTAACATATAGTCCAATAAAAGACGCTTCCATGTGATAAGACGATGTTTTAGATTGAAAAAAATTATGTTTTATAGGCGATTTTGGAAAAACAAAGAAAATGTAAATATGAAAATTCTTAATCTTTCGAGTTCTTAATGCTAATGAGTTTGCATAACAAAAGCCGCGGGTAGGAATCTCAAGAAATCTGAATTTTTACTTTAAGAAGCTGTTTGCCTTGAAATAATGGAATGAATTTGACATTAGGGAGTAGTTTCGGCAGGAGATCACAAGCAAATAACTCATAAAAAGTTTGTTTGATCAAAGTTGATTGAAAACAAAACGGTATGAAAGAGCTGACTAACGAACTTTAATTTCAGAGGCTGACTACTTAATTTAAGTTAGCTCATTTATGGGACTTTTTTTTATCAAATTTTATCAAATATTTGCTTCATAAAAAAACCTTTCCATTGATGAGTGGTCATTACATCAAAGAAGAGCTCAGTCTAAGCACAAGAACAAGAGACTCTTCTTAAATTTATAATTGGGTATTACAACTTTGATTGGGGTTTTGATAGGTTTGAAGGTAAAATTCAAATAAAGTTATAGTAAATAGTTGGAGTTTTTATGTTAGGGAAATAAGGTTCCCAAAGCAATATAAATCCCTAATCAAAAGCTACTGGAATGCAGATAGCTAGTCAATATCACAACAGCACGTTTCAGCAATGAATAGCCTTGTAGTCAGTCATATCATGAACATTATATGAAGTATTATCCTTTGAGTGTGATTCTTGGTCATATTCTTAGAAAAAAAATGTACTACAATAAAGCTCGATTCTCAACTTTGACATCACTTTTTGACAATTTAAAAAAAGGCTAACTTTGGTGTACACTGACCTATGCTAAATTCGATATCTCTGTCAATACTAATGATAGAGACCTAATCTTAGACTTAATTTTTTGTGGAAATAACAATCTTTAAGACTGTGTTTAAGTTCAGCTTCCACAGGTTTAGGGTTGCCAGATTTTCAATTTTAAGTGGTGTTCAAATTTTCTTCCCGAAACAAAGTTTTGACTTTGAGGTCATTTTTAGCAGAAATTGCCTGATAAACATATGTATATATAATGTATGAGAAAATTTTTTGGGAATTCCGTACGGCTTATCTAGAAAGCGCATGAAATCAATCAGAGAACTTGCCAATTCCTCCCGAAATTGCTTACACGTGGAAATAGATTTTTTCTTTTGATGTTTCTGGGATTAGTACCTCCCGCATAGCAGGCAGACATGCTAACCATATCGCCAAGGGTACCACTCAAATGTTGCTCTATGACCCCAAGTATTCATGTCATTGAATACTTGGGGTCATAGAGCCTCCAATATTCTTATGCATGCAACCGTGTACGGTTTCTAAAGAGATGTGCTTTGACTCCTTCCACTCTTCTCTCGACAATTTCAGTTGAGTCGATTCCCTCTCCTCTTTCCGGACGCTATTATTTACCTACTTCTAAGGAGTCCCACTTTTCTGGGTTGAAGAGAAATGTTAGCTTCTCTTTACACACTTGTGTTCATATTTACAGGAGTTCCGTAATTCAATAAAAGAACAAACACAAGTCGGACAGGCAACCAAGCGGATGGCTAGAGTGCATTGATTTTCTTTTTAATTCTCACTCCTATGAGATTCAACCAATTTCCATAATTTTTTTAATAGCTATTAAGCTCTGCCCGACCCCTCTTTGGTCTTAAATGGCTTTACTATAGAAAACTTAATGTTTTTTCAGGCGGGGAGCAGTTAACTATCCAAAGTCTACAAAGCCTTGAAAAATATAAATAAATATTCCTGAAAAATTAATCAATCATGATGATTAAAGCTTTGCTGATTTGTAGCCTTAAAAGTTGAATTCATAGTAAAGAAACCATTCTTGTGATCACAGACATCATTGGATATAACAATTCACTATCCCACTCAAAGAAATTGTTAACAGCTTACAGTTCTCGTGGGTCCTTTTTTCTAACAAGTTCTGGTTAGTTCGCACAATTTCCTTTTTGAAACATAAACAACAATACTTTCTGCATAGATCAATCTCTAAATGTGCAGAGCACAATCTTCTTTGTTCAAATTCTCTACTGGAAGAACATTAAGCTAAAAATAAGGTTTTGTAGGCTTTCAAAATTTAACCAAAACCTTAACAAACTTGCTATCTATTGTTTTCCAAGAGTTTCAACTTCTTTTCACTCCAATCATTCAAGTCCACCATCATAACTCACATCTAAGAGACAAATCTATATGATATTGAACTTTCCCGGAAACTGTATAAATGTACGAATTTGCAAGCTGACATGATCTTAAAAATGGAAAACAGGATCACCATCATCATCATTTCGTGTGATCGCAAAACATTAGTTTTGAGGTATAAAGGCGTGACCTTAATATTTTGTGTACACTCTTTAAATTCTACATAGAAATTTTTGCGACGATCTTAGTGGTCTAAAAAAAACAGTATTACACTTCATCATTTAACAAAAAGGCCAAATTTAGTTGTAAAGCTAATTGAAACATTCTAATAAGAATATGATAAGGAAAATAAACACATATAAATATTACGGTTTAACTAGTTTTCGAGTTTTTGACAAGTGAAGAGCAAACTCTTGGAGTGCGCAGCTTAAAACTATTAATACTCTAAACAAAGAAAAAGAAAACCTTTATCGAGTAATCTTGTTGTCTAGTTCTATAAGAAAAATTCTGTAATACTGTTTTAAGAACTAAAAGCTAAAGTACACGAAACTAGGTAATTGTTGACACCTACTCAACAAGTGCTTCAATACTTCACCTTTTTGGAATCAATTATTATACTAGATGACCTTGTGTATTCATCGTCAGGCAATTTATAATCTAACTTGAAATAGAGAGTATAAGTATAACGTCATAATAATCGCTACGCATGATTGCAAACTGTTGGCTAAGCTGTGGTTCTACTTGTGAGTTCTCTAAGCCTATCTGGACTAAGTTGAATATTAAAAAATGAAATGACTTGATCTCCAACAAAAGAAATCATATTAAAGCAACGATAAGGGTCATTACCGGACACTGTCTTATCGGCAGACACCTGTAAAGATTCGCCTCGTATGGTTTTTGCAGAGGCTGTGTGGATGAGAAGAAGAATGAACTAATTTTCTTCATCATTTCTGTTCTACCCGCATAAGCTTGAGTTCTCTTTTCTATAATAAACCTATTGTACAAACTCACACCGACGCACGCCGAAACATTGCGCCTCCATGGTTTTATTGGAATCTCCAAATGATTCCAATACAGGGATCATATGTATATAAAATTTTTTAAGATATTGCAATGGAAGTTACATGTCTTACAATGCCAAACGACTTCACATGAAAGAAATCTTCATATTTTCAAGTTGGATGCGACCTTGAGAATAAATTAACTTCTGAAGTTGTGAGCTACCTACTTTTCCTGTAAACAAGAGAATCCAACAATTTTCAGAACTCTCAAGTACAAAAGCTGAAAGTTTCGAAACAATTAAAATAAAACATCTGATCTGGTGCGTTGCTCCGATTTTGAATAACGATTTGTTTGCAAACGACTATTTTGCAAACTGCTCCCAACTTTGAACCGAAAAATCAACGAAAAATAGAATTAAAAAAAAAAAAACAATTGTTTGGCACTAAACAACTTTCTTGTCAGTTTCTTCAGAGAAGAGCGTCGCCCCAAGTCAAGACTAGCAGATCGTGACAAATATGACCCAATGATCCTTCATTGTTTCCCTACCCAAGTGTGTGTGTGTTTAGCCACCAAACGATGTTGTTTTCTTCAAATGCTGACGATGTCTCATTCTATCGTAATTTTTTTATTTCCTTCGTATTATTTATTTTACTTATATCTCATTTGAATGCTTGCAAACCAGTTGCTAAATCCGTACCTTACACTCGCAATGGTCCAAGCGCACCACGAAAAAACACTCTTTGGCGGTGCGCGGCAAAGAAGAGGGCTTAGGAGAAGAAAAAAAAAATTAGGCCAACCCATCGACAAAGAACCTTACACAAACTAGGTATCGAAGTTGGGCTGCCTGCCGCCGCCGATTGCTCAAATCGCTTCTGGCTTTGATTCGTTACGATTTTCACTTTTTTTGTAGTTGTTGTTGTTGTTGGTGTCTGTTGGTTCCTTGCGGCTTGTTCCTCTGCTCCTAGAGCAACAACGGCGGGCCTCCCGATGGTGAATGGGTTCATGTTTCATCTGGTGTGCGCGATGGATTGGATTCTTTTACTCTTGTTCATTGTCTCTTGGAGCGTCCATTACGCTGAATGGGGCAATCTCTGACACGAGTTTTGTGTACCTATACTTGTTCTGTTCAATCGAAAGTGAACATGGGAATTCTGCGAGATTATTTCTGGAACAGATGAACTGGTTGCAGGAGGTCAGCATGTGGGGATGGTAACAAGTTCTTCGGAGAGCAGGAGTATAGAAACATGACTGGTTGTTGACTCTATGAATGAGGTTAACAGTATAAGTTGTATATTGAGAAATTGTTTTAATTAGCCTTGGGAATTGAGAGCTATTGGGGCATGAACATGTACAATGTGTACAAAAGCAAATATATGAGTGATCTTAGGAAGGTGAAAAGAAGTTAACTTTCAAAGTTGCTAGACAAAGAACCAAGGCTGTGTTTGATGTAATCAATTGCTCTCAATTGTCAAACACTACTAACATCACAAATAGGAGCTGCATTTTTTTCTCTTGTTATTCTTTTCTTTCCTTATAAAATTTGGATAGAATTCAAGAATATAAGATCTTATAAAGCTCTCAATAAAACTATGGGAGGCCTGTAACACAAAGCTACAAGCTTACAAGTTAGTAGCCTTTTGTATGATTACGTCCATTACACTTGTATAGAAGAACTAGCAGATAAGCTTTGTGTTGAAGACGTTTCCTACATTTGTCATAATTCGCTTGTATTACAAGTACACGTGGTTTTGTGTTATAGACCGCAGTTGTCACAAAGTAAATGCATTAGAATCAAATTCTCTTAACTCAGAAAATTTAGTCGACTGGTAAATTTTTTGCACCAGAAACACACACTAAATATTATCCCTAAAAACGATTTGGTGACATGGAAAATAAATGGTGTTATAGTGAAAGTGTGCTATGGATGACAAATTTTTTAAGAAGAGTTAACGTATACATTTTTAAGGGATGCAGGGTCTACGGAAGACGGAATTGCTGGGGGGAACTGTTTTAGTCGCTGAGATACCTGCATTTCTTCTCTGTGCTTTCTGTTTTAAGGGCCAGTTATGGCGATCAGGAAAAATTTTCAAATGGAGTGGAATGAAACAAATGTTATACCACTCGATGACGAATCGCTCAAAGAATTATTTGTGTGTTGTGTCCAGAAAACTTATAATGGAACAAATGTTTTCCGTTAAAATAGTGTTTTCCTACTTTCCTGATGAAATTGAATGAGATGTTCACATAAAATTCACAGCCAAGGAAATATAAGCATTTTCTGTGATAAAAATTCATTTTAAACAGAGTGGCGCAACAGAGCTCATCCATGGCTTGTGAAGAATGGAAGGGACCTACAGTTTTTTGCGGAAATATCGAATAATCGCTTTTTATTGCATCAAATTACTATCGGAGATATTGAAAGTGTTTCGCAAAAGGTCATACCCGTGAAAAAAAAACATTTCTTCCTATCTTGATGTTTCTGAAACTCGAAACTCAAACCTCGAACCTCTTAAGTTTTTGTTTTCAGAATGTGTTCAAATTGAGTTCGAACTCAAAGAAGCTTCTGCAGCGTGATTTTTCAACTGCACTTGCTCGTTATTACTTACTACTTAGCTCTATACAGCAATTATTTAAAGTCGAAATTAAGTTCTTCCGATCATACACTGCCTCTCACTATAAGAACCAGAAAGAAAAGTTAATACTTCTCTATCATGGAGATGTGTTATGTATTCTGATTTTGCCCATTCAAAAAAGCTGTCAAAACTAGCGTTCAATGAGCTAATTATACACAACCCAGTTCCACATCCCTTGTTGGCGAAGTTAGAAAGAGTATTGGAAGCTGAGTATTAAAGAAGTCAGCAGAACAGCGACGAAACGGAACCCTGAGGCACACCAAATATGTGAAGTGTTGCTTCTTTTTTCTTTTTCTTTCGACGTTACAAGCATCGTGAATCGTGAAGTCGAAGTGATCACATTACTCACAATTATCCCGCCGGGTTGAATTAAGAGTGCGTTGGAAAACCTATCAGTTCTGTCCTTCTGTTCCCTGTTTAAGGTCAATTAAAAGCATATTTCGCCGCAATCGCGTCTGTCCTCGGACGAGTTTCGTGTGCTTTTTATTTATTTCCATTACGATTGTATCTAAACGTTGTATGAAGGCTCTCTATATCTCTCTTTGTGGTAAGAGATTTTCGTACTTCTAATACAATCAAGCTTTGTTATTCCCGCTGTCGTAAAGACCATCTTCATTTCGATTACAGTTATTTCATTCGGTTTAAATATTGTCCAGCATTATGTACCGTATATGTGAGTGCTGATCGCGCGAAATCGTCCCTTCAGCTAAGGCGGAATATTTCCCACATTTTCTTGGATATATGAAGTGATTTATCAGAATCAAATCCACTAATTTCGATACACATTGAGCTAACAAATTGACAATTTGCTTCAGGCAAAATGAAATGTCGAGGTTCTACGTGAAAATTCTTCAATATCAGCACTTTTTATAGATCCGAGTAGGATGTTGTCGCTTTCTGCTGCACTCCCTATCCAAAATACACTTCATGATGGCGTTAATATGAAAGAAGATGCCATGCCTGCGCACGTTGTGTTTCTCCCAAGCTGTTAAATCTCATCAGGATAGTGAACATGGTTGCGGTTCCATCAAAACTGAATAGGGTACTTATAAAAAGAAAATTTAATGACCATCTAACCTGCATACGTTTAAACCAACCCTCACGATCGGCGGTAGCAGCACACGTATTAGAAGAGAACCATAGTGTTAGCTTAGAAAATATACGCTTGATAAGAGAAGTGCGCAATGAAATGCAATTGGATGCTTATGAAAGTTTTTTTATACAAAAGAGTAGCAATCTTCTAAATCAAGACAACGGCAATGTAGAATCGTGTCTCTTTGCCAAAATATAAAGCTGTGTGCGTATGTGCTGTCTGTAATTTGTGTCCGGTTATCAATCGATGATTCATCTCGCTTTAATCCAAAAAACAAAAAAAAAACATTCAACGCTTCAGTTAGTGCATTGCTGATGATGAAACGAATGTGTTTCGAAATGCATACAAGGTATGTTAACGTGTAAATATAAAGCAATTTTCGTTTAAGTGTTTAACGTTAATCTTGTCCGGTTAAATCAATTTAAGGTGATCGTTATTTAATTGTAATTATTGTCGGATTTAACGCTGTTCAACAACAAAATTTGATTGAATAGGGTACCTTGGAAATAACTTTCATTAATGCGTTTCTTACATTAACTGCAAATATCAGTTCTCTGACACAAACTGCAGCCATTATAATTATTATAATTTTAGTCTGTGTAGACAAAATATAATTTCGGCACTCGAAATAATAAATAACTTGAATTGTAGCGATAGTGCACTGCAGTACTGATAAGGCATACACCATGAAAGTTTCACTTATTCCATGAATGGTTCGGATTTAAATTGTGTACGTGTATTCTTCTAAGTTGAGTGATGTTCTTGAATCAGCGCTCAGCAAGTTGAAGGTATGATGTTATAAATGAGCATAGCAGTATCTTAGAATAACTGACGTCTATATACACAAAAAAGACATATTAAGGTGTAGTAGGGCACTTTTCACTTGACCGTGATCCCATTTAAAAATGTGAACAACCACAGTAACAAATTTTCAATATGGCCTTTAAAGTTGAATAAAGATCCTTAGAAAACCTGTGGCATTTTCTGCATATTGTTGATCAAATCATTTTTCGCATATGCCTCAATCCTTCTTTTTAATCAGATGACTTAATTGAACCAAATGACTTACTTTGAAGACCCACTTTTATCTGAAACTGAAAATCAATTTAACTTTTTAATTGCTACTGCATTAAGTCTTTGATTTGAATCACCCAATGGACTTTTGCTTTCACAAACCTCTTTACTGCCTTAATTGTCCCAGATATATCAGAGAACGTATATATTCCAAACAATACGTCCAGTCCATACAAAATAGAATCGCTTACCCTCCCTCTAGAGTCATTTCAATCATTTCCTTATCTGTTCGACAAAAGTGTTACAATACGAAATGAAATTCCACATCATTATCGACGCGCACCATCCACAATGGCCAGTACCACTTATAAATGCGCATAAACGTGCTTAACTCCATAGATGCCAGTTGTAGAAAAAAAAAGGAAATCCCTCCAAAGCCCCTTATACTGAAAAAGCCACTGAAATGAGAAAGTGCACCTACGCCCCGAATAAGCCATGATTCCCATATACACTTGTCCATTCTTGTGGGCCGCAAATCGTCTCACGACCATACCATACAAATACATATACACACACACACATACCACACTATAATATAATAACATTCACAGTTAGGCAATAAATTCAGTGCACCGGCCAAACTATTTGCTATTTATCTACGGCCGAGATGCGGCACGACCAACAAATCGTTCTCGACTCAAAAACAAAAATAAAAATAAAGAAAAACTCAGACCATAAAAGACCTGCTCGCGTAATGGTAAATATATCCAAAGCGAATGTGACGTTTCTTCCTTCTGCGCAATGTCAGGAGCTATGGCTCAACCAAAACTGTCTTATATAGTTCGGCAACCCAGTGTTGTATAGTCAGTCATTCAGTCAATTTTGTACCAAACTTCAAGTGGCAACGGTCGGCGAAGAAGTGAAATTTATGAAGCAGCCTCCGCTTCTAATCAGATGAACAGTCTTCCAAAGACGTTGCCGGACAGATGAATGTGCTATAGTAGAGGAGTCGCCAGTTGAACGTGGTTTTAGTTCAATGTGGAAGACAGCCAGCGAGAAGATAATCAAAAACCAGGCAAGGCGGCAACGAACGGCAGGTTGCTGTTGCGCATTGCACACCGACTTGCACAATTCTGCAACAAGAACGAACACAAAATCGACTACGAGTGATTTATTTGTCCGAGAGGCCTGTCAATTTTCCCCTGGTTTATCTTTTCGAAAGATTATGTCTTATTAGCTTTAACAGTGAGTTTGATTAGTTAATTTAATAAATACACTCAGCATGTGCCGCTGCCTTGTTAAATACTGCGATTTTTTTTTCTTTTATTTTTTATAGACTCGTATACCCCTGAGGCGTTAGAGACTGTTGCTTTTTTGATCCAGATATTCCCTTTGGAATTGGCACGAAAGGTAGACAGAAATGAAAGGATAAAATACTTTTGAAGAAATCTGTGTATAACAGTTTTAAGGGGACTACTGAGCAAAACCGCATTACCTGAGGCGGGCTCTGCAAAGTTTGATGAAACAAAAGAGCTGAACACAAAACCTGTTCAGGATTTCATTCCTCGGTTAGTGACGATGAAATTGAAATTAGTCCTTGGATTGTTGGCAAATTAAAATCTGTCAGCAAAAGGAAAAGTAAATGTTCTTACATCTAAGGCTGGAAAGAGCAAAGAGCTGTTGAAGACTTGGTGTTAAGGTTGACCATGAAAATTCAGGGTTCGATATTGAACGAATTGATGTTAAAAAGAAATGACAATAAAAAACAAAAAAAAACAAATTTACGCTTTACGCTTTACAGAAAAGAAAGGGAGGCCGAATCTTCACCATTCATTAAATAGTGACCAACCATAAATTGCTATGGTTTTGAAAGAAATGCGCTACTGCCATAACTTCTCTAAAAAAGTGTCCACCTTTATGACTACTTTCAGCCTTCAACAGTATAATTAAGTGAACCTTCAAACAACATTTAAGACCTTTGAAAATGATATCGCGTAAATGGCCACCCTCGGCATTGAGTACAAAATATGCCCTTTTTCGATGTTTTCCATCGCTTTGGCCAATGTATGGTTAGATATTGGGGCGATTTCACGTCGTGTGTTGTCTTTGAGTTGAGCTACGGTCCTTGGCTAGTCAGCGTATATCTTCGATTTCAAATAGCCCAACTAACAAGCTCTTGAGAGCTTAACTCTTGAAATCTGAAAAGAACTCCCATAAGATTCTTTTAGATCCCATAGCAAGAATAAAGATCTTGTTTTGGGACTTAAATGGCTCACATAACAGTTTTATTATAAGAGTTGAGCAGTTTTGCATCTTATAAGTACTTAACTCTTATAGCAAGACCAATTTTTGTACTTGTAATAGGATTATATATACTTACAGTCCTATAACAATCTTGTTGTGAGAGTTAAGCTCTTGGCATTGTTTTGAAGTATCTACACTCCCATAACAAGACTTATTTGAGAGCTTAAGTAACTTTACGCTTATATGGAAACCCTTATAGGAGTTCCGTTTTAGACCTCTCATAACAAGAAGCTGTGAAGAGTTCAAATAACAAAAGTCTTGTTATAGGATCCTTATGAGAGCATTATTGCTTTAAGTCTTGTTATAGGATCCTTATGAGAGCATTATTGCTTTAAGTCTTATTATAAGATTTGCATAGCCAAAAGCATTGCATTGTGTCATTTCATTAATCGGTTTCAAGCGAAGTGGACGCATATGGAGAAATTCAATTGGAAAAAGTGAAAAATATAAGATCTTTTAAGAGAAAAATAATCATAATAAAAAGTGAAAAGAATTAAAAAATTCATGCCCTTGCATGTGCCCCATCACAATCCCGAGTATCTTCAGATGATCTATAAACTTTAAATGAGATTTTTCCGCCAATTCAAAGTGAAGTATGTATGTTTGAATTTAATCTGTTCTAGTTTCTGAGTTCACATAAACAATGAATAACATATGTCAATCAAAAAGTTAGAGAACAGTTCGTCGCAAAATGCATCAAAAACAATAATTACAATAATTTGCGCAAGTGGAAAAAAACTTTTTGACAAATGTTACATCGAGTGTATTTTTTTGTTTTGAAATATTTTACTCTTCAAATATTGTGTCTTTTCTCAGAAGCAGAGCTAACTTAATCTAAAAATTTACTCAAGTATGATTTAAAAACTTTCCTACTTTTCCAGCCTAATGATTCATCGTGTGAAGATGGTGAGGAGAACAATATCTTCATGGATGAATTTATTAAAAACGATGCTTTTAGAAAGGATTTAAGGGAAACAAGCAAACATACAACTTGAATGATATCAAAATTCAAAATGATTTCTTTAAAGTACTAGGACAACCAGCATGTTTTCATATCTCTACTTCACACTATAAATTAGAAAAAAAAAGTTTGTTTTGAAAAGATGTATAAGAGAATAAATTTTACCTTACCTATGGAGCGCTTTATGCTGCCCAATTAATAAAAGTAAAGTATTCTTTTTTATGAAGTTTTTTTTTTCAAAAGCAGACATAGGTAAACAAGACAGTTGTGTGATTTATCTGTCTTTTGTGTTAAGTACGTATGTGCCAATCTTATGTCGTTTTTGATTGGTTGCACTGTAAAGAGAAGTGGATTTTGAATCCAAAAACATTCCTGATCAGTCGCATGTTTACAATTGCATGAAACAATAATACACGATTGGGCAATAATCGTCTAGAAAGCTACGCTTGCCTGCAATGTCTTTTGACGAGTCAGTCGATGGAGGATACAACAAGCGCAGATTTGCCCATGCTATTTTGTTTTAACTCACACAATTTTCAAGACAAATGCCATAAGATTGCTAATGAAAAAAAAAAAATATCCTAATGAGTTTTATTACACTAACAAAAGCCCAAATCTTTTTTATTTACTATTAAATCTCAACATAATATACCTGTCTCATTTACACTTAGATCTAACCCTAAAAAAGCATTTGAGCTCCTATAAAAAGTATTTTGCTCTCATAACGAAACTCTGATTCTTGGCTTTTACAAACTCTGCTCTCTTAATAGTCTTGTAAGAAGAGTAAAGATAACTTAGCTCCCATAGAGGTGTCAATGGAAGACTTAAGCTCTTGTCAGCGGTAGCCATACTACAAAATGCAAACAGAATATTTCGATGTGATTTTAGAGTGACCATCCATAAGAAATTGCAACTTCGATGAAATAGCTAACATGTTTTCTAAATTTCACTCAGTAAAATTTTTTTGCTTGGCTTGTTTATGTTTTCATTTTGTGTTGCGACTGCAATTAATATATATTTTGTATAGTAACAAAATAATATTAAGGTGCAGGCCATATATGGCTTAAGCCATATATTACTCAACTAATTTTGATTTAAGAAACAAAATTGTTTTAGTTTTCTGTAATGAAAAGATTGTGAACATGTTTCTGTTGGCTTACCATTTATATGCTATGCGTTGGCCTTTTTACACACCACTTCTGCCGGTCGTGCAACGACTGACTCATTTTGTCAATTTTTATGTCTATTCTCGTCGCTATTTGTCAAAATCGTGTAAATGCTTGCTACTCATTTATGACAGCAAAGTACTGTAAGAAAACCTGACGTTAAATGCTATCAGTTCACAGTATGACAAAAACTGACATGCTGCCAGAAAGAATGAAATTTTAATTTTTTCTGGCAAGCTGTCAGTATTTTCTGACATAAAACTGATAGAGTGTGAATGGTATGCCAGAATCATTCATAATCTTGTCAAAATTATGACCGAAAAAAAACTAACAAACTTGTCAGTCGTGTAAAAAACAAAAAAATATCAGTAGGTATTAGAGCACAAAAAAAGAAAATTTTTAATTACTTGTTAGGAATTTTTTGATAGAAATGGTAACCCTTTTTCTAATTAAAATTATAAATGATGTTCTTAAAATATGCATTATTGCGAGGGCGCATTGTTTTTTTCGAAGCAAAATGTATAAATTAGTAGATAAAATTTCAACCGCCTGCATTTTTGTGGCTTCCCGTTTCAATTAATTAATATGTTATGTGCATTGCCCTTGACTTATGAGAATCATTTTAAAATATAACTATTTTCGCACACTATCATCATTTATTGAACAAGACATACAAACAAAATTAAAAAGAAGTTTGTTTCTTTCTTTCATCCTTTTTTTGAACAAGGCATACCTACACACAATTATTAAATAGTAGTTTGTTTCTTTCTTGCAAAAAAATGTTAAATGAGAAAGGTATATGACTGTTTGCAGTTTAGAAATATTCCTTTCTCGTTCTAGTTGCTCCTATAGGAAGAGACGCGCTCTCATAGTAAGAGTAAGCAGAGCCTTATAAGATTCTTTCCAGAAGCATTTGATTCACAATCTGTCATCTCATAAGAAGAACTTAACTCTGTTAAAGAAACAACAAGTATCGCAAAGAGAGTCTAGCTCTTGCTATGAGTAGCCAAGAGCCTCCTATAACTAGGCCATTTAAGGCTTATAAGAGTCTCATAACGATCTTGGAGAGCGCTACAAGATTACATTTAACTCTCAGAAATAAGTGTGGTAATGCTCTTGGAGAGTCTTATGAGAGTAAAAATGTTACTTGGGAGCCTAACAAAAAAAAAAAAGTTTGGTGTCATCGGCGTCAAATCGGGTAATCTCTGGGCGCATTTCAAAATCACCATTTTTCGATATGACTCCTCCGAGGAAAAATGGTCGCAATAAATCGATTGTTTGTCGAACTGTATGGCATACTGCACCGTCCTTTTGAAACCAAAAGCCATTCAAATCATTTGCATAGACTATGGGCACCACAAAATCATTTATAATGGCTCGATAACGCTCACCACGGACGATTATCATTGCTCCATCATCTTCTCGAAGAAAATCACCGATATGACCATACCCAAACAAACACCACACCGAACTGTAACTTTTTCGGCGTATAGAGGATGCTCCTCAATTAATTGAGGGTAGAACCGAAAATTTGGCTTACTAAAGCTTCTATTCAACGTGAAATGTGCCTCGTCTGACATGATGATTTTTTGCCAAAAATTGGCCACGTTCTCAGCCATTGCGATTATCGATTTTTCATTATCTGTAGGTGTGTGGTCCATGGTATAAATTTCTTGGAATAACGCTTCCAACGTGGTATGTCATTAGTTAATCTGGAAATTTTGTCAAAAGTTATTGGGTTGCCCGATGATTCCATTTTAAATGGAAAACCCTGTAGCTCCAATCCCATTCCGGCTTGGTGGGTTCATAAAAAAGGTAATCATTGTTCCGAAAGTTGTTTCTGCCGGTGGGATAGCTAAGCTGCTGAAAGAACTGCACTCATAGAACTTGGTCCTTTTGATCCAAGCAACCTTAAGTAATCTTCTGATTTGCTTACAGCTTATATGCCTGTACAACTCATACATGGATACGGATATGGACTCGTAAACAGCTTAGACAAGATAACGCAATAGCGACTCTTTTAAAAGGAAGAGAATTTTGTAATCAAGGACATTTTCAAATCTAAATTTTCTTACACTGCTTTGCAAGGCAATTCACCTTCCAAACATTCACCCACAGCCTCTTCCCTCTCTTACTTAATTTACAATA
The DNA here is from genome assembly GCA_949752695.1 of Melanostoma scalare. Classification (NCBI taxonomy): domain Eukaryota; kingdom Metazoa; phylum Arthropoda; class Insecta; order Diptera; family Syrphidae; genus Melanostoma; species Melanostoma scalare. Next base: position 188,919,431 of record OX456984.1, on the reverse strand, counting down.
CACAATCAGTGAATAAAATTCGATTACCTCATTCTGTTGTCTCCAGGACATCATAATCAACCGGAATTATCGCAAAATTTATACAACCAATTCTGTGGCATCATCCGCTGGTTATAACACAACTCCTCACAACTGATAACAACTGCGTTGTGCTCGTCGTCGCATTGCTGCCGCCTCGCCGTCACCTCGTTATAAATCCAGTTTTAATTATGGACTACAGGTCTCTCTAAACACCGATCAGGCGGAATATTTACCATCATTACACGGCCGGTGGTGACTTCCTGATGCTGAAATACGGCACCAAGAGCTCAAATTTACTTTTATCTGAAATCCATTGGGAGTAACAAATTTCATCAGATACCGTTCGGGGCTATTTCTTTCCGTCTTCTGCGTATCTGGTGTTTTGTTGTTGCTTATGTTTGGACGTTTGTGTACCCGTCAGTGCAGTGTCTCAATTTCATTTCCAATGGGAGGTATATGTATATTGTTTTTTGAAAACACTACTCAGGAAGGCCTTAATTGCAGCTTTAGCCGTTTTGTTTATTCATTTTCTTTTTTTTTTCTAACTACAGCCCCACTGGCCCCAACATACAAATGACATAATATGACCACAAACATCGGGAGGGACCATGAAAAAGCCATTACCACGGTTGTGGCTTAAACGCCATTGTATATTGTTCGATCTTTTTTTATATTTCTACTTTACGCGATGAAAATATACACCGTAAAATAAAGTAGAGTGTATCTGTGTTCTCTGGGTAGCCTAAGCTATCCAGCATCTCCGTCATCGCAGACACAATAGATAATCGCTTAGATAAGATATTCGCTGCAAAATGCAAAAGTATCTGCGTTTTATTTTATAACATTCTATAAAAGTAGATATATACGAAAGCAGCACCCAAGTCGAAGTGGCACCGCTTTAATGGTGTGGTCAGGTGATAAAAAAAGAGAAATATACACACAACTTTCGGACAGTGATATGGATATGGAAATGATCTTTAGTGTGGCGGTTTTTCTGTCGATGTCGGCCGGATTGGTGTGGTGCCTGGAACTGCATGGGATATATGAAATATAATTCAATGAGCTATTCAGGTCGTGTGGTCGTGTAGTGTATAGTGTTTCTTAAAATGAGCCTTTGCAGTAGGTAAAGTAAAGGTGACAGGTGTCGAAAAGGCTACTGGTATGGCTTTCAAGTGCGAGACAGGTGCATATGGCTAACTTTTTGGTTTTGGGAAGTAGGTAAATGGAACATGCCGGGGTAATAGGCTTTTTAGAATTGGGATTTTTAGACATACCTACGTTGTCTTTCGTTCGGATATTGATATTTTACTCTCTCTTGTATTCTAGGCTTATACATGATGTTCTTCTGATACCCAAGATCCTCAAAACATACGGAAATCGGTTGTTTTTTTTTCTTTCGAATGCTTATTATTTCGTTATAATTATTATCGAACGTGGCTGTGGCTCAACCTTTACGACACCGCAGTTACAAAGCTTTAACGATTGAACTGCTCCTGCTCTGAGATTTCCTGTAGCGATGACATTAGAACTCTAACCCTCATGGTGACTGTAATGTAACCCGCCTGCTGTGTCTGCAACGACAGTGTGACAGATGAGAATGCATATTAAATAAAGTTTGCATAAATCACATCAAACTTGATCTGGGAAACTCGGATTTTCTCACGATGTGTGCTTGACTGCCATTGCAGCCTTAACACATCTTGGCCTCTTGTGTGGCATTTGGTTTATTGAAATGGTCAAATACAACAAGAGCATGGAGTTGTTGGAGTTCTTGTTTGACACTCTGGTTAAATGAATTTAAATTATAAGAGTGTCGCTTAGGACTTTTTATAAATTGTTTTGAAAAGACAGCTTTAACTATTTTCTCTTTGTTGTATCTTCGTATTAAATAAAAAAAGATATGTCCGAACAACCAAGTTATGACTTAACCTTTATTCTCTTAACTATAATTGTATGCGTAGTTTCAAAAGAATATGAAAGAATCTATAGAAATCTCTATTTGCTGAGAACGCCACAGTCTTAGGAAAGCTGTGAATTACTTCCATTTCCTGAAGATTCATCGACTACCGAATGGTATCGTTACTTGGATCGCTATTAGAAAACAGTTTTTGGTTAGTTAATATTGCGTGTGCAAAAACATTCTCTTTTTTTATGAATTATGTCAAAAAGCTTATAGTAGTTTGTCGGATATTTGTTTGGAGCTTAAACTAACGCCACAACTAGCTGAGCCCACCGGCGTTGCACGGGTTCGTAGTTTTATGGATCCTGGTCTCGTCCTATGTTTCCCGTAGTTTTTATATGGACAAAAGTGACATTCAGGAAAAATATCATAACTCGGGGACGGGTCGACCGATTTCAGATTTTTTTTATGAAAACCATGTACCCCTAAGCTACCAAAAATATTTGGTTTCATTCGGTGGAGCCGTTCTCAAGTGATGCGATCACCATCAACCGTACATTTTTTTATATATTAAGAAGAAGATACATGTGTCGTTACAGATTTATTTTTTTTAGAGTTTGCCCCTGATTAATTTTCTTATTGTATTCTTCTAATACCAAAAGATAAAGGGAAGTCCTTCCGTCAACCCTCATAAAACAAATATAAATCCGTTAGCAAAAAGGTAAAAATCCTTATCCTGCTCTCTTAGTGAAAATTCCATGGACTCATCTTAGAGAACAAAATGTCATGGAACCTACCTTAAGTTCTTATGAACTTTCGACAGCATTATACGAGAAAAATTGGAGCCTGAAACCTCAAATGGTGTATATACAATCTCTATACGTTGGTAGTCGGACTTCCAAAGATTTATTCACCTTTTCATAAAAATGGAAGCAAGACTGGTAATCCATCGTCTCTTTCGTCAAGAGACATCATCACGAATTGTAGCCGGAAGGGTCAACCCAACTCTCGATGACTTATCAATCTAGAAAATCTTTACAACTTAAACATGTGGTTGAAAATTACTACTCCTGTGTACAACTTCTCCAAAGTTATCCCCTATAGAGAAGACTGGGAGAGGGCAGAGAGTATGGTCCGGTATACTTATTTACTAAATAAGGTTTATTAATTACTCTAAGCCGGTTGAAGTCTTCTTCCACTTACTTGCACCACTTATGATAAGATCTTCACCTTCTACGATTTCCCTGCAATCTGTTTTCGAAAACTCGTCGAGCCGGAGCGTTTGTGTTTATCCGCTCTAGAATACCCAGCCATCGTAGCATCACAATGCGCACTCTTCTATGCCCATGTCGCGGTACAGCTCATACAGCTCGTTGTTGTATCCTCTTCTCCACACATTGTCTTCACATACGGGACCAAAGATCATTCGATGCATTTTTCTTTCGAAATGACCAAGGGTTACCTCTGGTATACTGTTGGCTCAAAAAAGGAAATTGGTACAGGTTTTTGCGTTTTTAGCGACTCACCTAAAACGAACTTTTCAGTAAGTCTTGTTACCATTACGATACACCAGTCTCAAGAAGTTAGTCTATTCAATCGATTTGCGAAAATAATAAACAGTAAAAATAAAACAATTTTGATCTTCTCAGACAGCCAAGCAGTTGCTGACATATTAACAAAAGGCGGTGTTTCTAAATTATTCGTCGGCCCTGAACCATTTTCTGGCATAAATAAAAAATAAATAAGAAACAATTCAAATATACAGCCAAGAAGATCCTTCTGGAAAAATCCAACAAAGCTTGATGTAACTCTTCAGATGAAACCTATTCAAAGCTTTTTATGCCACAATATAATTTGAGTATAACAGCAAAATTGTTGTTGAAAAACATCTGCACCAAATGAGGTTGGCAGCAAACATTGCCTCGATGTGAATAAACATCTCTCTGAATATCATTACAGAATGTCCAGCATGTCCCCGTTTTAGAAAGCGGATACTTGATAACAAGATCAATCAATTGGACAAACTCAAACTCATTCACCAACAACGAATCCCCAAAAATGAGGTCCAATTATCAGCAAAAGAACTGCTCTGAAACAACCTATAGATATACACACAATAGGTTTCAACTGGACTGCGTGCATTTGGCCCAGAGCTGGATAAGGTCAACCCAGCATTAAAATTTATATTAAAAATGTAATATTGTCTCAAACATACTTTGCGAGGATTGGAGGGACTCTCAATTTCTTGCAAATTCATAGCGATTAGGTGAGAGAGCGTTTTTCATTACAGAATACAATCATTCTTGGAGGAGAAGCTACACCCGAGAAAGACTTTTAGGCGTTTTTGGGACTCAAACCTCAACCCACTCAATAGGTATATATGCCTACCATGAACTACAAGAACTATGAAATATACCTCCAGAAGTATAATGTTTTAGAAACAACAGTATCAAGAAAAACAAACACAAAAATAACATGAGTTCGAATGATCAAATTTAAGTTTTCCGTATCCTTTTTTAAGAGCTTGAGAGCATTAAATAATAAATTGGTTTTTATTATAATCTGGTAGTGGAAGATAACAGCATGGTACTTGTTTTTTTTTTCAATATGCTTTCCGGTATAAGTTCGTCGCACCTGCGAGTTGAATAGTCCATTCGATAAGTTCAATTTTTACTACACCTTACTAAACAGTATATAGTTTAACAATCGTCACTTTCAAATCATAGACAGCCAAGAAAACTTCTTATGCAGTTGAAAAAAGAAAAACAAAGCAGACATTTTTGTCTGGTGCAAAAATCGAACTCCAATATATCATACATAAAAAAGTAAACAAAATTAATGACTTTCTGACAAAATAGTAACTAGAAAAAAGGACCAAATTACTCGTCCTATCCAAGTTTAATACACCGTCTAGTTAGACATTCCCTCAAATAAAATGCCTGTGTATGTATGGATATCTTCTTAGGCTTGTGCTAATAACATGCTTTGCAAGCCTAGCACCTAAATAGACACATGTTGATTGAATCACTTTGCAAAAACATACAAAACTAACATCTACATATATAATAATCAAACAATTATGTGAAGCAAATAGACCCAGCTAAGTCAATACGCAAAAGATAACCAAAACTAACAAATTTTTCTTCCGGCTGTAAGTCCCATAAGTAAAGTGAAACCTCATAAGCAAATCAATCCACAGCTAGGCCAACAGCAAAGATATCACATGTGCGATGTCTGATAAGCAAAACAAATAACCGATGGGGAGGAATTTTGCAAAGCATTAAAAATGTAGGAATTGCTGGTTATAGGTAACCAATTGAGTTTTTTTTACAAAATATATTTACAAAAAACCTTCATTCACATAAAAATATAAAAATAAAAGAAAATAAAACTCCCCTATCGTTGAAACGAAGCAGACACTTGTTTCTCTTTTTTCTGGATGACATTCCCTAGGACAGGGAGCATAGTTTTTCGCTGTCGCTTTTTTTTCAAACGTATTAGACCTTCGCTAAACGTTTGCTTTTAGAAGACTGGAATTCGAAATTAGGACTTTTCCAGTTCAAATAATTGACCTCACAAGATCCTAATCAAAAGTCCGGCTTCAGAAGTTCTAACTTTTATACCAAACTTGAGTCTAGACAATTGCAGTCGTATTTGTAATCCCCTTTCTAAAGTACGTCCAACTTTAGACAGCTCTTAGAACAATCTCCAACTCTAAACCGTATTTATAAGAACAATCATTGCTGTTTAAGGAGTGTCTAACTTTCGACGCCTAAATTGGTTGTCGAAACTATGGCTAAATGACATTTAAAGAAATTAAATACACACAACGTGAACAGCAGAACAGCACCCTTCAGAGTTTCATTCAAAATTGACGTAATCCAGGAAGGTCTGTGAGTATTTGAAAGCTTATTTGTATAACTGTTGGAGTGTATTTATAAATAGGAAGCTGGCTGAGTCTTGCCCATATCTTAGCAAAAAACGGCTCATTTAAACCATTCGTCGGCCCTCAACCCATCTGCGGTGTAAATAAAAGCACCTTCAAATCAGGGGCGTAGCTACCGCCGTATTTGCCGTATCAATTATACGGGGCCCCCGGGCCACGGGGGCCCCCAAAGTGTGTAAGGAAAAAGAATAAAAACTTTCTAATTTATTTTATTTTACAAAATGACAAAATTCTATAAAGCAATTCCTTTTTTTCCCGCCTTAAGCGTGCGTTCAAAAGTTTGGCAACACTCTACATCGTTATGGCGGGCTGCGGGACTTCCCCGTTTTACTTACTTCACAGAGATAAGAAATTAACTAGATGGCAAACCTTTACTTCTCTTGCCCCGCAACAACCATTTGTTTACATTGTTGATTTTGTAATCACATCCTCTGTCTGTGAATACGTGCGAGCTGAAAAAAATGGCGGAAATAATTTATGAAAGTGTATGTGAGGTGAGCTTATTTTCATTTGACGTTAAAGTATTTTTTTAATAGCGCAGTTCACACTGCTCAGCTAGTTGGACAGACTTGGTTTGATGCATAGAGTGGAATAGAACAAAAGGGAAACCACTTACATCTCTTACCACACATATTTCATTTGCTTATATTATTGCTTTTGTAATACAAGATCTATCTGTGATACACATATTCAAGCAGAATACTAATTATTATTAGTGAAGTTACATATATCACTTTATATTCGGATATTAAATTGATGATTTGAAATCCAAAAATAAAGTGATGTTTGAAAAATAGGTCGGTGGATGGATTCAGTTGGGTAAGTTACGCTTAAGCCCAACGCAAACCAGCACGATAAAGTCGTGCGATCCAATTTCTGTCAAAATGAAATACATGTAACCTTATGAAGGTTTGACTTAACGCAATCGCATCGCACGCACTAACCGCGCTGGTTTGCGCAAGGCTTTACGCTTTTCTATGTCTCTGTCTCCTTGTTGGTTTGATGTAAGTTAGATAGTCTTTTGTTACTAGCCAACTAACAACCAAATGCGCAACAAGTCCTTTCTAGCATGCAAAACTATTTATTTTACTTTAATTATATTTTATTTCATACTTTTCTACTATCAAATACCTTATTTTCATGGTTTGCATGAAGTTCTTGGCGATTTGATTAGTTTCTAGTTCACTTTATCAGAATCGTCTGTCGAAGTTCGAAATCACTCAATTTTAAAAAGCGGTTGTTCAGACTAAAGTTTGTCAAACTATTTATACAGTGTGAACTGCTCTATGTTGAAAAATGGTCAGGTTCTTTTAACTTTCACCACGAAGAAAATGGCCGCAAAGGCAAAAGCTAAAGGTAAGACTAGACATAAGTTCTGTGAAAAACTGAAAAAATTGCTCCCGCAGTTTTTCCAAACTGGTAGCTACAATTTTGATAGTTTTTGTAATGAATCTATTATTATTGCTGTATTTAAATTTTTATTCATACTTTTCGATCAATTTCACAGCTATTCACAAGCTCATTTCAAAACTATGATTTAAAGCTTGAATACAAAAGTGCGATCTAAATTAATTTTGAAATTCTTGTTAAATTTTGGAAAAAGGATGAATTAGGGTAGGTACTGGCAGCCAGTGCATATTTGTGTGAAAAGCATGAATGTGAGTACTAGCATTCAGTGCATATGTCAATGCCTTTCATACACAAATTTATTATATATTTTTAATTCTTTTGTTTTTGTTTTTTTTATTTTTTTTCTTTTGTGAAAAATCTTTACCTCCATATAAGGGCCTCCAAAAAAAATTTTATACGGGGCCACGACAAGGCACGCTACGCCACTGCTTCAAATACACTTCCAAGAACATCTTACTGGAAGAATCAAATAAAGCTTAGCGTAAATCATCTGGTCAAACTTGTTCTAAGCTCTGACTACCCTGAAACCATACATGGGTTGACACAATAGGTTTAATTCAGACACCGCAGTGCCCAGAGCTACGCAAGCTCAACCCACCATATATTCTAATCTAAACCGAGTCTTGCCAAACTTCTTAGACACCTTATAGCTGGACAAGTGTCTAAGGGTGTTCTCTTCGCAAATTTTATAATTGCAACTGTTGCATAGATCACAATTAAGAGACTGTGCCATTGCTAAGCTATTAGGCCCCTTATGTGAGCTTTGGGGTCAATGAATTGTCGTAAACGTATTAACAGCCTGATTTTGTCAAAAAGTCACAAGTCGCAAAGGTGTGACCAGCTGAGAACCACATCACAATTTGAGTGTTGAGTGGAAATTTGTGACTCTACTGGAAACATGAATGTGACTTGTGAGGCATCAGTGACTTTAGACAGAATCGGGCTGATCGTTGCAAAAGCCTGCGAAAGTGTTTGCTTTTTGCTATGGGCAGGCTATAACAAAAGTTTAATGGCCCCTGTCTCAGCATTGAACAGGTTAAAACCAAAAAACACCAACTTTCATTAAAAGATTGAGAAATGTAATGAACATAATTTTGAAATCTGCTGCATATGCTTTAGGAGAAGTCAGATGATAACAATTATTAGTTCTATAAGTACCGTATCATGTTTTAAACAAACCTGTCAAATTTGAACGAAAGCTCAAGGAGCATCGGGCGGCAACGCATTTCAATGACCTACAATTAAAGTGCCGATTCCAAACGGATAGATTAGAAAGCGCTTTTTAAAACAACTTTTCTCTCTAGGAATCGAGCTTTGGAACTGTCACATAAAAGGCAGGCATGCTAACCATTATATTGTGGTACCCATCCACAATAAATCCAGCAATATAAGACAAAAATATTGTTTCAAAGATTCTTACCACTTTTATAATACCACCCTGTGGATGACTTATTGAACGGCAAAACCTTCTCATGTGCAAAGTACTAAACACACATCATAAACATACATTAATGCCATAAAAAATGCTTAGCTGTCACAGGTCTCAGACCATTTATTTTACTCACATTAAACCAAAAAGAAGGAATAAAACTGAAAAGTTATGCCAACAAATAATTCGTTTTATTTGTCCAATTCTCGAAGCTATTTCTGTGCAAAAAAAAAGTATATCGAAATAATCAAATATTTGTTCTATTTTTATAACAAAACTTTGTGTGTAGGTACCCTACTCGACTAGCTATGTCACCTCAGTCAGAACAATTCTAATGTCCATACCAGACCGTATTACCACTAGACAACGCAATGTTGTCGCCCCGAAAATTATAACAAATTTATCAGTGGACATGTATCTGCAGAAAACGTTCTAATTTTTTAACGTTGTTTTCGATTTCAGCGGCAAGTTTGCCGCTAGCATGCGCCGCAGCATAAAAATTGGAATGTGCCTGACTCATACTCACCATGCACGCGAGGGAGAGTCTTAAAGAATTAACACTATGTATGTCCACTGTCTATATAACAGGGAACATAACAACAGACTTCACTTCCCCCGCGCTCGTAACATAAATTGATATATATTTCTTGACTTTTTATTTTGTCTTCTACAAAGTCGAATGGCAAACCACAAGATCGTAAATTTAATTCCCACCTGAATGGCTTTTCAAATCGACTAATTTAAGGTGGCAAAAATGGCCAACAACGCGCTAGCCGCCGTACTTAATACGGGTGCTCGCTCGCGCGCTCTAAGCATCTACATATGGAAATGGGAAATTTAATTTTGAGTTATATTGCCAAGTGTGATGATGTTAGTCTTGGTCAGTGGGTAAACAGAAGCCCATTTGGACGATTTGTGGTTGCCTTTTGGGAGCAGATTCGTGACTGAATTTGAATTTTGCCAGATGCTGGTCGACATCGAGTTTGATGTTTTGTTGTGGTCAATACTCAATAGTAATGTTTGTGGTAGACATGAATTATTTGTTGATTTGGTTTGAGTATGAAGAACTTGCGTTAAAGTAATCAACTCGAATTCGTATTAAACAGGTACAGGGATAAGAAATTGAGCTGCGCGGCGTGATTATCGCATTATTAGCGGTTGTTTGCTACGTAAAGAATATGAGCTAACGTAACAGCGGAAGCGTATAAATTGTTGCATTATGATCTAATTTTCACACTGGAAGTGGTTTCTATTAGCAATTGATTGAATCTGATCTATGAAATGATAAACTTTCATTTTACGTTACATAGTGATCGGCATTCTGTTCAAAGCTACAATTTTTGGAGCATTTTTTTCGAATCAAATGAGTGAATTATATCTGGGTCAAAATGCCACTTTAGCTTCAGTTTCACCTGAGTTTATGAACTCAATCATAGGCAATCAGTACATCCTATCACAATGTCGCTTTGACTGCGATTTTACGTTGGTTTGTGAACAAGACTACGTAACGTGACTACAACTCAAGCTACTCCTCGCTTTGACAGTGAAAATCAACAACAATATCTTAACATCATTTCAAAGCCATCACGAAGCGCTTTGAATTCAAGGGTGTTGAAGTCGAAGCTGAAGTTTGATTATGGTTCAAGCCTTTAGATCCATAAAATTCTGTATCTAAAGACCAAACATTGACATTATTTGATACAAATTTTGTGCCCTTCATCCAAAAGTACTGATTTACTTAACACTTTACCCTTAATTGAGTGCCCTATTCCTTCAAGCTCAAAAATACACTAAATCCAATTGCGAAATGTTAAAAATAAATACTTTGTTAACTTTACATTACGTTACGTTTTACAGAATTTTTTTAATATAAGTACATATTATAAGGATGTCTTTTTTTTCTCCGATTTCGTTCTTTTCACTCGACCGATGAAACGAAGTTTCAGAAAAAAAATTTGCTGTTACGTTACGCTTCGGAAGTCTCGTCAAATCTAATCAGAAACAAATTTTCCATCCCGTTCTGCCTCAAAGACTAAATATTTGTCTTTTTTATTTGAAATGAAAACTTCTTTGAGTTTCTCGCAACGTCCAACATTCAAGCCATTTGTATGCCTTCGATATGCTTATAAATCAGACGTGACGTATGGCTGATAACTATACAAAGGAATGAGATTACAAACCTGCCATCGAAATCACAAACATCCCATTGTAACTTAATTGAAACATAATTGAAAAGGTCGTTTCACTACCTTTCAAAACAAAATGATCACATCGACTGTGCCATAAGTCATTCGCACTATGATGAGCATCTTTTCTTTGGTTTTTTTTTCTCGATACTTTCACTGAATTTATTGAGGCTCTACCCCGAGATCAAAAGAATTTAAACAAAAGACTTAAGCCAGACAATTATTATTACCGTCTGGGCAGTAGGCCAATATCGCATGACCCAGTGCGGGAAGTATTCAAATGAAAGCCCAGTTTGTGCCAACCCAAAAATAAAGTGGGATACCAGTTTCAGTTCACAACAAAAAAAAAACCAAAAAAACTAATTAAATCAAAGTCATTACCAGCGGTTTATACATTTGGATTTTTGTGGAGCAATGACTAGGTACATACACTGTTAATTGAGTTGATAGACTTATAGAAAACCACTTCTATTGAGTAGAGATGTGAATGTCTGATAAATTTTAACTGCCCCTGCCTGAGGGGCAATTCCTTGAATATTTGAGGAAAATTGCGAATATTGCCTTAAATGTCAGATAACAGTCAAATTGTGAGATACTTAAATTTTGTAATAAAAGTACTGCTGGTTTCTAATTAAAAATGACTGACAGATAAACAATAAATGGATACTACTTTGGTTTGATGTAAGTACTTTAAAATTGAGTCTCAGAAAGGTTTGCATTGGGTTTACATAACCAAATACATTAACGTGTCATATTTTTTGTCTGACTTGATTAATATTTGACTGACAACGAAAAGTAACGATTAAATAATAATTTGTATTAAAGAAAGTATACGCGTCAAGTCCATTGAAGGCCTAGCTTTGAGAAACAAAAATTTAAGTGATGTTAGTTGAATCTAATTCGATACCAAGTAAAACAATTGAATGATTATTTTCTATGATGGCAGTACCTCATAGATGAACTTTCTTTAAAAGTGCTTTATTTTTGAAAAGAGAAGTGTAAGCAAAACCGCAAATCGAGCTTCTGCTCGCTAAAATTTGGAAACTAGCAAAAACGAAAGAACGATAACTTAAAAAATATTATCCCAAATAATACAAATAAATCATGAAAAACTCTATGACAATGCATCTGTGTATCTGATAACTTTCCACCAAAGCCATATTTCCAATTTTTAAAATGCTGATTCCGTTTCTTGACTCACTTAGAAAGGTTTTGCAATAACATAAAACAACAGCCGCCTGAGCAGTTGTAATCTGCAAGTTTTTTTCTGGATTATCCACTGACCATATTTTTGCTTATCCAAAATTGAAAAAAAGATTTTGGTTGCTCCTTGTAGACTTCAAAGCACCATTTAGTAGATACAGTCAACAGGGAGACTCTAATATACTATAATAAGTGAGTCTCTGGGTGTGCCAAAAAAGTTTTTTAGGATGTATTTGTAATTCATTGCAGTGACGAGAGCCAGTGTTTGGCCGTTTGGGATGGATCTATACTATCAGAATGGTTCGGTAACGTATGCAAGTGTCCCACAGGCGTGAATTCTGAGTCTTATCCTATCTATTATTTGTTCATCGATGGTGTATATGATATCTTTCCTGGTGGTAATATTAGCAGATAATCATATACCTACTTCTGTACGCCGCGCCGCCACCGATGATTTGATGCTATTAGCAGACAACCCTCCATTGGACCTCAACTACAGTTTAACACTTGGCGGGTACTGCGCCACATGACATATTCATACCGATGTTCAGAAAACCAAACCAAACCGGCGTACCCCACAGGCGGAAGCAGAAAAGTGGGCGAGTTGTGATCGCTTCAAGATCACTACTCGTAACGCCGGAAATGGAAAGAAGAAGTTCAGAAAACCAATGCCAGCAGAGAAGAAGACAACACAAAGAAACCTTGCTGCTAAGTATAGTCATAGCGATTAAAAGTTGTGAGTGGAGGTTAAGCACTTCAACGTTTTGCTAACTTCAAGCTTAAGCTTTGGCTAAATGCAGTGAGGCTAAGGTTGGTGACCAACGGCGTGATGATTAGCACGTATGTTTTTTAACCGGGAGGTTCGTGGTTCGAGTCTCAACAGAAACAGAAATGTTTTTTCACGGGTATCGCTTTTCGTAAGGAAAGGAAAGGCCTTAGAAAGCAAATTTATTGCCATGAAAAGTGCTTTCTCGATAAGCCGCTCGGAATGGGAAGAAAATTGTAGGTCCTCTCCTTTCCCTCACAATGCAACTCTTATGCGAAATGTAAAAGGCACCAAGGCTCTACGCTCTGTTGTGCCACCCTATTATCTTATATTGTGCCCTAAAGTTCCGTTTCAACTCCGACTTTCTTGCTTTTTTCATAAACGATCTCCTGTTTGAAACTCCGAATCCATTTAACCGTTTTGCTAACGGCTCAACCCTCAGAAACTCATATTCGTTTCAAAATTCACGGAAGTCGCCAGAAATGCTAAGATTTGATCTAAGATCAGCCACTAAGATCTGGCTGCAGTTTATAAGGCCTGCATCCGCCCAAAACTAAAGTATAACTCCAAAATTTGGTCAGGTGCCTCTCAAATACATTTGCGCCCACTCGATAAAGTACAAAACTAAGCGTTCAACTGATGGACTGATTGACTGATTCTCTTGATTATCGTGAAAACGTTATCTACCTGTAACTTTTAACCGCTTTTTTAAGAAACAGTACTCTAGTGAAATATAGCCAGTTGCATTCCTCTCCTTTTTTAATTTAGCCGCAACACCCGCCTCGCTAGGAATGTCCATCAGTTTTACCTTGAACCCAACTTCGGGCGTAAAGAGATTCATATTTAAGTCGCACTAGGTTAGGTAAGGTATAAATAGCTGTCAGGAAAACAACTGGCACACGTAGACCAAGATTAGGTCCACTGTGATACCATAAATATTATGTGTGGGAGTACCTCACTTAACAAAACCATTTGGAGCTTTCGATAAAGCGATAAAAATTAAGGATATCTGTGTTCACCCGATCGCTTAGTTCATGAAATGTCTTCCTAGACTCAGTATTTTTTTGAGGGAGAGTGCAGGACATGAGCAGAGGTAGAAACGCCGAGTCTTATGGCGTGTCTACCTACCAGACAATGCCCTCTGACATTGATTACGGAGAAAATGTGCAATCTGGTTATGGATAGCAAAGTCTTACTCTCTCTATGTGGAATGCTTTACCAGATTCTGTTTTTCCCAGTCTTAAATCAATACTTCTGCTTCAAAGCACTTCTAATCTCAAAGAACGGAACCAGTCAGCGCAGCGACATCTCATGATCTCACAATATCATTAACAGAGTTTGAAGCAACATAGTGACGAATTCTTAGCGAACCCAGCAGGCAGGTAAAATGATAAAATCCAATACAAAAAATTAAAGAAAGATCAGTGAAATTTCAAGAATTGCTTTGACATAAAAATTATTAGAAAAGTATTGATTCCATGTTGCCATGCAGAGGGACGCCAGCGACAACCGGGACGGAACATCCCGAGATCACCCAAGTCAACCGACTTATAACTAAGACTTTTCTTTTCTTTTCAGTTATATAATATTAAGTTATTATTTCAATTCTAGACAATGAATTTGGTTAGGCCCTCTATGTGCCAACATTCTTACATTATCATTTTTAAATTCTAAAATTATCTAGTATAAGTATCAATTGAATATATATAGCCCAGTTCACACTGTACAATTAGTTGGACAAACTTAGGTTTGACAAACCAATGCTTGATAGTGTGAACTCTTCATACGACCGCTTGTCCAATTTGTTGGATGGTTTTCAAAAATTTTTGAAAATCTAGAAGTTGGACGGAGTGGAAGGGTATGTGACATAAAGTTGGACGACAAGCTTGATAGGTGTGAACGAAAACTACATCAGACCATCCAACTTCCATCAAACGAAGTCTGTCCAACTAATTGTACAGTGTGAACTGGGCTTATAACATTCAATAAAATAATTATTATTACTTATTATTGATTCCATGGCAAAAAGAGGAAAAACACAAAAGTAATGAGTGTTTGAATATTCCCTGGGGTCTATTTGGAAGTAGAGAAGGGTTAAAGTACTTAGTATGTATGATAGCATGAAAATGTCGTCATAACCGTCAATATTATCAAGACCATCATTAGCAATCCTACAAGTTGTTAACGCATGCTTCTTACTTTTATTTGTTTTTTTTTTTTTTTAGGTATGGTAAAAAAAGTTATCAGATTAACAACTCCAAAATAATCGACAGATTTTTGGTTACTGGCTGAAACATCGTGACCAACCTTCAGTATGAAAATCTGACGCGCCAGAGTATTTCAAGACGCTGAATTTTTTACATTTTCAGAAATTCACTGCGAACTGGCGTCCATTTGCAAAATAACCAGTCTAAGAAATTCGGGTGGCTGGGAAGTCCACTGAACTCGCACCCCACCTAGAAATCTGGCTTGAAATACTTTCCAAAGTTTAAGAAAAAAAAAAAAAAAGATTTTACTCAAAGCTTATCGACATTAAAGACTGTAGAGGCCTGTGAAATAGCACTGCTTCTAAGACAAGACAGAGACTGGATACCCACATATTGTTTGACTATTAAAGGCATCCTCTTAATTGCTCCTGCTTGTGGTGCTGTAAGAAGAACAAAAAATTCAATCATTCCTTACCTAGAAGTATACTTGAAAAGACAACAATGCCAAGCAAATAGCCCAACTTATACAAACATACACTCAATATCGTCAAACTTAAGCGAAAATTAAACATTTAAGCCAACGCAACGGTCTGTCAGCTTAACAAAAATTGGGTCAAGTATAAAGTTACCTACCAAAATAGGAAAGCACATTCTGAGGACCATTGTGTTGAGATAAATATCATTGCAGTCGGTAAATTTATTTCATCAAGCACTTAGTCACTTTTTGGTGCAATAAAACACAAACCAAATGACAAACCACCAGTTTCGTCACTCTGCTCCTGGCCTTATCTTTACCACTCTTATCAACCTCGCTAGTTATCAGTTCCCCTTAATCGCAATTTCGCGAACGTAAAAAGAAAAAAAAAAACCACAAAAAATTTATAATTTAATAAAATTTCAATAAAAATCAAACTGAGTCGAGTTCAAGTATTTTTTAGTGCACCACCAGTGAGTGAGTACCATGAAAGCCAACAAGAGGGCAATAAATTTCGCATGTTTGTCATAAAACATAAAACATAGTGTAAATTGGATTTTTTATCCGCTTCTTGACACACATGTGGATAACTTTGCATTCGCACCTTATTACGCCGCCGTGTCGCACACCGCTCGGTTGGTATATTCTGTTTATTATTATTTTGTTTTCTTTTTTTTTTCCTATTTTGTTGTTGTTTCTGCACACACAGATTCCATGTCGGACGTGTGTATCTGTTGAACATATACCGCCATTTGCCATTTTGATAGGCAAAGCTCGCTGGCTGTAGTGCTACGGCGCAGTGACCCTCGATGTATGACTCATAAATAAAAACATAACAATTTGCATTAAAATCGGTCGCAATCATTTTATTGGTCTGTCCGATCGTAAATCTCGTTTTTGGAATCGAGAGGGACATAGAAGTGTGGTCTGGTTGGATCGCATTTCGCATGTGAAACTTTAGTGGTTTGGTTTAGAGCAACTTGACCCGTGTTACCAACTGCCTCTGTGATGCAAAATCTTTTTAATAGTTAACTGATGACTTTTCAACAGAATTCGGTATTTAGTTACAATTTAAGAGATTCAATTACAACAACTATCTTCGTTGATATAAGAAACGGCAACCAAGTTGTTAATATTTTTTTGCGGCACCCCTGCTCCTTTCACCGCACCACTGTCCTTTTTTATACAAAAAGTGGTGTTACAATTAAAACATAAAAGATTAAAGCTGAGGGAGATTTGCTAAAAATTACAATTAATTTGGTGGTGCAACAAAGCTCGGGGGGTACCTTGCGGCTTAGCAAACGGTCTATTTGAAAACACCTTTGGCGGCTGTGTTATTATTCTTAACGAAAGACCTATGCCAATTCTTCATGGAAGGCGGCGCTACGCGTGAAAAATCATACACACAATGCATACTCATATTATACAGATCAAGGCTACGCAGAAAACGTAAATTTTATTTGAAAGCATCTGACTTGTACAAAAATCGTCTGGCAAAGCTTGGCAAAAACGCTATTATTGTTTTAAAACAATTTGAAGGATTTTTCGTTGGTAATACTGATGGGCTCATATTAACAGCGCATACGTATTCACAACGAAGAGTTCTGGAAGCATTTCAGCGGATAATCGAGGATGTGTACGAAAACAGACATTACAAGCATTTATTTGGCCTCAAACATACAGCAAATTCAAAGCTGCAAAAGCCTCTTTTTTACTCAGCTTTTCGGAATCTGCAAAAACTGGGAACCTCATAAGCTATAAGCTAAAGAAATTATGGGTTTTCGGTTCCTTAAACATTGTCATATGAAGGAAAATAATTTGTAGAGCTGTTGTAGACAAGAGCAAACACTTACAGCCTTATTTAAGTATTAGATTTCACTAATACTCGTTTCAACCTCGTATTCGTTAATACAAGTTGTAGCACTTAATACTCCCTTACGCCAATCCTTATTTATAAAACATTTTTCTATCCGTATTAGTTACGCCTTGCTTATGTCAAATTTTTCATCAAAGAAATAACCCATCTGTAGCTCTGGTTACTATAAACGTAAACAAATCCCAGCTGACTTCATTGTGCACGTTCAACGCATTAAGTTTTTTTAGATAATCTTACTTCTTTCGGACTCTGATTGGCCAGAGTTTCTGTTCTTCTTTTGATACGAGACTTCTGACCAATTAGAGGTTGAAAAAAAGTTAGATTACCTGAAAAACTAAACTGCGTTGAACCCGAAATTTTATGATTTATTTTTTTTTTGTGGTTGGTGGAAATTTTTCTAAAATGGATATTAATAAACAAAACAAAGCAAGAAATATTAGTTTTCATTTATTAATTTATTTATCTCGTAGTTAAGGCAGAGAAAGAATTAAATTATTCACAAAACCAAAATAATTTTCCACTTTTTCTCCAAAAATTTGAACAGTATTTTTCTTACACTTTTATCCTCAATATGACATTTAGACCTTAATACGACCTTAATCCTCCTTTAATACTCCTATGAACCAGTATTAGCTTAATCCGACTCTAATACTGGTGTATTTTTTTTATAAATAAGGTTTGGAGTATTAGAGGGGTATTAAATTCGTAGTAACCCTAATCCGCCGATAATATGAGTTTATAAATAAGGCTGTTAGGCGATTGAGGGAAAATAAAAGAAACTACAGACAAAATCGAGCTCTTATTTTTTATTTGGTAGCTTCTTGTTTAAGAAACAAATGCTTTATTTAATAAGCAAAAGCGAAGCAGTTAGTGATCCTTTCGAAATCAGGTGACATTTAATGTACAGCATTCTAAGCAACTGACAAGTGAGTTATTAAAACGATTGAATATATAATGCAGGGCCAAGTATCAAAGCAGAGAAATTAAACAAGAGTCTATCTATATTCAACGAGAAGTTTGTCTCGTGGAAGGATTCTTCCTCCGATAGAAACACATTCAGCCTTCTGAGTTTTTTCTTCACACGGGACACGCGTAGTTTTTAGTGGTTGTGAGCAGTTGAAATACCGATGTATTCAACTTAATTGTTTAAAAAATAAAACCTGAAAAAAAACAACCCAACAAACACAAAAAGTTCAATTCAAGCCGGACTTCGTATAGAACTTCATTAGAAATTGATTAGTGTATTAAAGAGGACCGGAATAGTAAATTGGTTAGTTCTTTGGTAATGGGTAAAAAAAAATACTTTTGGAAAATCACAAACGAAGAGTCCTGTTTTATAGCTAGTAGCTTGCTAGTGATATATGTGCCTAGATTAAGCTATTTTAATGATAAACCAACTTCACTCATTCATAACTCATTTCACATGATTCAAAAAGGAGATTTAGCTATTTCAGTGAAATGACTACGTTCAAAAATAGCTTCAAAAACATAAATATTTTATTTACAAACCCCACTGACGATGGTAGCTTAGCTTCTGAAGTGTAATTTTTGTTCATTGTTGAAAAATTTAACTAATCTTTCATTTATCACATTAAGGGGCGATCTTTCTTTCCCCAGATAGCGCCGATGGACGTCTAATAGAGTTTGTCTTCAAAGCAAAAATAAATTTTTGATCTGTCAGAATAAATAGGTTCATTTTGAAAGAAAGAAATTTATCTGCTCGTACAAAAGAAGAATAAATAAATGTTCATATAGAAATAGAGGAGATACAATTAGTTGGACAGTCTTTGGTTTTAACGACCAATGTTGGATCGCTTGTCCAACTAGTTGGATAGTTCTCAAATGTTTTGGAAAATTTTGAAGTTAAACGTAGCGGAAGAATGTAATGTCATAATATTGGACGACTAGTCTGATAAGTCACCAAGTCAACGCTGAAATTCCAAGTGAGTAATTACAGCTCATTTCACCAACTCGCATTTAATTAGCTAGTAAATAGATTTTCAGTGAAGAGGAAAGAGGTATACTCACTTCAGTCACTCACTAATAAACGAAATTTCTTTGGAATATCTTAACTCAATTTTAAATTCTAAAAAGACGAAACGTCAATCATAAACACACGTTCATATGATTATATACTATGGGAATATATTTCACTAACCGTTGATCTATACGGCCACTTACGTCTTTCACAACACAAAACTGTTCACAGTGTTTATGACCTTTTCATTCTCTTTCAATGTGTTTTTTTTTTTTCCTTTTCTAAGTGCCAATTTATATCCAGAATATATTGTTCCAAATGTCTGTAGTTTAATATAAACCCTCTGGCGTGAAGAAAAGTCACTGTGCACTTTTACCCGGTATTAATTTTAACCCAAAAGTAGGTACTCCTAATCTAATCCACAGCGATTTTCATAGAACTTTTGGCTCCTTGAGTTTGACATACATATATAAATAAATAAACCGAGGAGACCCGGCGAATAGTGCATTTTTCACAATCTTTCAGGAGGAATTGAGGAGAACTACAATTTTCTGCTGATTCCGAACGGTTAATCGAGAAAGCGCTTTTCATGGCTGGATTTACTATCGGAGGTCTGGCCAATTCCTCGCGAAAGGTGATACCCGTGATAAACATTTATCCTTCAGTTGGGATTCGAACCACGAACCTTCCGGTTAACAGGCAGACAGACCATCACGCCACGGGTACCACAATTTGACATAGTGACTTCAATATTCCTGAAAAACTTATATGACTTATAAAATTCAAAAAGAAAAAACCTCTGACCACTCTAGTGTCCTGCTTAACACAAAAAGCTATGCTAACACTTCGCAGCCTTTGGAAGTCTTTTAAAACATGGTTTCCCAAAATTTATTATTTAAAACCTGAATCACGAAACATTATTAAAATATTCAAGGCGTTGAAAAATGGTATCATAATATTAGATATATAATAGATTTTAGAACGGATAAAGATTTCTCTGTCAATAATGTAGATGGTAATATAATTTGACTTATGACTTCGAAAAGAGGCAAGCCCTTTAAGTTCTTGATTGGATTATTCAATAACAACTTATTGAACTCGTTTTACTTTTCTCAATAAATTCACCAAGTGGAAGCAGATTAATGTATTTGATAGTTTGAGCTTCAAAAAAGCTTCCTTCCGTAGCAAGGCAGTAAAATTTCAAATACATTTCAAGATGATCACCACATTTGGTAATTTTTTCTGTCCTAAACTGGACAACATTTAGACTTCAAATTCATGACAGTAAAAATGTTTATTATCGATTTTATAATCACCAGAGCGCGCTTTGGTTCAAATATGATGATTACCTACTCAACTAAATATATTTAAAGTATCAAAGGGATGATGTTCCTGGAGGTTTAAGTGAATCTCTTAAAAGTGGATTTCTAGTTTTAAAGTCCGGTCTTCCTAAAGTTTTTTGATTCAAGCAAGATGTTCAGAGTCACGGTGAATGCCAATATCTCTTACCTTAAATCATGTTACCTACTTATATCTGACGATTTCAACTAAACTTTAAGTTCACCTGTCTCCAAAGCATTACTCTTTCTCAATCTAGTTTCTTTATTTGTTTCTTAAAAGTCCTTTAAAGTCATACAAAATTACATTTTCAATGTCTGTAGAAGAATATCCAGCTGAAAGCCGTTAACCTAAACGAGTTAAGGAGTAAACAGCTAATATAAAAGCTTCAAAGATTTACTTTTCAGGAAGACGTACAATTTCCCACCTCGATTTTAAAAACCACTTTAAGATGATGTTTGTTATAGACGTAAATAGTGAGGCAATAATAAATACCTTTATTTCCATTTCATGATCATAGCCCATTTGGCAACACTATTTTCACAACAAGCCAACCAAACATGGCCAACGATATAGCGAGACCAATTGCGTTTTGCATTTTACTACGCTTTTGAGTGGATACAAACGCGCGTTAGCACTCACTTCCTAGATAGGGCTTGAATTTAATGCGGGTCTTAAAAGAGCCGCTGCGCAAAGGTGCTACAAACAATGACGGTGAATTTAAATGTCACCCAGTGGTAATGTTGTGTTCTTGCAGATTGGCATTTTGTATAGCATTTTGATAGCATCTCGGTACAAGCGTCCCGTACAAATAGAAAAACAAGCAACAGCAAAAAAACGTGTTAAATTTGTAGATATACCAAAGGAAGGTTGGTTAGTGGAACTGCCACTGAAGACATTTGATTTGAACGGACACGGTGACAATTTGAAGCAAAGGCAAATGGGTTCAAAATACACACAAATCACTCCCTAAGTGTAAATTCCATATTGGCAAGTCTGATCATTTGATGATTTACCACCAAATTATACAGAAAAACTGAAATACTCATCTCAAACCCTACTAATGCCGAATATCTATCACTCTAAAGTCTAAAGTGTGTGGTACAGTGTCGCACGGCTTACTGATTTCATAAATAAATTATCACCGCGTCTAGTGATAGAAACATAATCGTCTTCGGCACCAACACCATGTTGTACATCAGAAGTGTTCACGCATGGCGGCATCTATTTCAAAACACCAGATAACCAAACACAAAGTCACGTAGATACACAATAAATTCGTAAAGATGCCCACTTTAAGCGCTAAGTCAGGCTTAGCCTAGCATACTTTGATTTAAACGGCTATTCCCAGAAAATCCATCGATTTATTCTTTATTGAAATATTATCTATTGGATTTTAACATATTCGGAGGAGTGATTTCATTGAGTTTGTATCAAATGATGGTTTAGAATTAATCGGCGGCTATTAAACTTTAAAGCACAAGGGTACATCATCTCCCGTCCTATACTTCATTCAAGATTTTGATGGATTTATGCAGATGAGCGTCTCTAATTGGAGAACAGACTGTAAACATCAGCTCACTAGCATTTGCTTGATAGTATAATTTTTTCGTCTTGTGTCAGATGAAGTCTTAGAAGACGAATTTGGGTTAACGTTTGTCTGTCTGTCCAATAAAGGCAGAAAAATCGCTGGTAGTTTAGATAAGTATTCATTATGGGGACGAAATTAAGAGATAAATCGCCGACAATGCCTATCAGAATATGATTATTCAATCAAAATGGTGAAAAGGTTTCTTCAGATGTGAGATGTCAAATGATGCCGATTGAATGCAGACGCCGCACTTTCTTAATCGATCTGTCCGTCTCAGGTTGGTTGTAACATGAGGGGGATCAATCAGATTATGCAAATTCGATGATGGTATTTAGTGTGTTTGTATGATTTTATGCAATAATATTGATTGAAAATAAAATAACAATTATTGTATCCATTTCATAGATAAAGATTTACTGTGGCGCGTCGCGCAGTCGTCGTTTAAAATGTCCATTGGCCCAGATTGTTTGGGAGAAACCCGAATTGTTGGTCAGAAATCATGTTGGAATTTTGATTGACGAGCATAACAATTGTAATACACATTTTCAGAGTGAGGATGAATAAAGAACTGAGGGAAGAATAAGTGCATTCAAATGCATTTACTGTTGAGTGGGCTGCCTCAAGAGACTTCAATCATTGCTTTTGTAAAACGTGAATGCATCATAAAACGGTCATTGTTGAAATCCAAGTGCAAGCTTTCCGAGGTGCTGTCGTTAAAAAGTTTACGATATTATTATTGTGTTTCAAGAGTTTATACATCGTTAAAACGTGCTTTTGTTTACTTCTTTTACTCATATGTGTGGAAGGGTGGAGGGAAGCATTACGATCTCTTATACAAAATAAGTTGGATTTGATGTTGGTCTCGAAGTAAAATAAAAAGCGATTTATGTCGTTTTGGAATATAACGCTTGGGGCTCATTTAAAGGTCAATGTTAGGTCCACTTAGGTAATACCCAATGTGAAAAAAGTAATAAATTTTGTATTTGATGCTAAAAGAAATTGGAATAATTTGTGTGGTCTGCAACTGGTTTGGTAAAGTTATCTTTAAAAGAAAAGCGAGCATGGGTAATAATAAAAAATGGTTAGTAAAAAAAAGTTGTTCTTAACAGTCCCCTCTAAGGCAAGATTATTGTTTCGGTAGAACAGCAAAAGTTATAGTTATGGCAAGCGGAAAGATTTTAAGTTGACGAACAAACCAACCACAGCCAAACTTTGTTTCTCAAGAGGAACTAAATTTCGATGTGAGCCACGTAGTGCATACTTTAGAGTGTGTCAAGTCTAAAATAATTGCCAAGAGATCAATGAACTGGCCTTAGTTCAATGAATGAAGAAGTCAAACAAATAGTTTTCTTGGAAAACTATAAAGCGAACATGTAAGTTGTAAGGGTTGCACTGGTTTAATGACTACTCTAGATTATGTTCAACAAACACAGTGCGATCATTAAAAAATTGGAGAGGTTTTGAAAGGAGAAGCCGATTCAGTGCCCTTGTTCTGTAACTATGACATCGATAACATCGATCGAGAAATCGTGAAAACTACAAAATTCGTAAAATTTCGTTCTATAGTTACCACCGCTTATCGCCAAACTTAATCGAGGCGAAAGTTACAGAACAGAGGCATAGATTAGTTTAAAAATTCTGAAGATGCATTCCACACTCGTGTACTACAGCTAAAGAAGGACGAGTACCTACTTCCAATATTGGGTTCAATGGTAAACTGATGGTCTTTCTTAGAGCCCCAGTTTTCGGTTGTGATTGCAATCCCAGCTTTCGGACGTCGTCCAAAAAAGAGAATGCAATTTTCTTAAGTGATGTCAGTGAAGAGTGTTCATATGACAGATTAAGCTTTACTTTTAGACAGCAGCTTCAAACTTAGGACTTTGGTAAGTGTCAAATTCGATGCTGATATTGCATGGGTTCTAAACAAAACAAAATAAATAAATTAACAAAGAGAGCAACAGAACAATGCTATTAAAACCTCAGAGCCAGGCGGATTTGATGGGCCCATACTTTGATGATGATTCCGAACGGCTTAATAAGACAGCGTTTTTCAAGCTCTGAGAGGAACTATCAATTTTTCGCGAAAGGCGATACCCGTGAAAAAACAATTTGATGTTTCTGATAAGATTCACGTGGTCCTACGACTTTCGAAGGGCAAGATTAAGATTAATTTGCCTCGGGACGAAACACATTTCAAGAATCTACAACTTTTGTGCTGATTTCGAGTGAGAAAGAGGTTCTTCATGGCAGTGTGATTGTTCTCGGCAGACTTGGAAGCTCCACACGATAGACGATCTCTAAAGGAAAATAATTTTATCATTTTGGCACCTGAACCACAAGCTCTCACGTAACATACTGACATACTATAGGATCAAGTGACAAGCACTACCTAGACGAGGTTTTTCGAACAATTAATGATCAAATCTATGAAATTTGTTTATTATGCAAAAATATATATGCATATTATTACGTCATGAGTAATAATAGCACGTAGTTCCTGAGCAAGTGGGTGGTTTAATAACCATAAAGCTATTAAAAGGAAGCTCGAAAGGCTTAAAATGTAGTATAAACAGTCTTATCTAATGTGGCGATTCCCACAAAAACATTGCCTGCACCTATACCAAACACTTACAGCTTTTCAGTCAACCAATTTGCTCAGTTATTGCCACAAGCTATCACAAAAACACAGTTATGGGTTTTTTCGTGTTAAAATGAATACCAGGCGTCAATTAGTTTTGCAACCGCATTCACTTCACTTATAGACAAACAATACTTTTCGCTTCAAATGTCCGTTTTCAAATTTTAAGTCTCAATGACAACTGCAGATCCGAACGCATCAACAACCAATGCTTAGGCTAACGGCAAACTGAAATATCTTTTGAACTTTATGTTGTTAAAGGAAGTCATTAAGTGGGAGATATTGAAAGGGTGCCATACCACCCATGGATTCATATAACTTGACTTAACCCTACAATTGCTAGTGTTGTTGATACAAAGAATTTTTATGTGTTCAGGTTTTTAGTTACCTATCTGAACTAACGAAAAAAAAAAAACAAAATTGAAAGTTTGAATTTGATATAATTTTAGTGGAATAAACAAATCAAACCATTCTTTCATCATTCAGTTATTTCTTCAAAACTTCGTACTTGACAGGTTACAAATTGAGATGGACTAAGAAAAGTGGACATAATGACAACATTGTTGCTATTCATTTCTGACATTTAACGAAGTGTTTAGCCATTCAAATACTTCTTGTTCAATGGATTGCTTTCATAACTTGTTAATTCAGCCCATTTTGTGTCCAATGTCTCAAATTCCCTGCGAATCAAAGTCCTAATCATCCCATTCTATTCGACAGTCCTTCGTCATTGAACTGTCTAGCATTAACTTTGTAGTATGATTATTTCACTGATCTATGAATACAGACCGATGAAATATTTTATGAATAATAAAAACAAAATGAAACAAACAGTTTCGAAGAAAAAGTCAAAATTCCATTCAACCTGTGTAACAGATAATACCTACTCTCCCTTATAGCTAAAATCAGTGCAGTGCAATAATACCCACGGCAATAAGAACCGTGGGTCTTATCTCCTTTTTCTTTTGAGAGTAAGGCCCACGGAGGTTATTTCCATAACGAAATGGCAGTAAGAGCTGATGGCCTGACTTCTTTTTTATGTGAAATCAAATCCCATTTCGTAATGGAAAAAAGTCTAACCACTTTAACTTATTTTGAATGTGAATGAAAAGGCACAGGGACGTAACTCCACTAGACATAAGTCCGTACTATAAATTGTGGATTATGGCATACCAAAGAGAAACTCATGCCCACAAGAATAATCTATGAAAATTTGTTTTATATGTTACGTTGTGTAGCGCGGTCAGTTCGTGCGAATTTTTTTCCCAGGAGAGTAGGGATGTCTTTTGAAAAAATAAAAATCCTCCCGAATTTTTAAAACTTACACCACCAATGCTTACTTACTCCACTGGGAATATTTTTTTAGCTTTCTAACTCTATCCGTGAGTAAAAGGTAAGGCGGAGCGATTAAATTTGCCATCGAGTAGAACGGGCTTGATGTTGAGCATAAAGCATTTCCGGGAACTGACCAAGGGCAAAGTAGCGAAGAGCAAAACAAACAACTAAGAAAGTAGATTAAGTTATTATGCATAAGAAAGTGAACTGAGTTCCCATCATCTTATGTCACGAAGTGCGACGTACGTCCATGTAAAGCTGTTCTAATTTTGGAGCTCTACTTTTTGGTACCTCAAAATGTTTTTTCCGTAAAAAAAAAAGAAACTAGAATACGCATAAAGAGCATCCATTATTTTCTTTATCCATTCCAGGAAGAAATAATAGTTTTGAGATGCCCTGTGCATCAGACTCTTTTAAATTATACTTCAAGATGGCAACAAAAGCCATAGGCCTTGATTCTTTTCATTGGTGGGTGTTATTTCTTTGTTTTTTGGAACTATGACCCACGGATCTTGTTTCCGCGGGGTTTGATGCACTGCACCAAAGCAGTACTTAAAAATATTTGAAAACCAAACCAACACTGTTAGATTAGTCATTTGAGGTGAACAATAGTGGCGTGTGGTTCGTGTTCATTTGTATAACACGATCTTTTTGAGTTAATTTGAAGAAAAACTACATTGTTGGTTGAATTCCCAAAACACGAAACAACTCAGTTATTTCTGTTAATTAATGTTTATTAATTAATCTCAAATGAGCTCATTGCAATTGATTGAGATAGAAATCCCATGGTGTTTTCAGAATTCGAGCGAATCTTAATCTGTTATCAGTTTTGTCATTGCAAAAATGCAAAGTTAATCACACAACTTTCAAATAGAAAGTTGTGTGATTGTTAGCTCGAATCAGTGATTGAGAAATGGAACTACATATTTTAACGTGGCATTTCAATGACAAAACTACTAACAGCTTAAAACATCCACAAATTTTGGAAGCACCTTAAATGTTCAACTCGAAACACTGCAGAAAGCTCATCTAATATTGACGAGCAGGAAACTTTTTTCATCAAAATTGACTTAATCATTTCATTAAAAAAAAAAGTGTCAAATGACTCGTTTGACCGTGTGGAACAACTTAACACGACCCATACCGTGGGTGCAATAGACAGCACTTCCTTTTTCGCATTGAGGAGGTTCATACGTAACCAACAACTTATCAACTTTTTTGATAGATCAGTTGTATCATTGGTTTGCAACTGCATTTCACAGAGCGGTGTTTCTCAATAATTGATTGAATCCATCAATTGCTTCACCATGGCATGTGTTCCCAATTAAAAAAAAAGAGTTTGTGGACTTACCGCCAACTTTCAAAAACTAAAAATAGTCTAAATCGTCAATCCAAGACTACAATTATTTTAGAGCCATAAAAACATAACCCCTTTTCAACACACATTCTCTGTAGTATTCACCTATTCCTTAAGTACAGTTTAACATGCACTCATCTAATTAAACTATGCACCACAATTACTCTCCTGTGACTATAACCCATCTAACATCGTACAAGAAAGAACAACATGTAAATTTTGTTCAGTCCACTTCCACTGACCTCTTCCATCCATTAACGTGAAACATTATCACCCGCAACCATCACCATTATATTACTTTGTGATCCTTTTTCTTCGTTCACTGTAGTATCGATTTGGCTTTACATTTTATTTTAGAAGAGCCACATCGAAATTCTACGTCTAAAACTGACAACCATCACGAAGGTCCTGAAGGAATTTCATTAAAAATAAAAAAAAGTGAAGAAAACATTTTATGGATGTCATCATGTCAGTTTTTTTTTTTTCTTTTTTGGTCTGTAGTGTCTGTTCTAAAGGGGTCCTTATACTTCTTTTTTAACTCGTGGGAGGGTGCTCATGTAAAGTTCGCGTGTCCGAGTTCGATTTTCGATAGCAAACACCATTAGCCTGAGTAAACGTGGTTGGTGGCAGCCACGTTTTTGCCGTCGACGAAGCAGATGATGATGATGATGATGATGATGTTGATGAGTCAAAATGTCAAGGAGTTCACGAAAGGATATAGTGATTGAATCACTATAAGCCTACAAACGAACGTAGGATGGAAATGCAGTTCACCAACTGGGTTCTCATTAAAACGGTGCTGGTCACTCATTCTTACCTAATAAAAACAACCCTCGCGCCAGATGCCTATTCATTCGAAGTAGGTATAGTTATGATGACCATAAAAAACGAAACTGGGGTTCAAGAGGGGCCACAGTAAAGGTGTAAAAAGGTGAGAATTAAATGATGGCCGTGGCAGACGATTTATGACATGATTATATGCTTCGGTAGGTTTTTTTTTCAGTTTTTTTGTCTTTGACTCGTGGCGGCCTCAAGCTGGAAGTGGCATATGGCAAGATGAGATAATCTTTTACCCGTGCATTATATGGCACTGGCAACCACCCTTCCAGAAGACGTGTTAAATGTGGTAGGAGGTTCTCATTATCTTGATGATTATGCTGACTGATGAATCTGTTCCCTTAAAGCTGTCCATATTTTTCTAAGTGGTTAGATATTATGTTTCATTTATGTTGCCTTTCAGGAGAGATTGGATACAAATTATGCCGCTTGTTGGAAACAGATGCTCTTCGAGGTTAGGCAATCATTGCAAAACTCACACGTCAAACATAATTAGCTCATTCATTCCTTCCTTGTTACACAATTGATCTACCTATATCGCGGTCAACGGTATGTCATTAAGTCCAATGTAAACAAATCACTTCTTGCGTTCGTTAACTTCTTCATGGACAAGGGGCAACTCTTATAAGCGTCAGACAGTCTCAACTGATTGCAAAGAGGATATATTCCATTTTGAATAATATTGAGCACTCGATCAATGCAAAAAAAGGAAAGGAAAGAAAACAGCTCCGTAAATGAGGAAGCCTACTTGTGTTTGTAGTTTACCCGAATAAGCCACAATTCAGTCAGTCCTATACTGCTTACTACACAATCATACAAAATGAGTAAAGAGGATTTACCAAGGAGACAAACAGATCGAGGAGTTGGACACGAAAATACCAGAGAGTCGAAAAGATTTATGCGTTGCATTCGGCCTCAAGAATTGCATAAGCTGTGTGTGTTGACAGAACGTTAAAACCGCTCGTGTGTAACGTAAGTAGGCTGAAATCTTTCTCAATGGATTGTCATCACAAAATATACGGGTGCTGTGAGATTTTGGTCGAGAAAAAGTATTGCATTAAGTGGCTGCTTCTGGTGTTAGTGGTCAACAAAAGTACAACACCAAGTGGGATGGTATTAATTATGAACGCGTTTGTATAAATATTTTGACTTGCATATTGTGAGCAGATTTTTACTTTGAAATGTCAAGGATTTAGTACATTTCAAGGAATGAATGAGAATAACCGGTCGAAAGCTGAAATATTTGATGAAATTCTGCAAGTAAACGTTTTATCTTAAGACCATATTGAGTGTATAAATACTGAGGCGTTGAATGTTATCTTCCACTTCCGATTACAAAAATATTATTATTTTAAGGCTTTTTTGGTGCTCTTCATACCTACACAGTCATTTGAATAAACTGTAACAAAACCCTTGAGTGCTTAGAAATGATCAAAAGAGATGGGTCACGACAACAAACAAATGTGTATTAAAAAACATTTTCAAAGTACCACCAGTAATTATTACGTTTGGCATAATGTAGGGGTGATTTGCAAACTTTGGACTCAGTGTGACAGCAGACCCAGAAATTTGAGATGGCAAAAACCGAATTAAAAAACAAAACACACTTGCCATTGCCACTCTTACTCTACCTGCTATTTGGACTATAATTCAACAATCCATTATTGTTTTCTCCGTTTTCACAGTAAAATTGAACTAATTATCAAAATTCAAAAACGACGTTTGTAATTCTTTTAAAATTTCAGTTTAAACGAAATATTTGCAATGGAACAAACATACATACAACACCGAAATACGTACCTAAAAGCGACCTACATAAAAGAATATTTAGCTTCGATTAGTTTAAACTAACACTGGGAAACTGAACGAGTTTAAGGTCTCAGTGTTACTTAAGCTCATTTTCTGTTTAACTTTAGTTTAAACTTCCTTTGTGAAGTTATTATGAATTTATTAAGAAAACTATAGCTAAATGGAACAAAAATACAATGCTTAAATATTTTGTTTTGTGATTTTAGCATTAAAATCATTTATTAATTTTTTTACCATGCCGAGAAGGCATTATGAATTTGTATTATTAAATTTATTACTTATTAAGGAAGTTTATCTGTCTTGAGCTCCGCCTGCCAATATGTTCTTTCTGCAATTTTTTACCATTCAAATGCGAAAAACAATGTCCTTTTGGCATCTCTTTTCTGTTTATTAAGGATTTACTCTTGCAAGAACTCCAGTTTTATCTGTGTTCAAAAAAGAAAAAAGTGTTTCATGCCGATTCGGGACGGGTGCGTTTTTCATAGCAGTTTATAAATACTGTCGGAAGATTTACAAATTCTTCGTTAAAGGCGTTACCGGTGAAAATTTTCCTTTCACCGTTTCTGGGATTTGAATTATCAACCTTCTCTTTTTTGAACTAGGCTTAAGCACACTTCGGATCTGAAAGCTTAAAACTTTGACTGTGAATGTTAAAAAAGTTGCAGATACCCAAACTTGAATTATTTCTGAAATTGATGATGACTGAAATGGATGGGCGTTGTACTATTCGGGTAGGCTCTGATTGGTGTCAACTTGGCGGCGCCCAGATGCTGTAACTTATAGTACACGTCAATTGTGCTTACTATACCTCCAAGCGGTATCCACTGGGACCTGGGATGCTCCGTCCAGAGCTGACCTGCTAAACTAGTAAGTGCGAGTGTTGACAAGGGAATCCGGAACAAAAGAATTGTGATCGGTCAACACTATAATTGCTCTGCGAACTATGACTGACTGCACGAATCTCAGTGGTCTACGAGAGCTTTCGTGTAAATGTTCCAGCGGATGAGTTCGAAGGACAGAATCAACGGTGGACTTCAGCAGCCATAAAAGCAGAAAACCCTGAAGGAGCTACTCCAACATATTTGGTTTAAAGGTCTTTTGGGGTCTTTCAATACTAGGACAGGGTATTGAAGTAGAGATGGTGGCGGATGAGCTCCTGGTGAGCCAACGGCAGCACTCACACCCCTGCAGCAGGGTACTGACACTGGATATTCCAGCCCTTTGTGTCCGAAGGGATCCAAAAAGGACCTGGCCCTCCAGGTTGGGGGTTGTGCGTAGGGTTAACTACCCAACCACGTTAAAAAAGGACAGTTCCGAAACAACTAACAGCCTCGGATAACGATAATGATTTCAAAGTTGACGACCCAAGCAAACGAAAAAAGGACAATGACCTCCGGATCTGCACGTGGAACGTAAGGTCTCTTTACGGACTAGGTGCAGCTGGAGAATTAGCGGACGCCCTGGACTGCTGCAAAGCAGACATAACCGCCATCCAAGAAGTGCGATGGAGTGGACCGGGCATAAAGAAGATGAGAAACTGTGACATCTATTATGGCGACTGCTACAGACAAAAGAAACAACGCTTATTTGGGTGCGGATTTGTCGTTAGAGGAAGACTCAGGGATAAGGTGATTAGCCAAAATCCAGTCAATGAGCGTATAATGACCATCCGCATCAGGGCTAAATTCGCCAACATTAGCCTTATATGCGCCCACGCCCCCACAGAAGAGAAAGACGACGATTCCAAAGACTGTTTCTACGAGCTCCTGGAAGAAACGTATGAGCAGTGCCCTAGACACGACGTGAAAATCGTTCTTGGCGATTTTAACGCAAAGCTAGGGAAGGAGGACATCTTTGGAAACACAATCGGTAAGCATAGCCTCCATGACAAAACCTCCGAAAACGGACTGAGGCTAATCGATTTTGCTGCGGGGCTGAATCTTGTTGTAAGTAGTACGCGCTTCCCGCATCTCAAAATTCATAAAGGTACATGGCGATCCCCAGATCAATTAACCGTCAACCAAATTGACCATGTTGCGATCGACGCAAGGCACTCTTCCAGTGTTCTAGATGTCCGAACTTTCCGAGGGGCCAACTTTGACTCGGACCACTACCTTGTTGTAGCCAAGATACGAATGAGGATATCTTGTTCACGACCAGCGCGAACTAACGCTGTGAAGAGATATGATACGTCGGAAAGCTACAATCGCAAGAGATTGTCAATGCCTTTTCCAATCGAGTGTCCCTTCAATTATCCTTGAATCCCATGCCGCCAGCATTAAACATTGAAGACCAGTTGCAGCAATGCCAAGAAGCCATCAGAACCGCTGCCTCTGAGGTCCTGGGTTTCACTCGGCCACCAAAACGAAACCCATGGTTCGATGAAGAATGCAGGCAGGCAAATGCAGCCAAACAAAGAGCACGACAAATGCTTATGCAAACACGAACAAGGGCTGCTTACGATCAGTATAACGAGATTTACAAGGAGAGAAGAAGGGAAGAACACCGACTTCTCAAAAAGAAAAAGAAGCAGCATGAGAAGCGCTCTTTTGAGGAAATAGAGAGGTGCCATGACAGGAACGAGATTCGGAAGTTTTACCAAAAGGTAAAAAGATCCTGCCAGGGTGGCAAACCCCGAACTCAAGCCTGTAAAGACCAGCAGGGAAACATAATTGTAGAGTCACAGTCGCTACTGAGGATTTGGAAAGATCATTTCTGCAGACTGCTTAACGGCGATGAAGACACAAATTCCGCTGTCAGGCAGATTGCCCCATTCAGCTTGGACGATGATCAAGAATGCCGTCCTCCCGACCTAGAAGAGGTTAAGCTTGCCATATGCAAACTTAAATCAAATAAGACTGCAGGTGCAGATGGCCTTGATGCCGAACTTTTCAAGGCAGCTGGAGACCAGTTGGAAAGGAGCATGCACCAGCTGATCTGCATGATATGGTCGAAAGAAAGCATGCCCGATGAATGGAACCTCAGTATCGTATGCCCGATCCTAAAGAAAGGAGACCCTCACAATTGCGCCAATTACAGAGGGATAAGCCTCCTTAACGTCGCTTATAAGATCTTGTCTGCTGTAATATGTGAACGTCTGAAACCCCACGTCAACAACTTGATAGGTCCTTATCAATGTGGTTTTAGACCAGAGAAGTCCACAATAGACCAAATTTTCACATTACGGCAGATCTTGGAAAAAAACCGAGAACATAATATCGATATTCACCACCTCTTTATCGATTTTAAGGCCGCGTATGACAGTATTTACAGAGACGAGCTGTACAGGGCCATGTCTAGTTTCGGCATCCCTGCAAAGCTCGTACGACTATGCAGGATGACTTTGGAGAATTCACGCTGCTCCGTCAAGGTCGGAAAAGAACTCACCGAGACCTTTGATGTCGAAAAGGCTTTAGGCAAGGCGACAAACTGTCATGCGATTTCTTCAACATCATACTTGAACAGATTGTAAGAAACTCAAACGTCAACACCAGAGGAACAATCTTTCAAAAGTCTGTACAATTACTCGCCTATGCAGACGATATTGACGTAATGGGAAGAAAAAAGCGTGATGTCATAGGTGCTTTTGCGAGTATTGAAACAGAAGCGGCAAAAATGGGTTTGATGGTTAATGAGGGCAAAACGAAGTATATGCTGTCATCAAACAAGGACACAGAACATCGACGAATTGGACAAAACGTCACAATAGACAGACATAACTTCGAGGTAGTACAGGACTTCGTCTACCTAGGATCCGCTGTAGACACGGAAAACAACATCAGTGCGGAGATCAAACGGAGAATAACTCTTGCCAACCGTTGCTTCTTTGGGTTAAGAAGGCAATTGAGAAACAAAACCCTCTCTAGAAAAACCAAGGTGACCTTGTATAAGACCTTAATCATCCCAGTCCTGCTGTACGGCGCGGAAGCATGGACCTTATCGAAAGCGGATGAGGAAACTCTTGGTCGTTTCGAAAGAAAAATTCTCCGAATGATCTTTGGTCCCGTATGCGAAGACAATGTGTGGAGAAGAAGATACAACAACGAGCTGTATGAGCTGTACCGCGACATGGGCATAGCCAGAAGAGTACGCATCGCGAGGCTACGATGGTTGGGCCATGTAGAGCGGATGGACCCAAACGCTCCGGCTCGTCGGGTTTTCGAAAGCACATTGCAGGGAAATCGCGGAAGGGGAAGACCTCGTCTTAGGTGGCGCAATCAAGTGGATGAAGACCTCAACCGACTTGGAGTGCGAAACTGGAGAGAGCTCGCCCGAGATCGAAATCGTTATAGAAGGATGTTGGTTGAGGCCCAGGTTCACCCCGAACTGTAATGCCCACCTAAGTAAGTAAGTAAGATGATGACAATATCTAGCGAAATATTTGCACTATATAAAGGAGAATGATAAGATGTTCAGCTAAATCCCAGTTTTCAAATGATATCTACCAATATCGTATAAAACGCACTGGGCCCAGATTTGTTTAGTGGTCATTCACCTTTAAAGTAGCAAATTTCGTATTTAAAGTAGATACCTACTTTAGACGGTATGAATTCAGCTTTAAAAACAATTGTATTGAAACAAGTTGATTAGAACAACTTGATTCTCTGAGCTTTGAATTGAGGGTGAGAGGAAATAGTCCGGAAGTCAAGTCTCAAAATTGGTTTGGTCCACTATGATGGAACGAAAAGTTTGGAATACCCCTAAAAAGCGCAGGGAAAGGCACAGGGACATTAATGTCCCAACTTTTATTTTTGGGACTAATGTCCCATTTAAAAAGTAAAATAAAAATAAAACTCGGGACCTGCCATACAGCCTATATGAAAATATTTATTTGTCACGAAAACGGGTCTAGTGATTTCGATAAAATTTTTTGCGACAGATTAGTTTTTGGTATCTCTCTTATGATGTAAAGTTTAAAAAAAAAAAATACTTTAAATACGGTGCCTCCTATAGTAATTCTCGGTGATGGCTAACGCCATTTTGACGAAACTTTTTCAAAAAAGTTCTAGGTTCTTTTAAAAAAGATTTTGTATCAACAATTAAGAAAATTGAATTTCGGAAATTTTAAGATATTTTTCAAAGAAAGATTGATTTTTCGGCAGATAGGCTTATCATTGCGCCACGGACACCCACTTAAGTAAGACAAAACTCCGATCTTCGATTTGCGAGTAACGTCAAACACATCGGGACATAAGTGCCGATTTTTTTGGCGAACTCTATTCTCAGTATCAACTTATATTTTTTCAATTTCGGATCGTTCGTTCAGAAGGTTCTGTTAGTTGCAAAGGAGGCGGGTTGAAAATGAAAAATGTTTACTTCAAATAATTGAAACATGTGTAGGGGAAACTGGGGCAAATTTTAGCAATCAATTTTCAAAGGTCTGTATTTTTGAAAACTATTAATGCACTTAGGTAATTTTTTTGGTTGATGCATTTAATATTTGGGCAACGAATGGATTGGACATTTTCCTTTTCTATGATTTTTATAATTTAAAAAAATATATTTTGTAAAAAAAGTAATTTTTCCCCTTGGCTTTGCAAGGGAACATTTGACAATACCATTTTAAGCCAAATATATGTCACCGGATGTTGCCTTTTTGGTATTTAAATGGAAAGAAAAGTCATATTAAATTTAACAATTAATTAAATGATATAGAAAATATATATAGGATTTTATTTTCCTTCGATATAAAAATAAAAAAAAAAAACAAAACATAAATAACTTTATTCGCATACATAAAAACTATCAGTTCATTTAGAAGCACCTTGTTGATGTTAAAATAATAGGAATGAACATTTTTTAAACAACTTCTTTAATATAATTATAATTTGCCAAAGTCGACGTCAAATCAATATTTTTTAAGACTTCAAATATTATAGTTTTTAAAAATGAAAATGAAATTGAAAAATCGATCAATTTGACATTTGTTTGGAATTGGAATTGCACATGTATGCCCATTGCAAAAACTAATCACTATGCCAAAATGCATGGGCTTTGTCTCAAATTTAATGGCGGACCATATACACTGATTTACTGTTTCTCATTTCTCCACGTTCTATACTATAGATTTCCGTCGCTGATGCAAGCCAACCCAACCCCTATCTCCTACTCTGAAGATAAGTAGTTTTTACTATAAGTACACTACAGGTTAATTTTCGTGAAAAACAATTTTATATGTTTTAATGAACCGTTCGGAAAAAAAGTTTAAAAAAAATTAAAACGCTTCAGTTTAACAGTGGAAGTTCAAACTGAAGTTCAATTTGACTTCAGTCAAAATTTTAAATTTGAAGCCGCTTGATTTTGATGTGTTAGCTGAACCTCGGTTTAATAACTTAGTGAAGTTTAATTTTATATTGAGTTAACGATATTTCCCTGGAAGCATTTCCCACATTCGGAGAAATGGTAAATAGTATTCGCATGGGGAATTTATTTCTCATTTTACTTGGTGTGTTTCGATATCACTTTTGTAAAGAAAATAGTGAAGTTTATTCCAAAAAAAGCAAATACCGGCTATGCAAATATTTATGTATGTTTTTTATTTTTGTAATTTTATGAGTATTAAAAATAGTTCCAAGGGAAATTTATTTCGAAAGAGATTCACGATTATCCGTAGTGTTCAATGGGAACAAAATATTTCATGAGAAACAAAATCCCTTGGGAGAATGCCAATTTGGCACACTAAGAATGTAAGTTGGCTTCATCGCAATCGCCATTTGTGCGTATTTTCGTGCGATACACATTTTGCGTTTTTTTAAATAGGTGCAGAAGTATCTGCAAAATAATATTGGCTTCTAGAAAAAACAAAATTTTGAACTGAAATTTCTTAACGTTGGCGTTGACTTGAAACAAATTTAAAGCAGAAATTTCAAAACTTCAGCAAAACAAAAAATGAACACCATAACACTAGCACAGTGAAATAATCAAATATAAACCGCAGCAGCCTTTACTGAATTGTTAAAGAACAAAACCAATTTCAGTCTTCAGCAATAAAAATGTTATTTTCATCGTAGCTCAAGCCTCCCTCAGGTCAACCACATAATTTTCTCAAGATGTTTTTGTCTCTTCCAAATTAACTCAATTCAACTCAAGCACCACCTCATCCGTTCTGATTTTGCTTCGATCTTCAACTATAACCATCCCACACCGAAGACTATACTCAGCATGGAAATTAGTCCACTTATCGCACACCAAAGTGCGATACACAACCCACAATCCTCATAAATACTTCCTCTCTATTCTCACGATAGTAAAAAGTACACAATCCATACAACAGCAATTATCAACATCATCACCATCCGAATCGCACAAAATTGCGAGCAAGACAATCAATTTCAGAGACTCACTGCTGTGCCGATGACTCAGCGTGTTACCTAGTTGCCATTGCAAGCCATCACCACCACCAGCCAGGCCAAATCAATTTACCATCATCAACCATTAGATGCTCTTTAAAGACCCATTGCCAACCCGCTATCATTTGCACCGATCGGAACCTACATTCGATCTAATTTCGAATAGAACTCCCTACCGAGAGCCAACGCACAGATGTTGCTAGTATTGTGCATAATTATTGCAACATCCACGCAACATTTTCGCTTAGTTGTCAAACATCTCTCAACGACACGGCGCGAACGCGGCGACGGCAACGCTAGGCGACGACGTCGTTGTCTTAAAGTAGTCCGTTTTACACTCATTTTCTGAGACCTTGCGTAAAGTAAAGTAAAGACTGTGGACAATTATTCGATTGCGCACGTTGTTTACCTACAAAAACACAATCAAATACCATTTCCATGAGTTCATAAATATTTATGCATACAAAATAAAACCTCCAACTATTATTACTGCAATTATTGTAATTTTTAAATTCTATAGATACTTTTGCCATCGTCCCTCAACGCGGTATCCCGTATCCCTCAAGCTTCAACTCAACAAATGGATGCACGCGGGGAGCACTATTGTTATTATTGTTGCATAAGTTCTATTGCTCCAAAACATTTGCATCTGTATCTCCTTTTAGAAACAGAAAAATGAAGCTGCTGTTGTTTGTGTGGCAGCAAAGTGCTACCCACAATGGAATAAAGATTGATACCAAAGTATCTTTTACGAATCAATGCTCGCAACGTGCGCCTCCACTTTAAGTTAAGTGAAGTAAACTGGCGCGCGCTCGCTCCTAATCGTATACCACTGCCTGAGCTTATTGTTGTCGATTGCTGCCGTAGACTAGCTGAACCAACAAAAAAAAAGAGACTAGATGTCGGAGATGAATCACTCTAAATGGGTCTTCAATTTAATAGAGAAAAAAAAGTTTATGCGCAGATCCAATTGCCATTGTCCACAAAATTCAAATTCAAACAGCAGCAGATGGAGGAGGTCCAAAAAGCACAGCTACAGTCACAGAAAGATACACTATCTATGACAGCATAATGCTCTTTTTATATGGAAATTCTCATTGCTCAAGTACGCTCAATCCTATCGCCTGCCGACTTTGGCTTTCATGTCGAGGAGCACTCTTGCAAACTATAAGACCATTTGGTGTTCTTGCGAAATGATGCCCATTGCCTGCCTGCCTTCCTCCATGTGAATTCCGTTTGAAGACAAACTTGCAGTAGGATCGATTTAAATTTTATTGATATCGATTCTGGAGGCATCCATAAATCTTCCCGTAGATAATATCCGAG
Source organism: Melanostoma scalare (assembly GCA_949752695.1). Classification (NCBI taxonomy): domain Eukaryota; kingdom Metazoa; phylum Arthropoda; class Insecta; order Diptera; family Syrphidae; genus Melanostoma; species Melanostoma scalare. The sequence continues at coordinate 188,880,454 of OX456984.1, read as the reverse complement.
AGCAACTCACCTATGCAGATGATGTCTGGCGATATCGGTATGACGGTCCGATCGATATTTATTAAAATGTAATTTGTATTGCATTCGCATGAGTGCGCGATCGCATCGCATACATATTCAACGCGAGACCAAGCGGCTATAGCCAGCTATCTATCGATTGATTGATTTTTATGATTTGATGCATTATAATTTGCAACTGACAAGTAGACCTCGCAAATCAAGTGACACTTTGAGAGAGCCCGCGCAGCGGCGCAAACGACGCGACGTGCGGCCGTCTGGCACGTGTGTTATCATTCGACTATCACAGTGTTGGCCGACCGCTGTGGCCGGCCGATATATCCACAGATATTGTGCGAGTGCTCGTAATCGTAAGCGTTTAACTTAACTGTAATCGTTTGTAATTTGAAAGCACACAAAAAGTGGCACGACCAAACAAATTGCTGAATGTGGAGTGGAATTTTATAATTTCTTGATAATTTGCTGAAGAATTACTATCTATCTGCGAATGGATTGGATGAATTGAATTTACCTGAAACGAGAGAAGAAAAATTTTATTTTATTATTTAGGTTTAAAGGAATTTTAATGGTAATGCGAAAAAATAAAAGCGTATCTGATGTAAAACGGAATAAATTATTTCATAATCGCGAAGCAAATTAAAATTGTTTACACTGCACTTGAAGTGACTGTTTTCGATTAGGCTGTAATGGAATAAAATTAAAACTACTTTATGTTGCTGCTTTGATAAGGAATTAGAGAAGAAATCTCATTAAACATCTGGCAAAGAACGTCATCTCATGATCTGGTTTCGCTGAAATGTAACAGCAATTTTAAATAGTGGGAGAGTAAACCGGTGGCAGTTAAATAACGCTTGGTGAGATAGTAGCTGTAACAAGGCACTCAAAACATTCATCTAACATCTTTAGCTTATTTGCGTCTAGCAATTGAACGCCGCACCGGTTCAACTGGTACTATCATCAAATGAAAGATTGAGGCCAGATGGCGTAACTTAACGATGAAATTCCAGAATCAAGACACAGGAGAATGTACACTTAGTGAAGAGAATCAATGTCTTACTGTCGACGTTTAAATGTTAATCGTCTAAATCAGTCTGAGATCGGCGACCTGAACCACTTCGTCAAAAAATCATCATCCCACAAAACTTCGACACGATAATGGTGACAACTAAAGAAAAAAGCAGGCCAACACTGCAACCGCACCACCAAAAAGTTTGCCTTAGGCATGACCTTATCCATAGTCTTCAGAGTTGTCAGCTTGCTCTGAGGTCATCCCAGTGTTCCCGAGAGGTGGATCACTAGTGCGAATCAGACAAGAGGAAAAATGAATGAGCGCCGATGAATGCAGATACTGTAACGAATATCTCCGGATTATCCAAAGACAGAAGAACCTAGGATCAAACTACGAAGATGGAAATTTGGTAATATCTCTGAGCGTAACCCAAATACTTCACCAAAGAAACTAAATTGCATTGTTCTATAATAAAGGAATTCCATATTAAAGGAACCACTTAGTTAAGTAAGGGACACAACAGTTCTACAAAGGTCTATGTTTAGTACAAAACCCCCAGCTATTCAGTCATTCATTCATAAGGTGGCACCATCAAACAGAAGGAGCCCTCGACCGGCTTAGAGTGCAAAACTTCTCTAAGGCCTCTCTCTAGTCTAGCAGTCGGATGATATCTTCTTCCACTTGCTTGTACAACCTAAGACGAGGTCTTCCCCTTCCTCGGTTTTCTTGCGTGAATATGTCCATCTGTTCTACAAGTCCCAACCTCCCAACCACCATAGTCTAGCGTTGCGTACTCTTCTAGCTATGAGCACGTCGCGGTAGAACTAATTTATTTCGTTGAATCTACGTGTCTATAGCGGATCCTAGGTAGACTAAGTCCTGTACTACCTCGAAGTTATGTCTGTCGATTGTGAAGTTTTGTACAGTTCTGCGATGCTCTCTTTCCTTCTTTGATGACAACATATACTTCGTTTTGCCCTCATTAACCATCTAACCCATTTTTGCCGCTTCTGTTTCAATACTCGCAAAAGCACCAATAAGAACATCATACTTCCTTCTTCCCTTTACGTCAATATCGTCTGCGTAAGCGAGTAATTGTACAAGGCCCGGATTCTACAAGGTCTTAGACGACTATCGTCTAAATTTTAGGTCGTGTTTACGACCCTGAAAAGTGGCCAAAATTTGTAGGACGATAGTTAAATAGCTTTCCACCAACCAATGAAAGCTACATTTATGAAACAATCTTTTGACGATGCATTCTACGATAGACGATTGAACGATAATCGTCTGAAAAAATACGGAATCTGGGCCTAGACTTTTGAAAGATTGTTTCTCCGGTGTTGACGTTTGAGTTATGCACACACTTTTCAAGCATAATGTTAAAGAAATCGCATGACAGTTTGTCGCCTTGCCTGAAGCCTTTTCGACATCAAAGGTTTCGGTGAGTTCTCTACCGACCTTGACGGAGCAGCGTGAATTCTCCAAAGTCATCCTGCATAGTCGTACGAGTTTTGCAGGGATGCCGAAATTAGACATGGCTCTGTACAGCTCGTCTAGAAAAAGATGGTGTATTCGATATTATATCCTCGGGTTTTTTTCAAGATCTGCCGTTATGTGAAAATTTGGTCTATTGTGGACCTCTCTGGTCTAAAACCACATTGATCGAAAGCTTACTTTCAATGACCATATTGACTACGTAGTCAACAAAGCAAAATCAAGACTAGAAATAATTGAGCGTTGGTCGAAAGAACTTAACGACCCGTATGATACAAAGTCTCTTTATATTGGACTCGTACGGTACGAAGCTGCTTAGAGTTCGCTAGTCAAATTTGTTCACCTACATATACAGTCCAGAAACAGTTTTTGCTATTTGCACTTCGAGATATAAACTGGAATGATCGCTTTTGCTTCCACCATATCGTCATAGGTTATTGTTATAACAAATAAACACACTTGAGGACAAGAGGAAGGTTTTCAATTACTTAACAACATTTAAATTTAAAAATCATCAATGGAGTTATATAGTCACCATATTCACTTTCCCTAATCAAATTTAACGTACCTGCCCGTCGGACTCGAAACTATACACCTTTACACGTCAGCTTCCAAGGATGTAATTATTTAGCCAACGAGCTTCTGACAAGATGCTGCAGAACTTTTAATGATTACTATTCTGTTTGTGATGTTTCAACTTGTGATCTATCAAAATTTCATTTGTTAAATTATTTCAAATCAAATTTCATTTAGTTAGTTTAAGTTTAACCGTGACTGTTAGTTTTTAAACTGTAGTTAACACAAAATAAATAAATAAATTAAGAATAGAATTAAGATCTTATAAGCGACGTTGAAAGCTTATTCCTCCATAACTGGCTCACAATTGTGAGGGTCTTCCTTTTTACGGATCGGGCATACAATACTGAGTTTCCATTCATCAGTTAAACTTTCCTCCGACCATGTCATGCAGATAAGCTGGTGCATGCTCCTTTCCATCTGATCTCTTGCTGCCTTGAAAATTCGGCATCAAGGCCATCTGCACCTGCAGTCTTACTTCATATAAGTTTGCATGCTCCAATTCCTCTGGGTTGGGAAGACGGCATTCTTGATCGTCCAAGATGAATGGGGCATTCTGCCTGACAGCGGAATTAGTGTCTTCATCGCCGTTAGCAGTCTGCAGATGTGGTTTTTCCAGATCCTCAATAGCGACTGCGTCTCTATTACTGTGTTTCCCTGCTGGTTTTTACGGTTTGAGTTCGGGCTTTGCCACCCTGGCAAAATCATTTTACCATTTGTTAAAAGTTTCGAATTTCATTCCGGTCATGGCATCTTTAAATTTCCTAAAAAAGAGCCCTTCTCATGCTGCTTCTCTTTCTTTTTGAGGAATCGGTGTTCTGTCCTTGGTTTCTCCTAAATCTCGTTATATTAGTCGAAAGCAGCTCTTTGTTCTCTTTTGCCTCAACATTTGTGGTGCTTTTCGTTTGGCTGAGCAAGAAGTATTTTCTTAGATTAGGTGGAAGTGGCTGTCAGCCAATGAGTACATTGCCTGACACACTTAGGCCGCAAGGGCCCATTGTGATACCACAGAGATCAGCAAGTTAATCACCTACTGATCTCAGAAACCAGATGTAAGATTAACGAGTTGATAACCCATTTATCTTCCATTACGGGACTAGCCGGTTAATCACCTGCTAGTCGAACCACGCGGAACTTTTAATGTATTTCGATAGACTTTTAGGGTCTATGTAAGCTTAGTCGCTGGTATCATCGAAGAAGAATTCACAGAGATGAGTTTTCCTCCTAGGAAGTAGTGCAGAGCATGAACAAAGAAGGTGTTGAACGGTTTCTTCCTCTTCTTCGTCCATGCAACTTCTGCAGAAAGTATTGGAAAACACACCAAGTCTTTTGGCGTGTCTTCCTAAGACAGTGTCCCGTAAGAACACCTATGGTAGAACAGGCTTTTCAGGGCTAACAAACTTTTCGAGCGAAGTCTTTTCTTACTTTCCCTGAAACGGAATGAATTGTTGAATCCACAAAAAAAAATTACAAAAATCAAGATGGGCGGTGCCGATTCGCATGCAACTGCAATGCAAATCACAGTATTTCAAATAAAAAAACATGGTTTCCTTGATGGAGTTAATATTTGCGCTTATGCCAATCGACGCGACACGTTATGTTTCTAAAAATGTCTGTAGTGGCGAACGAACTAGAAATGACGTTTGATCGCTGATTTTTACACAAGATCATAACTTAACTCCTCATAAAATAGAACTTCAACAATTGAAAGCGCAGAAGATTTTGCAGATTTCGACTCCAGGATTTCGGAACTGTGGGTTTTCATAGATTCGGATTTCACAATTTTTGGATTAAAACCGTGACCCAAGACCTAATATTATCTTACCGAATTTACTACTGATAAAACCTTATTATTGAACATAAAGCCGTGTGGAATTGTACTAAAATAATAAAGAAGAATGTATAGGTTATAGGTATTACCAACTAAGTCAAATAATGTACAAATGTACATTCCTAAATGAATTAGTTTCACATCTTTTTCAAACCATGCAAGTCCCTTTCTATTTTATTGTCCACATAAACCTAATTTATCACTCAGCCAGTCTTCAATTCCAGACTTTCGAAGGAAAAGAAGAAAAAAATCGAAATGATTCATATTAATTAGTGCCAAGCTAAGACCAGTAAAACAAAACAAAAAAGAAATAACAACAATTTCTTAGAAAAGCAATTATTCACTCCAAGGCTTTATTTTAACGATATTTTCTCTTGTCCAAATAAATTACAAAGGACAAAGCAAACGCCAAAGCATGGATAATGTTTCTTCTGCGTGACTTTCATGCGCTATAAAAGCAATAGCCAACAAAATGGAGCACAGCTAGGTATAACGTACCCCGCCGCGTAGAATTAAATACAAAATGGCAAACAAAATACCACCTCAGCGGGGATGGACGGTGGACGGAGGGTGGAAAATTTATTCGACTTGACGTCGTAATGGACATGAAATGTTTTATTACCCTCCATTAAATGGAGTCGACAGTGTTTTGTATGTAGCGGGGGACTTTCACCCTGACCAACCGCAGGTAATCGTTTTTCTTCCCCATTCTTCAGCTTCTTTCTGTCCTCTTCAGCCAAAAGCACTTTTAGCTTTCTGTGGTGTAACATTATAATGGCTTACGACCAATCTATACATTGTAGCAGTAGCTGCTTTAGATATACATTTGTGTTCTAATGCTTTTGCTAGGGTGAACTGAATAATTTGGGGGTGGATGAGGTGTAGATAGCTTTACCGACTACCTCAGCAATTAGCTAATGAAATTCTCTCTTGTAGTGAAATGGTATGGCAGCCATCGAACTTTGACTTTTGTTTGAAGTTTTCTGTTTCGTTGTGCTTGGGTTTTGTAGTAGGGGGGTGGTTGAGGTTGAGTAATGGATGAAATAAGTCTTAGTTTTGTGAGGGTGTTTTTTCTGGCGCTGGGGTAAGCTTCGATGTAGCCATTTTACTTATCGTTCAACAAATTTTGTAATGCTTAGACATTTGTTACAATAGATAATTTTTCTTAATAACGATTTAAATGGTAAAATGGTAGTATTTCTAATAATAAGTGAAAGTCATTAGCTAATATTTTGTTTCCATATCGAGTTTTCTTTTGTGCAACGTTTTCAAGAGTTTGTTCCGTTAAAACTCGAAAGAAAGTTATAGTACTTGATTCTCTTTTCAGCGGCGTAGAAAGTTTTTAAGGTGAGATTTTGTTAAACCTAAAACAAGCAAAGGAAGAGTTCTAATGACATTTTCCGTCAGGTTCTGCTAAGTGGTAGGCTTCCCGTGGAAGATCAATTAGATTAAAGTGACATCTTTAAAAAATTATTCGAGAAATACTGAAGGTTCCATTTACGTCCTAAACAATAACCTTCAGTCCTTTCGAAGATTATAGGAAAGTCTAAGGAAGAAGATGGTTAAAAGAGAGGATCATTCCATTTTGCGGTAAATGGAAATTAGGTGGTCTTAATTTTTTTTACGGTAAAGTAATTACTAAAATTCGTACACGTAAACATTTAAGTGTCCTTTAAAATTTGCTAGTACATACTGCGGGTGAGTGAAATAAAAAAAAAGCGGAAGTGTCTCTATGCATCAAAAAAAAAAATTGCGTAGGTGTTGGTTCGCTTAACACCGCTTTAATTGCCAGAATCGTGCGAGTTTTAGGTGATATTAGTTTTTTCATTGAAAAGTTAAAATAATATAATTTTTCAATTACATTACCTGCAGTTAGAAAGTTTAAAAATTTTTAATTTAAATTCAAATTCACGACCGAACAAAACAAATTTAGTACAAAATAAAATTATTTAACTTTGCATTTCAATGACAAAACTAATAACATCTTGAAATTCTTGTCTTATCAAAAATGACGTAAGTAAGTATACAGGTAATTCGTGTTACATACTTTGGGATGTGATTCTTGGTCATATTCTAAGAAAAAAACTGTTTTACAGTAAAGTTCGCTTCTCATCTTTGACATCATCACTTTTTGACAATTTATAAAAAGGCTGACCTGTGTTAAATTCGATTTCTCTGTCAATACAGATGGTAGAGACCTAGTTTTAGACTTAATTTTTTGTAGAAATAATTACCTTTAAAACTGTATTTAATTTGGGCTATTACAAGCTTAGGGTTGCCAGATTTTAAATGGTGTTCAAATTTTCTTCCTCCAGCAAAGTTTTGACTTTGAGGTACTTTTTTTCAGAAAATGCCTGCTAAACATAGAGTTTCTTTATTTTTAAAAGATAAACAAAACAATAATTAAAAAAAAAAACTTATTAATAAGCGCACTCAAAAACCCATATATTTTGTGATATGTACTTGGAAAAATCTAAAACAAGTAAAAAATAAAATTGGGTTTTTTACGTCTTGTATTACAACAGCTGGTTTTCCAAGAATTGATTGTTTTAAGGTAATTTTTATGACTGTGCACAGTACACTGATGAAAAGGGTAAAATGTGTATTTGGCCTGCTATCAAAATCCTTATTGGCTTACCTCTTCTCAGGGAGATTTAAGTTTTGGGTATGAATGTTCAATGGGTAAATAAGTCATATAAGAGAATAAGAAAAAAAATGTGTTGATTTGTTCATCAGTTTATCAAAACAACTCTCGATTGAAGTTTCATCAGAGAGCTTTTTGAAATTCCTTCATTTACGAAAGAAGAAAACGCAGACATTTTATTGTTTTGCAATGGAAAGGAAATTCAAAAAGAGCGCAACGAAGATACCAGGAAATTTATCCTAACAGACGACTTCCTTCTCAAAATGTTTTTGGAAATATGTACCTTTCGAAGGCTTCGAGAAACTGAATCAGCATAGTAGAGGTATCGAGAGCCAACATACACAATGAAATCCAAAAGCGGGCTCTGACATGCATTCAAAGCGAAGGGCACTTTGAGCACTTGTTATAATTTTTTTGTATAAAATACGTAAAAAACTTCTAAAAATACTCATATTATTGTTTTATTCAAACAAACATCAATGCTAAAAATCTTTCTTATTTAAAAAAGGTTTGACCCATTTTGTATTTTTTCAAGTATCATAAAATGTATGGGTTTTAGTGCACTTATCAATATTTTTTTATTATTATTGTTTTGTTCATCTGTTAAAAATAAAGAAACTCTGTGTTTAACAGGCATTTTCTAAATAAAAATGACCTCAAAGTCAAAACTTTGCTGGAGGAAGAAAATTTGAAAGTGCCCTGAAACGAACACAAGGGAGTGCATGGCTTCGTTGTCCTGATCATTACTTGAGTGACCTCTTGATTTAAAATGTGATTTAAAATGTTCAACAAAGGTTGTTGTTCAAAAAAAAAATTTAGGTATCGAAATATATTTTTTTTTCTTGAAAGTACACCAATAGAGATTGCAGATTGAGTGATGTTTCAGCAATTTGGGGGCCCCTGGTGATTGCGGGGCCTTGGACCCGGGCCCAGTGGTAAAGAAATGTCTGTGCTTGACAGCTATCCCCAAAGCTGGAAGTTAAAGTTTTAGGACTGGAAACTAGTAAGACAATAACTTCGAGGCCCTTTTTTTCAATCAATGACGTTGTTTCTTGTATTTCCTTCAGTGAGTAAAGAAACCTAGCAAACCCCTTTCTCTTTCTTTCAATATAATTTTGAGTCAAAGGAAAACTTTTAAGGGCCTTGACGTTTAATATGAACTTTTCTGAACATGTTAACTTTTCTGTAAATAAGGCTTATGCCTGGTTTTATCAAAAGATTGAAACGATGAAGCCAGTGTTTAATTTTTCTGACAAATAACATATGAGAAGTAGGCATTCTAATAGATTGACGTAGTTGAGTAAACAGCAGGAAGAAACAGTATAAAATTACCACATGCTTTTGTACGAAATGACGGTTAAGAAACGCGGTTCAAAGAATTTCCAGTAGATCTGGTGACACCATCTGGCAAATAATTAATTGTCAGAGTCACTTGAAATTCTAAAACCTACAATCTTTGACAATGACAAACCCAAATTACACCAAAAAAAGTTGTCTTTTTAAACAAATTAGGCAATTGTCAAACTTATCTTCAAAATACTATTTACAAAAATGAAAATGAAGACATTGGTGACTCTCTGCTGTCTCTATTATCGTTGCAATGTTAACTCCGGCTGGCTATGCCACCTTAAAGTTCTTATAGATCACAAGACCCCGAGTCTTCACAACACTTGATAGGATACGCCATAAAGCAATTCAGGCAACTATTTTTTTTCTTATTTGATCTGTCACAATGACACTAAACGACAAAGATTTAATCTGTCGCGATTAACCACCCGGATGCATACCTAAAAATATATGTGGAATATTCCCCGTAATAGTGCTTGTGCATTAACAGCTTTTATATAATCCTTTTTATAATAATAAATCGACTATAAAAAAGTAATAGAAAAACGAATCTATATTCTGTATCGCGCAAACACCCGCAATATTAAACCATTAATAATCAATTCATTTGATTAATTCAAGGGTACCACTGCTATAGTTATGCCGTTGAAGTCGATGTCGATGTCGACGTCGACGCCGTCGTTGTTGTCGTCGCAGTCGATATCACTATATAAGATGCTGTGAGCTAAATACCAGTTCAAATTGCTTGGCTGTCACTTGACAAATTAATCACAGATCATAATAATAATTACCAGCTGTCTAATTAAATTATTTGCATTTCAATTCACCGGATCATATACATGCATTCACACGGCCACCGCATAAGTCGCAAACATCTGTAGTATAGGTTGGTTCGGTACCTATGCAAACTATGCCGGCAGAGTTGGCGTGCGCCACGTGAAACTGCACAACATTGCTGAAGCTTAAAAGGCTCGACGACGACGCGACAGTTTACCCAAGTGTGCGCCAAGTTTACCCATTAATTATTTAGCCATATTCTTTTTAGCAATATGCACTTAGGAACCTACGCCCCTGCCTCAGTTCCCAACAATAGCTAAAGAAAACTCAACTCTTTGACTCTCAGCTCTCAGGTGAGCTTAGCATCACAGCACACACAGGAAAATCCTAATTGCGTTAAAAATTGCCTGACAGGCATAAACGGACAAAATATTACCAATCGTCTGTTATGCAAATCACACTGCCCGAGATGCCAAACAAAAACACTATTTCAGTCTCACAAAGATTGCGAAGTAGTTTAGGTATACCTTCACTCGTCTCTACTCGCATCTATGAGGTTGATTTTTATCCCAGGGATACTGTGGATTTTGCTCTAAAAATGCCATTTAGGTTCGAAGTCATATTGTTTTTTTGGCACGCGGATACTTTTTGGGGGGCCCACAGGAGGTAATTTAAAGGGAAATCTATATGGGCGATATCCAATTTGTATCTGTCGCAGAGTCGGGAAAGATACAGATTTTTATTCCTTCGTTCTGTAATAATAACCAAAGCAGCAGATATCTCTTTAGCACCCAATTGTGGTGGTGATTTTCTATCATTTGGCCGTCATAACGTCCTACGTCGGGGTCGGCTGCCGACACCACAGCTCCAGCGTCTCTCCAACTAACAATAACGACGAGTGATGGCGAGGTTTTTGTACACCTAGGTAAGGTACTCCTTTGGCTAATAACCTAATGCATCTAAACTATCGCTATATAGAGACTCGAGGGGATAAAAAGATAAATATCTGAATTTTCTATTATTATTCCGGTCGATTTATTTGTAAATTATAATCGTTGTGATTTATGCCCCGATAGAGGGGCTGGCCGGAGGAGGTTGTCTTGTCTTTGTTTGTAAGTTTGGCGCGGATAAAAAATTCGCTTCACTTAAGCCGTGTTTTGTAAATTTGATTTGTTGATTGTTGCCTCATGTAGATACTTACTTTTAATTGATGTGAAGTTGTCGCTCTGGCGTTAAGGACATTGAATTGTGTGGCAGGCGGGTGGCGTTAGCGTTTAGCCTCGGGTTTCTGTTTGCTTTTTTTTCATTTTTTTTCATTTTTGATTGAATTGTGTTACCATTCACCACGGCTGAGTCAGGCTGAATAACTCTTAAAGTGCGTGGTAAAGATAAACATTTGTTCTTCTCACTCATTGATGTCGAAGTGACTTCCCTATCTGCTCTCCCCCAGGAATGCCATAAAAAAAAAAAAAGTAAACTAAATAATGAAATGGATTACAAAAAGGAAGAAAAAAAAATAACATAGAAATGAATTCTCTGTAGACCCTATGATCTGGTTGACCCATCGGCCACCGTAATTCGATAACAAGCGACGCGTGCCACACTTCAATAAATAAATGTAAAAATAGCGTGTCCTGAATATAATGCCGTCGTCGTCGGTCGGTCGGTGGTGGACGAGTCCCCGTGTGGACATTTTATTTATATTTGTGTCCATCATTCCCGAGGAAGAAGAAGAATGGTTGCGTGAATATGGCTTTGGCCTCTTTGACCGACATGTGCCCTCATTTAACACCAAAGCAAGCCAAAGCTGTCAGAGGGCAACGAGAATTGAATGTTAATATGTTGGAGAAGATACATTCTTCCTTTCGCGGAACCGTCCTCATTCATCAAAGATGTGGGTTCCTTTTTTTTTGTTTTTGTTACTTTTACTTTTGATGTCATGAGGTGGCATACGAATGAGTTAGCATAATTATAATATTTTCCCTGGATGGTGTTTAAATAAAAAAAAAGAAGAAAATTGTGTAATGGGAGAGGGCGGTAAGTGTGTATACCAAATTATGGCAGTTTTGTTAATTAATTGAGACCTCAAGTGGGAGACGGATGTATGATATGGAAGGGGTGCAAATTGTATGTGTAGGTGCTGGAAGAGGATTAGAATTCTGGTATGTCAAGCAGGTAATGGATGAAATTACGTTGTTTGCAAAGGTTCTAAGCGAATAAGTGGAAGTAATCGTGTAATAAATGGGGAAAAATAAACATGGCGGTAACTTTTACGGATCCGACTTGACGTTTTTCCCGGATTGCAGTTTTTTTCCTCAGAACACTTTAAAAAAGCCAAGGGGACGACACATGATTTTACGTTTAAATTAAAAAAAAAAAACAGAAGAGGTAGGTTCTAGCCAGAACTTACAATGCATAGTGTAAACAAAGCCCAACTTAGCCAAGGATTAAGCTTATGATATCAGAGTTCTGACGTGTGTTTTTCAGCAGAATCTCACAGAGAACAATATTATGGTTCCGTTATCATAATCTAAGTTCGAAAACGGAAGTGTCATGAAATTTATATTATCTAAGCACGAAACTCAATACTCAAGTGTCAGTATAACGCTCCCTATTCTTTTAAGTCATTTAAGTACGCGGTGCCCGTGGCGTAAAGATTGGCACGTCCATCATCTGTTATGTAATAGGTTGGTGGATCGAGTTCCAGAAGTATCAGAAGAAAAAGTTTTTACACGGGATTTGTCAACTCCTCCGAGCCGGCTCGTCAGATGATGCGATTGTCATTTGGCGAAACGAAAATCGGTTTGTCGATTAAGCTCGTAAAAGTTGACATTTTTTGAGTTTGGCGATTTTTATTTTTCTAATCGAGATTCTTATGTATTTTCATCATTTTTCCTAATTTTAATTGAACATAAAATCTTTCATTGAAATTTTTAGAACGTACCCATTGAAATAGGTATTAAAATACGCCCATGGCTGTGTGTGAAATGGGTTAAAACGTAGGCCAAAATCTCTACCGCGATTAAAATTTGAAGTTTGGTGTGCGATGAGCTCAAATTTTGCTTATTGCTGTGTGAATTGGGTTAAAAAAGCAATTTTTAGCCCCATTTTTGTTGGAATTCCTTGAAAAAAAAAATTTTCCTTGTTCAAGTAGTTTAATTCTTTATACAAAACTCAACTTGAAAGGTATATAGTTGGTAATCTGATACAGAAAACGCTACCAAATTTCAGTTTTACTATTTTTCCCGTTTTTGTATTGTTTAGATGAAATTTTATGGCAATAGTCCCGAATATCTTTAAATCGATTCCCATCATTGATAGTTTGTAATCAATAATATTTTTATTTATTTATTTTATTTATTTTTATTTTCATCGTGACACCCTATACCGACAAGTATACTTATACATGTATGCATTTTCGTGTTTATAATTTTTCTGTTTCTTTCAGAGCTTACCGTTTATCGTTTACAAACTGATACCAACAACCTTTTCTGTCTATTTTGGGAAACGTCAAATTTTAGACCGTTTAACCTGTTCCACAGCTCGATAAACTTTTACCCGATTTACTCATTTCACTAGTGTGAAAATTTAACCAAAGTAACAGTTTTAACCCAATTCACACACGGCCCAACTCAACAACCCATCCCAATTTTAAGACTTATCATTTTATATGGCATATTTATGGTGTTATCATCAACAGTATTGGGGCCAGAAAGCAATCTTTATATACTAGCTGAGCCGCACGGCTTTGCTCGGGTCTGTAGTTTTAAGCTTCCCGTTCTCGTTTTTCCTCTTCCGTGGGAATTTGGGGATGAAATATAATCTTTCTTACTGTGGGACTATGTGGCATCCTAATGCTGAAAGAATTTTTGAAATCTGTCCAGTAGTTCCTAAGTTTCCGTTCCCAACCAATTCCTGTTGGAATCTTCCGTTCCCGTGAAAATATGTGAATGAAATATAAATCTATGTCACTGAGGGATAATGTAACATCCTAGAGTTGAAAGAATTTTTGAATTTATAGTTCCCGTTCTCGTTGCCGTTTCTGTTTTTGTGGGATTATAGGGATGAAATATAGTTTAAGTTACTGATGATGGGAGATAATGTAGCACCCCTAGTACTGAAAGAATTTTTGAAATCTGTGGAGTAGTTTCTAATTTTCCGTTCCCAACCCCGTTCCTGTGGGAATATGGGGAACAAACCTTGACAGGAACCATCTCTGGACAAAATTATGTCTACCCTAAAAGCTTCATAAAAATCTGTTTGGTGGTTTAGTAGTCTATACCGGACATACATACATATTATATACATATCTATATGGGTGGTTTAGGAGTTTACCCCGGACATACATACATGCATACATCCTATTTTATATATGTATATGTATATATATTTCAATTTGTTATAAAAAGATCAAAAATATAAAAAAAAAAACAGTCAGAAAAATAGTATCCAAGAGGGAAGAGGGAAAGAGAGAGAGAGAATGAGAGAGAGATAGAGAGAGAGAGAGAGAGAGAGAGAGAGAGAGAGAGAGAGAGAGAGAGAGAGAGAGAGAGAGAGAGAGAGAGAGGGAGAGAAACAGAAATTTAAATTGTGATTGTGACATTGAAACTGAAATCGAGATTGCTAAAATCTTAAATTTAAATTTCACACAGCGGCTTCCCTGCTGAAACAATATCTAAACAGTCAATTAGCTGTAATTGAAAGAAAAACATTTTCTTCAGCCAACGGTAACGCATTAAAATGCAAATTTCCTCTTTGGCAGTGAGTTTGTTAACAACAAGCATTGGGCCAACTCCTGCTTGTCTGCTTAAAATAGTCTTATTAATTTAAGACGTCATTCCTTTATAGAAAAATCCGCCATCAAAATGCGTAGACAAATCGGTTTTAGCTCTTTAATGCAACCATATCATTCTCTATCCGAAATGATCGTCAGTGTATGCTCCCAAGTATAGATTGTCTCTCATTAAACTACACCCTCGCTCAATTAAATTCAAATTCGTGTCTACAAATTTCTGCATTTGGCAACATCCATATCGGCACATCTTCCGTGTGGCAGATCAGACACATTGCAAACGAAAACGAACAAGCATACATAGCTCATTAATTAAACACCTAAACGTCTCTAAAAGACGCCATTTAAACATGCAATTTAATTGCATTTAATTAATCAGCTTTACAATTTATGTCGCCTGTTTGCGAATACGCAAATAAAATGCAAAACAAAAACTCAACCAAAAGGCCATGTAAATCTGTGGTTGTATGGATTCGATATTTTACAATTGCTCTGCAGACTTTTGCTTTACAGGCTTCGGCTAACAATGCAACCGCCTTGTGCGCCGGCCAGC
Source organism: Melanostoma scalare (assembly GCA_949752695.1). Taxonomy (NCBI): domain Eukaryota; kingdom Metazoa; phylum Arthropoda; class Insecta; order Diptera; family Syrphidae; genus Melanostoma; species Melanostoma scalare. Next base: position 188,865,413 of record OX456984.1, on the reverse strand, counting down.
CGCCACCGCCGCGCCGCTGGTATTGCAGTCTGACTGATTGCGCGTTTTGAGCCTACATAATTGAATTTTATGCACCATTTGGTGGTGGAAGTTGCAATTGCAACACGACACAACATTATGCATCCTCTGCTTCTTTTTTCTCACAAAACTATCATGAAACTTATTTCATGCAGGTGTTGATGATGATTATGGTGACTAACAAGCACACCACACGTTCTCCATGTTAGACACACATATATGCTCTGCTGTCTAGTGTGTCTATATGTCCAGTCCAAGCACAACGCCTACACTACATTGGAAAACCAATCAATCGTTTTTATTTTTCATATGTAATTCCCACGGTTAGAGTGTTCTTCGTGGCGAGAGCAGCCAGTGAACTTGAAGGTGAGGAGCCGGAAAAGCCAATCGAGTTGGAAAATTACAGCAACACATCGAGCACTGGAGGAAGTGTGTAAGGAGGAGACCGAAAAGAAAAAACACAATTAGTAGATCTCTCACCTCTATGTTAAACGACAGAGGCGCACGCAGCCTTAATTGCGGCAGGTCGCCAACTACTTGACGAAGGCTGTAAAGTTGAATCAGGTAATGTTCCCACATGAGTTTTTCTTAATTTTTTTTTGTCTGCGCGGTAACACAAGATGTCTGTGAGTTGAGAGTGCCATTGCATTGACGATCAATTGTAATTATACTTTGGTAATAATACCAAAGTGCATGTAATGAAACCAACGCGTTTTTCATTTCATTTGGGTGGTTTGTTAGTCTAGGTGTAGTCAGCTGCATCAAGGACGTTTAAATAAAGCCTGATGAATAAGACATTGACGTTTCGTCTAGTTATCGAATGAAAAAAAAAAAAATATTTAAATATAGAAATCACGTCTTTCATGACGTGGTTTAAATACTCTCAGTAGGGTGCCTTGCTCGAAGCCAACTTGAAATATGACGGCACATTCAATAAATGTGAAATATGCCAGCAACATTTTTTTGAGCGGAAGTAGAGCCAAATTGAAGTACATAGTAGGTGCATGGTATTAGGAGAAATATTTACTGAACGCTAGTTACCAATCAGACATTAAATTTCTCTGACTATGTTGTGTCAATAGCATGTAAAACTATAGCACTCAGCCTTTACTGCAACGCACCACAACAATGTGAAGGTTATTTCAAATCGACATTCAACTTTTAGGAGGTTTACGCTACAATACAAAACTCAACAGAAAACAAAAATTACTTTTTCATGGGCATCGCCTTAAGCCTCAACTACATCGAAAATTTCTATAAAACTAAAAAACAAAAAATTTCTGTGAAGCTTTAGGGAGCTGGTTGCAATTAATGCTCAACAAGTTCTTCAATTTATTTGAAAATTTGTAAAAACAATTGACATTTATTATAATTTGATATTTTTAGAATTTGTTTTGAAAACTAAAGAAATTTTACTGATGCAAACGGTTCCCTTCAGACAAGCGACTTCATTTAGGCTCACGAAAAAAAGTCCAGTGGTGTTTAATCGCCCGATCTTGGAAGTAGCTCACAGGTTTGAAACTCGAAATTATTTAAAAATCGGTGTCAACAGCGATTTTGTTTCCAGACAATTTACCGAACGTAGGTGTGCCATGTGGTCATGCAGCTTTAATTTTTCCAAGATGAAATGAGAATAAATCTAGTGACAGCTGCCAAAAAGATCAACTCTACAAAGTATTGCCAGACTGAAAAATACACGTTAAAAAAACAACTTTACTTAACTATATAAATAATAAAATATTTGGACCCCAGCAAGCTAGGGAAATGAAAGTACAGTGAAATCTCCCATAAGCAGACACTCATGGTCTCCGATTTTTCGTCCGGTTGTGGGAGCTGTCCGGTTAAGAGAAAGTTTTTTTTTTTTAATTTTTAAAATGATTATTCAAATGAATTTAAGGAAAAAATATGTACCTAATACAAAAAAATCCTTTTGAAGTTTCATTGGTATCACTAAAAACAAGTTTAGCTTAGGTAAGGTAAGATGTGGCATTCAGGATACGAAGTCTGACACACTTAGACCGCAGAGGATTCATTGTGATACCACTGAAGCCCGAATGTTGTTCACCTTCTAGTCCCCAGCTAGGGGAAAAGAGAGATGATGACCTCTAATCGAACCTGCACTAACAAAGTAATCACATGTTAGTCAAATCATCTAGAACTTCGTATGAAAAGGGAGATACTTTTAAGGCCTTTGTTGGCTAAATAGCTATGGTGTCTTCAAAAAAGTATTTACCTAGGTAAGTTTTTCGTCTGTTGCGAGCGCAGGGCATGAACAAAAGAGATATTGGACTGCTTCCTCCTCCTCGTCGTCCATTCCGCTTCAACAGAAGTCATGATGGGTTTACCTATTAGGCAGTGTCCTGTTTGGACACCTCGTATATAAGGTATATAAGGTATGTATACCTATGGTGGAGCTAATATGCAGACGATTTATTTTCAATAAGCTCCTTGAACGTTTCTAGTCTACATATGGTTATTTATTAGTTATAAGGCACGTTATACTCTGCGTCCATTTAGTGCTCAGATGCGTTCTTCTTTAGCAAAAGCTCACATGTTGAGATAGGGGTATCTTTGCTGCTACTTTCCGGTTTAGCTTAAACATAAATATTTCCTTTTTAAATCATTACAATGACACCGCAGTTCTGACACTAAATTTTAAAGTCACGGGTATTATTTTTGGACTTTAGGTAATTGAGTTTACCTGTTAATTTTTATGAAGCTTTGAAACAACATAATAGAATGTCGATATCATAAGCCTTATCTACAATCAGACCTGTGACACTTGACCTCAGTGCCAAGAAACACCTTCATTGAAGACACTGACCATAATGTTTTGATATATCACGAGCTGATGTAGGTTTAACACAAGCTTTATTAAAATCTAACCTAGAATGAAGATACTTCTTCTGTCATTGAGGAGGATGGTACCTATAGCAAATGAAGTTTTTTACAGGGGTACTGAGCTCAAAATTGAAAGAAATCGATATTGAAAATGATGGAGTTGTGCAGTCAACGCCGCTGAACTCAGCTAAAGAATGAAGAGAATGTATTTGAATAGCGTATTCAACTTCACAAGTCAAATAAAGTGGTTGTATCAGAACTCCAAGAAAGCCCTCAAAGAGCAAATGAAAGGAAGCGGCGTAGAATGCGCTCAATCTTGGAAATGTAAAGTTGTTGGTAGGGAGACCGCACTTCTTGAGAACCGTATTCAAGGAGCTGTCAAACTAAAGTTTTGTACATTGATAAGGCTACGTTGGAAAGAAGAATTTTCTGAACGCTCATTAAATACCAGCTGATTGCAGAATTGGGTTTAAGAATCATGTTGCTAACATGTGGAATGTGTTGACTTGTGTTGCCCAATTTCTGATCCAGGCATGTCTATTCCTATATTTATATGATATTTATTTGATCGTATTATAGAAGTACGAAGATACGTGAAATCCTTTGCGTCAAAAATACAATCTTGAAAAAATAGAGCACGACCGGCTCAGTTGGCATTGTCGTTTTTAAAGAAGAAATCCTGACAACACCTTTCTCACCAGCCAACTTCTATCCGCTAAGTTCTTAGTCACTTCATCGCTAATCGACAGTCGCTCCACCGTTAGCCGCTCAGTTGCCAATGGCTCTATAATTATTCGCTAAGTAAATCATTACTCATTCAATCACTGGCTAATAAATCGTTTGTTTCTCAGTCACTAGTTTTTTACTTGTTAGACGTTCAACCGTTAGAAGTTACGATGTAAACGCTCAATCACTCGTCGCTGAATTGTAAGTTACTCTATCTCAAGCTGCTTATCGCTTAATCAGAACTTGTCCAATCGCTAAAGTCATCTACAGCCGTTGAGTGCGTAAAAGGCAGTCTTTTTCAATGCGAATAACAAAATTAGAACCTGCAACAAGTGATCGAGTTATGACATGACAATTCAGTTTCGAATGGGTGCCCAAAAGGGTATCCAATCAAGCGATTCACGTTACGCACTACTAATGCTACACACACACACCACACAAGAGACCTCTGCACAAATCTTTCACATTATCAGAAAAACGCACAAAGCGGCAATTATATTGGTCATCCCCATCATATTCGACCCAGCTTTTTATACTCAACCAATGTTCCATTGCCACTAGCCGATGGCCAACAAATTCTCCCCTTCATTGAACTTAAACACAAAGTCCAACAATTAATTACCCGCGATTCCTGTAGTCCATCAAAATAATACCGTAAACGAAAAACAAAAAGAATCCATGCATTTTCAAGCTTCATTGGCCACCGTTTACACAGCGCTCTTGTTCACCCAAAACTTACTGGCACCGCGGCGTGGCAGCGGCGCGGCGGCGGGCGGCTAGAGACTCGATCGCGATCATCAACTAATACTTATGTTTGCCCTGCTCATCCGTCCGTCTACCTTCTTTCGAACAAAGCTTGATGCATGAGAATAAACTCGAACATTAATAGGTATGCGAGTAGACATAGCATTTGCATATAAAGAGCGTTTTATAGGAGAAGACCAATGAGCCTGAGCTAGGCAATTTTGGTTCCGGGCCGCACTGTTTGAGTCTCAATTTAATTTCACGGTAATTTGAGATTGACAAACAAAGGGGGTGAGTGAGTCTGTACGTTCTCACGGACGCAAATCGAAAAATGCAGGAATCTCTGTTTGTACGAGACTTTCCAAAAAGAGTTGCGAGTGTGTGCATGTGTGTCTCAGAGTTCATAAGGTTCGTGTGTTTGTCTTGACATTAGGGCACTTACTTCTGTCAAAGTGTTTGATCATCTCCCGTGCAGGATATTCAAAATTTTGCAAGGAAAGCAAGGAACACCAATTTTTTGTTATGACCTCTTTAATGATTCACACCGTTTGTGATCAAGATGGTGTCGTCAATACTTTGGAGACGCGCTCTGGTGACGTGAATGAATGCTGAAGGCGACCTTCTTATACAATGTTTGCAGAGTGCGACGCACGAGGAGAAGTGTGAGTTGTTCGGATGCAAATATTGATTCGGCGGGTATTCTAATTTTACAAGGCGGTCGCTTTTTTGGAAAGTCGTTTGTGTATTGTTTTGTCTTTCGTCTTCCTACTTTTTGTATAGAGACCGCCGACCGATTGACGTTGTTTGACAATATGTGTATGTCAATATTGGAGTTTTTTTTCTTGTTTTGTTTTCCAATGATAATGACGATGACGGGTGAACGGAAATCGATGTTAATGGCAGCTTAAGTCAGACGAAAGGGGTGATGTAAGTATATATGCGTTGGTCTAGTTTCTGGGGAATGATATTGAATTCCATGGAATAGAAGTGACTCTTGATAACAATCGTGGGAACGAAGAAACAAAACATTAATGACTTAAAGTGAATTGTCGCACTTTGAGTAATAAAATTGCGGTAAGGAAAATACATTCTTTGAACATCTTGATCCGTGGCTGGTGTCAATGAAAGGTAAGTTGGCCACCAACAAAGGTTTTTCTTCTTCAGGACAAGAAAAAAAACCGTCCGTCGTCCGTCGGTTTCCAATAAGACAGTGAGTTACTTACTGTGTCGTGTTGTTAAGGCTTGTGAGCTACCAACAGCGGCAGTGGCACAGTTTCTTAAGGGAGGAAGGACTCTCTAACCAAATTTCTTTCCAATCTTTTCTGTCACAATGTGGCGCAAGGGTTGTCACACTTATTTTTGCAAATGGCAGCGAATGCCAATTCAACTCTTACATCTCTCATTTCTGAAGTAAATAGATACAAGAACATGAACCGCTATACTCCTAAAAAAGGCCGAAAAATTTTTCTTTTGTGGAACAGTTCTATTGCTCCATATTTTACTACAGTTAGAAAACAATAATGAGAACAATATGGTTGTATCGTCATTCCCATAACTCCCATGGCAAAGATTCTTTTCTTCTTAAGCCAATTGGTTGATGCCTAGTATCTCAGGTTTGTCAACAATTGATCTGGTGATATAGTTTGCAAGAGTTTTAGTAATTAAGTTAGAGAGGCCAAGGCTCCCCATCTGTTTGCACCCAACACGAGCTCAAACGAGTCCTTTGAAGGGTAAAAAGGGGTCGTGTAGTTCTCGTTCTTTCATTTGTGGCAATCTTTTTGATTAAAATGAGGAGAAAGAAAATCGTGTGGTTCGTGTTGGTTCGTTTAGCACGAAATCAGTTAGCTAATTCCGATGATGAGGCTGCCTATCGCTGAATCTAAAATGACGTGCGAGTTGAAAATCATGGTGAGAGTTCCAAGCTATTATTTTGTAAACTGCAAGCTCTGTGATTAAAAAATAAAATTACTTGTATTTTAACTGCGTATTTCAATGATTAATTCAATGGGTCTTGAAAACAGTAATGAGCTCATTTGACCATTGTAACACATTGGTGTTGTCAATGAAAGGTCACTCTTAGGGCTATCCACGTCACTTTGGACTTATTAGCGATTCCCATAAGCCAGACACTCCGCGCAGCCTCTAAATCGCTGATAGATAGCTTTTTAAGTCAGTAAGTCAACGGATTTCAATTTCAAAACCTGGACAAATTCAGTCTAAACATTTGGCTCTAAGCGCAAACTAGCCATTTTTGACCAAATGAGACCTTTCATTCCCTAGATACTCTAGATGACCTTACGACAAAGACCTTCTCACAACCAAAGATTTAAAGTAAGCGATTCAATGAATGATGTAAGGTAAATTATTTTAAGCGATTTATTTTCCTTTTGTATCCGTTGCCTGAACGAGATGATCTCAGCTATTTCTTTAAGTATAACATCCACGACAGTTACACTCAAACACTTAGCTAAGACAAGAGAAAACGAGAGAGCTATCGTGAGACGGCGGAATATATTTGCAGATACGCTGTTGAAAATATCAACAGCGTACTTCACCAGTGTGAAGAATATGAACTTTAGAGCTGTGAACCATTTTAAAGGGAAGAAGAAGAAGTAGTAGTGAATATCGAAAACCACGCTTTCTCTTTTCTTATAAAAACATTTCTTGGTAATTTTTGCTGTGAATAGACCATAAAGTGATAGTCGAGTATAGGCCATGAGTTGTAATCTACACAAATAAGGCTCCTGTAATTAGCTAGCCCCAAAGGACGAACTTCCTCGCTTACTTTATGCCTTAAATGGAGAACACATAAAGCGACCACTCATTTCGTGTTTGTTCCTTATACTGAAAACACAACAACAAAAATGAGGGTTCATCGCAAGCTCGGCAGAACCAACGAACAGTTGTAGCGCACCAGCCTTTACACTAGAAAAACATGATCAACACGAGCATGTTCGGCAAGCATATTCGTCATTTAAGATAATCTTCCAACCTCGAGTGAATGCCTCTCTATGTTCTACTGGAAACAATACAGTTGAGTAAATTCTCTCTTGCGGTAGTCCACATTCCACATCTTGAATAAGAAACCTCCGATTAGTTTGACCAGTTACTAAGGAATTGTCATTATTAATGGCCTCTCAAATGTCATCCATGTTAACATCAATTTCACTTTTAACTTATGTCTTAGCAAAAAATCACAACTTCACATTGCATGTATGCAAATCACACCAAAATCTAAACTATTCCCTGGTGAGTCAACTCAAAACAAAAACACAAAAATGAGTTACGCCGATCATATCAATCGCCGCATAAACCGTTACAAGGCTCACTTTTCAAATTGCAGGCCAATAAATCCAGCGGCTTATTATCCCAAATCAAACACTGAATCCCAGTTGCTGCGACCTTTGACAGCTGATACCGCACAAAGTGCGCGCCGACTTCACCTGAATTCGTGGCTGCCGCTGCTACATTGCATACGATTTACGAATTTGCATTCGTTCCAATCAAACAGACAAACTAAAATTTTACCCACTCTGCGTTGCCTATACTGACCCGCTTTGGCCAAAATAGGTCCAGCGATTTATACAAACACCAAAAACAGGCCGACATTATTAATCATCGCTAACCGGGCCCTGTGCCGTGCTGCCGTCCGCAGAACGCAATAATAATTGGGCAACCGCTGCGAATTGTATTGAACGCTAAAGTATACGCGGGACTTTCTTCATAGAGTATGTACTCGTACATTGTACCTACATGAACCGCATCTGTGGATTTTGTTGAGGAAGGGGGAGACAGGAGGTGTTATACATCTCTGCATCTCGGACATATTGCATTGCATTAGATTGGACAGGTAGACAAACGAGCTACCCGATCTAACAAATGTCCCCATGGATGCGGTCGTAGTCCCCCGTTTGTTGAGGAATGCAAACCCGAGATGGTGGTGGTGGTGGTGGTGTGTTGCAAGAGGTGCGATTTCCATTAGAATCAAAAATTGGTAATCGACCAGTGTGTGAGATGCAACAGTGAGCCAAGGATTCGACGTCGAATCCATTCCTCCTCCACTTCACGCTGATGGCCGTTTAGCCATGGTTCATCCGTGTAATGCGTTTACGGCTGCGCAGCTACCCAAGATTCAATTTAAACCATCATATGCGAATGGCTTTGCCTTTGGTGCGAAGCGGCTGCGGTTGCGGCTGAGGCGACCGATGGCCGCGCGGCATCATGGAATTGATATCTCATTTTCATTTCACACTTAAATCATTTGCGCCATTGGCTTCCTTTGGATCGGACAACAACAACGGACAAAGTACAACGGGCACCAGGGCAAACCGGCATAAATTGGAAAACTGTTCCGTTGGCATATATGAGGAAAATGTTGCCGGCCTCTGACTGCAGTAGAAAAATCCTATATGGTTCAGTGTGGATGATGGAGATCCATAAATCGCTGGCGCAAGATGAGATTCGCGCATAATCGATGCGGAGGTGATATGCAAAAGAAGTTCAACTATTGGCGGGGTGGTTGGCGATGGTGGGCAGAGTATAGGTATATGCAATTGGTATGCGTTGGATGCGAGTGCCCACGTTCGGCGATACACGGCGGATAATTGGATAAATAGATAATTGAAAAGTTTCCACGCGGATTTATTCGCTAAGCGGTATTTTGTCCGATCTGGTTTATATGCGGGCGTCGAAATTGTCTCAAATTAGAGCTTAGAAAATAAAAAGGCGGTTGGGATTTGTGGCTGATTTTTTTAAAATCTTAGAGTGCTGGGCTGGTTGATAGGTTTCTTGAGTGCATTTTTATCTTGCAGTAATGTTTTTCATTTCGCTTTTCCTGTCTTAATCGTGAGGACTTTATGAAAATTGGCTGATGGTTTTGGTTGATTTTCTATTGACACCAAATGGATGACGGATGAGATACGCTTCCCAGGGTTTTTTTTGCCTATCATTCGAAAAGTAATAAAGCCAAATCGAGCGATGTTTCCATCCGAATATTACCTAAATCGATAGATATTATAATCGATAGTTAGATTGTCTCGAAATGTCTCGAGATAAATTTTATAAATTTCCGTCGAATACAATTCCCTTCGATCAAAACATAGTTCTACGAGCAGAAATGAACATATACTTCATCTGCATCCGATTTTTCCGTGTCCTTTTTTCTTTTAATTTCTTCGTTTGTTTTGTATTCAAAATGTGATTGCAAAAAAGACAAGAAAAAGCAAGTATGGTTCTTCTTAAAGCTTTAAGTCTTGAAATTCACAAATTACCAAGCTTTAGTAAAATAAACGCGGTACAGCCTCACACGGCAGTAGGTCGTATTTTCGGAAAGTTTTTGGGGCTTTTACAAAAATAATTTCTCAAAGTTAAAAATCTTTAAATTTTTTCTTTTTTGAAAAATATTTCAAACCACTTCAGTATTTTGCTTAATTTTTTATGTTGTGTATTTTAATTCCAAGCACAAAACTCGTAGCTCCGCGCCGGCCGTCGAAGGCGTAAAAAAACGATGTAGGTAGGTTCACTCAAACGAGCTAAATTTCTTTTTTTCACTGGAAAAGGTTATGATTAAATGAAAAATGCCTACTTCTCGGTTATTCAAAACACTCGAATGCCAATAACTCGATTGGCAAATCAATGGAATATGCTCAGTACCTTCTGCTAAATATCATCTTGTATCGCAGCGTAAAACAACGACAGAACATAAGCTAATTGCATAGCAATACGTGGAACCTTTTGAAGCTGGGCCAGCTTTCACTATATTGATACCCAAAACCAATGGGTATCAAAATTCGTGCTTCAGGCAATCCTCTGCAGCATGAGCTGTGCTAAACTCATTTAGTGTCAGTCAATACTTAAGTATTATATAGAAATAAAGAAGGGATACTAGATAAACTTCTGATTATCAAATGGAAACTCTCAAACCTTCTTAGCAATGACACCAAAAAATAGGTATGTTTTGCGGGCCTTCTAAAAAGGCCTGGGTGGAGGAAGTAGATTTAGATCTTCTTCCACTTGATTAAGCCACTTAAGACGAAGTCTTCCTTTTCCGCGATATCCCTGTAAAATGTGCTTTCGAAAACCCGTCAAGCCGGAGCGTTGGTGGCCATCCGCTCTAGATGACCCAACCATCGTAGTTTCGTGATGCGTTCTCTTCTTGCTATACCAGTGCCGCGGTATAGCTCATACCAGTTGGTTGTTGTATCTTCTTCTCTAAAACTTTGTCAAAGCATACGGGACGAAAAATCATTCGGAGAATTTTTTTTCAAATCGGCCAAGGGATTCTTCATCCGCTTTCGATAAGGTCCATGCTTCCGCGCCGTAAAACAGGACTGAGATGATCAAGGTCTTATACATGGTTATCTTGGTTTTTCTCGAGAGGGTTTTGTCTTTCAATTGCCTTCTTAACCCAAAGAAGCAACGGTTGGCAAGAGCTATTCTCCGTTTGATCTCCGCACTGATGTTGTTATCCGTGTCTATGGCGGATCATAGGTAAACGAAGTCCTGTACTACCACGAAGTTATGTCTGTCGATTGTGACGTTTTGTCAAATTCGTCGATGTTCTGTGTCCTTGTTTGATGACAGTATATACTTCGTTTTGCCCTCATTAACCATCAAACCCATTTTTGCCGCTTCTGTTACAATACTCGCAAAAGCACCTGACATCACGCGTCCTTCATTCCATTCGTCTGCGTAAGCGAGAATTATACAGACTTTTGAAATATTGTTCCTCTGGTGTTGACATTTAGGCTTTGTATATAGTCTTTTCAAGTACGATGATGAAGAAATCGCATGGCTTTATCGGCTTGTCGCGTCAAAAGCCGTGTTTGACATCAAAGGTCTCGATGAGTTCCTCACCGATTTCGACGGGTTAACGTAAATTCTCAAGAGTCATCCTGCACAGTTGTTCAAGTTTTGCAGGGATGCCGAAACTAGACATGGCTCTTCACAGTTCGTTGCTTAAAATACTGAACAGTATTTACGTCCCAATGAATTGTAAAAGACTAATATATATATGTGCAACAAAGTTCAGTTAACAAAGTGATTGCTGTAAAATAAACATAACCGGCATCCAAAAAGTGGAATGCAAAAGAGTAGAGTAAAAGGTGATGGAAGCTTATGTGCACCTGTTACAACCAGACAAAAGAGACAACCAAAGACGAATATATCAAGAAAAGTTTTTCAAAGCTCGCCTTGAGCGTAGGTTCTTCACACAATCCAAAGAAAATCATTGAAATAAAGTTCAAGTTCTGATGCAAGAAATTTCATTTGATTGCTTGGTTTTTATAAAGCAACGAGAATAGATATGACAGCTCGTATAGCAACATTTGAAAAATTTGCGACGAACAGATTTTTCTTTTTTTTTATAATTATTAAAAGAAATTTTATGATTCAGTGCTTTTATTGCATAATTTTTTCAGAACTTGTGAAGAATCAAGACTCAAAACGAACTTGAAATCACTTTTCTTGATTTATTCGTCGTTTGTTGGTCGTTCTCATGTGAATATCCCTTCAAGGAAGTTTGTATTTTTGTTGCAATTGAACTTTCTTATTGTGTGTCTTTGGTGTTACTATTGTGGTAGGAAATTCAATACCTTTTTAGTTTCTTGCTAAAATCATCGTTTTTTCGATCTCTCTCCATCATTTGAAAACTTCATCTGACCAAAAACTTTGTAAATATAAATTTTGAAAAACAGGCGTTCAAAAAAAAAAAATCTACCATCACTGATTTATTTCAACTTCAAGAAGCGTAGCTACGTAGGAACTCAAGCTAGAAGGTGTTAAAAACTGACATCTATCCAAGTCTAATAGAAAACCATTTTCATTAAGCGTGTTCAGCGTTCATGATGGTCAGAATTCATTTAACCGTTTAACATGCCTTGAACCTTCGATAATAGTTAGTACCCACAAGCCGGTTAATCGTTCATCGATATACGCCTTTGTACATGCAACGTCTTCGGGCCATTCAGAATTCATAAGCCAACAAAAACCTGATACCACATTCTAGTAATTATTCAAGATGTTATCTCATCGCTAAATATGTGTTTGTGTATTGTGTGATATGTCCACATTATTCGTTCATGTTCTGAATGAGCCTTTAAACCCATCCGCGTGCCAACAATCCCGTATACCTTATTATACCGAAGTTGATAATATCGATGAACGATGACTCAATGACTTAAGGGCTCCCTGGTGGCAATACTTGTTTCCTCGTTGTTCTTTTTGATATTATTTGCTTTTGCCTTGCTTTTATGTAAAGAACTTTATTTATTGCTTTCTGCTAAGGTCTCAGAATGTTTATTAAATATTTTAAAGCATTCGAGAGCGAGAACAATCAGAGGCGAGGATTCTGCCATCGCCATGCTACCCTCGCAATACCCAAAGTATGTAAACTTTGTTCAATTTTGTGAATGAAATTTAATTGGAACCAAACGGTGGGTATAGGGAAGGAGGAGAGGTCAGCATCTACATAAAAGCTATTTTGAATGAAACTTGCTGAAATTAAAGTTTGAGAACAACAACTGGTTTCGTGAAAAGTTGAATTGTGTCAAGCCAGAGGCGTTATACCTAGATGTAATATTAATGCGAGTTGGCATGAATGGGAACAAACATAATATGAAACGGCGAGTGTCGGTTTCATTTTGACCATTGACAATGCTTCCAAGGTGTTAATGAAAATGATATATGACTAGAAAAATAATTCTCTTTTTCTCAAAGCAAGGCTCTTGATAAATGGCTTATCGCTGGCTTTGAACTTTTTGTTGGGGGAAAAAGGTTAAAGAATTCTTACGTGCATACTTAATTACCTTAAATTCAAGTTTAAAGAACAAAAGGCATTATTTGGGATCATTGAATCACATCCAGTTATATCGTAATGGTAAAGCACAAGAGAATAATTCAAAGATTTCTGCACTAAAACTACTTTATTCATTCGTCATGTGCTTGAATTTCAAGACATTGGTCGTGTGACATTTCTTATACATAATCGTATGGTCCTCAGCTCAGTATACGGTCCAAGTACTCCCCCGACCATTGACTCCATGTGGTTCACATTTTGTATTCGTAAGTTTTTCATTCAATATTGTTTTATTTACAGAAGCCCCTATTTAGATAGCAATTGGACTTTAATCGAGTTTGACGAGCTATTTGACTCCGAATCAAGAATTGTTTTCCATTATCCTCACACTGATTTCAATGTACATTTACATTTACATCTTACATCAAAGCTACTGCGTACATAGACCTACGGAGTAGTGTGGTTGCAACCGGCCGACAAAGACTATTTGGCTGATACACCACAAGGCTGACTACACAAACCCTACATAGAACAAATAACACATGACAACAGCATGCAGTTTTTTCGATTACGCTGTTCTAATAGCAAGTGACGATTTTCGATTGACAAGGCCGTTGTCAGCAATTTAAATGCAAAAAATTATGGTTGGCTTCGTCATTCTCACCAGACAACACCGGAAAAACGGTATGTTCAGATCTATTCAAGCCAGTTAAATCATTTAACTCAACTCGTATGTCATGTCATGAGACCCTCGGCTGCCAGATATTCTTGGTCATGCGGACACAACCATCGACCTGCATCTCTTTTCTCATCACGAAAAATAGCGGGTGAAACTTTCATCTCGCCTAGGTAAATCGGTATAGCTAGGTATTATGTCATATCGGTGCTGCATCGCAGCAAAAAAAAAAAGTACCTACCTCAAAGAACTAAAGGGAAATAATATGAAAAAGCCAAAAGCCATACGTGCGTCCACATTATGATGCCGAACGGCACCAATCGAAATGTGCCGAACAAACATACAAAACCACTGTGGCGCAACAGAGCGGTGAGCTCCTAACGCATTTCTCACAACCGTGCCTCGTGAAAGAATGGAGGAGACCTTAAATTTTCTGTCGGTTCTGAACGGCTAGTCGAAAAAGCGCTGTTCGGCAAATGCCAAACGCTTGATTGGCCGTCCTACATACCGAAAGCCGACGCAAATAAGAAGGATCAAATAATAGTGAAACGGATCCGATTGCCGCATGTATGGAGGAACTTTGAAATAATTCTTAATGGCATGTAAAACTCAGCTTCCCACCAGATAATTCCTGGTTTGATTTAAGCTGTAAAAAGGTGATCAGGGATAGAGGAAAATGTCTCAAAAAAAACGACTCTATATTGGAAAACCGAGATATGTTTCAACGGGCCAGTAATATTTGTTATGCTCAAATAAATAAGACCAAATTTTGACTTACCAAAGAGTAAGACAAAAAATTCTGTTTTGTCCAAAAGGATGTAAAAATTGTTGGTCCTTTGTGAAGATCATTAAAAATTCAACAAGGTTATCGGTTGCAAAGCTCCAATAACGCTTCCCTTTTAATTTCTATTAAAATAAATAAATAGGGTGGCGCAATATACAGTAGACAGCTCCGAGGCGAAGCTCATTTCTCACAGCCTTAACTTTTGCCGATTCTGAACAGCTAATCGAAAAAGAGCTTTTCATGGCATGAAATTCCTGTGGGAGAAATTCCGGATTTTTCGTGAAAGACGATCTTTTTTTTTTTTTTTGATATTTCTGAGATCTCTAAATCGAACTTAACAGCCCACGTAACAGGCGATTATGCAAACCATTACGCCACGGACACAGTTCTATACTGGCAGAGCTTATTTACTGAATGCCGAGCTAGCTGCTAACTCGATTTTCCATTCTCCCAAGGTTGAGAATGTAGATTCTGCTATAAAACTGATTCTTTTCATACTAGCTTAAGTGTGAGAGTTTTTAACGATCTCAATGTGCATAAATTCCAGGTCCAGCTAGTATCTCTGACGTTATTTGCTACGCTGGCAAAACCACTGGGTAAGCTTTTCTACCTTTCCTGTTCTTCTGGGCTCTTCTTGAGCAGTTGGAAAACTGCATTTGACCAGCTCGTCCTTAATAAAGACAAATCTTCCTCCGCTTTTAAAGACCGTGACTAACATCTTTTCTATCCAAAATTATGGAAATGTTGATAAGCCGTCAACTCAAGAAACATCTTCAACAACGTAAGCTTATTAATGACCGACAGTATCGCATTCGTAGCAAAAGGTCCACTGGTGATTTGATGGCATATTTCACCGAAAAGTGGAACCAATCTTTACACTTTTTCGAAGAAAGTAAGATTGATGCACGTGATAGAGTTTGGCATCAGGCTCTCTCATCGAAAATGTGTGCTTTTGGTATCGATGAGTCTCTTCTTCGTTGGAATTGAAATTACCTCTCAGACCTTTCAATAAAAGTAGTATTCGATGGTTTCAAGTCTGATACCCACTTCATAAATGCTGGTGTGCCCCAGGGCTCCGTTTTGTCTCCGAATATCTTCCTTAATTTCATAAACGATATCTTGTCTGAATCTTCTAATAGTGTTGGTTGTTTTGCTGACGACTCAAGACTCAACCCTTAGCTTTTTATACTCGTTTCTAAATTCATACGTCACTGCTTTTTGTATGTGAAACTGGAATGGTTGCGTATCACAAGCTCATTGAATTCTGATCTTTACAGCATTGTTACATGTGGATTGTGGATGTTAAACCCAAGTGGAATTCAAAGCGTCAAAAACCCAATGCTGCCTCAATTAGTTAAAGCTTAACATTGCTCCACTGTCTTTATCCGTGACTGGTATATGCAATCTGCATCAACGAAATCGAAAAGCTGTCAGTACTTGTTATGTATGTATGTAGGTGATTAACTTCGTTGAAATGAAGAAAGAAGAAAAGGAAATTCACTCTTCCTCACCTGAAGCAATTAAGCCGCAACATCCCCTAGAATGCCCATCAGTTTTTCAAATATAGAGGTTCATATTTGAGTCAGTCTACCTGTAGGTACGTGGAATGCTTTACCAGACTCTGTTTTTCTCCTGCATTGCGATTCACAAAATTTAAAAGAAATGTACATCGGTGTCTCCTATACTCAATCCATTCCTAATGATTTCTTAAACGCTCGAAGTTTCTTCTGTAACATAGCAAAAGTATTGAAAGCCCCTTGATGGGCGAGCTACTTACAAAAAAAAAGATCATGTCACAATCACAATCCGGAGGTCATAATGCAGACTTGTCTTCTCTATACAAAAAATCCTCCGCAAATTCCAGCGGCTATTCGTCATCAAACTCTTGTCGTGGGAAAGCCTCCTAGCTGTACGCGCCTCCGATTGCCAATTAAGTTTTCCAAAAGTTAGTTCGGAAATTCTTCTTTCCTCCCTCTCAGGTGTTGAACTACAATCCGCACTGTGTATACAAACACACACACATCTCATTACAACAAAACAGAGATGTTAGATTAACATCGCACTGCAAAATAACCCAATTCTATGTATTTTTCGAAGTGCAGAGGCGGCGCATTTTCAATTGACTGCAATTCATCTTGCACCGGCAAATGAGATGCTATACACCAGAAGAATATACTTGAATATGTTCACAACCAACACCTCATTGATCCAAACTAATGGCAGACATAATTCTCCTGCCGCGTCTTGAATCCGGCCTTAAGTCCTCCCGGCAAGAAATACCAAAAAAAAAAAAAAACAGAAAAAAGATGAAAAATTAATAACCCCCAGTGTTGAGGATATCTTTGTTTGCAGTATAGAGTGCGATTCCAGAATCACAGTGTTTCTTTGCGCAATTATTAGGGAGCGGAACGAGATAAACGGCAAACGATAGCCAAACATGGTTAATAGAATTGTTAGAGCGTGGGGGCTACCATACTTCAAACCACTCATCTCCTCAGAGCCAGAGCAGCGAGTATATGATGATGAGAGATGAAAGATTCTTCGATTTTGTCTGTTCCATGCGCCACCCCTGTGTGTGCATGATGTGCATCTTCTGGCACATCAATAGTTACTTTACCTACTTGAAGAGATTTGCCTCCGTATACATCGCATCGCTACAATAGCACTCTGTCAGTAGGACGAAGTTACACCTAAAGTAATCGCTTACCGCACAGCATAGAAAAATGGTGTTGGTGGAGCGCGTTTGCAATCACACATAATTAAGTGGTTCCCGTGCGTATGGAAACACAGCAATATTATTTTTTGCAGATGGAATTAGTCATAAATTGATTTCGATGAACGACGAGGGATGTGCCCCAATATGGATGCCTCATATCTTAATGGGCGATCGTTCTCACAGAGAGACTTCGTTTTATTCGATATCTATGTGCAATGCGATTCAGTGTCTAAACACATTTTAAAACAAGAAACAAGAAGTGTGGGCGGTGCGCGGTGCTGTGTGTAAAATTTATGTAGCTCATGTGTTCTTCTAGGAGTGTGTGAGTATGGAAAAATCGAATTTTTAATGGTTTTCCATCTCAGGTCGGCCGATCAATGTTCATATAATATTCCCATGTCATCGACTCGAAATACAAACGTTCAAGTTGCATTATTCATAGCTCAAGGCATCGATATTTAGATACAAGAATGTCCACACTCCACACCAACTAGCTGGGTATATATGAATACGATGAGAAAGATATTCGTGTCAAGATACCTGTTAATTAGATGCACAAAAAATGTCTATAGGATTGGATATGGGAGTTTCTTAGGTGGTGACGGTTATAGGTTAGACTTTTTGAATTGTAAGCAGGTCATTCCGCCAGAAATTTATTATCGGCGAAGAGCTAATACAACTTGCGAAAGGTGGCATTCCTAAATCTGTTTGACATAAGCAAAGCTGCGGATAACCTCCAAGATCGGAAAATTTAACACCGCTGATGGATTTTTGTTTTTGTGGTAATGTGAAGTTGGTTGTCTACGCAGAGAAACCCGAGACGATTGACACCTTGAAAGAGAATCTTCGGTGCGTTATGGCTGATATATTATAAGTTGTGACTTTAGGCTGAAATTTTTTCCTGTAAGCTGCAGTAGCCATTAGCCACCCCTATCTTTACAACAAAGCTATATTTTTGGCCATAACATTAAGAAGTGTGCACTATAATTCTTCTTGAAAATTACAGTACTAAAAAAAAAACATTCCATACTTTTCACTAGAGCGGATACCTCAGAAACGACTTGCGAGTTCCTAATTGGACGTAGCGCTCTTAACGTTGAGGCCACTGACTCCGATTTCGGTAGTAAATTTTTGGATATCAATGAAATTCTTTATTCCTGTGAAAGTACGTTCGATGACATTTTGTATGGAACTCGATTTCTTTTGCATGGCCACCACGGGCACGCTTGCAGAAGTCCAGACACTGAACATAATTTTCGACGGTTTTCAAGCATAAATCGGCCGATACTGCTGCAATTTCACGTTCGATATTCGTACGAAGTCGCTGGCTTCTTGGCGTAGACCATAGACTTGACGTAGCCCCACAGAAAATAGTTTAACGGCGTCAAATCGCACGGCCAAACGACTGAACCATTTCGTGAGATAACAAGTTCTCCGAACTTGGCTTACAATCATTTGATTGTGACATTCGCTGTGTGGCTGTTGGAACCACATGTCCTCCAAGTCCATATCATCCAATTGGGGCCAGAAATATTCGGTTATCATTGACCCCCTTTCACAGTAACGTGCCGGTCTTGATCATCACGGAATAACTACGGCTCAATGACGCCGCCGCGCCGGCTCATGAACCACACCAAACCGTAATTTTTTCGGGATGCAATGATGACTCATGGAGTATGTGTGGATTGCTGCCTGGCCAATACCGCATATTTTGTTTATTGACGAAGCCATTCAGCCAGAAATGAGCCTCATCGCTGAAGATGATTTTTCGATGAAAATCAGAATCATTTTCAAGTTGTTGTTCAGCCCAATTCACGAACATACGACACTTCTAGTGGTCAAGCGGCTACAGTTCTTGCGTCAATTTAATCTTGTAAGGATGTAGGCTTAGATCTTTTCGCAAAATTCGCCACAACGCAACGACGTCACAACGCTTGAGAACGACGTGTGAGAGACACATTTGTGCTTTCCGCAACTGGAGCCTCAGCGGCAATATTCTCGACACTACGGACACTTCTTTGTCTCACTAGCACGGGAACATTTTGTACTGAGCCTGTGGGACTACAATTTTTCCACTAGACGTTCAATTGTTGATCTGCTAAGACGATTATGACGACCATAAATTGGACGTAGCGCTCATAACATTGAAGCCACTGACTGAGAATTTCGGTAGTAAATTTTAATAATTTCGACTCGTTGTTGGCTCGTATATCTTCCATCATGAAATGACAAACCTTACTGAAGAGAAATGACAAAAGAGCGGCAAGAAATATGGCGTCGTTTGCTGTCCCTGTCGCTCTACTTTTGTAGCGTCCCTGTTGAAAAACCCTTTACCTTTAGGTATTTCGTTTCTTCTTAGCCCCCACCTGAAATGTGATAGTCCGACAATCCAATATATCCAACATCTAACCATTGCATTAGACGGACTTTCAGATGGTTGTTGAGTTAAATTCCGTGCTGGTTTCAAGGCATTCGCCGCATTCCCCATTTCTGGATAAAACATCATTATGAATTTCCTACATAGAGTGTAAAGGTATTTGAATTAAAAACAAGGTCAACAACAAACCGTTTAACGACCATTTTATTTTGCACCATCAACAGAAAATTATCAAAAAATTTAAAAAAAAAGAAAAAAAAAACATCATCGGCAGCCGAACGAAAAAGATGTGCTATTTTAATTCGTTCCGCTTTCAACTTAATTAAACGAACCGAAAAATCACACAAAGCCATCATGTCAAAATGGCTGACAAAAGTGCTTGTCTATGCCTATGACTGGTGGCAATTCAGTTCCCTATCTACAAAATCATTTTTATTTAAGTTGGTTCGTGCTTTATATTTCCATATAGGTATATACCCAACGATGCCCAACACTAACACATTCGCAGTAAATACATGATTGCAACTAACTAACAAATCAAATTTCATTTTAACAAAAACATAGGCAAAAAAAGAAAAAAGAATTAAGTGGAAGGAAGACAACAAATTTATAATGAAATAATGGGATATCTAGATACAAATTCTATGCGATGCGCATGACAGGCGACACGGCCAAGCAAGTTGTTGTGAAATGTGAGAGCTTTTTTGCTGCCTTTTTTTTATTCTTTTGTTGTTGTGGTTTTTTTTTTGTTTTTGCTGTGGAGCTATGCGCCGCTGTGTGCTTTGTCAAATGTATCCAAGCGGCAAGAAAAGCAATTTGAAATAGATATTCTCTTCTATGTAGAGTTGCTTAGCATAGCATGGCGTTGCCGTTGGTATATAAATGTATGCAAAGCAGCCGACGACGGCCATTGTTTTAGTTTTTGTCTTTCTCCTTTTTTTTTTTTGCTTTTTTTTTTCAAACGTTGACTTATATGTGACATAGATGTACGCACTTAGATACCTACAATGTTTGCACAGCTATTGTCTGACAATTATTCGTTTTTTGCTCAACAAAAAGTAGATGTTATAGCAATGTATCTACTACGAAGTCGAACAATTAGCCTAGAAGGGTGGGGGGATGGCGAAGAAGATTACTTGTTATAAGTGTAACGTGCTCGGCATTAATAGCAGAGTGCGCTACAGATGACTAGTGCACATCAATGTTACTAATTACCCTAGCACTTTAAATTATCAACAAATTTGAAAAATGTATCCTCGAGACAAAATAAAAAGTGGCTTTTAGAGCTTTGTGTAACGACCTCGGGGTTTTCTATGCGGTTTCGTTCAGGTATACTACGAAATTGGATACACATAATTGCTTCGCAAATATTGCTGATGTTTAAACAAAATTGCTATAGAGGGTGTTTCATGATTTGTGCTATTTCCAATTACAACTCCATTCTCTCAAACTTTTGTTGTTTTAAAGAGGAGAAAGATCCAGTTCTCACAGATCACTCAAAAAGTATAGAGAGGAGTTTGACCCGCACTTACTTCTGTCTATTGCTATCATAGCTTATAGACAAAGGTATTTCCAACCGAGAGACCCAATTTTTGACAGCATTTTTCAGCATTTTGGGCCGTTTGTCAGCAATAACGCACCGAATAATCTCTTCTAAGGTGTCGATCGTCTTGAGCTAATCTGTATAGACAATCGTCGTCACGTAACCCCACAAAAAGTAGTTCAGCGGTATTAAATCGCCCGATCTGGAAGGTAAAACACGAGTTTGAGACTCGAAATTAAGTGAAAAATTGGAGCAAGCAACGATTTTGTTTCGAGACAGTTTACCGAACGTACGCAGTGCTAGTGATCTTCAATTCTTCCACGATGCAATGGCAAAACCAAACCAGCCTTAATTTTAGCGACAATTGTCAAAAAAATCACTAACTCCGAGAAAAGAATCGATCGATAGGAAATCACGAGTCCAAAAAAACACCTTTTATGTCTCAAACAAAGAAGTAGCACAGGTTTCCATATTTTATCTAAATTATCTTACATTTTTCATTAATCGCAGATTTCCAAAGACATCAGCTCTTCCAAATTCTGTGGCCTTATAAGAAAATTTCTCAAATCTGAAAACATTAAGGTATCGCACAAACAAAGCTTTAGACTTTGAGGGAATGGAATAGACAATTTTTTAAATGAAATTACTTTTGAAGAATCTGCCAAATTCTCGCGAAGGGCGATACAAATGGAATAATACTTTGGTCTCCTTGATATTTCTGTTTTTCGAACATCGAACCTCCCACACAGCAGTCAGACACGATAACTGCGCCACGGACGCCACAAATCAAGCTAATAGAGGAATGGAGGGAAATATGGATTTAAGTTTAATTGGTTTGAAATATTTAAGTATACCTACCGATATCCGATAAATCTGCAGACGTTCTTGGTTTAAGAAGAAAGAGCTTGATTAGCAGAAATGAGATCTCTAGGAAAATAAAATGAAAACAATAAGAGACAATGGCCTTGTCAACCGAAAAGAGTCGGTTCCCATTAGAACACCGTAATTAAATCGGAATGAGCGCTGTTAGTGACAAGATGGGGGCCCGTCCTGTACTACTGCGTGCTTTTGTCATGTGTTATTTGTTCTATGTAGTATTTGTGTAGTTAGTCTTGTGGTGTATCAGCCAAATGGTCTTTGTCGCCCGGCTGCAACCCCCCTACTCCGCAGATTTATGTGTGGAGTAGGTTTCATGTAAAATGTAAATGTAAAATGAAAACAATAAGGACGCAAGTAAAATGGTAGGTTAATTTTACTATTCACAACTCTTTCAATATGGTGAAGGTTTTTGAGTGTGCTGTACATTTGTCTACTAAATAAATCAAAATCTCAAAACTAGGAAATAAAAATTTTCAAAAAAGTCATTAGGCTAAATCCTTTTGCTATTACGTTATTTTAAAAACGAAAGATTTGTTTGTTTGTTTGTATTGACTAGACTCTAAAACTACTGAACCTGTTTGAATAAAATTGGAACAGTGATGGTCTAGAGCCTTAAAAGCAGCGAATGTCATATTTCATGCCCATATTCTTACGGGAACGGAAACGGAAGAGTAAACTACTTTACCGATGTTATGAGCTAAAAAGACCATGGTTGGGCTCGGTAGAATGGGTTGACGGCTGATCTTATTTCCGCCACACTTAGATCAATCATCCATTGTGATACACTGAACTTTCAAAGGAATACTAGCTATGTTCTCTTTAGAATTTAATAAAAATTTTATGATGGCAATTAACTCGAGAGAATTTTATGCCCAGAAAATGTTTAATTAAACTAATACATAAATTTTCTAATAAAATAGTATATTTCCGGATCGCGGATTTTTTTATTCCAGTGCGTTGAATATGGAAAACGAATTGGTAGGTATTATGTGGCTGCGAAGAGCTGAGAGCCTGATGGCCACTGACAAATCTTTGCTGTTCGTTATAAACGCTCATCAGAAAAAAGTTCCTGTTTCCTGATCGCTATGACTGGTCCACAGACTATATATCATCCCAATATTCCTACAGGAACGTACAAGAAAACTAAAAAACTGCTAGTCATATTTTCGAAATTCTTTTACCATTAGGATGTTACAATATCCCTCGATCACATATATTTTGTTTCATACCCATATTGAGAGCAAGATCACGGACCAAAAGTTTTCACATTCGAGTAGGTACCACAACTTATTGCGTGACGTACATTTTACCATATCTATGAGAGTACAATGCCTCTTTATCACATACCTGTAGCTAATAATGGCGCCGTGAGTCATTGCCATACACAAGATCCTCATAGGACCCGAGCTATTTTATCTATTTTAAATTGATCTTCAATATCAATAAACTCAGTCTAAAAATACTAATAGCACAACTCACAATCCAGACTTTAATCGTGAGCTTTGTGCTTTTTAGCCGCTTGGCTGCAGCTGCTTATATTTTAAATAAAAAACTGTATTGACATATAATATTTTCGATTCAAGCTCATAATGACCATCAAAAAGTGTGTAAACTATACAGAACCCAGACATTGCAAAAAAGTGTCTGTTAAAAGAAAGTTTTATCATTTTGAAGTCCATTGATGTACTGACAACCTCTTTGCTTAAGCTAAGGGAGTAAGGAAAAACAAACACAAAAATCAGAACTGGATAAAACGGCTCCAAAGACCTGAATTATGATTTTCTTTTTATCTCTAGCTTTTATTTATTATAGTACTAAAAAGAAACCCAACCTCAAGTTCAAAACTCCGCAATTTGTAGATTTGCTCAAAAAATGTCTTTAGTAGCTAGTTGGTACTTTTTTGGTAACAAGATAAAACAATTTTTATTTGCCATAACTATATTTGAAATATGACTTACATTTTTTTAATATACCTAGTACTCCACACACAGTTGAGTGGAAGAAAACGGCATCTGGATTAATTGAATTTCTTAAGAGATTTATTTTTAATCAAATTGTTTATTCACCCTAATTGTCATTAGTTTTAAAAGCTAGCCATTGTAAGTCGTACAAGCTTACAACAACAACAACGCAGGGCCACAAGCGCTGGAAAATCCGCTTCAATCTTAACCCTTATTCAATTTACCGAGAGAAATAAGCAACTCACGAAGAGCAATCTGACAACTCAGCTGTACATAATCTTTTGCTTCCCTTCCCTCAGGTGAAGAATACATAAACTTGTGCTTCTTCATCTGTGTTCTTCAGGCAAATTTTGATTTAAAGTTACTCAATTCGTCAGTAAACTCAAAAAGGAAACTGCATGGTTCCTATGTATTTTCCATGAGGTCAGAAACAGAAACAGATTTCCAACTCAGCCTTAAAAAACAAGTGTGTCTCTTTCTTTTTAGGAAAACAAAACCCGATTTAAATATTTTTCCTAAGAAAATCTCAAGGCATTCAATGAACATTTAACTACATATATCTCGCCACAGAGGAAAATAAAATGAAAAAAGAAAACACCCCCGAGCTGTCTTGAGGTTAAATATTAGCTTTTGTGTTGTGTTCAATCGTGCGAACGCAACTGCTCACATAAATGTACCAACAAACGTTACTTGCAATGATCCGATCATAAGCAATGAAATCACAACTATACCTAGTGTGAGTCCATAGCTGAAGTCAAGTGACCGCTAAACAACACACTGGTCAATCCATTTACACGAACAAAAGCTGTATGCAATACAAAATGAACGAATGTTTGACATTTATAATCTGAAGGTAGGTATTGCCTTTTCAGCTTCAAAAGAATTCAAACAGAAGTCACTTCATTGGTCATGGTTACACCATAGGATTTTATACATCGAACTGGTAGATCAGCATACCTACATAGTCTTCCCTTTTCGAAATTTTTCATCTCCAGCTATTTTCACTTAAAGTGAATACTGAAAAACGGTTGCTCAACAGTTGTTTCCACTTCTGTTTTTCTGGAAAATTAAATTCCCAACTCAATGAAGCGTGAAAATTATGAAAATTATTCCAAACGCATACACAAAAGAAGTTCGTCCTCATCGTTGACCTCAATCATTGCCGTTTACACGTGAACAAAATCAAAAGTCATTGAGCATGAAAATATTGCATTCACATATACCAACGAGCAAAAGGGGTGATTTTGTACCTAACTTCCGGCGCGGCGCTCACATATTACAAATAGTTATCCTGGGGGCACCATACTTTTATGTTTCTCACACGATTAGTGCAGCAATAACTCCTTTGCAACGAGAAACGAAAAAATAAAATAAAACATTATTCGATTAAATTTGTATCTACAGGTAAATTTATGACTCGTTTTGTGAACTTCGTCATCCGTGTAATTTGTTCACCTACACGTCATCAAAAGAGTAGGTAGGAATGAGTACGACTTTCGGGACTAGGGGGTATCAAATCATTTTTCAAATTACACACAGCGAGCACAATCAATTGGCTGGTAAGTAGTAATTAAAAGTGACTGTTGCATGCGATGATGATCGAGTTAGTTTCTGCAAAACGATCAAATCGAATGTGATGGGATTTTTGTGTGGCAATAATTGTTTTTATTTAAAACGTACGATTGTAAGTTTAATTGAATTGATTGGATGGGAGTTTCCATTTTTGCTTTAATTGAGCTTAACTTTGAGAAGATTAAATGGGAATTTTTGAATATCAGTATTTTTGGATAAGTCGTGGCCATGATAATTGAGACTATCAATCAAAACTCATCGTAGGTATTAAGAAGTTAAAACGGAATTGCAGTAAACAGTAAGGTAAAACTTTCACTTTTCGGTGTCAATGGCGTAATCTTTCGCATTTGTGTCTGTTGTTACGTTGGAGTTCAAGGATCGAATCCTAGGAACATAAAAAATTGTTTTTTAACGCCTTTCACCAGGAATTTGCAAGTCTTAGGAGTGTGATGAAAAAGATACAACAACGAGCTGTATTAGCTGTACCGGACATGGGCATAACTAGAAGAATACGCATCGCGATGCTGCGATGATGGCTGAGCTATGTAGAGCGTATGGCCATCAACGCTCCAGCTCGACGAGTTTTCGAAAGCACATTGTAGGGAAATCACGCGGAAGGGGAAGACCTCGTCTTAGGTGGCGCAGTCAAGTGGAAGAAGACCTCAACCGACTTATAGGGCAAAACTGGAGAGAGCTCGTCCGAAATCGAGATTGCTGGCGTAAGACGTTGGTTGAGGCTCAGGTTCACCCCGAAGCCCGAACTGTAGGTAATATCCACCTTACTATGTAAATATAAGCAAGTTAAGTAAGTAAGGAGTGTGATCGCAGTGTCATGAGAAGTGCTTTCTCACTTCGAAGCTCGGAATCGGAACTTTTCTCACTGAAAAAGTTGGCATGGTGTGACAATTTCTCAAAACAGGGGTGCAGAAGTTGTTGTGACTTGCAGCAAAACTTAGTTACGCCATTGCATTGAATGAACCAGTGCCGTGAATAGAAGTTGTCTTGTCTCATTGAAAGTTGCTGCCTATTGCCAGAACTATCAGAACAAAATTGTTACAATTATTATATGTACTATAAAAGACTAAGTCTTATTTGTACAATTGTTTTAAAGAAAAAGTATCATAAGTCACAAAAGTAAGTCAAAGGGACAACCTGACACGCTAAACAAAAGTGTCTGGGAGAAAATTTTTTTTATAAAAAGATTTTGTTTTTAGGGCCGTTCACACTGTACAATTAGCTGGATAGACTTTGGCTTGAACGACCAATGTTTGATAATGTGAACCCTCAGACGACCGCTTGTCTAACATTTTGGTTATTTTTCAAATATTTTTGAAAATTTTAAGTTGGAAGGTGTGGAGGAATATATGACATAAAGTTGGACGACAAGTTTAATGAGTCTGAACACAAACTACATTTGACCACCCAACATCCATCAAACGAAGTCTGTCCAACTAATTGTACAGCGTGAGTTCCGCTTTTGAAGTAAAATCAAAACTGAGTAAAGATTAGATTATATGGTGGGTATAATTTGCACAGCTCTGGACAGTACGGTGTCTGAGTGAAACCTATTGTGCCAACCCATTTAAAATTTCAGAGCAGTTCTCCTGGCACCCGTGGCGTGATGGTAGCATGTCTGCCTGTTAACCAAGAGGTTCGTTTCCCGAATCCCAAAACAGAAGCAAAAACGATTTATTCACGGGTATCGACTTTCGCGAGAAGTTGGCAAGTCCTCCGCTGGAAAATGCATTGCCATGAAAAGGGCTTTCTCGATTGTGAGAAACGCGCTAGGCCTTGGTGCTCCTCGCTCTGTTGCGCCACTCTAATTTTCTGGTTCCTGAGTTGAGCCAGAAGTTATAACAATCTTCTGTGTGTGGTTGAGTTTGAGTTTATCTAGGAGGAGGATCTCATCTCAAAATTTTGCTTTATAACGCGGAAAAGTGTTGGACACTTTGTAAAAATATGTAGAGATTTTTCTTCATTTCCGAGGCTAGTCTGTGTTACTTGATATAGCAATGGTCGGTTATTAGTACCGTAGAAGTTGTAGGGTTTTTGAAATTTTGATGTTTTTCCAGTATATTCTGGCAAAAAAGGTTTTGAACAGGTTTGGCCAGATGAGTTACGAAAAGTTTTACTGAATTCTACTAGTTCTTGGCTGTGAGTTTGAAGGTGCTTTTATTTACACCACATAGGGGCTCAGGACCGACGAATGGTTTAGATGCGCCGTCTTTAGCTAAGATGTCTACCTTCTCGTTAGTGGAAGATGACAGAGCTTTCTAAAGATAGTTCGGAGAGTGAAATAATTGTCTCTTGGACCAGTTTGGATCTAATGAAAGGTGAATTCAGTGCATGTTGCATTGCTGAGAAAATGAAGATTGCTTTGTTTTTCGTGTTCGATGAACTTATAATTCTCGAACATTGGTTGATACGAAAGACCTTGGCTTTCAAAACTAACTAACGACCAAAACTTACTGAAAAGTTCGTTCTAGAAGTGAGTCGCTGAAACTGTGCCAGTTTCCATTTTTGAGCCGTCAGTATAGTACCACACCATATCTTGCCTGGTAGGATGGGCATTGTGTTCTCCCAGTCTTCCCTAGGGGTATGACTATGAAGAAGAAAAGAAGAGTTGGAATCGTATATAGCACCCAAGCACATACTTAAAGGTATTGAGTTTTTCAAGGCTGTCCATTATCGACAGGTGTCCCTTTGGGTTTGGGTACGTACTGATGTGTCCTTGATAGAGAAGCTATGCTAAGTTATATGCTTCCATTTTTATAAAAAGGTGAATTTGTGGTATCTACAATGACGTATAGAGAGTATGTATGAGTATGTTCGCAATAATCCAGAAATGCGTGTTGTTGCTATGTCCTGAAGTAAGTCCTGTCACATTGAAAGCATAACCGCTAGAGTGAATCAGACTTATTAGAGAAAGCCTGACACATAAAAAAAAACTGTGCTGTAGTGAATTTGCTTCGCGCGAAGTGGTACGAAGGGAACCATCCTCTCTTAGTTTTTTATAAGGACTCTTTCTCCCTTATGTATTAATTTTTTTTGATTTGTGTTTGAATTGAAGCAAGGAATTAGTAGGTAACCCCAGTACCATGTCAATTCAAACCAAACCAACTCCGATTGACAAAAACACTTCCACTCCACCAGGTCTCACTACAAACTTTAAGGTTAAACATTGGTTGGCTGTCAAATGCATAAACTAACACACTTTTCATTTGTTCATAATACAAAGTAAACGACAAAACTGATCTGTAGCTGTACTTGCCTGCCATTGGAAAAATGAGCAAATCAATGAAATAAAATGAAATCATAACACAAAAAAAAAACAGATAGAGATACAGATATCCAGATGCTGCCAGATATAATTCGGCATTCGATCGCTCACAAAGCAATCGCTGGCGTTGTATCTTTTTCGACAGCCCAGCGCAGAAGCACGACCTGATCACGATCCGATATGGTGACGGAAAGTATAAAACAAAAGCTCCAACATCCGCGTCATTCGGGTATCGAGTCCACGTTTTGGCACCCAACCAACTACAAATTTCACTTGAAAACAATAGAAGATGAAAAGAAAACAGAATTTGTGCTTAGCTATACAGCGATGGGATGGCGAAGCGCCTGCTGGGACTGGGATTAAGATTGTGTTGTTGTAAGTCTAGGTATAACTGCGAACATGTGCATCCACTAGAATGAATACGTTGCAATACCGCGAGAGGTCGACTTCTTTCACAACGCTGGGCGATTAGATGGAATTAAGATCGATTATTTGATTTGGAAATAATTTGATTCCCGGCAACCTTCACAAAGTGACTTCAGTGACAGTGCGATCATTAAAGCGCCGCTGTCGATAGAAAACGGCAAAAAAGGCGAGAAAATCACTCTTTCGACACCAAGAGAGAGCAAGAGATGGGTCCCATGCTCCCATGTCCCATCTGGAATCCAAAGTCAAATTATCTCTTCACCGAAACTTGATTAGATGGATTAAGTCAGCACTGAGACACAATAAAACTCTTTGCCTGACAGATAGGATAACACATGCGGCACTAGTGTCGGTTCGTTGGTGACAACACAACAGGCGAGCTCCGCCGCCGTGTCTCAACGCCGCATCGATTGAGGCAAAGTTTTCCATCGATTTAATCGAAGAATCGATTTTTCTTTTCCCATTTCATGGAGATCACGAACTCGTCGAAAATGTCAGGTTAGGAATCTACACCGCGCTCTCTGGTCGTGTATTATGCAAGTGCGCAACAGTTCAGCAGCGGCGCGGCAGCACACAACAGTGCCGAATATTTATTAACGTTTTGTATAGATTTGGCCAAAAGCAAATGAACCGAGGGGAAAAAAATAAACGATAAAATAAATTTCCAATCAATACGATCGATGATGGCGGCGATGATGTTGATAATGATGATGATGGTGATGATTGTGGTATGGTGCACAAGACTGAGTGACTAAAGAGTGTACAGTGTACACGTGAAGCGATGATAGCAAATAGCTTATGCAATCGTTTTGGAGGGCAAAAGCAGCGAGTTGTATTTTCTGCTGAAAGTCATTTTCGAGGATTTTAAATAGGCGCCATCTGGCATGACACTTAGGTGACGAATTTTAATGTGACTCTTGCTCGTCAGTTGAGTGACTAAGTAGAATCGTAGTTTTTGCGACTTGCGACAGTGGCAGATGCAATGAGGTTTGAGGTGTTGGATTGATGTTGCTGACTGATGATTTTGACACTGTTTTTTCTTGACAACTGGTTTTTGCAGGGATCGATTGGTGGATTCTTTTTGCTTCCGAAAATGGCTGGGAAATTGATTGGGGTTATTATACGACTCTTTACATTGACTAGACTTTGGTACAAGAAAGAATTAGTATTGAATTTTATTCGAACCGACTCGAAAGATTAATATTTTTATGAGATAAATTAGCGCAGATAAAGGAGACCGCGGATTCGGCTAAAACATCCAATGGATTTCCAGGGGTATCAGTTTTCGCAAGGAATTGGAAAGTCTTCTCAAAGTAATGATACTGTCCCGAAAAGCGCTTTCTCACTTCGTCTTTGAAAATCGGCAAATAATTTTAGTTTTGGTGGGACTTGAGCTACATTTATCACCATAGATTTGGTTATGTTGGATATGGAGGGCAGCCGCAGACGACAACACCACACTCGGATCTCAAGGACTCATTGTGCTCCCCGGGATAGCAGTGGATAGAGAGGTGGAGGAAAGAAAATTGAATGGTGATAAGGATATTTAGGTTGAGAATACTCACTGAACATTTTGGAGCCTTGTAACGTAGGTACTTTAGAATGCTCTTCAGTGGATGGTCAGTGATGTCAATGTCAATTTTTGAAACTAATACCTATTCTCCCAGAGCTTTTTTCCAAGCGTGGGCCAAGCTTGGGCGCTCACAAAGGAAGTAGAATGATCCTTTTCCTGCCTTTTCGTCTTGGCATCCTCTACATAAGTCGGATGTGCTATGCTAATGAACATTATCACCAAGTGGCAGGATTCGAACCTCAATCATCAAATTTCGAAGAAAAAAAGTGGAGTAAATGCAAAATTTCAGTAAAACAAGCTTATTTAATTAAAGAGTGAGCTATCTTAAAAAATAGTTTGGCATTGGCAGCTGGTACCAGTTCGAACTTTCCACAGAAAATGAGTTTAACATCTCCGCAGAACGGGGTAAGGCGCTATTTATATTTATGTTAAAACATGTCAAAACATAAACAAGCTGCAATAATTATATACTTCAACATAACATTTTTATAGAATCATACACGGGCCCCATTATTAAAAAGTGCCCAGGGCTCCAAAAGGGTAAAGCCTTGAAGACGAGATAAAATAGTCGCCTAAGAGCTGCAATATTTTGTAGGGAGTATGGAGGACCGATGCTGAGGCAACAATTTGGAAACCATTCAAGTACGTGTCGAGTTTCACGAGAAACGGAAAAGTCAAGAGGATAACACTGCCATGAAAAACTCCATCTCATGTAGCCGTTCGAATTCGGCATGAAATAGAAGATCCCTGAAACGCGCTAGGCTCTGATGTTCTAGTATTTTTACTGCCAATGGGGGGGGGGGGGGGGGGGCATTGTTTTTCATTTGCTTTTTTATAAGTAATTTCAGTTCTAAGAATTATAATCCAAATTTGTCTGGAATTTAGGAATACACATATCTATGTGGAAAAAAAGGAGCTGCCATATCGGTATCCAATGAGTTGAGACCAGTGAGTGTGCCAATCAGCGGACAGAGCAGATGCCTGTTTAGCTGGAGTAGAATTTCCGGTCATAGGTTTCTGAAGCCCGGCATGGGGTTCCGTTTGATTTTTACTCTAGCGGAGTTCGTTTCGCTGGATTTGAGTTATGAATCGATTTTGGTCAGCTTTTTCGAAGTTTCGTTACGAGTTATGTCGCGGTAACACCGTACCGTAGAACTCAAATTAAAGATGAGAGGTTCGTTGAACTGAGACGTTTTAAATTACTGCGACAGCTTTCCAATAATTTGGATTTTGTGACAAGGAAGAAAGAAATGAGACAGCTTCAATGGTCCCCTGTATATGAAGATGTCAACATTTATTTTGATAAATTTTGGCGCAGCTCTAGATGTCTTGCGGCATCACATACTGCAAGTACTTCTGCTTGAAAGACACTACAGCGTCTTTCTTGATCGATCTTTACTATGGGATTTAAATCTGGGAAGATTCCTGATCCAAGCCCTCGTTCATTTCGGAACCGTCTGTGGAGACATAGAGATTATTTGCTTTTCCTCAAAGCATTCCCTTGTCGGAATGTTAATTAGGGCGACTGAATTGCACTCAGTTTGCGGAGGAGTGCAGTCTGTTTGAATATCTATATCAGTATCCTAATGATTCTGTGGACTGTTTTGAAGTTACTGCATTGTTTGAGCCGCTTTTACCGCCATCTATTTAGCGAAAAGATCTACGGGAGCCAGCGACAGAAATGTTTCCAGAGGTGCATTTGTTCTTATGGCGCTAGTCGAGCCACTGCATGTAAGTCCTGGGATTTCGGTCATGGTCTTGATTGACGCTTACTCTACCGATCAATCATAAGTGAAGATTGGTCTTATTATGGATTTGTACATCCAGTGAATTGTTTTGAGACCAGGTCCCCATTTTTTTTCCAAAAATACCCATGCAAGTGTAAAAGACAATTTAAACCTTTCTTTCTATTTTCCTTTCCAGTTGAGTTAAGGAACAACGCCGAAATATTGTCTTTACCCATTTGTGGAAGGTGGAAGTAGATTTGGAATGCAACGCTTTCTCGTGACGATTAGTCCGTCGTTTGCGTCTCAGTTGATGAGCTTTTCAAGAGCTACCAGGAGTTGTTGTGAAGTTTATCGAAGCCACAGTTGAAATGTCATCAGCATAGTCTCCGACTTTTCCGGGGTCGAAAGCACATTGCAGGGAAATTGCGGAAAGGGAAGACCTCGTCTTAGGTGGCGCAATCAAGTGGATGAAGACCTCAACCGACTTAGAGTGCGAACTGGAGAGAGCTCGCCCGAAATCGAAGTTGTTATAGAAGGATGTTGGTTGAGGCCCAGGTTCACCCCGAACTGTAATGCCCGTATAAGTAATTAAGTAAAGGCTCCGACTTTTACTCTGTTCAGGTCTACAAGCATCTGATTAACTACCAGAAGCCACAGTAGTGGGGATAAAACTCCACCTTGCGGCACACCTAAGCAAACTTTAACTTTTTAGGAAACTTTTATACAGTTGATTCGAGAGGTTCAAATTGTATTGAAAAGACAGTAGATTCTCCAAGGAACAGGTAGGAGAATTACAGGTAATCTTCTTTTTTCACAAGGTATGGTTGTAAGAATGCATTAGGTCCTAGTCCTCTCCGAGCTCTATTAAGCCACCCTATTTATTTATTTATTTATTCAGTTCAAACTCATGTTTCATCCAAAATAAAAACTTCCAATAAACCATTAAGCCTACTCCTTTGATTTGAAGTTCAGCCCACATGTTCAAGAACAAATCGAAAAATTAAATTTGTTGTATTATGTGGGTTGGTGGTACATACTC
This sequence comes from Melanostoma scalare, assembly GCA_949752695.1. Classification (NCBI taxonomy): domain Eukaryota; kingdom Metazoa; phylum Arthropoda; class Insecta; order Diptera; family Syrphidae; genus Melanostoma; species Melanostoma scalare. Next base: position 188,831,737 of record OX456984.1, on the reverse strand, counting down.
AGTTTTAAATGAGAAAAAATAAATCTTGTAGCGCCAAACAACTCCCAAATCCTGATTGCTTATTAATCTAAGAATTAACCTCAAAACCATTTAGGCCTTCTTGTTCTTCTTATTCAGAAAAAAAAAATTAATTAAAATCTTAAATATCCAATTCATTCTGAATCTTAAAAGCACAAGTATTTGTTTCATTCATGAATCGTTAATTTCGCTCTTTACTTAAAAGTCCATAACTTAAGTACCTATCCCCCAAAGTATCATCGTCATTCGATTGAAATTTAACCTTAATAGCGCAAAGCACTACCGCATGCCATTCAATGCTATTAGGCTATCAGTTTGTTTTTAAATTATTTCTATTTTTTTCATATCTGATCACATGTGGTCCCCTGCTAAACGAAAAAGATACATTCAATCTAAAAAGCATCAAAAAATATAAAAATCAATCGTTTAATATTCAATAGTTTCCATGTGGATTGGTGTGGGCGTTGTAGTAGTTTAAAAACACCACGCCAACGACGGAATCGACACTCGAGTTTGTTTGAAGGCAAGCTTAAAAGCTACGGTTCGGCTGATGGCGTCTGTCATTTAGGTTATTGCTTGAGCTGCTGATTCAGATGTCAACCTTTTAGTTTTTCATTTTGCCTCAGCTGTCTGTGTGTGATTTAGTGGCAATTTGATAGATTTTAACGATGCTAGTTACGATTTAATTTATGATTAATCACTAAGATTAGTGAAGAGGTGGCTTTTGGCGAGATGCTTGCTCGCGTTCACGACATGAAATTACTATAATTATGATATACGTTGGATGTCTGAGTGATGGGGGTCGATCAATTTGGAGCACAGTCTTTCAATTCTCGCTCTTATGACTTTGTCTCAATAAAGTAACGAATTCGTAGTGTAAATAAAACAAATTAAATAAATTGGGTGGTGGAACAAGGCTTGAAGAACCTTGGGTTTCAACGCATTTGAAGAACCTGCAATTTCATGCCAATTTCGAATGGCTGAGTTAGAACGCCCTCCACATGGCTGTGTAATTACTCTCGGATGACTTTCCAATTCCTCACAAAAGGTGAGTTTCTGGAATTCGAAATTCCACGTTACAGGCAGACCGGCTAACCATAACGCCACTGGCACCACTGTTATAGTGTAAATGTGGAAAGCAACCCGTGCCGTACAGAAGAGTGCCTTTCCCACCTCATCTATTTATTTCTTTGCAGGCCACTTCCCTTGAACAGAGTCAGTTTTCATTCAACCGCACAAAACAACAAATTACATTTTTTTCGCACGTTCATGCATTTTGAACATAAAAAGACCACACACATCCAGCGGTAAATATAAAATTAATATAAAATTCCAACAACTTAAATCCCATGCGTGAAAGAACTTCCACACTACCGTCACAAAACACATCTAATGGCTAAAAAATACCACCTGATCCCTTGGGTCAACAACACAAGCTGCTTACTTTTTTATTATAATTTTTATTTCAAACCAAAGTGCCAATGAGCAATGCCAACATCCAACCAGCAATAGGAAAGAAATTTCATCTTACTAGGTCAGATCTGAACTCAAGCCAAACATATAAGTACCCATCACTTCTTAGCAGCAGTAGATACAAATTGAGCCGAAGGCCAATTACTGTTCCTCACTCGGCTTTTGTATAACCTTTTCCTTTTATTACTCAGCAGCCCTACTTACCCACATTCCGATGCGATTTAATTAAAATTTTAGTTTTATCCGATTTGCAAAGATTTTATTATTGTCTCTTCGTGGTTTTAAAATAATTCGGTGTCATGGTCCTCGTTACAATAATATCAATTGTGTAAAGGCAATATTCACGGAAAACTGTGAAAAATTACCTCTCCTCTATTCATTTAAATTTTAGTATTGATGGCAATGGTCAGTGCTGTAAATAAATTTCTTCGGTCAATAACTAAAAGCGTCAAGAGTTGAACGAAAAATCTAGCTGTCATTACTTTTTATCGATGTGTGAAAAAGTTTTGTCGATGAAAGTGTGAAAGTGTATAGGTTTAAGGGAAACTAGGAATAAGTTATTTGTTTGTTGAACTTTGGCGGTTTGTGGTGCTTAGAGGTAGTTCAGAGTTATCTCAATTTTTTATTTGCGCTCTTTTTTTATTGCAGAGTTGTAAACTATTTGACTGTATAGGCTTGTGATTCAATTTTGCTATGGCAATTAAAATGTAGAGAAACTCCATTTCATTGCAATGAGTAGGTATCTGCTTTACTGTGAAGGTTGTGGAGTTAAGTAGAACGTGATAGGTTTCAAGTGTCAGTAAAATTAACAACAGTGTATAAGGTTTCAAATCTTTTCTGAGTGTTGATGATTTACTTAGGAAAGTTATTTGGAAAAATACCGCAGATAATTTTTGATATCCTTTTCAGAAAGGGTAGGTAAAGGAGGAGTTATTGAAAAATTTAGGGGCTGTGCGATAAATAAATAGGGTGGCGCAACAGAGCGAGGAGCCTAGCGCATTTCTCACAACCATGCCTTGTGAGGGAATGGAGGGGACCTACAATTTTCTGCCGGATCCGAACGGCTTATTGAGAAAGCGCTTTTCATGGCAATGAATTTACTAACGGAGGACTTGCCGATTCCTCGCGAAAGGCGATACCCGGGGAAAATACATTTTTGCCTCTGATGCTGGGATTCGAACTCGGCGTACCCCACAGGCGGATCACTAGTGAGAAGCAGAAAAGTGGGAGAGTTGTGATCGCTTCAAGATCACTTCTCGTAACGCCGGAAATGGAAAGAAGAAGAAAAAGATGCTGGGATTCGAGCCTCGAACTTCTGGGTCAGCAGGTGGACATGCTAACCATCACGCCACGGGTACCACAGGGGCGGTACGATGGTACATGTTTATTAGGAGAGGAAGAGTACTAATATTCCATTCCGAAAAAAGAATCAAACTCCGAGTAGCTGAACAGTTGAAAAGGCCTAGGTCCATTTGGAAGAATAACAAAGTAAACAATTGGTTGGTTCGAAATCGGGTTCATCCCAAAATGAACGGTTATTTAATATTCATGATCGTGTTCACTTTTGTTCATGCTTATTTCGAGGTGAACTTGTATTGGTATTTCAAAATAGTGACAACTGTCACTTGATTTATGCTCAGTTTTCTATTTTATCGTGGAATAATTGAAGCCGTATGCGCACTGCGTACGTTCGATAAATTGTCATGTCGCCAATTTTGACATATTTCCGAGTTTTAAACTTGTGAGTTATCTCCAAGATGCGGTAATTTAACACAGCTGGACTATTTTTGTGAGGTTACATGGGGTCACTTACGGTCAATACGCTGCTAGAAATGGAGAAAAATTTGGCCTCTGAACTGATATCTGATATTCGACCCACCCAGCAGCGGCTGTCCCATATCCGAAATCATTTTTAAAACAAAAGCCCTTGTTTTTGTAAAAATAAATAAGTTAATAGCGTGGCGCAACAGAGCGGAAGCCCCAGGGCCTAGCGCTGTTCTTACTACAATTCCCTGCGAGGGAGTGGAGGGGACCTACATTTTAAACCGATTCTGAACGGCTAATCGATTATGTTATGTACATATTTACGCACAGAAGGAAAGTCCGATCAGAGCTGATTGATACTGAAGAAGTGTTTCATTCCGCCTTTCTTTTTGTTTCTTCGCAATCGTGTCTGAAATTTGTATAATATTTGCCTTTTTGAAGGATTCTCCGGATTCCTCCTTTAATCATGACAATAACCAAATTTTAGATTTGATTAGATTCTTTATAGTGCTGTTTATATTAGTGTTTCTTATTTGATGAAGCTGGAATATCAATCTTGCTAACATACGAAGGATCTTCTTTTTAAAATTTATATTTATATTTATGATTATATTTATATTAATATTTATATTTATATTTATATTTATATTTATATTTATATTTATATTTATATTTATATTTATATTTATATTTATATTTATATTTATATTTATATTTATATTTATATTTATATTTATATTTATATTTATATTTATATTTATATTTATATTTATATTTATATTTATATTTATATTTATATTTATATTTATATTTATATTTATATTTATATTTATATTTATATTTATATTTATATTTATATTTATATTTATGTTTATATTTATATTTATATTTATATTTATATTTATATTTATATTTATATTTATATTTATATTTATATTTATATTTATATTTATATTTATATTTATATTTATATTTATATTTATATTTATATTTATATTTATATTTATATTTATATTTATATTTATATTTATATTTATATTTATATTTATATTTATATTTAAATTTATATTTATATTTATATTTATATTTATATTTATATTTATATTTATATTTATATTTATATTTATATTTATATTTATATTTATATTTATATTTATATTTATATTTATATTTATTTTCATATTTATATTTAAATTATATTTATTTCTGTAACTAAGGAACAATCAGAATATTTTAATTTGTCAAGAAAATTCGTAGCAACAACTTACTAAAATGGATGTGGGTATTAATTTTAACATGCGATTATAGGTACTAGACGGCAAATTTTGCAATCGTGTTGAAAAAATACTTTAAGATAGAAAAAGAACATGACATTACGTAGATAGAGAATACGATAAAAGTGGGCCCTGTAATTCTGCCTGTCTGTCTGCCCGCATATGAATCTATAGCAGGAACCATTTGACCGATTTTCTTCAAAATTTGCAGTTAGCGTTTGTAAGGCAGTCTACAGAGAGGGTTTTTGAAAAGTGTCTCTAGGTCTTGAAGCTACGCATCCAACAATACAAAATATATCACAACATTTTTTTTTCGAAAACTAAATTTTTATAAGAGATTAGTTTTGGTAGGTTTTCTTATGATCTAAAAAAAAAATTATACCAAAAAGTCTAAAACGGTACCCGTCTCATTAATGGCTATCGTGTCAGCCATCAATGAGAGAGTCGGTTTTGAATAAAAAATGGTACTCTGAGCCATTTTTTTTTCAAAACCGACTCTCTCATTAATGGCTGACACGATTTTGACGGAATTTTATATTTTAGAAGTCCTATACCAATTGTAAATAAAAGATTGTATATAATGAAAATTTTAAGTTTTTCAAGTTTGCATTAATTTTTTAAAAAATTTTGACTCTTAGAATATTTTCAAAACCATATCTTTGATTTTCCAAGTCCTTGAAACTTGAAAGCCTGATTTTAAAAAACTTTTTTTGAATAAAAAGTGAAATAAAAACCTTTAATATTTTATTAAATATAATAATATTTTAGAATTTTTTTTTAAGTATTTTATGTGATTCTGTTCGATTTTCTTAATTAATGTGTAGTGGGCAGCCCTGAAAAACCTTATGATAAGCCACAAGATTTGGATATTGTATCTAACCTAGCAATCGCAAGTTCGTGTGAACCAACGTGCCCAATTTGTTTTTGTTTTTTATTTTGGCTGTCCCATTTTTGTTTTGAAGCCTAAATACACAGGGCTATCACGGGGATTGGACTTAATCGGTTTAAAGAACTATAAATGTGTAGGAGTATAAAACACAAAAGCAATTATTGCATTTATAACATAGTTTGATAGATATTTGTGGCATTTTTTGGCTTCTCAAATAACAAAGCCCTTGTTCAACAGAAGCTCAAGTTCAACAAAAGCTTTTCCCATAAATTTGCATCTTTTCTTTGTTATGATATGACTTTTTAGTAAACTAACTTCTTTGTTGTATGTTGGGTTCCTTAAACTGTACAAGCCTTTTTATTTGCATTTCACACGCTGATTAGAATATTCGACGAGTAAAATTTCCAAAAGTACTTATATTTCCATCACTACGGGGTCATTCACTGATTTTGTAAGAATATTAAATTAAGTTGAGCAAATATTACAAATCGGTTTGCAATAAAATCCTGTTGAGTTATAAGTAAACCTTGAGCAACAAAGAACAAACTTCAAAAATACTCTCACCGAATTCCCAACCCATTTCGGGTGAATCAAAAAAAAATGTACCACACCAAAAGAAATAAATGTGAAAAGTAAAACACTGATTTTTACAATCATAATTATTATTTTTCGAAATTTATATGCGATAAGAAGGCCCGCACAATTTGTACCTTTTAATCATAAAAATGGAAATATATATATATCTATATACTTAGAAAAAAGACATTATATCAACCAACACACCGCTCACCGCTCGTCGCTCATTAAATGATGACTTTATGACTCTCAGCAAGCTTCAACTTCAAGAAAAATAAATTTTTATTTGTTTATACTTTGCAACGAAAATTCGAAAGCACAAATTGGAAAAGTTGCCCAACTGTCTGCGACTGTCGTTGTCGAATATAGTGTTGTTGTCACTCGTTGTGATGATAAAAGCCGATGACTAGCTGTGTGACGACGGCGATGGCGACGACTCTGGCTATGGCTATATAAAAGTAATAATCTTTCTGCATGCGCCATGCACACTTCGCTGGGAGGTTGGGTATTTTTTCCTAAGAATTTCACTTTTGGAGCCGTGGGAAAAATCACTTTTCAAAGTTCCGTCGGAACTCTTGTGTTTGGCGTTTGGCTTTTTGTCATATCAAGTGTGTGAGGTGGCGGCGGCATGCACTATAAGCACAGCTGCTGGCCCCCTGTTGTTTAAAAAGGGAGATGGAGACCCGCCACAGACCGTTTGGTTAAACAGGCGACACAGCACGTTCTCGTAGGAGTGCAATATGCAACACACATAAATGCCGGCGCAGAGACGAATGTTATCTCGGTGTGATGCTTTTACTAACTAGGCACGACGAATGAGAATTTTTATGAATGAAAATAGGTTTATGATGGCTAATGTGTTTGGTTGGGTTTCTGGGAAAATGTTCCAGTTGTTAGAACGTTGATAAGTTTCAAAGAAAAATAACGGTTCTACTTCATTGAAGATTTTCATTTTCTCTGATGAATGGATGTGGAAATGTGTTTCCGTCTTGCTTGAAAAAAAATATATGAATGTTTATTCAAGGGTTTGAACGTGAAGCGTATTCTAATTATGGCCACAAAAATAACGTCAAAAAAGTACAAACTTACGAGGAAACGAAATTCGAGACTAGCTCTAGACTGAACATTTAAAACGATTACGCGCTCTATTTGAAATGAAGTGGTGCAGCTAGTAAAAGGATCGTGTGCTGAACTTTAATGATGGACGACTTTGGTTCTCTGGAATATATTCAAGAGAATTGAATTTCGGCTGTCGAGATAAAAATATAATAATGTTTAAGGCTTCTTCAAGATATTTTCAGTTTAAACCTAGATGAGAAACTCTATAATTTATATAATAATATAAATGTGGTCCTAATAGAACACACTAAAAAAAAGTTTATAGCAGAAAAGCTCAAATGGAACTTCTTTTCAGCTCGTAATCAGTATGACAGTACTTTCAAAACATTTCCGACAGGAATCGCTTGACATTCATAATGTCGTCAAGTTTAAAGTCTAGCAACTAACTAAAGAAAAATTGTTAAAATATTCTCTCAAAAGGAATCCTCACTATCCTTAAAAATACAAGGAATGTGAAAGCAAGTTTGTTTATAACTCAATCACGCCTAAACTACTAAACCGATTTAAATGAATTTTGCTACAGTCTACAGAGATAATCTAGAGTCTGAAATAGGCTTAATGCTACAGCTCATGCACAAGAACGTGTATCTAAACTGGAGGTAAATAAAAACTACTGGATCCCGGGATCCAGAGTCAGGATTAAAACTGCAAAATACCGAGATTTTCGGGATTGATTTGTTGAATATTTTGACTTATTACTTTTATCTTTTCCGACAAAAAAAAATTTAGAATTGGATTCAACTTGATTATGAATTAACAATAATAATACATACATATGTACATAGCTATTTTTTCCTCTGTCAATACATTCTTTGGGTGTGTTCCAAAACCAGTAAAGCAAAGCAAAAAATGTTGTCCTTCGTTATTCATTGTATATTCGTCTTTTTGCTATCCCATTTTAAAACCATTTCATAAATACCTACAAATGGTTGAAGCCTGGTTTCCACATGTTCATGAGCATTATTGGATTGTGTTTTGAGACCGTTCAAACCAGTTCCAATATTTCGTCATGTCTTTTTCGAGCCTCCCACTCCTTCTGTTGTTTGTCAGACATTCAAAATAGCTCAGCCCTTCGATAACGCTAAAATCAATTTTTGAACTGTAAGAATAAATACTGATGAGTGAAATAAATTTATCTCTTCCTACAAGAGAAGAATGAATTAATTTTGCTAGGAATAAACAAAGTGTCAAAACTCAAAATACCTATTTTTATGAAACAGTTTTGAGTTTCGAAATATTTTGCCAAGACTATTTTGCATTCATTGAATATTCATAGTTTCATACTACGCATAATTTCTTAAGGAAAAATAGAAAATGCTTATTTGTTTGTTTGTTTGTTGAATACTTTGTTTCTTCAGATAGTTACTCGTTTGTTTATTTGGTGAGTGAAAAATCGGACCTTAAAAAAGTTGTATTCACTAAACTAGTAAACTAGTTCTTGGGTATGCTTTTTCGTTTTCTAAACGCCTTTGCCCATTGTTTTTTATTTTTTATTAAACTTAATTTCAGAAAGAAACCACTTATTTTTTTGCATTTCCTGTATAATATTTCACATTTTTTAATCAAAGGAAAAATGTCTGAAGATCAAATGATCAAAGTTAATAGAAATGACGATGATTAAAATCAGTTTGAAACTAGCTTCAAACAATAATAAATACGAAGACCCAATGCAAGCCTTGCACAAATGTGTTATAAACCTTAGAGGGTATCAACAAAAGGTTTGCACACCTATTTGTCATCGAAACACAACAAAAGACAGATAAGGATAACAATCAGCCATCAACCAAGTAATTTTTTTTGACAATAAATCGGTGTCAATGTCAACAATACTGAGCCAATCCCGCGGGACTCGCCATATCTGACATATCTGGATTCCGATATTCCGAAATCAAGGAATTGAAAAAACCTTCCGGTTCTGCGCCAAAGCATTTTGTGATACCTTTTACTATAAATTTATCCCAAAAGACGAGACATAGTTTGGGATCCGTATGGGTGCCCTGTGTTACGTTACAGCCAGCGTCTCAAAAGGAAAAGATTCGGGTGTTTGAGAGACAGTGTCTGCGTAGCTGTCTTGGATTACACAGAACACCAGAGTCAGAGTACAAAAAATACTATCCTACTATCGACAACTTCATTATAAAACTGACTCGTGGTCACACTGCAAGAGCGATCTCTTATATTTAAATAGTTTAAAGCAGATTTAATAAACAACAAAAACATGTTCTATGTACATAACCAAGTTTTTAAAATTTCCTTAGATTTAGTTTTAGCTGTTGTCATCAATCAATATCTATATATATAAAAGAAAGTCGTGTTAGTTACAGTATTTATAACTCAAGAACGGCTGAACGGATTTGTCTGAAAATTGGTGGGGAGGTAGTTTAGGAACAGGAGACGGACATAGGATAGGATAGGATTTTATCCCTATATTCCTATGGGAACGGGAATATAAACGGGAACCTAGAAACTACTGTACCGATTTCAAAAATACTTTCACCGTTAGAATGCTACACTATCACCTAGTAACATAAACTTTAATTCATCCCCATATTCCCACGGGAACGGGATTGGAAACGATAACTTCGAAACTACTGGACAGATTTTAAAAATTCTTTCTGCTCTAGGATGCTACATAATCCCTCAGTAACATAGACTATATTTCATCCATACATTCCCGCGGGAACAGAAACGGAAACTAGAACGGGAACCTTAAAACCGCATGACCGATTTCAAAAATGTTTCCAACTTTAAGATGGTGCATTATCAATATCCCACATTTACATAAATTATTTCATCCTCATATTCCCACGGGACCTGGGCAACGCCAGAAGGCTAAGCTATATATTTTTTTTATCCAGGATTGGGATCGGAAACCTAGATACTACTGGAAAGATTTCACAAAATCTTTCAGAATTGGGATGATTCATTATCCTTCAGTAGCTAAGATTATAATTCATCCCTATATTCCTACGGGAACGAAAACATGAACCTCAAAACTACTCGACCGATTTCAAAAATTCTTTCGAATTAAGGGTCATACTCGAACGTGATTGGGAACGCAACCTTATATAACTATTTGAACACTTTCGAAGGACAAGGAGACGAACCCGTCTAAAACATTTTTATCACGCCACAGACATAAAATGTAAACGGAATGCTTAAAATCAGAAAAGGAAAAGTAAGCAGTAAAAGAAAAACCGACATTGGGCATTGACTATCGTTTCATTGACTCAAATAAAAATAAAGCAGCGTGCAACAGAGACGACATCAATGCAATGCGTTAGCTTTCGTTATAAACAAAACAATGTTCGATAAAAAAAACAAAAGGAAAGCTGACTTATCGTGTCAGACTAAGCGCGCATAGTCCAAATATCAGCAAGTTAATGAGTCAGCGGAGATCTTCGCTCAACACCCTGGGCTGCTTTAGACATACTCATATACCCCTTATCCCTCGACATTCACGGCGTTAATGAGGTCTGTATTTTTAAGGTTCTCATCCTTCTGTTCCCGTGGGAATATGCGGATAAAATATAGTACATGTTCCCTCCGAAATGTTTCATCTAAAATTCAAAAGAACCTTAAAGTTATTAGACCGATTTCAAAAATTCTTTCAACTCTAGGATGTTACAATATCTCTCAGTGACATAGATTTACATTTCATTCACATATTTCCATGGGAACGGAAGATCCCACAGGAACAGGGTTGGGAACGGAAACTTAGAAGCTACTAGACAGATTTCTAAAATTCTTTCAGATCTGGGATGCCACATAATTCCTCAGTAACTTAGCGTAGACTTCATCGCTATAGTCGGGGAAACAGAAACAGGAACGAGAACGGGAATTTTTAAGTTACTTGACCGATTTCAAAAATTCTTTCAACTCTAGGATGTAACATTATCTCTCAGTGACATAGACTTATAATTAATTCACATATTTCTATGGGAAAGGAAAATTCCCACAGGTACGGGATAGGAACGGAAACTTAGAGACTACTAGACTGATTTCAAAAATTCTTTCAGCACTGGGATGCCACAAAATTCCTCAGTAACTAAGCAAAGATTTCATCCCTAAAATCCCATAGGAACAGAAACAGGAACGAGAACGGGAACCTTAAAACTACAGACCCGAGCAACGCCGGGCGGCTCAGCTAGTATTATATAAAAAGAAGTGTTCGGTTGGTTGTGATTGCATCACTTGAGAACGGCTCGACCGAATGAAGCCAAATTTGTGTGGTTGCTTAGGAGATGGTTTTTATAAAAAAATGTGAAACCGGTCAACCTATTCCCGAGCTATGGCATTTTTCCTGAATGTCACTTTTTAGAAAAAAAAATAAAAAATTTTAAAAAGGAGAATTCAATTGCAGGTATCAAATAATTATTAAAGAGTAATTGCAGAAATATTAATTTCTTTTTATGTTTGTTTAAATGACAGTGGTAAAATATTCTTCCAGATGTTGATATTTTTCATTGTTTTAAAAGTCTAAGTGTTTTGTTATACTATACCCTGCCATTCCACGTTGATTTAAAAGTTTATGGTAACTTTGACTAATGTTTAAACTATTTTCAAAAATTTGCTTCCGATTATTTCCGATGAAACAAATTATGTAGGCATGAAATTTTTGCTTTTAGAAAAAAAAAACGTACCCCACAGGCGGATCACTAGTGTGAAGCAGAAAAGTGGGAGAGTTGTGATCGCTTCAAGATCACTACTCGTAACGCCGGAAATGAAGAAGAAGAAGAAGAGAAAAAAAAAACACTCATACGCCATACGTTTCAGTTTTATTATTATGTGTTTTATGTTATTGAATTGTCTTAAGTAAATAGTTTGAGTGTGATTTGGAAGCAGTTTATTTGCTACCGTCGAAATATACTGTGAGTTTTTCTGCAAGAAGTCAAATAGGCATTGAAAAATCTAAAACAAACAATCTTTTCTATTAGGATCATCGCAGGTTCTAGAGTTGTGACCAAAACCTATCTACTCAATATAATGGAAGAGAATTGCAGCGAAAATATTAATGACAAATTAAAATATCTTAAAATCTTTTTACTTTTCGTCCTTTTTCGAAAGAACAACTTCAAAACTATAAGCCTAAAGTTTCTAAACTTTTGCACAACTTTAAGAGAAAATGGGTTGAGTCCAGTTATAGAAAAATTTTGTTCTTAGAAAACAGTAAATCATGGCTAGAAGGGTCATTCGCAATTCCCATCTCATGTTCCAAACTAGGGCGGCCTGAAAGATCTTTTGAAGAATTTTGCGACAGGAGCAAAAGAAGAAAAACAGACAAATTTAGTGAAACTACTCAAACTGATGAATTGGCTTATGTAGTTCAAATGAAGTTGAGAGAATCTGGAAAAAGTCCTTTTTTCTTTAGAACTTGAAAAAATATGACTTTTTTTTTAAATGATTACACTCTCAAAATACTGACTCTACCGGTTAAACTTTGCAAAGAAGTTCTCTAGGAGAGACTGCAACCTCGATATACTCAATAGGCTGCTTTTAAGATCTGATCCACTTTTAAGTTGCCTCAGAAAACCGTCTTCAAAGACTAAAAAAAAAGTTTTCAAAGGCAACTATAGAAATGCTTTTTCCAGAGGACACAAATGAAGAGTCAGAATACAGCGATCAAATACATTAATTTATTTTTTATTTTCAAGTTATTTGCATAAAACCGAACGAAATATATTTGAAAATAATTTTTTATAGTATACAGTCAAACCTGGATAAGTGAGAAAACTCTATTAGTGAGAGTAATAGCCAGGACCCGACATTTTAAGCTCCCAAAACCTCTTTTAGCGAGAAACAGAAACCTCTGTAAGAGAGAGTCGTTTTTCCCTCATTGACCATTCTTCCATTGTTTTTGTATTGTTTTCTCGTCAATATTGTACCCTAGGGTGGGTCAAAAAAATCAAAAAAAATTTTTTTTTGATCCGACATACGAAAACTTGTTCTTTGGTACCTCTAGAAAGTACTTACAAAATTTGAGCTCTCAATATTAACGGGAAGATGATGCTCATCGTAGTTTTTCATTTTCAGTTTAGTATCATATTAAAATGGTCATCTCTTTTTAAAAATGGATTGTTCAACCAGTCGCAAAAACAGTATTTATAGGAAATTGAACGGTCTACAAAAATTGTCACTTATACTTTTTTCATTAATCTGACCATTTAAAAGATATTCAAGGTCAAAAATTGAAGTATGTATTTTAAAAAAAATAACTTTTTTGTTTTGAATTTTGTAACTCACTAAAAAATAGTTATTATCAAATGAACATCAATTATTTCAATAGAAAATTGAACGTTCTACAAAAAAGGTCTTTTACTGTTAATCGATTATTATAACCATTTAAAAGATATTCGCAGTAGAACTGCAATTCCTACGAATTCTAATAATTTCTTTATAAATATTTCCAATTCATCTACTCAATTTATGAATTTTGATAATATTCATGTGAACTTGAGTTTATTCCAAAAAATGACAGTTTGCAAGTTATGTCGTATCTTTTGTTTGAGAATATATTTCATTGGACTCAATTTTTTAACGATAATTTCTGCATTTTCTTTGTAGATCATAAATTACCTTAAAATTTATAAATTAAACAGATAAACTTGAAATATTAATTAAAAAACTATTAAAATTAGTGGGAGTTGCATTTCTGCTGCGAATATCTTTAAAAAAATTTTTAATAGATGTATTGGAAATATTTATTAAGAAATTATTAAAATTAGTAGGAATTAAAATTCTACTGCGAAAACAAAAGTCCTTTTTTGTAGAACGTTCAATTTTCTATTAAAATAATTGATGATCATTTGATAATAACTATTTTTTAGTGAGTTACAAAATTCAAAACAAAAAAGTTATTTTTTTTAAAATACATACTTCAATTTTTGACCTTGAATATCTTTTAAATGGTCAGATTAATGAAAAAAGTATAAAAGACCATTTTTGTAGACCGTTCAATTTCCTATAAATACTGTTTTTGCGACTGGTTATAAAATCTACTTTTAAAAAGATATAACCATTTTTATATGATTCTAAACTGAAAATGGAAAACTACGATGAGCATCATCTTCCCGTTAATATTAAGAGCTCAAATTTTGTAAGTACTTTCTAGAGGTACCAAAGAACAAGTTTTCGTGTGTCGGATCAAAAAAAATTTTTTTTTGATTTTTTTGACCCACCCTATTGTACCCATTCTATTTCGTGGAACTAAAAAATTTTTGTTATTTTATCGCATTCTTTTCGAATGGACACGTGTCCCTGTGTACCGTCCTGTTTGTCGGACTTACTCAGTTTATAATTATCAATTGCGAAGGAAAGTTCAGTTCTGCATCATGTCAAAACGGAAAATTCTCTATTTTTCCTCTATAAGTGAGAAACGCTACCCATGTACCTGCATTAGCGAGAAACTCGGGTTAGTGAGAAACCTCTATAAGCGAGAATGAGATTGTGCTCCCTTGAACTCTCGCTTATCCGTAAAAGTAATGAAAAAAAGCTGGAAAAGACTCTTTCTACAAATCGCTATCCATAGCCACGTCATTGAAGGATGCATCGGATGAACCCGAAGACTTCCGTGAAAAGACTTATGTGGGCATTAACAAGGATTGTGGTCAAACAAAGAAACCGGATGATTAGATTAAGTGCACTACATGTCACTTTTGGTTTCATGATTCGCTTACGTCCTTCAATATCACATGCAAGAAATGTTTCAAAACAAATATCAAGAAGAAGTTGGGTGCCATATCACCCTCAATCAGGGCCCAATTCACCCTCTACTTTTTCAATCGCTACTTTCAAAGTTTTATTTTTGCCAAAAAAAAACAAGAAATAATTTGTGAGTCATCATGTTCGATGTTCCTATTTTTGTATGTATGAATTAATTTTAAAATAAAGTTGTTTTGTTTTAAATATTTATCTTGTTAATTTTTCTAGTAAGAGCGATAAACGGAAATGGGTGCTTTATTTCCCTGCTTTACCATACACACAATTACTAACAAGTACAACGCCTTTGGGGACGGAACCTTGAAACATTTTTTGAAAACGAGTTCAAAAGCACTGAGTACCTACATAATAATCAACTTATATACCTATTTGATCTCATATCGCTAAACTAACCTAAAAATTTTCATAAATATCAAGAAAATGAGTCATTCTTCAATAACAACAAACAAAACTCCTAACTTGTTCTAGTGTAAACCGTAAACTATTGGAGACTGAAGCAATACTAACATCAACAAAAAACTAATTCAAAAACAAAAGGACAAAGATAAAGATATTAATCTGCCACAAATAAACACTTTTAATATAACCTCAAGTTAATAGGCAGTGTCAAATTAAACATGGCCGATGAAAGCTCCAAGACCAGACTATGAAGTTAGTGTAGTAAATTTGTTTGCTGATTCGTAGCCCATTCATGAATACCTTAAAAAAATTAAAAATTAAAATTATATTCAAAAAATAAACACACTCTTATTTATTTTATTCATTTTTAAATATTTTACATTTTATTTTCAGCACATGCCTATAACTTACAGTCCATTCACATCTAGCCTCTGACTCATCAGCGGAAAGAAACTTGACAGCCTATTATTATGTTGTGCTATGTTGGAAATGTTGTGTTTTCTTAATTTTATCTTTCTTTTTACACAAACGAAGAAAATTAAGAGAAGACAACATTTATGTACAAATATGCAAATAACAATCAATTAACTAATGAGGTAGAATGTCCTACACCCTCGGGCCTTGTCGTTTGATTTTTATTTTTGATTTCTTTTAATTGAAATGTCGTTCTTTTTAGTGCCATTGTCGTGGTCAATAGTACAAAACCAAAGCAATGATGTCCAATGTCCATATCAAAGGAATAATTAATATTGCTTCAAATTAATTCCACAACACTCCTCTGCGCACACTGAACTGCTGAACTGTGCACATAAATCATCAATTAAATTGGGAAATTATGGAAAAGAAAAACAGATCGGTTGAGGTTTTTTTAAAAACAAATTCCGCTGCCGGCCGGCTCGGTGGGTTCGATGAAAATTTAAATTTCTTCTTTTGATTGTTTTGTTCAACCGAATGAGAAAAAAAATGTAGGTATAAAAGGAGAAAATACTCGCTTCCCTTGGTAGCCTCGTCTGATCACGGACACAGTTTTTATTCCCTACACTCGGCTAATTCATGTTAATCGTGTTATTCATGACACAGATTTTTTTTGTAGTTTTTTCTTTCTTTTTTTTGTCGCGAGACAGTAGTTTCATTAACATTAACATGAAATAAATATTAAAAGGTTTGACAAGCAAATCAATACACAATCAAACCCGGTAGCTTTAGTTGACAAGTCTCATAATGCCTAAATCGATTTTTGACGGTTTTGCATGTGGTGCGCGGAGATGATTCAGACTTGAAACAAACTTCGTATAGATAAGAAATCTACCTTATCTTTGAACTTAAAGTTCTGTTCAAAGAAACCGGTTGAGTTGTTTACAAAGAATTTAAATAGCCAAATTTTCTTCATGCGATAGTATTGAGGCGAAATAAAGTCTTTCATTGTTTTAAAGTTTTTTTGTCAAATTTACTCTTATACACAAGCCACAAGCACGAAAATAAAGAGAGCGAGAAAGATAAGAAACAAGAGAGTTGAAATTTCGGAAGAAAAAACATCAAATAAACGCTGCGCTGTTTGGATTGCCAAAAAAAAAGTAAGAATCTATGGCAAGCGGCCCCTTTGATGTTTATTGTGGCATTGGTTTCAATTGATTTTTGGCCGCCAATTCGTTGGCGCATTTCTCAATGCAATAAGAACATAGAAACTTTAGTCTTATGGAGCATTGGAAATAAACCGAATGACGCTGGTCAGAATACGCAGTTTGTCACATTTATTTTCGTGTTATTGCCCGTGCTATACTAATTTATAGCATGCAGGTCGTTTAACACTAAAATTTTAGAGTGATAAAGTTGACCTCAAGGTCTAGTTTGGATGATTTAATTAGAACATTTTGGTATATAGCCCATTTCCGGAGGTACAAATAATGCGCCATTCAATAATTACGATTGGGCACTTCTCAATTTCATTATTTCTTTTCTTTAAAACGACAGAATTAGAAAAATATTTCGTGAAACTGGGTGCCATCGATTTCGTTTTTGCTACGGAGTTAAGCGTTTACTTTAATCATAAAATACAAAATGATTGCCTATCATACGCATAACAGGGTGTTTTGCATAAGATACGACAAAAGTCCAGATCGGATGTGCGTCTATATTTCTCTCCGTTTATGCTATGAGGTGATGCAATATTGTAAAAACTGACTTAATTTAAAAAAATTATTTAAAGCCAACTAAGTCACCATTTACCACCTTATTCTTAAAGCAAACATTTTATTCTTCGATCAAGTATATAATTATAGAAGTTTCGTAATTTAGTGGTTTTTGAGAAATCGAGTCTCAAACGCAATATACAAAAAAAAATTTTTTTTTTTCAATAAAGATTTATACAAATTTTTTTTACATTATATTTTATTTAATATTTGAAGAAGAAAACCCGAACCTTTCTTCTAATATTCCAGAAACAGTTTCTCTCATTTTTAATGTTGATAGATTGTCTATTTTCGAAAGCTAAAAACAGAAATTTTGGACTATTCTCTATACGATTCATGAAATGTGTGATTTTCTTCGGATTCTTCTTCAACCGCGTTAGTGCAAATGAGGAGATTAATTTTTCTGGAAGGTTTTCTTTTTCGCGCTACCATATTTTCAATGAATGTCTTACAAAAAAGTCAATGTGTGATGTGTGCGTTTGGAATGGGTACAATATACACTTTGTAAGGTATTTGATGGCACAGGGTGTATCTTTAAAAATGATCTAGTTTTGATAAAAAAAATTCAATGGGATCTCGATTCTTATTTTTACAATTTAGTCTGAGAATATTTAGTACCTATGTCTTTCAAATTATTACCTTGAGAGAATGAATAAACGTCAATTTAAGCTGCAGTGACTAAATTGTATAACAAATTTTTTTTCTATCATGAAATTAAGGATTCTCCAAAGTATTCAAACAATTCTAAGCGAAAACCATATATAATGATGGTGTGTGTAAGTCCAGAATGATTGCTGTGAAGGCTCGATTGTTAAAGAATTGGAAAAAACTTAAACTTTTAGTAAATATAAATCTTAGAGTCATATTTAAATATCAAAATATTACTACTATTAAGTATTCATTACTATTAATAATTTTTTTTTTTCAATTTTCACTTACATGCTAGTTACAATATTTATTTACAAAAAAAATGATAAATTTAAAGAAATAAAATGAAAAAGAATAAAACCGGACCTTTCGGTAACATAAAAAGTTAAATTTGAAAGACAGCCCAAAATTTTTTTACCAATTTTAGAAGAATAACTGACGTAGGGTACTTTCAGTTGTTTTTATTATTTTTTTTTTTTTTTTAATTTAAGCTATTGTTAAGAATTAATGAAAAACTAGAAAAAAGAAACAACTACAAATTCCAAAACGAGCAAAAAGAAAAAATACATAGATCATAGCTGTTAAATGAAAACAAACGCAGTTATTACAAAAGAAAAAAAAGGAATAAAAGTAAAATAGCAACAACGATCATACCGCATTTCAAGTTCTAATTTTATAAACCAATTCAATGTCGTTTTTGGTGAAAAGCCACTCTCTGTTTTTTTTTTTTTTACAGTAAAAAATGAAAGTTGTTGGTAGTTCATATTTCAATAGGAAGATTATAAAAAATAATTTTCGATGTAGCTAGATAAAAATTCATGGAAATAAAATACTAAAAAGTGTTAAATTATTGACACGTAAGCTCTATATTGAGGACCACATTTACCACATTTTTTTTTGAAAAATTCTTTCAAATTTCAAAAACATAAAGATTTTTTCCACAAATTATACGAATTATATACTTGTTTGCAATCAAAAGTGGTTTTAAAGTGTTCACATAGTGTCCCCCCCAAGACACTATATACAGCAACTTCGACTGCGGAGGTCCGTAGTAGATCATTGTTTAAACTGTCTTTGAGCATAAAGGCTTTAGTAAATACATCTTTCGAGTTATAAGGTTCATGTAAGTTTTGATCAACTGACATGAACTTTCCAATTTCAGTACCCTTAAGTACTTAAAGGAGTCTACACGCTTAATTTGAAAACAGTTAGCCGAGCATTGGTTTTGTTCTACAAAATTATTTCTACTACATATGTGCGAAGGCAAAGCAGACTTTTGGCAGTCACCTGCATGTAATAATGCATTAAAGTCCAAAGGAAGCGATCCCGATATCATAAAATATATAATCTTAGTTTTTTGGCTAGTAAACATTGAATGACATATCTATAAGATCCAAACAGTTTCCTTTTTAGTGACAAAGCAAAATGCCTTGGTAGAGCAAATCCAAAGTTAGCGAGTTTTTAAGAGAAATTGCCGATTCCAGCTGATACCACTATAAATTTAAATGGTGTCATTAAATACGCAAACGATTAATAAACACCTCAATAGCAAGTCACAACTTTAAAATCAGATTGATTTATATAATTGTGAACAATACTTGAATTTTTTCAGTTCAGGTAAACGAAGTGAATTTACAGACCAAAAAAGCAAAATGAAAAACAAAGGTGAAAAGTTGCATCCATTAAGTCGATTTTAATCATTAGACATATCAACTTTGCGTTTTGCAGTTTCGTGTGAATGAGTGTGTTGCACGAATTGGACAATGATAAAATATAGAACCAAGCATTTTTCAAAAAAATGCAATTCTTGTATTTTCATTTTTTTTAATGCATTAATTTTTTAAATGCTAAATACAACTGATATTAATATTAACATACTTAAGTTTGGTCTAGCAAGTCGCATCCAACAAAAAAAAAAAAAAAAAAAAATTAAGGCACATACTAAAGAAATGATTCACCCTGTAGGAGTATTTGTTGGGAAGACATGAGAAAAAAATGTTCGCAATGTTTAAGTTTTTAAAGTCTTAAAAATATGCATATTCTTAAAATGCATTAAATTGTTAAGTTTCACAGAAAAAAAATTGTTTAATATGTATGCCTGAGCTTTTATTTGTAAAGCAACACTTTTGGTCTTTAGGATACAACTCCCGCACTTTTTCGCATCATTGTCACCCGATTATATTTATTTGCCACTAATTCTTAGAAACTTATGTTTTTGAAGGCGAGTTTATTTTAAGGCAGGTTGATTGTGTGATTTCAAACTCAATCTTTTCTGGCACATCAAACCGACGCACGTTCTAATAGCTGGAAAGTGCATTTAGTGTTTCGCTTATATTATTGGCAAAATATCTAATTAGTCGTTGACGAAAATAAACCACACATAATATTTCCTTCCTTTATGTTTATAATATGTCACAAATACCGTATTTAATTAGTATTTGTGGAGAAAAAGAAACTGCTGTTCTAAAACTATTCTTCTCTTTACTTAATTCATATTTCTCACTCAAATGGAAACATCTTTAAAACCATCTGACTACATCTTCTAAAAACCAGTGCTCTTTATCTGTTCTTAAAAAGAGTATATTAAGAATTATTCAGTTCATGCTGTTGGCTCTCCCCTTTGGTCCCTTTTGGGTCTTATCGACATCTTTACAAACGGTTATAGCGTGAAAATTTTCTTAAAGTTAACACTTTAAGTACTCGATAAGAGGAAATTGTGTTGCTTGGGCAATCCTATACTTACTTACTTACTTAGGTGGGCATTACAGTTCGGGGTGAACCTGGGCCTCAACCAACATCCTTCTATAACGATTTCGATCTCGGGCGAGCTCTCTCCAGTTTCGCACTCCAAGTCGGTTGAGGTTTTCATCCACTTGATTGCGCCACCTAAGACGAGGTCTTCCCCTTCCACGATTTCCCTGCAATGTGCTTTCGAACACCCGACGAGCCGGAGCGTTTGGGTCCATCCGCTCTACATGGCCCAACCATCGTAACCTCGCGATGCGTACTCTTCTGGCTATGCCCATGTCGCTGTACAGCTCATACAGCTCGTTGTTGTATCTTCTTCTCCACACATTGTCTTCGCATACGGGACCAAAGATCATTCGGAGAATTTTTCTTTCGAAACGACCAAGAGTTTTTTCATCCGCTTTCGATAAGGTCCATGCTTCCGCGCCGTACAGCAGGACTGGGATGATTAAGGTCTTATACAAGGTCACCTTGGTTTTTATAGAGAGGGTTTTGTTTCTCAATTGCCTTCTTAACCCAAAGAAGCAACGGTTGGCAAGAGTTATTCTCCGTTTGATCTCCGCACTGATGTTGTTGTCCGTGTCTACAGCGGATCCTAGGTAGACGAAGTCCTGCACTACCTCGAAGTTATGTCTGTCTATTGTGACGTTTTGTCCAATTCGTCGATGTTCTGTGTCCTTGTTTGATGACAGCATATACTTCGTTTTGCCCTCATTAACCATCAAACCCATTTTTGCCGCTTCTGTTTCAATACTCGCAAAAGCACCTATGACATCACGCTTTTTTCTTCCAATTACGTCAATATCGTCTGCGTAGGCGAGTAATTGTACAGCAGGACTGGGATGATTAAGGTCTTATACAAGGTCACCTTGGTTTTTATAGAGAGGGTTTTGTTTCTCAATTGCCTTCTTAACCCAAAGAAGCAACGGTTGGCAAGAGTTATTCTCCGTTTGATCTCCGCACTGATGTTGTTGTCCGTGTCTACAGCGGATCCTAGGTAGACGAAGTCCTGTACTACCTCGAAGTTATGTCTGTCTATTGTGACGTTTTGTCCAATTCGTCGATGTTCTGTGTCCTTGTTTGATGACAGCATATACTTCGTTTTGCCCTCATTAACCATCAAACCCATTTTTGCCGCTTCTGTTTCAATACTCGCAAAAGCACCTATGACATCACGCTTTTTTCTTCCAATTACGTCAATATCGTCTGCGTAGGCGAGTAATTGTACAGACTTTTGAAAGATTGTTCCTCTGGTGTGGACGTTTGAGTTTCATACAATCTGTTCAAGTATGATGTTGAAGAAATCGCATGACAGTTTGTCGCCTTGATTAAAACCTTTTTCGACATCAAAGGTCTCGGTGAGTTCTTTTCCGACCTTGAAGGAGCATCGTGAATTCTCCAAAGTCATCCTGCATAGTCGTACGAGCTTTGCAGGGATGCCGAAACTAGACATGGCTCTATAAAGCTCGTCTCTGTAAATACTGTCATACGCGGCCTTGAAATCGATAAAGAGGTTGTGAATATCGATATTATGTTCTCGGGTTTTTTCCAAGATCTGCCGTAATGTGAAAATTTGGTCTATTGTGGACTTCTCTGGTCTAAAACCACATTGATAAGGACCTATCAAGTTGTTGACGTGGGGTTTCAGACGTTCACATATTACAGCAGACAAGATCTTATAAGTGACGTTAAGGAGGCTTATCCCTCTGTAATTGGCGCAATTGTGAGGGTCTCCCTTCTTTAGGATCGGGCATACGATACTGAGGTTCCATTCATCGGGCATGCTTTCTTTCGACCATATCATGCAGATCAGCTGGTGCATGCTCCTTTCCAACTGATCTCCAGCTGCCTTGAAAAGTTCGGCATCAAGGCCATCTGCACCTGCAGTCTTATTTGATTTAAGTTTGCATATGGCAAGCTTAACCTCTTCTAGGTCGGGAGGACGGCATTCTTGATCATCGTCCAAGCTGAATGGGGCAATCTGCCTGACAGCGGAATTTGTGTCTTCATCGCCGTTAAGCAGTCTGCAGAAATGATCTTTCCAGATCCTCAGTAGCGACTGTGACTCTATAACTATGTTTCCCTGCTGGTCTTTACAGGCTTGAGTTCGTGGTTTGCCACCCTGGCAGGATCTTTTTACCTTTTGGTAAAACTTCCGAATCTCGTTCCTGTCATGGCACCTCTCTATTTCCTCAAACGAGCGCTTCTCATGCTGCTTCTTTTTCTTTTTGAGAAGTCGGTGTTCTTCCCTTCTTCTCTCCTTGTAAATCTCGTTATACTGATCGTAAGCAGCCCTTGTTCGTGTTTGTATAAGCATTTGTCGTGCTCTTTGTTTGGCTGCATTTGCCTGACTGCATTTTTCATCGAACCATGGGTTTCGTTTTGGTGGCCGAGTGAAAGCTATACCACCAAATATATACGAGTATTATGAAGAGCGAATACTAAAACCTTGTACTCATCCTTAAAATTTTGATATTATACTCAGCATACAATCGCAAATTCTTGCGACCCAGTCGTGTAGATTTTTTATAAATAAAAATCCCATGAAAGTATCAGCCCTTAAAAAAATAAACAGAGGTCTATCAGTTGTGTTTTCTATTTTTAACCCGTTTGGAACGCAATTAATGAGTTAAGGTAAAAAAAGTTTCGCATATTGGAATATATTATGTGGCTTTAAATAGTATCAATAAAAAATTTTAATTAAAATTGATAGGCGTGACCATTGGTGAATACCATTCCTGATGTTTTGTAGAACAGTGGCGTAATACTAGTTTTGTAAAAGACAAAATAATACATCACCACGAACGGATGGACTGGTTCATATTTATCAAAATCAAATCAAATTCTAGGAATGTTTGAATTGGCCAATGACCACTTACCAAGGAAAAGAACTAGGAGTCAAATGAGACTATGGCTTATAAGTAAAAACAGGAGAGGATCAAAACGTTGCTCATATTGTCACAAATTATATATGATAAAGCAGCTAAAAGAAACTAAAAATTACAGGTTTTCATAGAAGAAAAAATCCACAAAACAGCCATTTAGTTTAAATGAAATGTCACAATATTTCCAAACGTAATTCAAACCGAACATCAAAACATCCGCTTATTTCACACTGGTTATCTAATTATTGAGTTCTCAAAATAAAGATATATTTTTAGTTTAATTGCGTACTTGTATTTCATTAAAAATGTACTGATTTGCAGCCATAAAAAAAATAATGCGTCAACGACACAACTCCGACGCAAGGAGACTCGGTTGCGCGGCACACGATTTGACCACCTTATTCAAGGGGGTAACCCTTTCGCATATCAAAACAAGAAATTAAAAAAAAACTAATTGAGTTATCATTATCGCTAAGTTGAGTTGTGATTTGTTTCACTTTTATTTAATACTTCATTTGACTTAGCATCCGCCAGAATTTTAAATGAACACAGCTTTGTCGCCGATATATTGGTCACCCCTGATGCTGAACGAGTAATTAGTTTTCTCGTATCGATAATTTCCTCAATGGTGGTAAATAGCTTAATTATTTCAAGCACACACCCATTTCGATTAGAGAAAATCCAGTTTGATTGGTGTTTGGCAGGCCGCAGCATAAGACTGATCACATTTGGCGAGTCTTGAAGGACTTCAATTAGTCTATACCTGGAGTAGCACGCAATTAGGTATAAATCCTGTATATTGGCGAGTAAACAAATTGTCAACATTAAATAATGTCAATCGATTACAGACAAACCGAAGGTGGAGCAATTAAAAATTGAGCTTGTCAGAGATAATTCTCAATAATGGTTGTCAGTATACGGTGTACGGGACCAGAAGAAACTTTATTCCTAATCATTTATTGAAACCTATTGGGGGGTTTCTTTTTTGTTCTCGATTTATGCGAAAGTGTGATTTATGTTCATTCCATGTGACAAGCGAAAACAGTTAAACGGCAAACAGGGAACATTAAAACCAAACAAATGATTTAAGTTTATTCAAATTCGTCCAGCTGCGGGTTTTACATGATCATCCATAAAACGCTTGGAAGTTCTCCCATAGCAAATTAAAATGACAACCGAATTAGCATTTTCAATGCATACACAATGACCCGATATTTTTATTTATTTATTTTCTTTATTTTTTGGATGAATTTCTGGTGTCAGGTAATAAAACAACTTAATATTATGATGTGTGAGCTTAAATATGTGACCATCAAAAGATGGTGCGGAAGGCAGGCTTGCGTTATCCAAAAGTTCCAACTTAGGAACGTAGGTAGTCTTAAAGACGCACACAAAGCTGAGTAGATTTGACTCCATTCTAATAGAAATGCGTACTTTTTAAGTTGTGTGTTTATGTTTTTGCCCATCTCATGTCCATTATCAGTATCTATACATCTATAGTAACAATTAAAGGCGTTAGCTTGTTACATCCAGACTCATAAAGTAAGTAACACAAATAAGTAAAGATAGCTGTCAGCTCAATCGATTTGTGATTCAAGAACGTTGCTGTGTTAAGAGGCTTACAATGTTTTGAAACCCTTATGAGTAGGTTCTTTCGCACCATTATAAGATATTTATATGTAACTTTTCAGTGGAGTTAAATTAGGAGACAACCAACGTAAGTGAAAACAGTTTCGTTCTTTTACTCATTTATTCAGATTCTCATGAATTTGAATTAAGATGAACCAAGCTTCTTCTTCTTTTAAGGCGCCACAATTATCATCAAACAATTCTATTTGTTAAAAGCGAGACCTTTTGTGCTTTTCAACTTACAAACCTTTATGTTTGGGCATAAGGCTCCAAAGGCAAGTTAGAGACAGTCAAATTATACATTTTGGAAAAAAAAGTAAATTAAAATTTAAACAAGCTACTAAAAAAGTGGTCTTGTTCTTTCTGTGTATTCGATTGGTTTGGCCATCCATCCCAAGTAATTTTCTTCCGTCTTGTTGAGGGTGGATAATTTTTCTTCTCTGTTGTAGCTCGTAGTGGTGTGGTATCTCAAACTGGATTGCGTTATGATTTGTTTAATGGAAATCGGAGCGCTTGACAATAAATGCTTTATACTTCTTTTGCCAAACAAGATCCTCCACAAAAGTTGATGTGAAGTGATAAGAACAAATGCTCTTCTTTTCCAATAAGTCAGTCAGTTTCTAGCGACCTGTACACTTGGAGGTTTAATTGAGAATATCAAGGGTTTCAAATGCTTCAAAAACTTTGCCTAACCTTGCAATTTGAAACTAGCACTTTTTTAAAGTTAAAGTAAGGTTGCAGTCGGTTTTCGGGTTGGAAAAACACCTCTAAGCTGTCTACTAAGAAAAGGGGTGGGGCAATGGTTATCGCCTTAAGAACATTTATGCCGGTTTCGAGCGAAAAAAGTAGTAAAAAGCCGAAATCTCAAAAAGTATAGATACAAGCTTTCACATTTTCATCTTTTTTTTTTTTTGGTTCCCACATAATCTCCTCCAAAATCTAGTTGAAATTGAAATTCGTCAATGACATGCTGCACTGTCAGAAAAGCATTGAGATACTGATTGTTTCTTTGGTAAGTTTTTGTTGCTTACTATTTGATTTATTTCATTGCGTAAATATTGCTTTTTTCTACTTAGTTTTATAGAAATGATGATAAGAACAAGAAAAAGGGCAAGAGTGACAAAATTCAAGAATTACAAATACATCGCAAGTGTGAAATGGACTAGGAGAAAGGCGAATGGGCGACCATATCTAGATAATAAAGACTCCACTGTTGATAAACAAAAAAAATGTTCGCTAAGGATACCGTAATTATGTTTCTCTGTCTTAGTTAAAACTTGTTTGCACATGGTAAACAACGTACCGCGCACATATTGATGTGCGGATACGGATAGGCACGCAAATTCATACCGGCCAGAGGGGCTTATCCATAAGTAACTGATTTCTAGTGTTGATAACTTAGAAGATAACGGAAGAAGTTCCAACTCATTTTTTGAATTCATATATCAATGTTTTGAAAATTCGCATTTCTTTTAACTTTTTTCCTTATACCTACTCGTATATGGGGTAAATCAAAATTAAGATTTAATGGACATTATACTCAGTCTCTCTAGCCGATCGGATGACACACAAGTAATCTATCAAGATAAGTCTAAGCCTGATACTCAAGATTTTGGCACAAGCCAAAAATTTATATTAGGTATATATTTACAATATTGTAGCTGACATAATATTTTGTACACAAAAAAGAGTAAGTTAATGTTTAGTTCATTGAAGGCATTCAAAGATTACCTTTCGTTTTTTATATTCATAGCTTTCTTGTGTGCATATTTATCATTTCTATTAATTTCCTTTTTAATTTAATTTCTTTTGGTAGAACTATTAAGTCCAGCATCAGCTAACAATTCATCACCCAAGGACTTATTTCTTATTTCATTTGGTATCTAGTTTTTTGCAATCATCCAAAAACCAATGCTGCAATCCAATCCAATCTTAAAAGTGGCAAAAAAAATACAAATTAGTGACAACTGTCAAACAAAATCTATTTCGAATTTTGATTGGTGTGTAAATGTTGAAACTAGTTTCATTTAAATCAAAATCAGGATTTCGGCCCGGTGTTAAAAAAGCATTAGCGGCGTGGGAATAGCTTTACAAACAGTTTCTGATGAAGATGAAATTCATGTTATTTTGATGAAGTATGTAGAATGCTGCTATTGCAAAATGTAAGTTTTTCGTTGGTATCCACATCCAGGACTAAATCATGAACTCATGTGGATTTCCAAAACTAAATCCGGAGTGGATCTGAGATTTGGATTGACGGATTTGAGATTTATAGTACAGTTTATAAATTATATAAATAAATTCTTTTATTATTTAATTTTTTTCATGTGTACAGTTTATATGTTAAGTCCGTCACTCCAACTCTCCAATTCACTGCGTATTTTTGTTTTGGATATCGATAAAGTATCTGTAACGGTTCTTATCACCTATTTAGAAAAAGTGACAGTCAAAGTCAAGTGAAGTTTGCCTTACTACCTACGTAATTAAGAAATTAATTTACCCGTATATTAAGAAAATGAGTTTACAATAGCTTTTTTCAATGATAGTTTGTTGCACTTGATTTATTTGGTCTACTACTACTACACTACTCTCATTAGTAGTAGTTTAGACAGTTTGATAAATGTTCCCAAACAAATTCCTCCATAAAGCTTACAAAATTTCGCAAGCATGAACGAAAAATTGCATAGAACTGTAAAAATTGTTCTCAAAACTAATACAATTATCCACGTATAGAAACTATTTCGTAGAGCAGCTATATACTATACAACGCAAAGGTGAGGGAAATTTTCCGTTTACGATTCCACTTGTAATTTTTGTATGGGATTTCTCTTTTCGTTTCAGCAGTGTAGGTACTATAGGGCTTAACACAAAACCGTATCAGAGTAAACTGAAAACAGACAAGCGTTTGATGCGCTGATTTGCCATAAAAGGGCTTGCCTGATGTCTAATCCCAGCAAAGCTATGGTCCAAAGTTCTACATCAAGGCAAATTAAATACAGATTTGGACTCATGGTCCACAAGTAAGGCTCAATTTTAATTCCGAAAACTTTGGCAGCTCTCCCTTCTACAACTTTTTTACTGAGGCCAGCAAACACTCGGTATACTGCCTCTACTACTTTTTTTCGTATCGTATCGGAAATAGAATAAAATTTTATTTGCAGATTGCTTTTTAAGGATTTCCGTCTTTCCAGATGGATCTAGCTATGAATAATCATCAATTTGGTGGTTATTCATATGTCATTGGCGTTTTTTCTTTGCGAAATTTTGAAAAGTTTTTGTACCTACTTGTTAGAGATAAATAAATAAAAAAAAAATAGTGCGTGCAGTCCCCCCGCGCGGAAGAAGTGAAACTTCCTAATATGAAAATGAAAATAGGAAGGGGTAGAAATTTATTTTGAGTGAACTCGTATTGTTTCTTTAAAAGAAAAAGAAAAGAGATGGATCGGAGTAAATTTTCACGGAATAGCTACTTAACACCATTTCATAGAACAATTTTTTTATTTTTTGGTTTAGATTAGAGGACGAAAACTAGGATTTTAAAGATCTATGTACATACATAGTACTTATGTATGGAATAGAATACCAGGAACCGTTGATTGGCCAGTGTCAGTGGTAGCTGACTGACCGACCAATGAAGACCGCAGTCTTAACACCTAAGCCCAAGACGGAGAACATTTACATACATGTTTAGACATGATCAAACATGTTAAGACATGATCAAACATGTTTAGACATGATCAAACATGTTTAGACATGATCAAACATGTTTAGACATGATCAAACATGTTTAGACATGATCGAACATTTTTGAGCCGGGCGTAAATGGAAATTGCTTATATATACATAATTATGCCTCCACTAACTACTACATACTCATAACTACATACATATATTAAAATTGTAATAAAATCTTTCAGTAACCACTCACCAAAAGCTCTGATTTGTACATATGTACATATGTACATATGTATATTGTCTTCGAAATAAAATTCCGCAATTTCAATGAAGCAATCGAAATTTATTTTGCAAGCCAGGCACGATTTTCACACACACGACACAAATTGAAAATTAAGAAAGAACGAAGAGTTAAGGTGGATTTACATGCATCTGCACCCATAATTTTTCATCTGCAGCCATAATTCTTTTCGCTTCTCTTTTTAACTCTTGTGCTTTATAAATTATAATCTACATAAACTAAACTATACCAAATCCAGCATTAGTTCCCATAATGACGCGTCATATAACATACAACTGTTATAGCAACAAATTTATAGCAGTGCCAAAAACTATGCAATCGATAATGTGTTTAACACGGAAGTGTAACGCTGCATGTAACACGGAAGTGTAACGCTGCATGTTTGCAAGTCGCATAAGAAGTTTCACTTCAATAAATAAATAAATTACTTGTACATAGGTTCGGAGAAACCCAAAAATTGACTTTACATTCAAAATGGTAAGGGCTACGTATCAGTTATCACTGGACAAAGAGACTTTCATATTATTCTCTAACTCACTGCTTTTATAGTTTAAGTGATGTTCAAAATGGCGTATTTGGCAAAACACCGACCATGACATTTCTGTTTGGAACGAAGTTGAATCTTTCTTAACCCTAGTTTACGGCACGACAAATAATGCAATAAAAAAAATTGGGGTTCGCGCGAGCCCCAAAATTTGTATTCACATCTAATTTGGGATACTATCAATGGGCATCAATTCTTCGAGCCGTGATGAATTGTACACGTTTTGAACATCTGAATATCTTCCTCCGTTTCGACGATTCGATTGGTCGCCGAGCTCAATTATCAGCCAGGACAAACACTCTTCAGCTTGTTGAAATACTTTTGAACGAATTGAATTGACCGTACCAGATCAGATCAGTACTGTCCATTTCATTCATTTTTGGATTTTTGCAGAGAATGGCATTGGTATCTTATGTTCCAAAACCAAATATGTAAACAGGTCGTTTTATTACCAACACAACACAATCTTGAGAAGGCTTTCTCAGGCTGTCATAACAAGCCGGAACCATAGTGGGTTTTTTTCAGAAAAAAATTCCAGAAAATTATCTTAAATCGCTATGATGAAAATACGATGAAAAACGTAAAGAAAAATGAAATTCGTTCACTGAGTTTTCATCCCAGGTCGAAAATATGATTAAGAAAAAAGTTATAAGCATTCAAACTTGCGTTGGGGTTCGCGCGAACCCCAAAACGTAAACTAGGGTTAAAAACTGACAGGAAATCTGTACTCTCAATGAGCAAAAGACGTTTTCCACTGTTTCTAACGTTGTTCTGACATGATCAACATCAACATGAAAAGTATCAGTTTTGATAAAACTAATTTTCCTCTGGTAGAGTTTCAGAAACCATCCAATATCAAAGAATAGTTTCCACCGCGTTCAAGTAATTCTTTCAGGCTTTTGACATAGATTGACTAATTGCTTAGACTGGGTAAGGAATTAGAGATAAAATGCTATATGTAAACCATGTCTATAGTTATGTTATGAGCGGCTCAAGTACCTATATAGGTAGTATACTACTGACTGTATTGTAAGACTTAAGGAATCTAAATTAAGATAACGATCCAAATCTAAAAATTGGGGCACCCTCATTACTCTGCATATCTTCATTCAAGAAGCCGATGAGAGTAGCCGCTTTCTGCACGTACTATCTCTGTACCAAATTTGATTAAAATCGGTTCAGTAGTTTGGGTGGGAGCTGGTAACAAAGAAAGACAGGCAGACAGAGTTACTTTCGCATTTGTAGTATTAGTAAGAACTATGAAGGATAAATGAAAAGTAAACAGGGTGTAGCAACAAAGCTCGGGGACCTTGGATCCTAGTGCACTTTAAGGACCTTCAATTTCATTCCTATTCAGAACAGCTAATTTACAAACCACTTTACATGGCGGTAGAATTATAATAAAGGGGTTGGATATATTGGTATCGTGCGGCTTACACTAGGTACTGGTTTTTTTTTTTTTGTTTGAAAAACTCGGTGTACCGGTGGGAAATATTAGGTGTTTCTCAACCTTCAACCTCAATCTCCCACGAGGCATGCCAAAAATGTAGTTGTAGGTTGTTACCCTTACCCTTTTTTGAATTACTGATCTAATTCAAGTGATGAACTAGATTTGAAGACTTTTGTTCTGACAGAATTTTCCCCGCGCTTACGGTATAGGTACAAATAGAATTTTACAGAATAGAGAAGCTGTTTTGGTACGAAGTTATTCACATAGTAAGCTTTTGACAAGTTAATAAGAACTTTCTGAAAGAGGTCATTATGGGAGTGCAACAAAGCAAAACTGTGAGTGTAGGAAAACGAGCGATGTTGTTCGCTAATCGGTATCAGCAGACAAACATTTCCTATTTTCGGATATTGTAACACAAGAAGTAAATTCATTTTTTGATTTTGATATCATAACCGTATTTTTAAGGTCTTCAATCATTGCGAAATAAACCCAACAGTATAAAACAACCTCAAGCAAGACGTAATACGAGCCTAAAGCTGTCAGTTGCTAAGAGCACAGAAGCATGGTTTTTTTAGAGGAACTTGATATTTTTTGATACGAAAACAGCGTTTTTATAACGACCTGGTACCGATTTTGGACGGACGCGACCTTTCCATTTTTCACTCCTTAAGTTTCAGTCACAGAGCCGCTATCAAAGCAATGTCTTATCCTACCTCTCTCGCCTTTAAATATTTTCCAACTTCATCTACAAATCATTTAAAACCACGCACAGAATACGTAGGTACTTCGCTGTGTAAATATTCAACATGTCAGTCGATGTTTCGTTGGATAATTTGTATGAGGAATTAAACAGATTGAAGTTAAATTAGCCCCACCACACAGTAACGTCACCTTTATTTTAAGAATGAAAATGTTTTAAATATTTTCACACGCATGTTCATCGTCTTAACTTTGAACAGCTTATGCCAACAAAGTTCTCCACAAATGAATATAGCATAAGCATGAATATGAATAATTTGAAATTTTTCGATGCTTAAGTTAAATTTTTAGCAAATTCAATCATAGCTGGAGAAATTCGCAGCCTACATTCCTCTACAACTTAAAGACATTTGCAAACTTTTATCAAAAAGGCATGTCTAAAAAAGTTTAATCATTTGAAACTAATTTTGAACCTCCGGTTTTGATGGTAAACCTCTATTTCGCAAACAGCACATTAGGATGGATATCAAAGTTGTTAGACGCCTTTGCCGCAGCTTTATGTGCACTTTGCGAAGTAAAGAAACCCCCTTATTCAACGGAAAGGTTCCGGCTTACCATCAAAATCAGGAATCAAACGCTACTAGCAACCCCATTATGAAGCTTAAGGCCTAAAGTTACACCGGTAATATGTAATAAATTACGTCCATTTTTCATGGAATGATTAAGAATTATAAAAAAACCAAAAAAGAACTCACTCCTTGCTAAAAGCGACACTCTATTGAATTTGGGAACTATTTACATATATTTATTATTTACTACATTTTTTGCCCTGAAACTTCCATGACTAATTGAGTAGTTCAAAATCATCGGTAAACGTCTGATCCTGGGATTTCCAAAAACCATTATCAGTTCTTTGTATTCTTCGAATTGATTTTTAAATGAAATCTTTACGACACTCCAAATATTTGCGCCATGACAACAAACAAAAGTAAAAACAGAAAATTAAAAAGAACACAACCTAAAGCTTCATTTTATGTTTCCACGTTAGATTAGGGGCCTATATGCCTATGTACTTATGTCCTGTTGACTTGTTATTTGCTCACCAACAAACACAAACATTACAAATTAACACCTTCGCTTTCTTAATGCCTTTGAACGTTGTCGCCACTCGCCAGGCCATTGTCGATCTTAAAACCCTTCTTTTGCAAATCAAGAGATAAGAACGTTTACCTACACCGCGGAGTTGAGTACCTACACACAATAATCATAAAGCAGTGCAAACGTCGTCGATTGTTCAAATAAGTGGTCATCACCGAACTCAACTGATCCTCAGACAGTCTGGTGCGTGGTCTTCTTACTCGAACGTCGCATTCGGCGCAGCCCACACTAAGCACTTCCTGAATGCATTTGTAAACAAATCTTAATTTGCTTATTGGAATCAGAATTGGGTCTAATAAGATCACAAAAAATAAGACAAAGACCATCACATACCTGCATTACCCAAAAGTTAGCGGATGGCACTATCTGGTCTCCGATTATAATATCCGTATGCATTTAGCAGCAGCTGATTTTAGCGGGTTCTGGAGTAAGATGAATGAGCCGCTTTTTCTCCTCCTGTTTGTCAATCTCTTTCTATAGATCCCGCGAATAGTTGAGATTAATACAACAAGTAGGTAGGTAGGTATGTTTTCGATACAAAAAAAAAAATATCCAGTTTCAAAAGAGATCACAATTTATCTAGTTAGGTAGGTACACACAAAACCCCTTATGAACACTCACTCAAGATCACTCATTTGAGGAATTAGCACCACTCTTGAGATACAAAGTATCTACGCATAAATTCTAAATAGGATTCGCCATTTTTTCGCAACAAGGACCTCCTTCTGTGTCACTTGTAGCCTTAAGACCACTTACAATCATTCAAATTGCACTTACGACAACTAAGCACCATAGGTACTCTTTTCTTTCAATTCCAACTGCACGGGCAATTGTATCTTTGAGATGCAAAAAAAAAAAAAAATTCAAAATCACTTCTCTTTCTCTCTTCTTTTCTTCTCTTTTCCTTATCGATAAAAGATCGCTTTGAAAATATTTACACTGCGTGCACCCACGAATCGGTTAACACAAAAATGCGATCGATTAAAAAACCCAATTCTTCTGGTATAAAAGTATCTCACACGGACATCTAAACACGTTTACGTTCGTTCAAATGCGGCGACAACGATGACGACAAGAAAGAAATTAAAAAAACAAAATACACACGATCGATCGGCATCGATCGATGCGATGAAAATTAAGCAAAAGACACGTTGAACTAAACACGTAACACGGAACGAACGAGCGACGGGTTAGAAATTGCTTCCTCTCCGGTTACCTGGTCGAGACTGATTGGATAACATATACCTAGTTCAGTTCAGGTTTCACGAGGCTCATTTCACCTGAGCATGTGAACCAGTAATATATCGCGAGACACCGAGGTATACCAGAACACAAGTCGAAGAACGAGAAAACTATACAAACTCACGAAGAGGCGCCCATATTCGTATCTAACCAACCGGAGATAAAAACTCTTATACGAGTGGGTTTTTGTTGAGAGACCAGCTCAATCCAGGTGAGCTGAGTAGAAATTCTCACTTCTACAACTCAACTCAATGGAAACAGGTAAGGAAAAGCATGTACCTCTTTCTAATGGAAGTAGATGGGCTTGTGGTTATGTTTCTTGTTTCTGGTGTGGCGGTTGGTAGATACATATCGGGTATGCCCTCATATGCTTGCCGTCGGATAACTAATGTCGTGGTGTAAGAGCAGGCGAGTGATTTTGGTCGGTGGATTGTATTACGCTTGCGCTTCTGTTGTTCGACGTAGTCCTTGTGAGCCTTTGTTGGATGAGCAGGCGAGGGTGGTTTTTTTTTTGGTTTTCTGATTGTCAATAAACGATTTTCCCACGACAAGGTATGGGTAGATTGCAGTCATTACCCTCACCTCACCCTAATAGATGATAGGTACCTAATCGTGCTGGCAGGGTAGAAAAAGATACTTTGGGTTTCTTTTGCCATTGCTATAGAAATTGTGGCTTTTCTACTTTTCATGTTTAATTCCCTTAGAGGCCAGCAATCCAATCACAGTTCTGTTAATTACAAAGCTATGCAACCTTAAAACCCCACTTATCGCCCACCCTTCCTCATCCCCATCGATTCTCCATACCTAAATGTATCTACGAATCGCATCGATACATTTTTATAGTTGTACGAATTCAATTCAATTTATCTTTGAATGAAAATAAAACACAGCAAACATCAATACCAGTAGCCATGTAACTCACTCATTTGCAAACTATCTACCAGCCTGCCTATACCTACCTTCTACCTACCGACATGAGCTCAAATAACTGAGCTTGATTCCATATCCATAGATACTTTCGTACCTATAACATTTGTTCACCATTTTTTTTCTGTTTTCTTCTCTTTCTGACAACCGAAGTTTGAAGCACACATACCTGTTTTAGTGTTTTCATTGGATGGAATAGATATTTTATGCCACACCCCTTTTTCAATCAGGTGGTTGAGTGTGATTATTGTTTCTTTTTTTCTTGTCTTGTTTTTTGTTTGTTTTCTTTCATACCGAATCGTTCTATCTCATTCATCTTGGAAAATCTATACAGTTTTGGAAGAGGTTGATGTGGGGCTAATGGAGTTGTTGGTATTTGATCAAGGGGTGGGTGGACAGGGGGTTGGTTTTTTTTTTTATTTTCGTCGCTTTTTCCAATTGCATGTTTGAAAGCGGTTTGGTTCATGTAGGTAGGTACAATGTTTAACGGGCAGTTGGGGTGTTTTTATTGAGAATGAATATTTATGAGGGTGAAATAATATTTGTAATTATTTAAATTAACTGACTTGGATTTTTTTAGTGGCGATCCGGTTTTTAGTGAGCAGGAACAATCTACTGAGTATTTTGGTGTATGGATATGTGACACATTCCACTTAAACAGAATTTAGTTAGCATTGGGTTTAGAACTAAATTTGAATGCCTACTCAATTCTGTTCTGGAAAGGCCTTAAGAACTCAACTTTCGCTTCCTTCTTGATCAATAAAG
This sequence comes from Melanostoma scalare, assembly GCA_949752695.1. Taxonomy (NCBI): domain Eukaryota; kingdom Metazoa; phylum Arthropoda; class Insecta; order Diptera; family Syrphidae; genus Melanostoma; species Melanostoma scalare. The sequence continues at coordinate 188,795,646 of OX456984.1, read as the reverse complement.
CTCTTATTAATGTTTCAAATAATTAGATTTAGCAATTAAGGGCTCATTCCATACATCCAGCCTCTTACAGAGCTTACAATAGCCGGCCTTTTCATACTCAGGAGCTTAAATAACTTAGGGGCACAAAAAGAGAACTGCCCTCCAGCAAAAAAAAGTTGCTTCACAAGCTCACATTTAATGGCGTCAGCAATCCTTTCTCAAATGAAGTCAAACATCTTGAAATTGTCCTTAATGGTTAGCTTCCTTGGTCCAAATATGTAAGTGCAGCAGCGAACTTCTAAAGTGCATACCTACCACCTGTCTTTTGACTCAAGTCTAACGAATTTACCTACGATAACTCCAAGGAAGTATACAGCAGCCTTAAGCTTTCTCTTGGCTCAGAGCTGGTGCACTTTAGAATCTAAGTCAGGCAAAGATTGTTTTTGGATCTTCGCTGATGATTCCACCAAACAAAGATGATTCTGGTGCTGATGATTTTATTAAGAGCGATGACTATTCCTTCGAGGAGGTGTAAAAAGATGCCTGTTAAAAGGAGAGCTCTTAATGATAATATTTAGATGTCACTCATCGCTGATTTCCATTTCCCATACAAATTTCAAATTTTGGAATTTTATACTTCGGTGCTACGCTTCTCAAATTTGGGGAATCTATGAATATGAAGAAGTCGAAAAACTCTTAAGGTTCTTCATTAAAAAAATTTTCAGACTTCCACACAACACACCGAGTTACATGCTTCACCTGGAAACGGGACTACCTCCTCTGCACATTTACACTCTAAGTCTTCACTTTGCCTACATCTCTAAGGTCATGTCACTACCCAGCAATCGGCTTCCAAACGTATAGCTGCAAAACATCTGCGAGACAGAAATCTTCAGTGTTTTGGCGAATGGACGAGACTTCAAAACCAATATAATATTACATTGTGGGCAGGAGATACAGTTATAAATAAAAGAACGCACGATATAATAACAAAAATAGTAGAACGCTCCATGGGAGCTTTCAAGTTGCAATGCGAACAGAGCGAAACAAGAAGCAGTTACAAAACGCTAAACCACGAACTCAGAGAGGTGAACTACTTCAATGACAGATATAGCCTGGACATGATCTCAACCATTTTCAAAGCAAGAGGCGAGCTTTTACCCTTGAATTACCTGCCGTACGTAAACGTCGACAACGTGAACTGCTCTCTGTGCAACCTAAGGGCAAAAGAAGATATTCGTCATTTTATCGGCATCTGTCCCATACTTAACGAAATACGGTTATCGCACTGGGGAAAGATCACCTTGTCAGTGGAGGAATCTTCTCGCATACTTGATAAACAAAATTGGAATACTCTATACGCATACCTGAAAACTGCGCTCAAATATCGCACACAAATAATTAACGAAGTTTTTTAAGATTTAATTTTTTTTTTCTCTTCCGTTTCTATTACCTTTGATTTTGTGATAAAAATATATACAGATAATGAATTAAATATTACTTTGAAAAATTTTATAACTCTCATTTTTCGGCTGACGGCACTTCAAGGTTCAAGCCAATGCTTATATTGTGAAAATTGTAAAAAAAAAAAAATTTATGAAAGCTTAATAAATAAATCACTATTACCTAACTATTAACTAACTATAGAGAAGTGATTAGCTAGTGTAAAAATCTCCGTGATTTTCATAAAATTATTTTAACTAAAACAAAGGGTAATTTTTTAAAAGTTAAGTTTATCATATTGGCAGCAGTTTTTGGTAGCGGCGGCCAAACGTCATCTGTCAAAGTAAAAAAGTTTAAGTAGGGTAAACGCACTAGTACCCGGACACTTAACTTTTTTCTCAACTTTGACTTCAAACCATTTTGTAACCATAAATGCTACCACGAAAACTTTTATTGATTGTAAGAATATAGACATTTCTCAATAATATGGCGTTAAAGCAAATTGCAAAGAGATCATTGTTAAAATTAATAAAATAACAATTCAGAAAAGTTCCATTTGCGTTAGTACCCGTACAGCAAAATCTAGTACCCGGATGCCTTTGTTTCAGTACCCGTACACAATCATTTTAAGAGACAAGCCATGTCTGCGTACTGAAAATATAAGACAAGCGCACATTTTTTGTATCCATACAGGGCTTGTCTCTTAAAATGATCAAATCTCTCAATGATTAAGTCTCTTAAAATGACTGATCTAGTATCCGAACGCTTTTGTTTCAGTATCCATACACAATAATTTTAAGAAACAACCTCTGTCCGGGTACTGAATATGCATGATAAACGCACTGTGTTAGTACCCGGACAGCATGTCTGGGTACTGAAAAACATATTCAATTTTGGTGTTAGTTCCCGGACACCACAAATAATGGCAAAGATTTTATTAAATTAGGTTTTTTTTTGCAAATTGTTTTAGTTAATCATATTTCCAACGAAACCAATGTCTTTCCATGACAATAAATTAATTATTACTTGTTCAATTGCTTTCTACTAAAAAGTGTTCGCACTATTTTTTTCTTACACAAATCGACAACGAGACCGCACCTTCAAACCTTAAACAATAAAATGATGCGTAGTTCCTAAAGTACGCATTTCGAGTACCTGAAACTTTGCATGCATGTATAGGACACATTGAAGGACCCATGTATGTTGTTGTTTGTGGATTTTTTTGAGTGATGTAGGTATCTATTAATCGCAAAAAAAGGTCAATGTGTCCGGCTACTAACACTGTCCGGCTACTAGTGCGTTTACCCTATAATCTGCCATTTGATCATGGAGAGACTTACAAACCAGTAACGATTGCAAATCGTTGAAATTTACTATGAAAACTCGTGCTCTGTCAAAAATGTCAATATTTTGTTACGACCGTATTATGGTCGTAATGATCGACCTGGTGAATCAAAAAATTCGTGCTGTTATCTCCTTGAAAATCCACTGTTTTATCGAAAAACTGTGTTTAGCGGAGTTCACACTGTACAATTAGTTGGACAGACTTTGGCTTGAACGACCAATGTTTGATAATGTGAACACTCAGATCAGTGGCGGATTAAGGCTTATTCCCGCCCTAGGCCCTGTTTGATACGCCGCCCTTTTCGATCAACAAAAGTCTATATATTTTGAATCACAATTGTTTTTTAAAATAAAGCTTTTATTTTTCAGACGACTCATAATGCGAAGCTAGCATAACAAATAATAATAAGGGTTTTTTTCAAATGATAATGTATTGCTTAGTTTGTAAATCTCTTCTTCCTGACTTTTGTCCGAGCAAAAGCATCAACTACGTCATCATAATCAATTTCTTGAACTAGTTGAGCTTCAATAGACAATAATGCCATAAAGCATTAAGTCTATATCTTGGCCCATACTTGCGCGTAAGTAAGATTTAACCCTTTTCAAGGTAGAAAAAGATCTTTCTTCTGAACAATTGGTAGCGGGAATACTAAAAAAAAATACGCAAAGCAATGTCTACATTCGGATAAATATCTCGAAGATTGCGGGGACGCATGACATTGTATATTTCTTGTGCGGGACGTACATCTTCCGTAATTGCTAGGGAATCTTTGAGCTGACATTGTAAATGAATACTTTCATTCCCTAATGTCTCTTCCAAATCATTAGGATACTTTTTAACTAATTTATTCGCAAGATTTTTCAGTTCAATCGTATCTCTGTCAGATAAATTATCAAAAAATTAAAATCTTCGTAAAGTTTTTGATAAACATTTTCACATCAAAATTAAAATGAAAAAAACTGGAAACCGGTTGACCCTGCAAGTCATCCCTACAACTTCACGCTATTTTCGAGATCTAAGCCCTCTAAAATATCCCTCAAAGTTATTGAGCTCTTCGAGCTCGAAATATTTATTTTCCGAACTCTTTGACTTGAGACTTATTCGAAGAAAACGTTATTTTGTAAAACTTTAAGCTGGGATATTTTTTAAACGCGTCGTTCGATATTGATCCGCTTGGCAGCATTCGGCGCAATTTTTAATACACAAAAAATTATTTTTGAGGTTTGAAATCGATTGGTTGCGAAATTTCAAAGTTATTTCAAGAAAACAAAAAAAAAATTTTTTTTTACTTTCTATTTTTTGAAAATCTTTGAAAAAGATCTAAAACTTGGTGATCCCTTTCGAACGCCGTGTCGCGGGTCTCTTTCAGTTGATTCGTTCTTGAGATACCATGCGACAAAATTATTGCTTACACACACACACACACGGCGGGACGTCACGCTGAAACTACTCAGAATAGCTACCTAAGACCTCAAAAAGTGAAAATCCGATAAGAACTCGATTTTTGAAAATCGAGGTGAAATCTTCGATTTTCAAAGAAATAGCGGGAATAAGTTAAAAACTAATACCTAAGTAATTTCAAATGCTTAATATATGTAAGTTGTAAGAGTATAATCTCAGCAAAGATACACAAGTGAAAAATTATTTAGTAATTCGAAAAGAGGCTTATCAATTTGATTGTTTCTTTTTGATAACCTTATTTGATAATTAGACTATAATTGATTCCATCAAAATATTAATAATACCCTCTAATTGAAAAGCCAATGAAAAAATAAATTATATTATAGTCCATAGAAAATTTTTAATAAATAAAAAAAAAAAAAAAAAGAGCCAATTTAAAAATTAATTTTTGGTATATTTCTACGGATCTTAAATTTTAAAGTTCTGAAAAATTTTGCCGCCCCCCAAATCGTGTCGCCCTAGGCCCGGGCCTCACGGGCCTAGGCGTTAATCCATCACTGACTCAGATGACCGCTTGGCTAACTTTTTCAAATATTTTTGAAAATTTTGAAGTTGGAGCGGAGGAAACATGACATAAAGTTCGACGACAAGTTTGATAAGTGTGAACGCAAACTACATCCGACCATCCAACATCCATCAAACGAAGTCTGTCCAACTAATTGTACAGTGTGAACTCGGGCTTTTAGCGATGAATCTAATTTCTGGCTCAACGAATAAGCAAAACTGTCGCATCTGGATTGATAAATAGCCATATGCCATACAAGAATTACCGATTCATTTTGAACAAACGAAAGTTTGCTGTGGTTTATCATCGGTACAGTTTTTTAAAAGATAAACGCGGAAGAAACGTTAACGTCAACGGCCAACAATGTCGAGTCATGATACGCGACTTTTCTTTGCTCCGGTTGGCTGAGTTGAACTTGGTTGACATGTGGTTTCATAAATACGGTGCCACATGCCCACATGTCACACAGCTCATGATACAATGTATATGTAAAAAATTGAGTTTGGTGAGCAGTTTATCTATTTCTATTTCTTATGAGGGAATGTAAAGTCGCTAGTCTATTCATGTTGACAAACCGAACATGATTGAAGTCTTACAGGAAAACATAACACGCGTAATACGTCGAATACACAATACATTCCGAAAAGTTCGAAAAAGTGACACAAAATTAGACTTATTTGAAGCGGAGCCGTGGACAGCATTTACTAAAACGTAAATGGCAAAAGCGAATGTATCGATTCCAATAAATGATGCTAATTTGAGTGTTTTATTCGATTTTGAAAAAAACTACGCTTAAAAAATCACCCTTTAAAAGCGGCGTTCCTCACAGACGAACCACTAATGTAAAGCAGATAAATCCCGATGTTTGCCGTAAAAGACGGAAAAGGAAAAGAATATGAAACTAAAATAAATAATTTTTAACTAAATAGTCGTATTCTAATCAAATATTTCTTATTATATTGAACCACCAAATGAGTACTGTTTCCAGCCAACAAACTATTCCAATTCCACAACATTGTATACCAGTGGCACAAGTCGCAATCATGACAGTCAAATGAAATATTACATCCGGTTTACCCAAAGATGGCCTGCACTTGATAAAATTGCCTTCATTCTGTCTGAATCACACATTGTGACTTTTATTGATGCAAAGTAATGTGACAAAATCTTTGATAAATTCATAAAGAATCGCTTACTCTCGCATTATGTTTTTCAGCTTCTGCTCTTTTTTTCAACCGACACACATATCAACATCAACATGTGTATCGAAACTCTGAATCAGTTTTTTGGACAATAACGCCTCCTCTCCGATTCGTTTTATGGTTGTAATTTGATCGGGCGGGTGCTATGCTTTGTCCACGTTCTCCAGAAAACCACAATTATTTGATGGATGAATTGCCGTATCGCCTGACATCTCAGTTAAACAGAAATTCATGTGATTGGATGTGATTTATTTTCATTTATTGATTATTTTCATTTATTGATATTATAGGTACATTCTTCGGGAAGGTTTTCAGATCAAATGATGAGAATTGGTGCTTCGGTGGTCCATAGTGAGTTGTTCTTGGAATCTATGTGTAGGTATGTGCAACAATATGACAAACATAAGTAGCAGTGGGGAACTTCATTTGAGACCATCTCATAGAGTTAATTGAGACCTTTTTGATTTTTTAACCAATTCAATTCTTTGACGACTGTCATAGACTGTTAAAATATTAACCAAAATTGTCAAAAGCAAGCCAATGTTTTTTAAAAGATCTTTTGGGTATAGGTTCTTACTCACTTACTTAGGTGGGCATTACAGCTCGGGGTGAACCTGGGCCTCAACCAACATCCTTCTATAACGATTTCGATTTCGGGCGAGCTCTCTCCAGTTTCGCACTCCAAGTCGGTTGAGGTCTTCATCCACTTGATTGCGCCACCTAAGACGAGGTCTTCCCCTTCCTCGATTTCCCTGCAATGTGCTTTCGAAAACCCGACGCGCCGCCGCCGGAGCGTTTGGGTCCATCGGCTCTACATGACCCAACCATCGCAGCCTCGCGATGCGTACTCTTCTGGCTATGCCCATGTCGCGGTACAGCTCATAGAGCTCGTTGTTGTATCTTCTTCTCCACACATTATCTTCGCATACGGGACCAAAGATCATTCGGAGAATTTTTCTTTCGAAACGAACAAGAGTTTCCTCATCCGCTTTCGATAAGGTCCATGCTTCCGCGCCGTAAAGCAAGACTGGGATGATTAAGGTCTTATACGAGGTTACCTTGGTTTTTCTGGAGAGGGTTTTGTTTCTCAATTGCCTTCTCAACCCAAAGAAGCAACGGTTGGCAAGAGTTATTCTCCGTTTGATCTCCGCACTGATGTTGTTGTCCGTGTCTACAGCGGATCCTAGGTAGACGAAGTCCTGTACTACCTCGAAGTTATGTCTGTCTATTGTGACGTTTTGTCCAATTCGTCGATGTTCTGTGTCCTTGTTTGATGACAGCATATACTTCGTTTTGCCCTCATTAACCATCAAACCCATTTTTGCCGCTTCTGTTTCAATCACGCTTTTTTCTTCCCATTACGTCAATATCGTCTGCATAGGCGAGCAATTGTACAGACTTTTGAAAGATTGTTCCTCTGGTGTTGACGCTTGATTTTCTTACAATCTGTTCAAGTATGATGTTGAAGAAATCGCATGACAGTTTGTCGCCTTGCCTAAAGCCTTTTTCGACATCAAAGGTCTCGGTAAGTTCTTTACCGACCTTGACGGAGCAGCGTGAATTTTCCAAAGTCATCCTGCATAGTCGTACGAGTTTTGCAGAGATGCCGAAACTAGACATGGCTCTGTACAGCTCGTCTCTGTAAGCACTGTCATACGCGGCCTTGAAATCGATAAAAAGATGGTGAATATCGATATTATGTTCTCGGGTTTTTTCCAAGATCTGCCGTAATGTGAAAATTTGGTCTATTGTGGACTTCTCTGGTCTAAAACCACATTGATAAGGACCTATCAAGTTGTTGACGTGGGGTTTCAGACGTTCACATATTACAGCAGACATGATCTTATAAGTGACGTTAAGAAGGCTTATCCCTCTATAATTGGCGCAATTGTGAGGGTCTCCTTTCTTTAGGATCGGGCATACGATACTGAGGTTCCATTCATCGGGCATGCTTTCTTCCGACCATATCATGCAGATCAGCTGGTGCATGCTCCTTTCCAATTGATCTCCAGCTGCCTTGAAAAGTTCGACATCAAGGCCATCTGCACCTGCAGTCTTATTTGATTTAAGTTTGCATATGGCAAGCTTAACCTCTTCTAGGTCGGGAGGACGGCATTCTTGATCATCGTCCAAGCTGAATGGGGCAATCTGCCTGACAGCGGAATTTGTGTCCTCATCGCCGTTAAGCAGTCTGCAGAAATGATCTCTCCAGATCCTCAGTAGCGACTGTGACTCTATAACTATGTTTCCCTTCTGGTCTTTACATTCTTGAGTTCGGGGTTTGCCACCCTGGCAGGATCTTTTTACCTTTTGGTAAAACTTCCGAATCTCGTTCCTGTCATGGCACCTCTCAATTTCCTCAAACGAGCTCTTCTCATGCTGCTTCTTTTTCTTTTTGAGAAGTCGGTGTTCTTCCCTTCTTTTCTCATTGTAGATCTCGTTATACTGATCGTAAGCAGCCCTTGTTCGTTGTTGCATCAGCATTTGACGTGCTTTTTGTTTGGCTGTATTTGCCTGCCTGCATTCTTCATCAAACCATGGGTTTCGTTTTGGTGGCCGAGTGAAACCCAGAACCTCAGAAGCAGCGGTTCTGATGGCTTCTTGGCATTGCTGCCACTGGTCTTCAATGCTTAATGTTGGCGGCATGGGATTCAAGGATAATTGAAGGGACACTCGATTGCACTGGCAATCTCTTTGCGATTGTAGCTTTCCGACGTCATATCTCTTCACAGCGTTAGTTCGTACTGGTCGTGAACAAGATATCCTTATTCGTACCTTGGCTACAACAAGGTAGTGGTCCGAGTCAAAGTTGGCCCCTCGGAAAGTTCGGACATCTAACACACTGGAAGAGTGCCTTGCGTCGATCGCAACATGGTCAATTTGGTTGACGGTTAATTGATCTGGTGATCGCCATGTACCTTTATGAATTTTGAGATGCGGGAAGCGTGTACTACTTACAACAAGATTTAGCCCCGCAGCAAAATCGATTAGCCTCAGTCCGTTTTCGGAGGTTTTGTCATGGCGGCTATGCTTACCGATTGTGTTTCCAAAAATGTCCTCCTTCCCTAGCTTTGCGTTAAAATCGCCAAGAACGATTTTCACGTCGTGTCTAGGGCACTGCTCATACGTTTCTTCGAGGAGCTCGTAGAAACAGTCTTTGGAATCGTCGTCTTTCTCTTCTGTGGGGGCGTGGGCGCATATAAGGCTAATGTTGGCGAATTTAGCCCTGATGCGGATGGTCATTATACGCTCATTGACTGGATTTTGGATAGTCACATTATCCCTGAGTCTTCCTCTAACGACAAATCCGCACCCAAATAAGCGCTGTTTCTGTTGTCTGTATAGCAGTCGCCATAGTAGATGTCACAGTTTTTCATCTTCTTTATGCCCGGTCCACTCCATCGCACTTCTTGGATGGCGGTTATGTCTGCTTTGCAGCAGTCCAGGGCGTCCGCTAATTCTCCAGCTGCACGTAATCCATTAAGTGATCTAACGTTCCACGTGCAGATCCGGAGGTCATTGTCCTTTATTCGTTTGCTTGGGTCGTCAACTGTAAAATCATTATCGTTATCCGAGGCTATTAGTTGTTTCGGAACTGTCCTTTTTTAACGTGGTTGGGTAGTTAACCCTACGCACAACCCCCAACCTGGAGGGCCAGGTCCTTTTGGATCCCTTCGGACACAAAGGGCTGGAATATCCAGAGTCAGTACCCTGCTGCAGGGATGTGAGTGCTGCCGTTGGCTCACCAGGAGCTCATCCGCCACCATCTCTACTTCAATACCCTGTCCTAGTATTGAAAGCCCCCGAAAGACCTTTAAACCAAATATGTTGGAGTAGCTCCTTCAGGGATTTCTGCTTTTATGGCTGCTGAGGTCCACCGTTGATTCTGTCCTTCGAATTCATCCGCTGGAACGTTTACACGAAAGCTCTCGTAGACCACTGAGATTCGTGCAGTCAGTCATTGTTCGCAGAGTAATTATAGTGTTGATCGATCACAATTCTTTTGTTCCGGATTCCCTCGCACTTACTAGTTTAGCAGGTCAGCTCTGGACGGAGCATCCCAGGTTCCAGTGGATACCGCTTGGAGGTATAGTAAGCACAATTGACGTGTACTATAAGTTACAGCATCTGGGCGCCGCCAAGTTGGCACCAGTCAGAGCCTACCCGAATAGTACGACGCCCATCCACCATAGGAGGTATAGGTACTAGTCATTTATATTTTAACCTTTCTGTAATCTTTTATAAGAAGGTCAAAACCTTACTACTTTACTGATTGATTTTCTAAAAATATATTTCTGATCCAATTTCGCTTCGGAGCTTCGTTTACGTAAAAGAGCACCAATTTTATTGCAAGGCACGACTGAATTTTATTTATATCTACACATCAAAGAATCACACCGCACTACGTAGTAGATAACACTCAATCAATGAAATATTTATTTCGAAACCTTATTCTGTTACCTTTTATGAGCCCATACTCACTCGCCGTTTCACAACTTAGATGACGCTCAACTGATTTCAAAATTCACTCAAAACTCACAGTAAAGAAATTGATCACCAGAATGATTTATGTTAATACTGGCAGATAAGTTTGAGTCTTCTTAAATAATTAAAACTATTTTATGATTTCAATTCTGCAACATAGTTGCAAGTTCATTGTTATATTTGAATATTAAACTCATTGACTTTTTTTCCATTTGCTTAACTCAAAAATGCAAAACAAAAAAAACGGATTAATGTGAGCCATGAGGGTAAAATAAACGTCAAAAAGATATAATTCATTCAGAACTCATTAGGAATATTATGATGTGGTAGACAGTGTATTGGATTTTAAAATGTATTTTGCAGAATTAGTTTTTTCTGCGTCAAGCATGAAAGATCAGAGCAATGGTCTGAGGATAGCTACGACTCAAACATTTACCCTTACTTCTTTTATTCCCAGATATGTTCTTCAAAGTCCAGTCGTAACACATACACCAAATAAGCGAAATTCCGCAGAAGTTAAGAGAAGGTTGTAATTATGTCGATGGCCTTCACATTGTTCTTTAAAGAAACTGTCAAGAGTCCCTGTATCGATATGGGGATAACAATTTTGCCGGAGATCAAAAGTTCCACTTAAAAAACTACTGGGGCCGAATTACCGCCCACGTGATCGAGTAATACGTGACTGAATTATGTGTTTTTGGCATTACTTTTCGGATTGTCGAGCACTTTAGTACCACAGTTTGACATTCTTTCATCAGTGTTTGAACGAGTTGAAGACGATAAATGAACAGTAGACTCATTATGTGCAAATTTTGAAAGAAAAATAGTAGGCTCGATCGCTGATGCGGTAATTCGGCCAGTAATTTCTACTTGGTCGCAGATATGCCACAGTTTTTGGTCAAACTTAAAATTGAATGCTCAAACTCTATTTAAGAATGTCATTAGCGATTTAAGGCACAAAGTTTATATCATTTAATTTTTTTCTGCTACTTTACTAACAGAAATCGAGAGAATGTAACTCTCCCACTCTACAGTAGGTACATATAAAGGGTTACCCTTACCATTAAAGTTCATTTCTTTTTCTGTGCATTAGCCCAGTTTTGAATTGCTCTTTTTCGAAATAGATTAACCAATAGATTAACCTTTTGCAGGCTTAAGAAACACTTTTTGGTCACTTCATCAGTTACACTATAATTGACCTTGGCAGAAGTTCGCTATCGATTATAGATTCAAACTTTTCACAGCTCATCTATTGCCTGTACACAGCTCCAGCGGTCATAAGACGGATACTTACATAGATGGGGTGACAGAATGGTGGAAAACCTTCGAAAAACGACATATCTTAACAAACTAAGGAAAGACCAAAGATCAGCAACTGTGTAGTGGAGTACTTCGTTCATTACCTTTGGCTGCCTAAGACGTACTCATTAATCCCCTACCCCTTGGTATTTATATACACTAGCAAATGCTTGTGGTACCCGTGGCGTGATGGTTAGCACAGCATGTCTTCCAGTTAACCAGGAGGTTCGTGGTTAGAATCCCAACAGAAGAAAAATGTTTTTTCACGGGTATCGCCTATCGCGAGAAAATGGCAAGTCCTCCGATAATAAACTCATACTGCCATGAAAAGCACTTTCTCGATTAGTTGTTCGCAATTGGCAGAAAATTGTTCCCTTACAAGGTAATGGTTGAAGGATATGTGGTTGGCCAAGGGACTCCTCGCTGTGTTGCGCCACCCTATTTATTCCATAAGCACTGCAGTGCAGCGTGTTCCAAACCGAAATTCTGGAGATATAGAGATCCTGTTATGGCTCAGAGAAAACGTGATATCTTCGTAAAATATTCGCATATCCTTAGACAGCTAAACACCCTTTAAAACACTCTGCAATGTTTCCATAACCCTGTAACCGCCAGCTACTGTCGACGAAACTGTTTAACATCCATTTCTCCTGAGTGCCAAGGCAAAGAGGCATACCAGGGCACAAGACCGTTTAACTCGCCAGAAAAGGAACTTTCATGCCAATGTCACCCATAAAGATGAACATTGACACGACCATCGGCAGGTGCAAACTTATAGTAAAGCCAAATGCTATGAAGATGACAAATCATCAGTGTGACAAACATCACAACCTATCTGGCTGCAAAAAAAATCTGGTCAAGGTCGGATTCAAGACATACCATAAGTTTGATATTCCTTAGTTGAACTCTCGAGCTGTGGCTCCGTAATCAGTGTTAAAACGGAACTTCTGTGGAAGCTGTATAAACAAAGAAGAAGAGGAAACCATTCCACTCCTTCTCTGCACATGCCCTGCTCTCACGTATAGGAGAGCCACGATGCAAGTGAGCTGAGGAATATAGACATTCAAAGTTTCCATCGCTTAGTAAAAAGTTCAAACGGAGTGAATGGAACCTTCAATTTTTTGCCGATTCCGAACGGCTAAGCCCTTTCAAAATCTCAAAAGGCGACACCTGTGGAAAAACAACAATTAAATGTTTTTGGGAGTCAAACTCTTGTATCACAACGTCAAAAGCTAACATGCCAAACATTTAGCCAAGGGCACCACTTTCAAAAACTTAAACAACGTTGTTCTGCAGTGAAATTTTATTTTAGAAGTGACGTAATAAAGGTTTTGGATATGGCTGAGGCTGAGTGCTTTCATCTTATAAAGGTTGGCCCAAATGAAATTTTCAAAATGAAATTTTTTTATTTATTATTGCTTTATAAATAGGAGAGAAACCAGTACCGTATATTATGAAACAAAATGTCGTTCGAGAGGTGCATCGACTGGCTTTGCATAGCAGCACAATCTGTCACTTTAACTTCCCAAGACCTTGTTGATGGTTTCGAGTTGTGGCTCATGTAATGCTTGGGTCGTTTCCGGATTATTGGCTTCAGATTGGTTCTCAACGGTTCGAATCGAAGCTCCGAGACTGCTTATTGACATCGCCAAGAAGACTGATGAAACGATTTGGGAATTTGGTGCCAAATCGATTGTGGCAGAGTGCCTCATTCTGCATGAAAGTGCAAGAGGTCGTTCACATCTATATCATCAATTTCAGTAAAGAAGAAGTTGGTAAACATGGCTCTGAAACACCAGCTCGTTCGACGTTCGTCGATTTAATCTCACATAGCTCACAGCCTCAGCTGGAACTGTCATGTTCAGAAGAAACACAATGAAAAACCCGTCAAAAGGGTTTATTCATATAATATAAAAATCTAAAACAGTCGAGGCCAACAAAGACCATATAGGCAGGACAAAAAACATAATTGAATGAACGCGAAGGTTTATATTTCTTGAAAGCACAGAAGCAATTCTTTTGTCTATGAGTTCTTATCGAACGTTTAATACCTATGTAAATTCGAAATTCATGTCAAGATATAATTGCAAAACCTTCTTAATTCTGTAGCACAGTGTAATCTTTTTCAACACTCCTCAAACTCGTATAGACTCTAACAAATTTTAAAAAAAAATTGGACTTAAATCAGAACGAAAATAATTTGAAGCCTGCACTGGTTCTTTGTTCCTGGAGCGTCATTGAATTAGAAAAAAAGAGAGATTTTTCAAAGTCGAGATCACTCTATTTCGATTGTTTCTGGGAATAAAACTGCTACACATTCACAAATTGGTCACACTTCTAGCGAAAACTTCTAAACAAGCTTCAGCTGAACCAACTTCATCTAATATCCTCTACACCCGCTCTGGAACAAACGTTTTTCAAAGAAAATCTATCTACCACCTCCTTGAGACACGACTTTGACCTGATCTGTGAATGATATATTCCACGCCACAACTGAATTCGATTACTCAATTCAAAACCGCAGCTATGGATGTTGCAACACATAATCCCATCATCATCATCATCTTCCTTCATCATCTATCTCATCGATCGACCCTATTAACTCAAATGAATCCAAGCCAACATTGTCTTGTCTAGAGCCTTTCAACACTGTGCATCACTCTGAAACAAAGCCATCAAAAGACCTTTCATCTGCGGTCATCTCTCACTAAATCTCTAAATACACACAAATCAAGAGGAAATAATCACCCATTCTATCCTTTGGCACCTTTTTTCTGTTTTTTGTTTGCTTTTTTTAGCATCACAACTCTGAATGTCCGTCGTTGTTTCGGAGTGTTTCCAATTCGACGAAAAAAGTGAAAGCAAATCACAATTTGGCTCACCATAGCACCTTCCTTGCGCGGACCTGTTTCATCATAGAGGCGGACAAGCAGTCTCTTCTTCCTCTGTCACCGTCGACCGTCGAGTCGGGTCGGTCGGTCGACGTCCACCTGCACACTGCACCAAAACAACAGGTCCACCACCAATTTGTTGCCTATCGCCAACTTGCAACAGTTACGTAATGAAATCCCCGCGCATAAAGAAAAGAAACATTAACAAAACTGAATCAAAACGAGCACATAAAAATCATAGGAATTTACTGCATTATTACCACTATAGATGGCCCGGTTATGTATAAGATCCTGCAGGGCTAATGGCAAGTGTCTCACTCGCGACAGAAAGTTACACGGCCACGACGACGACGACGACGAAGACAACGACGCTGGAGACTCTGAGGAGCACTCCAGTTCAGAGTGCACCCCACATCATGTTGCGATTATTTGCCATAAGTATTTGCAGATGAAACGGAGAAGGAGAAGAACGAAAAAAAAAAACAAAAACACAATAAAAAGCGAAGTGCAAAACGATCGCTGACGCGATATTGCAAAACGAAGCCACAAAATTCAGCCGTAAGCTGATCAACGGCATGGGCATGAGGGCAAGAGGCTTGGGTAGTAGACGGACGTGGTGCAAACTGCACACAGGACGGATACTTCGTGACAAATATGACCTAATGATCCTAAATCCATCGCATGCAGCGCAGTTTTTGTCTGGAGTAGTGCAACTGCGACACGGAATGAAGCTCGTCATGATTTCTTATAAGGAGCAACAGAGTAGAGGATAAAATGTATAAAGACGAGAAGTGGAGAAGTATTAAACTATTATCGCCTGGGCACTGGGCAGGCAATTTAATCAGCTCAAATTAAAAGGTATTAGCTGTTTATTGCGATGGCCTTTTCCATTTTGCACCAACCAGGAATAGATGGCTCTGATTGCATGGAAATAAAAAAATATAAAAGTTCTTGTATTTACTAAATGGAAGATAGCATGAAGGCTGAAACATGGCTTTTAAGTGATGGATTGTGTGACGAACGCCTTTCATTCCACATGACGAAAGTTCTCATACCTGATTATTTACATTGTCACCGGGGGAAAACACCAAAGCATTCTATTATCTCTGATTTAAGATAAAAAAGGAGAATAAAATCTTCCCATTTGTAGGAATATCCCGCTTGAACACAGAAAACGAGGAAAAATGTCCCAGTAGGCATAGATTTCTGTTTTAGGCTGCAATTATTATACATATATGTACATAGCTAGTCCTCGGATGAGGCTTTAAATAACACTCGTAGAAATATGACCACCAGTGGAAGTTAAGATTCATATAAAAATACACCCCTTTGTACCTTTCTGGCTCCTTTGAGGTCCTATAGCTTACTATGGCTTGATATTGAAGACTCATTTTTGAACGAAAATGACTTAAAATGCTTAATTGTGATGTCAGAGTGACATATGTGTCTTTGATTGCTAGTTTCTCTATAGCTCCGGATAGGCTCTTGTCTTTCATATATCGCCTATGATACACTAAACGATTATCCCAATATTTATGATTGCTGAACTTCTCCCTTTTTTAATCATTGGGCTGGTTGTCTATATGAAAAGCTTTTTCGTCATCAACAAACGTATTTTATTGCGTTTGACATTATCGCTGTTTGGCTTTGTTGATTGAAAGGTGATAGCTTATTCCTCACAGGTAAGGTGTTTGGTCAAATATTTCTCTTCGTTAGCCATCTGCTTTCCTTTTTTTAATGTGAGGGCGAACACAATGCCTGGTCCAACTGCGCTTTATTCTCATGTTTAATGCTTTTCATACTAGCGGAGACGTACACATTTTATCGATTGGAAATAGATAATCAAGAAAAAGCTTTTGGATGTTTCTGGGACGAGAACGTGAAAATCCCACGAAACAAGCAGTACATGTCTGCTAGTCACGTGCGAATGCCTTTTCACCACGAGCACCACATGCATTGACGGTTTCCACTTAAAAACCGTAGCATTCAACGATATACTTTGAAGAACTCGAAACATGTCAAAATTAGGGAGTCAACAAATCGACCGCAACAAAATCATTTGGTCTGGATGCACACACCACCAGTAAAGTTGCTAGGTACCTACAAGGCCTCAAAGTTTTCTCGATAAGTACATCTGCGAAAACAGAGAAAAATTACTATACGGTTGGGCGCTCTTTAACCCTAGTTTACGACACGAAGAATAATGCAATAACCAAACTTGGGGTTCGCGCGAACCCCAAAATTTGTATTCACATCTAATTTGGGATACTATCAATGGGCATCAATTCTTCGAGCCGTGATGAATTTTACACGTTTTGAACATCTGAATATCTTCCTCCGTTTCGACGATTCAATTGGTCGCTGAGCTCAATTATCAGCCAGGACAAACACTCTCCAGCCTGTTGAAATACTTTTGAACGAATTGAATTGACCGTACCAGATCAGATCAGTACTGTCCATTTCATTCATTTTTGGATTTTTGCAGAGAATGGCATTGGTATCTTATGTTCCAAAACCAGATATGTATAAACAGGTCGTTTTACTACCAACACAACACAATCTTGCGAAGGCTATTTCAGGCTGTCATAACAAGCCGGAACCATAGTGGGATTCACACGAACCCCAAGTTTGGTTTGTGGGTTTTTTTCAGAAAAAAATTCCAGAAAATTATCTTAAATCGCCATGATGAAAATACGATGAAAAACGTAAAGAAAAATGAAATTCGTTCACTGAGTTTTCATCCCAGGTCGAAAATATGATTAAGAAAAAAGTTATAAGCATTCAAACTTGCGTTGGGGTTCGCGCGAACCCCAAAACGTAAACTAGAGTTAAGAGATTGTTGAGTAGACTTTTAAAAAGAATGTAGTTTCCTGCTTGCATCTATTTTAGTTAGACTAAAACTAGACTACAAATCTGATTTTTTCTAAGACGGTGCTGCTGATTAAGGCAAAGAAGGTGCTCGTGATTTCGTGTTCGAATAAAATTTTTACTTGTTAGTATTGGCACTACAGAGAAGGCCTATGCAAGGCCATATCCAGTTTCAATATCCCAGTAAAACACAAATGCGACTCTGCAGGATAACTTATGAAAACTCACGCTGTCCCGTCAGGGTCATAAGGAACTCGAAGAGACATTCGATGTCGGATAAAGTATCAACGAGACGGCATTGTCGTGAGACTTTTTAAGAATCGTACTAGAAAAGACCGTTCAAATATCTACGAATATTGACGTAAAGAAGAAGTCAGAGTGATGTCTTGGGGTACATTTACGAGTATTGAAACTGGAGTAGCAAGAATGGGCTAATGGTTAATGAGGGTAAATTGTTAAAGTATATGCGTCATCAAACAAGGACAGAATATTTTGAAGAGTCCGACAAAACCTCGACAAACATAGATTCCAGGAATCAGCATTCAGGTAGTTCAGAACTTTGTCACTGCAGAGATCAAACAGAGAATTACTCTTCCCAAACACGGTTACTTTAGGTCAAGAAGTGATTTAGAAAAGAAACCTTCTCTTAAAAAAGCAAGGCAACTCCTTATAAAGCCTTGATCATCCGAGTTTTGCAACAAGGTGTAGGAACTTATTTAAAAGTGATGAGATAACCCATAGTCGTTTCGAAGGAAAATTGCTACGATCGATCTCCAATGTTCTATACCTACATAAAGGGTTTGGATGACGATGAACGATGAGGAAGGGGAAATGAGAGATTGAGATGTCTTTTTACTATTCATAAATAGATTTTAATTTAACTGAAGTGTGCATAACAAAAGAAATAAATCCAAAAATAAATCCAAAGCTAATCTGGTTCGTGAAGACAATGCGCGGAGAAAAGACTCAAAACAACTAACAAGGGAATCTGTAAGGCGACTAGAAGAGTAAAGGTACGTTTCGCGAGACTACGATGGCTGAGAAATGTTGAGCAAATGCACAATTACACTATGGCTTGGCGAGTGTTCGAAAGTTCAGTGAAAATATCGACAATGGTGACGTAATCTGATGAAAGATAACCTCAAACGACTTAAAGTGTAAAACTAGAGAGAGCTAGCCAGAATCAAAATTATTGGCGTGAAATTTTGGTTGGAACCAAAATTCACCCAAGGGAGTTGAATAAAGCCCACCTTAGTACACTGGTAGATAAATAAATAAATAAATAGGGTGGCGCGGCGTAACAGAGCTGGGAGCCCTCGGACCTAAAGTATTTCTCACAAGTCACAGACATGCATTGTGAGGGAATGAAGAGGACCTATAATTTTCTGCCGATTCCGAACGAAAACGCGCTTTTCATGGCAATGAATTTTATTGGACATGCCGACTTTTTGCCAAAGGCGATACCGTTGGATAAAGTTTTTGGTTTTGTTATGATTCGAACCACGAAACTCCAGCCTCCAGCGTAAGAGGCAGACATCCTTACCAAGGGCACCACATTATGGAAATAAAGAATTCAATGGCTCATTACTTGCCGCTTGAACCAAACGCAAACATTTTACAGGTAGTTGACTTGAATTTATTATGTGTAGATATCAGATCATTTGCTTGAACAAGGTTTTTGAATCGAGAATGATGAAAGCTCTTTCAAAATGCTCTCGAAAGCAATCGTCAATCAGGCTGTTGATTGAGAAAACTGAAAATTACTTACCGATCTAATATTCCTTCGCATTCATCCGAAAAACATTTTAGAACTTCAATTTTCGTTAGTTATCTACTCGAATTCTTCTGTAGTGTCCTTTGAAGTGCGGTTTTCAGAAAAAGTTAATATAGGCATATACAAACCTCCTAAAAATATGCAACCAAAAGCAATACTCTATCAATTTCAATTGGCTGTCCAAACGACTACAACTTCATAAAATGTAAATCATGTGAATTTTTTATTGAGGCTACAAAACACCATGAGATAAATTTTGATCATATCCAATACAACCATTTACCTGATGTCTTGAATTATACAGAAGAGTTTTGTCCTTTGATGTCTGCAGCACTATCCATAGGTTTTTCTATTGCAGCCACAATATGTACAGCAGTGACGTTTCAGGACATTGATAAAGGTAAGATCTTGGCTAAGGTCAACACTCAAACAAATATAAAACTTTTCGGAAAAGACGCAAATTTCTTAAGGACCGCTTTTCAAAACGATTAAAATATATAACTTCTGTAATGAACAGTACTCCTTCGTCATTTTGCTTTTTCCAGCTTAAGAATACCGTAGTCTTGAAAGGATCACAACTCTGAAATTTATCTGCCTCACACTAGCAATCCGCTGGTGAGGTACGCCACAACCCACAAGTAATGAGCCCTACTATCTACTATAGTCGCTTTCGGTACAATAAAAAACTAAGCATGTCTGCTTTTCTACGCTAGACAGGAATAGGCAGAAATTTGTTGGTTCCCTTTATTCTTCACCATGGTGTGGTTGAAAGAAACACGCTAGGCTACATGGCTCCAAGAGAGGAACTGAGTTTTCAAAGGACCGCAAAAGCACTAATTCTTTCATTAAGGATTTTCCCTATTTCTCCGAATTGTTTCGAAGCAAACGAAATACCTATTACACTATTCACGCACTGCGAACTAAAGAGGGCAACTATTAACGAAAGAAAATGAAAGTGGCTTGAAAAGTTTCTTCATTAATAGAACACATTTTATGGTGCCCGTGGCGTAATGTTTAGCATGTCAGTCTGTCCGGTGGGAGGGTCGTGGCTCGAAGCCCAATAGGAGCCAAAAATGTTTTTCCACGGGTAACACCTTTCTGCGAAGAATTGCAAGTCATCCTATCATCCTTTGCCATGAAAAGCGTTTTATCGATCAGTCGTTATGAATTGGTAAAAAATTGTTGGTCACCTCCATTCTCTCACAAGGCATTTGTGTGAAGAATCTGCTAGGCCCCGGGGCTCCCCGCTCTGTTGTGCCACTTTACTTATTTATTTATTTATGAAATTACACATAACTTGAATTTACTTGAAGTGAATCATTGATAAAGCTTATAAATAATCTTTAAATTTCCTTCAAAAACAAATTTGTGTCGTTTTGACACCTGCGTGCTGACCAAAAGCCAAATAGATAGGAGATTTAGATCTAGCATGTTATACATCACAGACCTTATTCATCCCAATAGTCTGAACAAAAATCATAAGGTATCCTTCCTATATTAGGTTTTCTTTAGCATTTGCAAAATAGCAAGTATTAAATGTTTTTTAAGACTAAAAAAAAGGAAAAACCAAATAGAAATAAAAACCATCAAAAACATATAAAAAGTCAAAAGTATGAATTTACGTAATTGAGAAACCACATTCCCTATTCAAAAATCGATCAATTATAAGCCCATTTGAAAATTGAATTTTTTATTCAAATTCTAAAAAATGGTTTAATAAACTTATCAATAAGATCACAAGTATTTAGTATTTATTTATTTCTTATAAAACTAACACAGTAAGATAAATCTTATAAGGTAGTGTAAGTTTACTATTTAACATTTAGCTCAAATATAGTAATTATGAAATGTTTCAATACTTCAATAATAATTATAAAATGTATCACAAAAAATGAAAAAAAAGGAAGTTAATATACCTAATAGATAAGAAAGAAAAGATTAAGATTGAATGTGAAGATAAAGAAAGAGAGAAGTATGAAAAGAGGGAAAAAGAAAAAGAAGAAAAGAATCTTAAAAAATTTAAGTTAGTTGCTGTCGTTAGAGAAGAAAGAATCTAAATTGATTTTGAAAGTTTTCGTTTCTCTAATATCTCGCAGGTATGAGGGGAGTGAGTTCCACAGGTTAACAGCGGCTACAAAGAATTGTCTTTCAGAAGTTAGACATGAGAAACGTGGTAAAATTAATGCTGTGGACCTACTTGATGTTGGAAATCGGAGCTTTTCAAAAAGATAATTAGGTTGGCGTGTTCTTATGATTTTAAACAGAAATATTAAGGTTCGAGACTTAATAAAGTTATCAAAAGACATTTTAAGAAGGTTTTTCTGCAGATGTGAGACATGATCATATCTTCTTAACCCGTAAATGTATCGGATAGTGCTGTTAAAAGCCACCCTAAGTTTACGTTTACTGATATAGTCACAGTTGTAAAAAATTTCACATCCATAAGTCAGAACAGGTATAACTAATGTCTTCGCAAGCATCATTCTGGTGTTAAGAGGGGTAAATTTTTGTGCGGTCCATAAAGCTCGAAGTATGCCATACGTTTTGCCAACCAATGAATTGATGTGATCATTCCATGTAAGATTTCTATTGAAAATTACTCCTAGATTTTTAGAATTGCTAACAAACTCTAAAACGGTTTTGTTCAGTGTTATTGAGGGAAAATATGATAGATCGAGAGTTTTTTTCGAAATAATTAGGCACTTGCATTTGCTTTCGTTAAGAGCTAACCCATTACAAGAGGCCCAATTGGATATTTTTTCAAGTTGTTGATTTAAAATGAAGGCACAATTTTCAATGAGACCTAACGGACAACTTTTGTAGATTTGAATGTCGTCCGCATAAAAGTGCATAGAAGCCTCGGAGATTATATGCGCAATTTCATTGATATAAAGAGAAAAAAGGAGTGGGGCCAAAATCGATCCTTGTGGAACTCCTTGTTGAACAGGAAGAAAATCTGAAAGAATATTATTTACACATACTGCTTGCTTTCGATTACAAAGGTAGGACGATATCAACTTAACAGCCTCTGGAGAGAAATTAAACCTTTGGCGTAATTTATTCAAGAGAGAATGGTGGTTAACCATGTCAAATGCTTTGGAGAAGTCTAATAAAACTAAAAAAGTAACATTTTGATTATCGAGCTCATCTCTGATATCTTCTATAACTCTTAAAAGTGCTGTTGTACAGCTATGCTGTGAACGAAAACCTGATTGTATTTGCACTAATAGGTTGTTACGTGTTATAAAATCGTTTAGCTGTTTTTGCATTATCCGTTCGCAGACTTTAGAGAGGAAGGGAAGTATAGAAATAGGTCGAAATTCTTCACAAGCTGAATTTTTGGGAATAGGAATTACTTTTGCCAGTTTCCACTGCTGAGGATAGACTCCGGAGGTGAGGATTGTGTTAAAAACGTGGGTAAGGTAAGGAAGAAGGATTGGTAAAAGGCACTTCAAAAAGATTGGGTTTAGCTGGTCAACACCTACAGCGTTCGAGTGTACTGAAATAAAACATTCGACTACGTCCATGCAATTCACACAAGCAAAACTAAAGTTAGAATCCGTGGAGGACGTGGATAAATGAAATTGGGGCTGATAATCTCTTAGAAGTAATGCATTGGGGACATTTAAAAATTTAATGTTGATATCGTTTATGTTCGTGTCTGTTTTAATATTCTTTCGTTCTTTTCCGATTCCAAGTTTTTTCAAATTATTCCACATCTTACGACCGTCAGCGTTAGGACCAAGAAGGTTGGAGTAGCATTGTTTCTTGGCAGCATTAATCTCTTGAGTAACCTTATTTCGTAAAGATTTATAAATGGTGTGGAAATCTACAAGGCGGAAACGTACCCAGCTTCGATATGCTTGATCGCGCTGATTCATAAGCTCTTTGATCCTTCTTGTAAACCAAGGCTTCGAAGAACGCGAACTTCTTAGAGTCTTGATGGGTACAAAACGATCAAATAGAAGATTTATATTGGAGTTCAAAAATTCAATTTGATCATCAGATGAAGTCATGAGGTAAACATTACCCCATGGTATCAAATTGCAGTGATTTTCAAGCGATGGCCTATCAATGTTTTTAAAATCCCTATATTGAATGAGAGAATCTACCGGATCTTTTCTCGCACTAAAATCGTAGATCAAAAATATCAAATCATGCCTAGAAAAAACTGGGGCTCCAAGTTGATCGTAAAAAAGTACTCTATTCGCTTCACTTACATAAAAATGATCTAGCAAAGTACTTGATGTTTGTGTAAAATGTGTTGGTACCGATATATTCACTGGGTGTAGATCGTACGAAGTCATGTTATCACTTAACCTTTTATCTGTCAAAAGATCGCTATTGAAATCACCACATATAATAATGTTTGATGATGTTACCGTAAATTCTTCAATGACTTCATAAACGCACTCTAAATCAATATATCGGTTTGGCCTATAGATTGTTCCTAAGAGTAGGCTATTACTTCTCCCTATTACATCCAAAAATAAGTACTCACATGGGCAGCCTTGTTGAGAGACATACTTTTTTTTACATATCAGGTCATTTTTTAGGTAAATCGCAACACCTCCACCACGGTGGCCTCTATCTGAACGAAAAATATTATAGCCATTAAGCGAATATGTTGCATCTCTAACATCTGTAGAAAACCAGGTCTCAGAAACACAAATTGCATCGACCTTTGAATTTTCAAATAAATATCTAAACTCATCGATTTTCAACATCAAGCTTTGTGCATTAATATGTGCTATTTTAAAACCCTCACGTCGATTACTAAAAACTTGTATCATAGATTGCAATATAACATCACTGGTGACACCTCTGGAACTCATATTATGCTCACTCAACTCTGTAAGCAATGGTTAAATGGCGAGATATCAACAAAACACGAAAAACATTGTTGTTCAAAACTAAGCAACTACTTTTACAATAAAATAGATTAAAATGAATCGATAATTGAAAATAGAGAAAATAGAAAAAAGAAGGAAGAGTGAAAGAGAATAGGATAAAAATAAAAAATAATACTTGAAATAATTTTATGGAGTGCATCTTGAATTCAAACGTCATAGGTATGTGTAGGTGAGTTCAACTGTGTACTGTGGTCTTCTTGTTGATCTTCTTCATAATTGATAGTCGCGGCTGCGGTGATGGCTTTCATTGTGGTATCATTATTGATGAGTATTGTCTCCCCGTCGGCGCTCTTTTTCACAAACACAGAACCCGAGTGCGTATATACTCTATAGAGAGCACCACTATGTTTGAGACGCATTGCTTGTTGCAAAAAAGAGCGATTTTTTAACGTCAAGCTCCCGTGCAAATATATGTTGTGTGTTTTTACTTTTTTATTTTTGTCAACACATACTCCAGTGTCATCAAGTTGCAGTGGTCTTTTGTTAGTTTTGTGGAAAAGAGCAATGGATTTTAATACGGTGTTTCTGTCATGTGGAGAGCCAAATTTTAATATTATGGGGTTACTATGAACATTGCTATCCCCGCGTTGAATTCGAAAAGCAGCTTTCAAAGTAGGAGGAACACAATCCACGGTGTAGCATATGCTGTTAAAAATCGATTCAATATCTTCATTTGGCAATTGAGGGATGCCAATGAGAATGGCATCAGATGCAACTTCTTTTCGTTCGGATGCGTCACATCTATATCGCAATTCTGCTAATTCTTCCTTCAACTCGTGAATAACGTCTAAGTGGTGGGATTCCATTTTTGCTACACGTTCCTGAAGGATTTGGACAGCCTTGTTAGTATTTTCGATATGAGTTGATAATTTTTCTTCAAGTCGTGCGAAGCGCTGGCTGAATTCAGATCGAAGGTCTTTTATTTCGCTGGATATTTGATTTACAATATCAGCAGTCGAATTTTTTAAGAGGTTGTCCAAATCCGAAACTGTTACAGATGTTGGTTGTGTGGGTTCGCTCTCGGTGCATCTAGTGGTTTCTTTGTGGGTGAGGGTTGACTTCTTGGGCTCTGAGTCGGCGATATTTGGTGTATTAAGAACTGAACCTGATGGTTTTTTCGTTGCAGGTGTATTTCCTTTTTTACTCTCTGATTTGTTGGCGGTTGCGGGAGAGGAAACAAACACTTTTAAATATTCTTTTTCAGAGCGCGTTCTGCCAGCCATTGTAACAAAGAAAAGCAAGAAAAAAAAATATTTGATTTTTATTTTCGTGATTTTACTAAACCAAGTAGGGCCAGATAATTTTTCTTTTCGAAATTAGATACACCGCAAACGATTTTATCCCGAACTTAGACTTTATGGGTAAATAATACTAGCAATGTACAAATTAAGTATATGTTTAGCCGGACTAATCTATTGACACGTCTACTCTCTCTTAAGCATAGAATATTGTTCGAGACATCATTATAAAATCATAAACAGAACAAAAAACTGCAATAATACATTTCCTGCCACTAAAGACATGTTAAAACGAATGTTAAGAAGATCATCTCCATAATTTTGCAAGCAGCATTCCATAGCGTTACGTAAAACACTAACCCGAACAAAACAACATATCCGATCCTCAATACGTTCAAAGGTAGAGGTACCCCAGACTCATATTCACGGTTCGGTTTATGTTTTCCTCTTTTTTTTTTTTTTAATAAACAAATAAAAATCTCGATGTCATAAAGTTGAAATGCTTTGAACTTGAAATGAGAATTTTACTGAAGCTATGGAATGCGACCGAACAATAATTTCAATGAGTCATACTTGTCTATGTTAAGCTTAAGTCCCTGACTCTATATGTCAGCGTGCTTCATTGGCATGTCAAACGAGTTTTTTCTTTTATTTCATTTGTTTATCCATTCAAGTGGATTTGTCGTGTGCCACAAAAAAAAAAAGAAAACACTACTAAATCGTATTAAGAACTGGCGTATAGAAAACAGAAAAATATAGATGGCTGTTCCGTTGATTTTATTTTCGACCGTTGAGTAGCTGTATTCGTGAGTGCCAAAACTACGTATTTCCAACTTCAAGGACCACTTCTCTTCAACCGGCTTAAGAATTTAGCGGGAGGTAGAACGAGTCACATAACTTATTTCATAGATTTGTTGTCAAAGTAAACGACTCCCGTCTGTGAAGTGAGAAAGATTTGACTCATCTAGTCGTTAATGAATATGAATGAAACTCTGTATGGCTAATAGCATATAGTAGTTCCATGGGTTTTCTTTCATTTGAGTCAATGATCTCAGCCAATACAAACCTTCGAATTAAAACTAAGATTCTACTTTTCGTGATGCTATTTGCTTGATCAAATAAAACTCTTGCAAATTGAACATTTGTTATAAACGATTGAGCTGTCATCGAACCAATTTTGATAGGGACAAAACCTTCAAAGTAGCCAAATAGGCTCAAAACAAGCGATGATGTCTTAAACTAAGAAACTTATTGCTACGATATTGGTCAATGTGGAGCAGGATTAAAAAAAATTAGGGCAGAGGGTGCTCAGGTTGAAATCAAAACAATCAATATTCGAATTAACTTTTCCCAGCATTCAGGCCTACGAGCGGTGACGAAGGTTAGATGTTCAAATGGCGTCACCGTAGCATTCCAAGTCACAGTAGGTGAACACCAAATAAGCGTCTTCTCCTGTTTATTACAGTCTTTGACTACCTACTGGAAGATAAAGTATAGATCACCAAACTATTCTTTGCTGACGATGAAGCCATCATTTGGGAGATCGTGGGTACCGTATAAGTCAGTCCAAAGAGACTGAGTACTTTAGTATCCCATTTTCTGTTCAAAAAGTTCAAAAGTTTGACTATAAAGCGTATCTCGGATGAACACTTACGCAACTAACAACGCCGACGTCAACCATCGAAGAATAATAAGGTGGATGAAATGTGAAGAAAACTCTTCTCCTGTGATAGAAAAACATTGGCTTAACTGAAGGGAAGACTCTTCACCGCATAAGCTTCAATATTCTGAACAATTTAAAAATTATGAGAGTAAGTTGACCGCAACTGAGATGAAGATGCTTTATATGACAGCAGGAGTA
This sequence comes from Melanostoma scalare, assembly GCA_949752695.1. Lineage (NCBI taxonomy): Eukaryota > Metazoa > Arthropoda > Insecta > Diptera > Syrphidae > Melanostoma > Melanostoma scalare. Next base: position 188,768,382 of record OX456984.1, on the reverse strand, counting down.
ACTAAGTTTGATTGTACTAAGAGTAGGTACATAAGATCCGTGGAAATCAAAGTTGGTATTGTCGTGATCAAAGGAGAGATCCAGGGAACACCGTCAAAAAAGCAATATCATACAAAACGTTCAGGCACGATCGCAAACCCAACGACATCAGCAATTGTTTGAAATCAAACATATGGAACAATCCAAAACCTAGAAATTTACCGACGAAATTTGAGGTCACCGTGGCGTAACGAGCAGATCACAAGTGTGTTTCAGTTGAAGTCAAAAAGAAAAAAGATGAAAAAAGTTCATTGGATGCATCCCGGTAGGACGATTACCCATTTGAATTCGACACAAAGTGCCACTTCATTCTTCACAGATTATGATTAAAAGAAACGCGCTATGGGCATCGGGCTTCCACAATCGATAAAAGCAGGACATATAATATTGTTTGAAAGATCTTAATTTTGTGCTAAATTTCTTATCAATATTAACAATTAATCAACGCCTTATTGACTTCACTTATATACAATGCATTTTAACTTTTCTTATCAAAGATTCAATTATTTAGTATGCATTTCGGCATGATAAATGCCATCTTCGTTCTTTATTATGACTAAAACTTACATCAATTACTTCTGACTAAATACATACAAACATAGTACGATTATTGCTATTACTTTGCACAAAAAATGAAACAGAAATAGTCTCTATTTACATTACATTTAACATTTGAACAAAAATACATTAAGTTAGCAAGTTGAAAAGAGATGACTTAATTGGAGCTTCCATCGTGTTCATCATTATGTTTTTGTTTTTGTGCATGTAAATACTTTCGTACGCGTCTAGTGACCATTCTTCTCTCACATGCTTGATAAGCTTCAAACTGTCTTTTGTTGTGCTATGACTATTCTCAAGCATATGTAACGCCGCAGCTGATTTGTTTGGTCTGTTATACTTAATATTTGTTAGATGTTCACCAAATTTAGTTTCTATGTTCCTTTTTGTTTGTCCGTAGTATTTCTGCTCACAGTCGTTGCATGTTATTTCGTAAATCCCTGGTTTCTTATTGTTATCCGTTTTATCTTTCGTGGATCCTATAGTTTATTTTAAGTTTTCCATTCGAAGCAAATAAAAAGTCTATGTATATATTTTTTTTTTTTTTTTTTAATTTGTCACCATACTGTTGAACGCTGCTCTTTTATATTGGATAGGACAAAAAGAATCCTTTGGTATATACCGCTGTTTCTCGTGATGAGCAGGTCCAAAAACGGCAATTTTCCATCTTTTTCAATCTCTACCGTGAATTTTAGAGTTGGCCATTTTGAATTCAAAAATTCCAAAAATGATGGAACTTTGTTCGGATCCATGCACGAAAAAATATCATCCACATATCTGTACCACACTGTTGGCATCATTCCCTCTTATTCGATGGTGTTCTCGAATGTAGACATAAACATATTCGCCAAGAACGGAGATAATGAATTTCCCATTGTTGTACCTTCAGTTATCTGTTAGAACTTATTTACGAACTGGCAACAATTATATTCCATACATAAACTTGCAGCATCATGGTATATCTTTTTCTTTTCTTCGTTGTCTTCTCGTTCATTGAGCCATTTTTTGAAAAAACCTAAAGTCTCTATGATTGGAATACTCGGAAATAATGCCACTACGTCAAATGAAACAAGAACTTCATTGTCTCTCAGCTTAATATTTTAAACTTTGTCTACAAATTCAGAGGTGTTGATTACGCTTCTGCTTTTCATTTGTTCATAATTTTTAAGCTCAGACAATAACCATTTTGCAATTTTCTCAGTGGGGGCATCAATATTTGAAATGATTGGTCGCATTTTAAGTGTTGGTTTATGAGTTTTTGGTAACCCATATAACTTTGGATCGAAGGATTCGAAATCATTAATTTCCACTTCACTTTCGGGCCGAAAACACGTAAAATTTCTTTTAGGAGTGCTGTTGTTCCTTTAATCATACCAGGCAGTGGGGATTTCTTAAGTTCCTTAAAATTCTGTGCAGATGTTATTTCACCCATTTTGATTTCATAATCAAATCTGTCCATAACTACTAAATCTCTTCCTTTGTCTGATTTCATGTAGACTACATCTTTTTCTTTAAGTTTTTTAATTATTTTCTCCTCAGAAGATCGATTCTTTGTCGTTTTTTTGGTTATATTAATAGCACTTTGGATGATAGGCATAATTGCATTACGTATGTTGGTCTTCGTTGTTTCAGTTGAAAATTTAATTCCCGTCTCTATGTCAGCAATGATTTGGGTTTTATTGAAAAATTAAGTCCTTTTTGCAGTAAATTTATTTCTTCATCATCGAATGTTTGTGATGAGATATTACGAACAAAATTTTCTTTTTCTTTTTTAAAATCCGTGATTAGATTTACATGTCTTCTTTCTTTGTTCTTCTCAGAATAGTCATAGCACAACAAAAGACAATTTGAAGCTTATCAAGCATGTGAGAGAAGAATGGTCACTAGACGCGTACGAAAGTATTTACATGCACAAAAACAAAAACATAATGATGAACACGATGGAAGCTCCAATTAAGTCATCTCTTTTCAACTTGCTAACTTAATGTATTTTTGTTCAAATGTTAAATGTAATGTAAATAGAGACTATTTCTGTTTCATTTTTTGTGCAAAGTAATAGCAATAATCGTACTATGTTTGTATGTATTTAGTCAGAAGTGATTGATGTAAGTTTTAGTCATAATAAAGAACAGCTGAAGATGGCATTTATCATGCCGAAATGCATACTAAATAATGTGTTTTAATTGAATCTTTGATAAGAAAAGTTAAAATGCATTGTATATAAGTGAAGTCAATAAGGCGTTGACTGATTGTTAATACAGTAGACGCTCGATATAGTGAATCTCGCAAGAGTGAACTATCCAGTATAGTGAACACCCAAAATTTTACATGCACTACTCTAAATAGTGAACAATAAAGATCTCGAAATAGTGAACACATACTTTTTGTCAGGTTTGAACAAGAATATTGCAGCTGCAATGCGTCTACAGTATGTCGACTGCATTTGAACAAATTCTACCGTTCATTCGTACATCTCACACTGAATCACAAAGGAAAGTTGTCACTTGACTCAGTAGAACGCAAGTGTTTGCTGTGTTCCTACTTTTGTACAATACAACAGCAGACAAAATTAACAAACTACTTTCCAAAAAATTGATTGTTATAGTCAATAAAGGTGCTAATCTGTACATGTTATATTTATGTACATTAATGTAAATTTTTCGTTTTTATGAGTTAAAATGTTTTTGTTTTATATTATTTTACATGAGTACTAGCGACCCGCCCCTGTTTCGCAGGGGTACAGTGTTGATACTAAATACACTACAGAAAAACTGTGAACGTTGTATATAACAACATAGCGTCCGCTATGGCTTCGCACGGGTATAAAATAACAAAAAAGCAAACGCTACGTCCCGCAATTTTTAAGTCTGTAATATCTTCGAAAATATTCATTTTAATCACATACTGTAATGTATTAAATTGGATAAGGAATGATATTGTATCGTTTAAAATAGCTTGGTAGATAACCCATATTTTTTTTTGTAATATGTAAAAGATAAAAATGGTTACTGTGGGTTATCCTTAGGAGATAAACATATGCTGCCGCGAACTTTTTATTCATCATTTTAAGATATACAATTCCGTAGTACATAAATTTGCTCAATCTCGTAAGGTTTAGCCAGCGTTTGCAATGAAAGCGCAGAAAAATATGTTGTTACGACATCGCGATACAAATCTTTAAATTTCTCGGCTTTTATCTGCTATAAAATATATCTTTTATACATATAAACCTTCTTCTTGAATCACTCTATTCATTAAAAAAAATCAAAATCCGTTGCGTATAGTTTTAAAAATTTAAGCATGCATTGGGACGAAGGGACAGAAAAAACAACTTTGTTTTATACTATGTATGTAGTGATGATGTATTAAGAATTGTTTTTGTTTTTAGCAGTCAAATTGATTAAAGTGTTTGTTTATAGATTAAATAAATAGATTTATCTTCACACTGAACAAAATGTGCAATTTTGATCAAATTTAGCTTTGGAAAGCGTTTCTAGCATCCCGCTCGAAATAGTGAACAATCTCCAAATAGTAGAATGGCTGGTTTTTATTACTTCACTATATCGAGCGTCTACTGTATTGATTACAATAGACTTCACGGTGTTGTTCATTCAAAGATTGATGTTATTAATAATTAATGTCTAATTTTTGATTCCAATTTAAATTTCTTATGTTGATTACATTAAATCTGGGAATGCGTTAGGCCACGATGTTTCCCGAGTTTCGTCGCTCCACCATATTTATTTATTCATTGCATCATATCTAATCTACGGTCCGACAGAAGTTATGGAAATATCGAGCCCTTTCCGCAAAATCATCGTAAGCAACATTTTGAACAATATGGTTTTTTTTTTATACAATTCAAAAGTTTACATTAATTCGCAGTTTTCTGCATTTTTAGTTTTACATTATTAATATTTTACGACAAGTTACAGCGAAAATAAATTTTATCGTTAGCGACTGACCTTTGGTACTTTTCGTTTGAATGCTTATGATATAAATAAAGAAAAACCTCTTGCAGTAAAACTTTCTTTTTGTCGCTTACGATATAATGGCGGGAAGGGCTCGATATGCTTTTGATAGGATACCACTGAAGGGCAACTGAATTGTTTCTAGCCAAACAGTCTTAAGTCATGTTCCGTTCCTTAGAATGTTTTTGTCAAGATAGGTTATTTGGTTTGAGATGCTCTTGTAGAACAAACATCTTTGATCTTAATGGCATCCCTTGAAAAGTGTTATACGGGTAATAAGACACTTTAGGTAATCAAACTTAAGTCTTTAATCTGAACCTTTTAGAAGAATTAAGCTTTACCTCAAGTAAAGGAGGTATAGCAATTATTGATCGTTCGTCTTTTGTACGAATCTCCGAATATGCTCCATAAGGAGATCGAAGAAGAAGAAAAAGCACTCGTTTTGGGTGGTGCATTCAAGCGTAAGCCGACATCAACTGACCTAAATGTAAAATTGGAAACAGTTTTTCCGGAAATGGATTAGTTGGCAAGATACGAGAATGTTACAAAGCTAAGGCTCGCACAAGGATGTAATGTACCATATTATTTTAGTATTAGACAAAACTGATAAGCCTTGTTCGAATACTTCTTCTTTTGATGCGTTTGAAGGCACTTCCTTACCTAATGAAAGTAAATAAATGAATAATTATATTGGCAAAGCAGTGACAGGAGGAGCCCCGGGGTATAGCGAATTTCTCAGAACCTTATAAGTTATAACCTTTGTTGTTGAATGGTTATTGATTCTTTACTCCAACTTCCAATTCCATTTTCCAGTGAATCTTTCAGCTTATTTATTTTAATTTGTTTTATTTTATTTTCTACTGTTTTTACTTTGTTTTAATTTCACAATTGATTTTATTTTACTTTACATTAACTGCGCATCTCTGGTGCCTTCAGACCGTACTCTTCCTGGTCATCTAACCGATAAAATGTTCTCTCTAAGAAATGTAGACTAATGGCCACAGAGAGCTGTACTTTCTCCTGATCTCAATTTTAAGCATAATTGAGAGCAAAGCAACAAAAATAGTGTAAGCTTGAAAAACACGACACAAACATTGCAGTTTACAAAAGATCATTTTGAGCAAGTTCGAGTATTAACTCTTTTGTTTGGCTCAGAAAAAAAAAATGAATATTTGTTTCCCCTTAATTATTGTCATAAGGATTTATAAAATATTTCCAATTCTTTCAATTGAAACTGTTCAATCACTTTCCCCAACGACAAAAAATAAATTTCTCATAGGGAAACCTCTTCAATTCTGGAAAATGCGTGTGCGGTAGCGAGTCCGCCTTATATTTCAGTTGTCAATGGTTTCAATGATCAACAACGACAAAATCCTTCCTCAATACAGCACACTTCCAAGAAATCAAATGAAATTGCATAAAAAAAACAACAACACGAAAAACAATCCCATGGGAGAAAAATATGAATTTAATTCTAAGGCCTTTTGCTTGAACACAAACAAAACCTACATACACACAATATAGGTAAACAAAATTAAAGAAATCAATCACAATGAGATGAAGAGACATGGTTATTAATTCTCTCCAGCCACTTAAGGTATATCTCACCCACAGGCAGCCTTCGAATGAAATCGAAATCACAATCTTTTGGAGGCAACCCATAGCCATCTCATAGTACCCAACAAATTTCAGTTTCAATATTGTCACTACACTAGAATGAAGAGACAATAGAAATAAAAATTGTCATCCACTGGAACCATTAATCATCATCAGGTGAAGATAAAAATGTGATGCGAGTATGAGCTCTTCTGACGAGGACTAAATCGATTTGAATAAGAGGTGAGCTACTGAAAGTAGTTTCTGTGACTTTTTATAATTTTTCGATTGTTAAGTTGGTGTGGGTGCGTTTATGTCTCTCTCATCTATAAATACGCAACTTTCCTCAATCATAGAGAAGAAAATAATGCGAAGTGCGTGTCACAAATAAACTGAGTTTATCTCTAGGGTTCAAATCGTCTCATACCAATCTCGAAATGAAACAGGAGTTTAGCAATTTTCAATGAACAACTCGTGCTCTTTATTTAAAAAAGAAGTACATGGAATTTAATTTCACAGTCTCGCACCAATTTTATGACACTATGCCAGCAATCTATCTTACCACTCGCAAAACGCCTCACTGAAACCCAAAGCCAAAGCCAATAACTCAAAGGATATATACGTATGCCAAATTGAGAATCGTACTTAATATTCACCAAACGTTGATTTCCTCGTTTCATGTTTTCTAATCGTCTAATATCATCGAAGACTGATTGTTGCTTAGCTCATATGCCAGCCTATACCCACAACGACTAAGCCCACCATACAAAGAGCTATCAGCGACCATCACTCAACTTTTATACTCAACCGCTAGCAGCTAACAAAAATACATACATTCTCTTTGATAAAGAAAAAAAAAGCTACAAATTTAATTTACATTATACAGAAACCACATAAGCAATAAAAAATAATTTAATTTCATAAATAACGCGGACGTGCACAGCTTAGCTCGTCTGTTTCGGTGACGACCACGACGACGTGAACGTGACCTGGTTACACATGAAAAGAACAAAACACAACACCATCACACATCGCACTCTGAAACTTCATACAGCATATTGCAGGAAAAATGATAAATAGGTATGTTGGTGCGAATGACCAGTACACAAGAGAGTTGACCGACAGTTGGCTGCCCTGATAGTGGCCACCACATGGGCTTTAATGTGCATCAGTGGAATACTATTGTTGGGGTCTTAAAAGGAAAGGAAAAACGCACTGTTCTGTAAGTCAGTCAGTAGAGTCAGTTCTCAGTTGTCTATTTTCGCTGGTGCGAATGGGCATTCAACGTTTACGTGTTTCTCTGTTGATGTAAAATAAGTGTGTAAGGACGAGGGAAAAATTCTCTGCTGGCATTAGAACAAAGAAATCGAGTAGGAGTTGCAGCAATTTTTATTGAATTGAAAGAAAGCTTATGGAATTGTCAGCCTTAGAAACGTGTTACCAAAAAGATATTCTTACATAATTTTGATGTAAGGCAAAACCTGTATAATACTGAGTTTGAACTTGTTCCTGCGTTTTTATTCCTATAAAGGATTTCTGTCTAAGACCATCAAATAAAAAAAATTCGATTTCACTAGAAAAAGTTAGCCTCCGCTCCCCTTTGGCTAGGGGTTGATTGATTTTCAGTTTGCATTTTGGAAAAAAAAATCAAAAATGTTCCCACAATGGAACATGCTCATCATCGCACCATTTTTGATTTGAAGGAAGTGTTAGATTTCATGGCAACTATATAGGTACCATCAACGAACTTGTGTTCAAAGAACAGGTAGTTAGGCAATAAAAAAAACTTGAGAGGTGTCAAGGGACACCCGGATGGAACGAAGTTCCTTTCGATTAATTTTTTTATTATTTATTATTTACAAAAAACCTGTATACACTCAACAAAAATAATCGTCGCGACACCACACTGTTCAATGCGAAATAGAAATGAAAATATCTGGCTTGCTTTCTATAAGAGAGAGAGAGACAGACAGAGAGAGAAAGAAAGAGACAGACAGACAGAGAAACATGTGACGCCGCACAGCTTACAATAGCTTACTATAGCAAAAAGTGTCGTGACAATTTTTCGTAAGAATTTTTTCCGTCTAGCCCCCTTTCACAACGCGCGATAAGGAACTTCGTTCCAATTGTCTTTTCAATTGTCTGCGACTATTAAAGAGTTAAGATGACGGCGAAGACAATTAACCCCATCAATAAAACCTGTGTCTGGTCTAATATAGGGCAGAATATTGCCTTTCTAAGAGGTTTCCATTTATAGAATGCATAGTAAAACATAATCGTAATTACTTAAGGTCATCAACGACGAGCTTTCTCTCATATCTTTGTATTCAATCCAAAGATGTCGAGTCAAAAAACCGCTAAGCCGCTGACAGTCTTCTGGCAATGTGGGGGAGCTTTTGGTAAGAGATGGGTTCTGTCACCGGAAATGGTAATTCAGATCTATGTGGCATGATAAGACCAATCATTTTTTATACGTCACTTGTTTGGTGAAGCAAGCGCTCCTGTTAATACGTTACTGCTCCATTCGTCATATTTTACCGAACTTTATGTCTTGGTTTTACTGGGCCTTCCTCAGCACTCTCGATTCTGCTACCGATGCACTACTGAATCTTCCTCCTCTTGAAACCTGCCTACATCACAGGATCTACTCTCAAGACCATCTCCCGTTCACAAAGAAGTGGTTTCTGGAACAATTTACAGTACAATTTTGAGGATCGCGTCTATTGGTTATGTTAACTAAAACGATGGTTCTAAGAGAAACGAGGATGCCAATGAACTTGCAACGCAAGAACCTCAGACAGCTTTCTCAGGCTCTGAAATAGTGCTTGGTCTGCCAGAGTCATCAGTGAGGGCTTGAATCAACGATTCGATTTGTCAAAAGTTCAAACGTAGATGGCATGTCCCATTGGATACAGACAGGCTAGACGTATGCCCAAACATTATTAAGAAAGCTTCACTTTTTTGTTTTCCAGTAGCTGAAGAAACTGAAGAAAACAAGCTGGCGCTTGAGAGTACACTCTTTTACATAGGTATCAGCAGTCGAGAGCAGCACCCGAAGTGCTGGGGAAGGCCCCAATATAGCCAAACACATATTGTTCATTGAAATTTGGCGAACCAGCCAATAACGTATTTACGTGAGATATTGTTGCATCAAACGACTAACGTATAGAAGATGCTAGGTTTTATCATAGCCGTACAGATCCAAAGAACCCATTTCGGTAAAAGACCCCATGTCTTGCCAAAAGCTCACTTACATTGGCAGAAGGCTGGCAGTGCCTTAGCAGTTTTCAACTCGACTTGTTTAGAGTTTAGACCAATGACGTTTGTTATCTAAGATTATACCAAGATGTTTGTCTTCGTTTAAGAAGGGTGTTTTGACCACTTTAAGTGTCTGACCATTCAATTTTCTGTTTTTCGTAAATAGAACATTCTCAGTTTTAAGAAGATTGACAGAGAAGCCGTTTCAAACGCGTCGGGTGTCATTCAGATTTAGATAGACAGACAGCTTGAAGGCTGAATCTAACCTAGAGCATGGTGACGTATGTATCGTCGGTATATTCTTGAGCGTGTACGTAAGATCCATTGAGCATTTCAAGCAGAGAGTCGACGTGGGGCATTTCCTCTGTAAATGTAATGCATTTTTTTTTTCAAATCAGGTTTCAGATAATCGGCGCAGACATTGCATTTCTACGAATAAGTAGAAGAAGCAAAAGAAGTTTAATATTAATTAGTATCCGGCATTTAGGCTTGAGTACTTCAGTTAGGAGTAATTGGTTATCCGATAATAGTAATTTCATTGCCATGGAAAATGTTCTCTATATTTGCCAATCAGAATTGGCAGAAATCAGTAGGCTTACTTTATTCCATTACAAGGAATTTTTGTAAGAAATCAGCCTAGCTCTTTCTGCTGCGCCATGTTAGAACACATCCCGTCATCATTACCTTTTTTCTCTATACAGTGAGACTCATTTACACAACCGAATGAAAAGGGAATGAAAAACATTTCATGGTTGCGTTGTGAGGGTAGAGCCCCTCCATTCCTTCAAAAGGCATGGTTGTGAGAAATGCGCTAGCCCCTTGGGCCCCTCGCCTTGGTATGCGACCCTATTTATTTTATTTTGTAAGAGCCCTTTATTTTCTAAGTCGCTATTTTGTACACATTTAAGTCCGTTAACCCCACGTTCTTACCTACGTCCTTCCAACGTATACTGGGGAACTTAACGCACTTATAAAATAAGGAATCCCTCTCTATCACAATACGAATCTCACTCTCATATACGCTTATAAAAGACAGAAGAGTCTTCATTTGAATCGTAGGCGTACACTATTTTTACGATTGACCCAATTCATTACTAATTCAGAGTTTTCTAAAGCTTGCTCATGTAATGAAGCCACGCTAGATTCATGGTGGTGTATGATTACGTTAAAAAGCCCTTACAATACGTCGTCGTATGGTCGCTCTCAATGTTTTACTATAGATTCCTGGAGCCTAGACCCGTTGAACTTCAAATGAGATCGCATTTCCTCTCTGAAAGATAATATTTTCACCTAATACTAAATCCACACAACAAAGCTCCTTATCTGTGTATTTGAATTGAAGGCAAGAATGCAAAAGCAAACTATTCGCAAAAGCCAGATAACAAATCTAATTGGGGTATTAAATCAACGCTTATTATCTCTAGTACTCCAAATCACTTATAGTGGCACAATTTATGCCTCCAAACTAATATTGATCATGATGCATTTATTTTGTCTTCACGATCACAGTTCAAACATAAACCAGAAGAAGTACCAAGCAGTTTCATGCAGCATCTAATTGATATGATACTGAACTACTGGGATTCGGTGTTTTGCACGCAACGCGGTTATAGTGCAACATCGTGTTTAAGAAGAAAATCGTGAGCTTTTCGATTATCGGAAATTAAGTAATGCGCCCATGCCTAGTGATCATGTCGATGCTACAAAATTAATTTGGCTATTTGAATTTTACTTTGTATCATTTGCTTAAGGGGAGAGATGTGTTGCTTTACTAAGGCAGAGTTTCTCAAGTTCTCATTATGAATATGAAATACAACTCATGAAGAAATTGGTCTCGAATTTTGCATGTGGCTAAGGCTGGCGATTTGAATTTACATTGCTTGTAAATTGTACTCTATTTGGGATAGATTTTCCCAAAAAGATCAAAGACTATCGCATATATAACCCTAAGATCAGGATCTGTCCTAAATCTCTTATTTAAGGTGATAACAGATTCGTTGTTGCAGTTATATTTTTCAAAATATTCATATTATCTGGGAAATACCTGTTGTTTACATCGATCTTGTTATCAGCACTTCTTCTGGTTGGAAAACCCTGACAGTCACAACACACCGTTATCATTCATTTATAGTACAGGGAGCTGCAAAAAAAAATTTTTCGTTTTTACATAGGTTGATTCAAGAGATTAATTTTAAAAGTTCCAAGTATTTTAATTTGTTTATTAAAAAACAATCAATAGAATAGATAACAACATACATGTTGCAAACAAACTACGTTGAATGTGAGTTTTGAGCAAATTGAGGCTCTATTTAACACTAGCTGCGCTGAGATACTTCTTGCGTTATTATATGCAATCCCCATATGTGGATTCAAAGATCGAATCGAGTCGAATTGGAATTTTAATATAAATAAACGACTTCGCTGAATCCAACCATCGAAAGAAATAAAACAGAAAAATTCGGTCTTCATCCAGCTGACCAAGCTGAATCGTGTGGAGTAATTTTTATTTCAATTCTATTCCGAGATATAAAATTCCGTAGTCATAAATAAAAATTTATATACAGAAAAAAGCGATCTTCCATCCATGCGACATCGCGTGTTTTCATTTTTGCCTACATTTGAACGCACACTAAGAAAAATTAGGCACTTTAAAATAAAGAGAATATATTCAATTGAAGTGAAGGTCGCTTAGAACCAAACAGAGTTTATAAAAAGAATCCTTTTAGATTCTTTTTATAAACTATATTTGGTTCTAAGTAACCTTCTTTTTAAGTAGGAGTATTCGAAATAATGTTATTTTCTATTGATTCTGTTCTAATCCAAGTGTTGACGTTTAAACTGGACTGCTTTCATTTGTTTGTGTTTCGGCGTACAAATTCAGGTGGTACCTGTTACATGGTTAAAGCATCGGATAGCTATGAAGGAGGAGGTCTAGGTTTAGTTCCTAGTAGTGACAAGTCCACCGGGCGAAAACAGAGTAAGTGTATCAAACTTCTATGAGTCAGGACTTATAGGTTGAGTTTCTAGTGCTGATGATAATACTACTACTTTTCGTTTAGACATTTAGGTGAGTTTTCACTTTACTTTGAAACGAAAACCTCTTTGGGAGAAACTCATGGAGAAACTATATTGATTTAATACAGTTTGCTTTTCCAAAGTGAGTTTTTTGTCTCCGTGAGGTATTCTAGCTAAGTTAGGCTCAAGTGTAACGCAACGAAACAAATCTGGCCCAAGCTAGATCTTAAGCGGTCGATTTCTCTCAACATAAAACACATTAGTGCGACGACAGGTGTTATTGCATCAGGACACTGTTTTATTGGACAACATGCTGCAAGCTCAAAATGGTTCCATTAGGATGAGGATACATTAGATCCATTGTGCTATCACAAGGCCGCCTTTTACGAAAAGTCTTACGACATTATAAACATTGTCATCAAAAGCGCTTTCTCACATAGCCGTTCGAATTGGTATATAATTGAAGGGCCTTCAAATACGTTAAGTCCAAGAGGTTCCCCCGAGCTTTATAGCTAAATCACATGTTGAAATAAAAGGTTTGGACATGTGGTTAAAAACAAAGAACAGCCAAGAATTGAGCTTCCTTATAAAGATAATTGTAAGCCATTATGTTTTAAAATGATTTTCTGCTAGTGGCCATCGCGGCTGGTTGGAATAAATTTCAGATTCCCAATTTTCAACCACTTTTCGCCGCATTTGGGGCCATATGTCGGCGAAAATTCTCCAAATATTCTCTTCCAATGCGTCAATCGTGTCGGGCCAATCTGCGTAGACAAGGACTTCATAACAACTCCACAAAAATAGTCCAGCGAGGGTAAGTCAGCCGATCTTAGAGGTATTTCACAGGTTTAAGACTCGAATCATTGCATACGCTTTAGATTGATATAGCGCAATAGCCCCGTCAACCTCAACACCGCAAAATAGCAATTTATCTAAATTATTGTCCTTTTGACATGAGCCCAAAAAAATGGAACTTTGGACACTCCTCGTTGTTTGAATTTTTAATTACGATTACAGGCAAGTTTTGCAATCGTGCTGAGAACGTTTTACGAAGATAGAGAATACGATAAAAGTGGGTCCTGCAATTCTATGTGTCTACATGTATGGATCTTATGGATCTACAGCAGGAACCGCTTGACCGATTTTCAAAATTTGCAGTTAAGGTCTATGGAGTAGCTAACAGAGGGGATTTTGGAATTGGGTCTCTATAGGTCTTTAAATTAATAACGTTACCTGCCGTACAACTTATGTGATAAAACTTATTTATCTCGAAAACGGCTCCAACGATTTCGATGAAATTTCATGAGAGAGATTATTTCCTGATGGTCTTTCTTATGATAAAAAAAAAATTCTTTGGAACAAGAATCTCGATAATGTTGATTTTGACGAAATTTCTTAATTCTAAAGTAAAAGCTGTTACGAAAGAATATTTATCAATACAATATTACAAAAATTTTAATTTTTATAAATTTTCTTAAGAAATTTTAATTTTTTTTGGAATATTTTTTAACATTTTTTTTTTTCAAGATATCTTTTGGCAACACGAAGATTATAAAACTTGTATTTTTGATTTAAATAAAACGTGTCTAAAAAAAAGTGATTAAATTTTCAGCAACTTCAAAAAAGCAGCGATAAAAAAGCTTTTCGCTAAAAACCTTTAGAATATTGAATTTAATTTTCTTCAATATTTCATGTGGCTTTATTAGATTTTAGCATTAGCAAATTAGCACACAATAGCAAATTTGTTCCACACAATCGAGGCCATTTTTTCGTATTATGTATGGGAAAGTGTTGGAATACAAATTCATTTACATTTTTAGTTTTAAGGAGATGACAGCATTGTTAAATTCAATCAGTATGTTCTCGATTAACGCAACTCTCAATTCACGTTTCTCCTCGATTTCCCCAACAACAAACAGCTGAGTTTACATCGTAGATGACGCGTTAATCGCAATTCTTCTGATTGCAACAAAGTTGGTCATTGCAACCGTACTGGCGTACTCACCATCAATGGCAGCTATTTGAGAGCGTAATTTTCACTGTAATTTATAACAACAATTAAGGTAAAAGTCGAAGTTCACTGCGCAAACAGAGGTAAACACATACATTACTTAAATGTATTTATTATAAGTTTTATTTTACTTTTATTATTTTTTTTTAATTTAACATTTTAAATTATTTTCTTACGCATAAGATTTACACTATCAGAAGTTATTACAAAACTAAAATGCACAGAAAATTAAGGGAAGCCTCAAGCACCAAAAAAAACTCTTTGTAGAACTTTCAACACCGCTTCTCAATAGCAATTCATTCTTCCGCCATTGCAATGCAGGTAAGCAGAATGTCCGTGAGCTCTGCAACACTGGTCCATCTCTGGTTCGGTTCGCCGACAAACTCGATCGCAAGGTCCCACACGATGAGCTTCAACTTCCATCCCAATCATAACGGCACACACAAGGACCAAAAGGAAGATTGTTGTTTTTGTTACAGCCATTTGAACTTACGTTGTTATTTAAAAGACGAACTGTCTTCTCACAATTTAATATTTTTCTGTGCATATCAACTATATTTTTCCCACTCTTTATACCCGACAAACAGAATCCAGTGTGTGCTATTTTTCGAAAATATGTTAATCTCTGTCTTTAGAGTGCTTCCCCAAATCTAAAAATAGAAGTCGCTGATAGCAAAGCAATCAACATTTGTGAGTTTTTAGCTCTTGGCACTGCAAAGTGTCGTAAGGTAAGAAAAATTAGAAGCTACTTAGCTTCCAACCAAGTTGTTGGGAGAAGCGAAAATCCCCAAATAGTGAGGTGCGAGGTGAATTTATATATTTTATGTTATTTTTTTTTTCGTGCGATTATAAAGAATCTTGCAGGCATTAGTGGAGGGGAGATAAAATTATGTTTACTTTAAGTCATTGCTTGAGTTGTAAATCTACTCTTTCTTTCTCTCCCTTTTTTGAAATTCCAGAGTACAACTTACTTTGAATGAACTAAAAATACTACTAACTCATTGTGGTTTTAAAATCTAAAGCTATCAAAATCGCACTAGAAACGGTTTACCTACCCCTATCTTTGAGTTCATACTGGAACATAACAAAATTAAATCAACAATTTAAACCACATTTACTTTACATCAGAATTAAGGAAGGATTGTGATATGCTAAATTAGTTATATCTTGTGACACCATAGCTGAATCACAGATTTCAAATTTCTTATCTTGGAAGTAAAAAAAAGACTTCCTAACAAAATTTATGTTTGAATTTGAATTCAGCAAATCTAGAGCTTTCATTACATCAATCTTAGAGACGAGCTTTTGTTAGCGTATTCAAATCATAAGTGAAAGTTTTTATACTATTTGTTGCTATTTATACCTGATTCCAATACGCTCATAGTTTGAATTCATTTTTCAGATAGTGCTTATCTCCAGAGACATGAGATCCCTCTGTTTTTTTTTTTTTTTTTTGTAAACATAACCCAAGGCAATTAAATGTTGAACGTTTTCAATTCTCAGAACTACATAATGACGTTTTAACTAATTGTTGGAAAGCCCAGTTGCCGGGTGAACGTGATAGAGTTAACCCTTTTCTGGAACGTCGAGGGTGTGAAAACGTTGTGCAAATTAGCAGGCATTACCTTTGATTGAAAATTCTCTAAGCTCTCCAAGTAAAATATAACAGAGAGTAACACATAACCATTCATTTCTTTTAACCTAGAATTAAATCGTAAAAATAAGAATAATCAAGAGATCAAGTGGCCTTAAGTTTCAAATTATAAATATCTGTTCAATTTAAAAAGGAAATCTGAAAAGGACCTGTTGAATGTTATGAAACACAGTGCTAGGGCAAGGAAAATGGGAGACTGGTTAGGCCGGTTAGGCCAACATTCATTCTAAGTCCTTGGAGATTATAATGTGGGAGGAAATCAGAATCAGGTAAAGCATTCCACATGCGAGTTGAGCGTATGAAATTGGAATCTCTATAACCTTACCGTACGACCGAAACTGGGCTCAAGGTGAAACTGATGAGCAATCCTGGCGATGTGAGAGTAGCATCATCTTTAAGCGGAGGAATGCAACTGGCTATTTCAATAGAGCTCTTTTTATAGCACCAGCGATATAAGAGAGTGTGACAGGTAACATTACAGCAATGATAAGGAAAATCAATCTATCCTTCAATTGAACTATTTAACTTATCGGTTTTACAAATCTGTTTTTGAACAACATCATGTCTTAGGTGCACGGGTTTTTTGATAGGCACCTGACCAAACATATGGGAAATGTAATTGAGTTTTGGCCGAATGAGGGCTTTATAAATTGTAACCAGACTAGAAATCGAAAAAAACTTCTGGCATCATTTTATCACGTCATCACGTTATAATTCAGCACGTTAAGCATTACACCATAGTTAGCATCAATTTAGAAGTATTTACAGTATACTTTGGTACTCTTTGAATTCTTCAGTAATTTGAAGAAGACAACAAAAGGCATTTGCTTTCCTTACAAATGTAAGCTATTAAGCTTTCTTGAATATACGAGTGAATAGCCATTTCTAATGAATTCGACTGGCAAGCAAGTGGTCATTGAGCGACGTTATGGCACAGAAGTTTGAATTTTCATATACCACATCAAAACATTTTTTGTGACCTTTTCGCCCTATCTTGGTGGTAGAGTATTTTCAGGAGACTCACCAAGACTTGTCTTACCTAAAATAATAGCTAGTAATAAGATTTATTTGCCGTTTTTCATAAATTTTCTCGGGCAGCGGGTATAACAACAACATTAAAAAATTTTGGTTTTTTTTATCAATGTTTCCTAAAACAGTAATATTCCTTGTGCATTCTTTTCTTTTGGCTAATTCATGGTCGAAAAAGTGCACCAAAATTTGTTTATTTTAGAAGAAATGAAACCGAAATTCGAAAGGATATTCGGAGACTATCTTCTTTTTTTGGTTTAGTATCATTATTAAAACCATTGAGAGAATCAGCTAAGTGAAAAAACAGCAGGTCTTTGAGTTGTAGTAAAAGTATTTTCTTGTCAGAAAAATGGTGAAAGCATTTAAATATGGTGCAATGCAATAAGCCCCGCGGCAATAAGACCCACGGGTCTTATTGCCCAAAAAGGTGGGAATAACACCCACGGGCGTTGTGCACTTTGAAGAGGCAATAAGACCCACCAAAGAAAAGAATTAAGGCCCATGTCTTTTGTTGCCATTTAGAAGCAGCATTTATATGAATCTGATGCACATGGGAGTGCAAGTTTTCCTTCTTAGAAAGGATTACGAATATAGCGGATGCTCTAAATGCATATATTCTAATTTCTTTTTATATGGAGGAAACAACATTTTGAGGTACCGAAAAACAAAGATCCAAAATTTGGAAACTTATTTCAGCTTTCCATGGATATGAATTCATAGCTCACGTTGTCTCCCACTTTGTGACATAGGACCTAGGATGGAAGCTCAGTCCACCTTCTTATGCGCACATAATTACTAAATCTACTTTCTTAGTGTTTGTTTTGCTCTTAGCTACATTCTCCTGTTCTTTTCGTATTTTTTATGTTCAACCTAAAGCCCGTACCTACTACCCGAAGGGAAATTTCGTTCGCTTCGCTTTGCTTTTTACTCACGGATAGAATAATGAAGCTAAAAGCGAAGCGGAAAAAATGTTCTCAAGTGAATATGGATGTGTGGTGTAAAAATAAAAATTCGCGCGAATTTTTATTTTTACACCACACAAGTCAAAAAAAGCAAAGGCGCTTTGAATGTTGTGCTGATTGACTTTGATAAAGCATTCGACGAAAAACAACGATGTCTAATATAAATGGTCCACAGACAACGTAGAGTTGCAGAGGTCTGACGATTGAGGATATGTATGAAGGAGTGGTGACGAAGATGAGATAGAAAAATTCCAAGTCACAGTAAATGTACACCAAGAAAGCGTCTTGACTTCTTTGCTCTTTATTACAGTTTTGACTACCCGCTGGAAGATAAAGTACAGAACACCAAACAATTTTTCGTTGACGAAGGTGTTATGTGACGATCCTACATCCCTGAAAGAAGCACTAAATGTAAAAGTTTTAAAAAGAAATGTGTACCGGTTTAGTCCAAAAAAACTGAGTACTAGAGATGACTATTTCAGATCCAGGCAATTTTTAAATCCAGACTTCAAAACTGAGAAAAGCTTAAAAATTTAGAATTTTTGATCGATGGCGATGCAACTTGTAACAATGACATCAATCATAGAGTCTGCGTTGAGCCAAATGAACTAGCGAGAAAATTCCGACATCTTCTGCCTAAGGTGCCAGTTATAGCGATCAGGAAAACGAATCAGGAAAAATTTTCAAAATTAATTATCACTATATTTTTGTTACAATTGAATAACAAATGTTATACCAATCAAACTAAACAGCCCAGAGAATCTATTTTGCCAAGAAAATGTTCAATTGAACAAATACTTTGCCGTAAAATTGTATTTTTCTATTTTCCTGATGGAATTGAAACAGGAAAATAGAAAAATACAAATTAAACAGCAAATATTTGTTCTATTATATCTTTTTTGGGCACAAAAAATTCTTTGAGTGATTTGCCATCGATTGGTATAACATTTGTTATTCAATTGTAACGAGAACATAGTTATTATTCCATTTGAAAATTTTTCCTGATTCGTTTTCCTGATCGCTATAACTGGCCCCTAAGCTGGAGGGAACATCTACACCACGGTTGTGCTCACATACGGTTCACAATGTTGAACAATGTACAAATAGTATGAGAGTGAGTTCACCACAACTGAGATAAAGATGATCCGTATAACAGGAGTAAAAAAGCTTAATTGATTTAGAAGTAGGAAAAAATAGAGCACGACCGGCTCAGTTGGTATTGGTATTCAAAGGAAAGGTCCAGAAAACCACTTGAAAAAGTCAATATCCTACAACCTTCAAACACGATCCCATCAGAACACTCTGGTGCAGATAAATGCAACGACATCTAGTTTTGATTGGCCTCAGACAAGAAATAATCCAATTCCAAGGCCATGATGTTTGGCGAAATAAAGCGAGTGTTAAAGTCGGCACTAATTTGCACCGACTGGCTGGACAGGGTACATAAACCTTGACCAGACCGAAGAGGGCAATACAAAAGGTTCTTGTACCTTTGTATGCTGGAGTAGATTCATAGTTGTGATCTATTAATACTTCATTACCACTGGTGGGGTGAAGTAATAATAACAAATGAACACAACAACCTGTTGACCGTAAATGATAATCTTTATTGGCTTACAATACTATTTATACAAAAGAAATGCTTACGATAACTTATTTACAAATGTATGCTAAAGGTATGCTTATGCTGAATGTACACAAAATGTGTATTGATTGAGTTCAAAGGAATTATGTTACAAAAGTGAATTCGGCATTAGTGCTGATTCATTGATAAATGCATGAGAATGCATATGGCAAGCAAGTTAGTATTAATTCAATTATTTACAGTATGTCAAGAAAGAAAGAAAAAGTATGATATGATTTGATTTGAAAGAAGTAACATTAAGTTATGCAGTGAAGCTGCCTAGTGATTGCGAAATTATACACTGCCCGCGTTGAACTGTTGTTCAATACTATGGTTTTATATTAAAGGGTAATTATATATCTTAAAAACTATATGTCAACATTCTCCCCGGCGTTGAGATCTTTGAGCTCAAACTCTATAGCATGTAGGGATTGAGCAATTGCCATCTTCCTCCGTAGTAGTAGCAAAAGTGTGGCCAGGATTACAACTCCAAAAAATGACAAGTAACCAATCGAGTACTGATGAACATCATGATGAGAGATTTTGTTTGGTAATGTTTGCTGTGTTTTTTGATACGCTATTTTCTCTTTAAGTAGTGTTAAGTCGTCTTCTCCTCGAATGATGATTTCCTCCTTCTTCTGGTTTTTAGCATGTATTGGCTCGATTTCAAACTTATCCACGAATACACTCAGGTTGAGTGTTGGCAGAAACGGGGCACTTAGTTCTGATATATATATATTATGAGCATTAATAGTCATGGTGGGTTGTTTGATGACACAGTTAGCTGTTAGTTTCATAAGTCCTACGCCTTGCAGTTTTGCAGTTAAAACGTCGGATCCGCATACCGCCGAGACTATTTCTTCGTGATGAAAGGCAAATACCCAGTGATTAGGATTATGAAGCTGGATCCACATCTTGTCAGCATCGGTAGATCTTAGTTTGCAATATGATGAGAGCTCCCTTTTATGATTCAACATGTAAACTTCACATTGGTTTTCCAAGGCATTTGCGTTGAAAACTGGGTGTCGCTGCTTACATAGATAATTTCTCTCGCTGATATGGATGCACCCCAGATATTCAGTTTGTGATAGTGAAAAGTGTTGATCCCGGAATGGAGTTACGGCTAAGAATGCTGTTGATGGTTGTATGAAGATGAAGGATTTGTTATGCTGAACTGGTAATGGTATAAGTTTGTACAGCTGGAACACCTGTGTATTCAACAGAGGTAATTTGACAAGAAATACAATTGCTGAGGAATTGCTTCATACAGTTTGGGAAGATTGTGCTCGTCGTATCCAGGTAATGTTAGTGAACTTGGTATCGTCAACCTAATTCTCTCCAGTTGATTCAACAATTGAGTGGGAGACAGCAGTAAAGCGTTTATTCTTCCTTGATGAGTATCGGACACAGATTCCAGAATTGCTATTTGAGTTCGTTGAAAGCTGTCCATTATTTGAGTAACAAAAATTGTAATTTAGTTCAGAATTTCGGTTCTTTGCATGGTTTTATTCAAATTCTCTATTGAATCGTCAATGTTTGTCAAATGTAGTTTGATGGTCGTGAATTGTTCGTTTATAGAAGTCAATGATTTGTTGAGGATATTTGTGGTAGATTCAATAATGGAGGTTTGATTTTTGTTCAGTTCAAGAAGATGCTTCTCGTTTATTCGGGCCATTTGAATGTTGTCTTCTATGTACTGCGCGTATTCCTGGTCGAGAACTCCGAATAACTTATTTGCGACCGTGCCAACAAAGTCGAATGGTGATCTTCTTTTTCTTATTGCCATTCCGTTCCTGTACTTAAGTATTTTATTTAAGTTTTCTGATTCCTGAAGGCGCAATTCTAGATGGTCAATGATGGGTTTGCAAAGATTGTTTGGATTTAAGATCAATTGTGCCTCACATCTAGCTCTTAGTTGATTGATGCTCTTTTGGATTCCTTGGAACTCTTGCCAATAACTGGTCATATTGAAATAGATGAAGAGATTCCATTCGTCTGTTATAAGCTTCGCTTGCCCAATGTCTTCGAAGTATAATCCAGGGTTGGTCTCGAAATTTTGAATATCGATTGCGTTTGTTTTAGTATTCTGCCCGAATGCCGTGCCTATTAGCAATAGGCAAACCAATAGTGTGTTCATTGGATTCAGTTTGATTTTCTTCTTTGGTACTGGATCGTCGTTAGAATTCCGGAATGATTGCGGCAAGTTTGATGAACCATCTGAGGAATCATCTTGAGTTGGAACTGGAAGTGGAGCCAATCGATGTATGGCACGACGGAATATCCCAGTTGATGTCCGAACATCGGCTACCCGAACCAGTCCATCGTCGCCAATCACAACGTTAGTGATCCGTCCAAGCGGCCATCGTAAACTTGGTATGTTGTCCTCTTTGATTATCACCATCATTCCAGGTTGTACATTCTGGCATCTCTCCCTCCATTTATACCTGTGTTGTAGCTGATTCAGGTAATCACGCGACCATCGTCGCCAGAATTCATTTTTTAGATGACTTACAAGCTTCCAGCGAGTAAGTATCCCGGAATCATTTGCTGCGGCTGTAGAATCAGCATTGTTGACAAGAGGCTCTCCGATGAGGAAATGGCCTGGCGTAAGAGCAGTAAGGTCATTTGGTGATTCAGACATTGGAGTTATTGGCCTTGAGTTTAAAATGGCTTCCACTTGAGTGACAGCTGTTTCAAGTTCCTCGTACGTCAATGATGCTTCTGCCAGTGTGTGTTGCAGCAAATGCTTTGATGATTTGACCGCAGCTTCCCAAAGTCCACCAAAGTGCGGCGAGCGTGGTGGAATGAATTGAAAGTCGCACCCTTTTGTAACGCATGCGGATGTTATTTTCTCTCTTTCTGTTTCCGATTCCATAAAAGCCATTAAATTTGACAACTGGTTTTTGGCGCCAACAAAGTTTGTTGCATTGTCGCAGTATATGTTCCTGCAATGACCTCTTCTGGCCATAAATCGGTTGAGAGATCCTATGAAACCTTGTGCCGTTAGATCGGTGACTAGTTCCAAATGACAAGCCTTGGTGGAGAAGCAGCAGAAGATTGCAATATACGATTTTTGAGGGTGTTTGCCTCTAATCTTGTAGTGGGTAGATATTGGACCACAAAAGTCAACGCCTGTGTTGATGAATGGTCTTGCTGGTTGAATTCTATCTGCAGGCAAATTTCCCATTTGCTGAACCAAAAGCCTTGGTGTGGCTCGAGCACATTTGACACAATTGTGTAGTACTGAACGGGCAATCGTCTTCCCCCTTACGGCCCAAATGAATTGCCTAGCAAGTGAAAGCATGGTTTGTGGCCCAACATGTTTGTTGTCCTCGTGAATTTCGACAAATATCAATTTGGTAAATGGATGACTGTATGGTATCAGTATGGGATGCTTAGCGTCGTATGGCAATGCTGATGCCTCTAAACGCCCGCCCACGCGAATCAGCCCTTCTTCATCCAAAAACGGTGTCAGACTCTTATAGGGGTTTTTATTTGGTACTTCACCCCCATTCTTCAGGTGTCTGATTTCATCGGTGAAATGTTCTTGTTGCATGTATTTGAAGATTAGTTTTTGCGCTCGACTTAGTTCCACGACTGATAGTGGACCAATTGTAAGTTTGATGTTTGCCAGCTTCAGTTCAATTTCTTCAGCGGGCAATTTTTCTTCATTTTTCTTGATTTTTCTAAGAATCACTCTTTGTTTCAGGTTATGGACGTATCTCAATATAAAGGCGATTACGCGTTTTGTAACTTTGAAGGAATTCTTATGCGTGAGTGTAACTAAGATTCCTTCCTGGTGCGAGGGTGAGTCACGAACAGCGGTTACAACAGATAGCTTTTCTTGAATTGGTTTATATTTAGGTGGCCAAATTGAAGTGGCCCCATGTAAAAACTTTGGCCCGTAAAACCAAATGTTGCATTCTTTGAGTCGTTCAGGAGCTATCCCACGCGAGAGCACATCCGCTGGATTTTCTTTTGATGGGACATGATACCATTGCTGAAGTATTGTATTCTGTTGAATACTCGATACTCGATTGGCAACAAAAATTGGAAGCGAAGCGGATGATGTCGAATTTATCCAAGCAAGAACAATTTCTGAGTCCGTCCATAAGAATGTTGCTTAATTTTGAATTTTTAGGTCCTTTTGCAAACGAAGCAGGAGTTCCGTGGCAAGGCAGGCGGCACATAGTTCTAGTCGGGGAATGGTCGCTTGTTGTGCCAGTTTTGTTTGTTTTGATGGTGCTACTCTTGACTTTGAACACAATAGTCGCACCGTGATAGTGTTGTCGCTGCTGACGGAACGGACGTACGCTGCAGCTCCATAAGCTTTTTCCGAAGCATCCGCAAATATATGGTATTGTACATTTTTCGGATTACTATTTTTTTTTTTTTTTTGTTGGAGGTTTTTAAAATACCAGCTGGAGCACTCAGACCTAAATACCGGTCCATTGTACTACCAGATAGCAACCTTCTATTTGTTATAGCTTTCCAGATGTTCGGAGAAAAGCCAAAAGACGCTGCCATGGTAAGGAGCCTAAGTTACCAGCTCTCACCATGTCTGCGCCGAGTATCTGTAACCTCATGCGAGAAAAAGCAGGACATTCACAGAGGAAGTGCTCTGCGGTGTCCTCATCTTCTCCACAAGATTCACAGAGTGTGGTATCACTTAAACCTAACACGTTTAAATGCTTGGCAAAAGAGAAGTGCCCGCTGGCAACGCCAATAAGCTTCCTACAGTCTTTTCTGCTACGAGCTAGCAAAAATGTTGCAGTCTTCTTACTAACGTTGGGGAGCATACGCTTGGTTTGTCTGCATCCAATGGAGGCATGCCATCTACGGTTGTGTTCTTCACAGATCCAATCGTTGATTGAAGCCCTCACTGAGGACGCTGGCAGACCTAGCGACGGTTCAGGTCCTGAGAAAGCTGTCTGAGATCCCTGCCTAGCGAGTTCATCGGCGATCTCATTTCCAGTTATGCCGTGATGGCCTGGAACCCAAATGAGACTCAAGGAATTTAATCTTCCGATCGCATTCAGAGAGCTCTTGCATTCCTGGATCACTTTCGAAGTGGTTAGAGGGTTGAGAAGGGCCTTAAGCACAGCTTGGCTATCGCTGCAAACAAAGATACTTCTCCCCGTCCATCCATTGTTCGTTACGTGGCTCAAGGCCATTAGGATAGCATAAGCCTCCGCTTGGAAAACGGATGCGTATGATCCCAAAGATGAGTGCAGTCGTATGTCGTCGTTCTCAACAAAGGCACCAGCACCAGAACCCTCGTCGGTTTTGGAGCCATCTGTGAAGATACGATAACAGTTCTTTCCAGGCTCAGATTCTGGAGCGAACCAGTCCTGAACCGAAGGAAAGCTGACTGAGTAATTTTGACGCAGTTTGAGCCTTGGGATCATCGTGTCAGACGGCATATCCATTAGACGTGGGTCAAAAGATATGCTGCTTGCGAGTTCCTCAAAGCTCCAGTGCGAATTGTGCCAGAGACCACATCGTTTTAAACGAGAAATGGTCTTGAGAGTACACCCCATGATGAAGGTATCAAGGGGAGGAAGGTTCAACAGTGCGTCGAGAGCAGCACCCGGTGTGCTGGGGAAGGCCCCCGTAACACCCAGACAAATTGTTCTTTGAAGTTTGGCAAACGAGGCAATAACGTATTTACGCGAGAGCTTATTCCACCAAACAACTGACGCATAGGAGATGATTGGTCTTATCATAGCCGTATAGATCCAATGGACCCTTTTCGGTGAAAGACCCCATGTCTTGCCAAAAGCTCCTTTACATTGCCAGAAAACTGACAGTGCTTTAGTAGTTTTAGACTCGACATGTTTCGACCAAAGAAGTTTGTTATCCAGGATTACTCCAAGATGCTTGACTTCATTTGAAAAGGGGATGTTGACGCCTTTAAGCGTAAGATGGGTCAGACCAGTCAATTTTCTACGTCTCGTGAAGAGGACAACCTCGGTTTTAAGAGGATTGACGGAGAGACCGTTTCTAACACACCAGGTGTCAATCATACAAAGCGCAGCCTGTGCTCGGGAGCAGACAGCTTGGAGGCTGGAGCCAACCGAGAGCACGGCGACGTCATCTGCATATGCTTGGGCATGAACGTTAGAACCATTGAGCATTACAAGTAGAGAGTCGATCAACATGCACCACAGAAGAGGAGATAAAACGCCACCTTGTGGGCAGCCCTTATTTACTCCCGTTGCAACATATTGTCCACAGTCCGCCTCAGCGATTACGGTTCTCTTCATTAGCATTGCTTTAATCCACAACACTATTGACTCGTTCACACCGTGTTCTCTGGCAGCATTACACATACCATCGAAGCTAGCATTGTCAAAAGCACCTTGAATGTCGATGAAAATGCCTACCGCAAATTCTTTCCTGTCAAGCGCGCATTCAATCCTGCTAACAAGATTTTGAAGTGCGGTCTCGCAAGATTTTCCTCTTTGGTAAGCATGTTGCATCTGAGACAGAGGGTGTAATTGGAGTGAGGTTTTACGAATGTAAATCTCAACCATTCTTTCCAGCGTCTTAAGCAGAAAGGATGTAAGACTGATGGGTCTAAAGCTCTTGGCGAGTGAGAGTCTTGTTTACCAATTTTTGGTATGAAGGCGACTCTAACACTCTGCCATGAAGTTGGTATATACGCTAGGGCTAAACTACCAGTGAAAATATTTTTCAAAGTAGGAAGCAAAAGGTTTATACTTTCCTGCAACATAGCTGGGTAAACACCGTCAGTGCCAGGTGACTTGAAACTGTCAAAAGATGCCACGGCATATTTGATGGCTTCGTCGGTAACAACTAACGATGACGTGTACCAGCTAAGTCGAGTGGATTTATCGGATTCACCTGATCTAAGGGAAATAGATTGCTGCGGTCCGATTGATATCTGGTTTCCTGGAAAATGAGTTTCCAGCATAAGACTGAGTGTCTCTGCTTTGGACTCGGTATAGGTACCGTCTGATTTCCTGAGCGTTTCTAGTTTGTTTACCTTGCTCCTTTTAAGGGCTTTAGTAAGTCGACTAGTTTCACTGAGTGTTTCTATACTTTCACAGAATTCTTTGTAAGAGGCATTCTTTGATCTTCGAATTAACCCTTTAAAGTCGGATTACTATGCGAAAAAATGTGCCTATCAATTTTGATGTTGTTGAGAGATTGAAGGCCTTCCCGATACTTAAGCCATGTAGTCTGCATTTCTTGAGGTAATGCTGCATCCCAGTCAAGCTTCAATTCCCACAGTTTCTGGAGAAATATTTTTGCAATGACAACCACCGGCGCCATGATGCCCAGCGGGTCAAATAAATGTGCGATGTCGGCGTATGCAGATCGTTTGGTAACTCGAGCTTTGTCAGCCCAAGATGTTTTGACACAGAGCTGATCTGATTTTGGCATCCAAGTAAGTCCCACTGTCTTGATGTGTTCATCAATGTTGCTGCTGAAGTCAAGCTCTACTTCTCTATCCTCCAGCGGAATCCCTTTCATAAGGGATGCATGATTAGCGCACCACTTCCTTAATTTAAAACCACTTTCTTGCAAAATTGTTTGTAGTTCGACTTGAGTTGCCAGCAGCTCGGCAATTTTGTCAGAACCTGTTACCACATCATCTACGTAAAAATCTCGCAGCAGAGCCCTCGATCCCAATGGAAATCGGTCTTTGTTTTCTCGGGCCAATGTTTGAAGGCACTTTGTGGCTAGGTATGATGCGGAGGTGGTGCCATAGGTAACTGTCTGAAGCTTGAAACACTTCAACGTGTCATTTGGACTGCTTCTCCACCAAATCAGCTGGAACTTCTGATCTTCTTCGTTCATGACTACCTGGCGGTACATCTTCTCAATATCAGCGGTAAACACATATCTTGGCATGCGGAAGCGTAATAACATTGAAAAAACATCGTCTTGGATGGTTGGACCCGTGGAGAGAATGTCGTTAAGTGATAAATTAGTGGATGTTTTAGCTGAGGCATCAAACACCACTCTCAGCTTGGTAGTGCTACTATCAGGTTTTTGAATACAGTGATGAGGGAGAAAGTAATACGGCTTTGCAATATGATGGAGGTTCACTTCTTGCATGTGACCCAATTGCTGGTATTCTTCCATGAATTCTCTATATAGCTTCTTCAGCTCTGGGGAATTTGAAAGTCTCCGCTCCATTGCCATGAATCTTCGGAACGCAACTTCTTTTGATTCTCCCAAGCAAGTTGGTGCTTCTTTGAAGGGTAGTCGAACTACGAAGCGTCCACGGGAGTCTCGAGTTGTAGTTTGCGTGAAATGGTTTTCACAACGTTTTTCGGCTTGGGTGAAATTATCTGTGGTTGAAGTTGCTTCTTCTAGTCGCCAAAACCTTTCAATCTGTTGATCAAGCGCTTTATCTGCAGTGCAAATTCCGCAAGATGCCACCATTGGATTGTCCATGGAAGTTGATATCTTGCCTACTACCGTCCAATCAAATACGGTATTTTGCAGGGTTGGAAGATCATCTCCTAAGCTAATTTGCCCAACAACCAGAGTTGAGTAGAAGATTTCAGCACCGATGAGCAAGTCGATTGGCCCTGGCCGATCAAATTGTGAATCAGCCAATACAATGTTGTTTGGAATATTCCAGGCTGATGTAATGATGGGACGTGGTGGCTGTGGTGAAATAATTTTTGGAAGAACATGTGCTTCCACTCTAGTAGAGAATCCGTTAATGCTGGAATGTATTTCAAAACTGATTCTCCTATGGGATGCCGTCTTGTTTTGTCCGATGCCTTCAACGCATAACGTCTCGTAAGTCTCCCGCAGACCCAATGACTTGGCTAGTTTGTCCGTAACAAGGCTGACCTGTGATCCCGAGTCTAATAATGCTCGGCATGCAATCGGTTTCCCTGTTTTTGTCTTTATTTGCACGACTGCTGTGCCAAGTATAACGCTTGTTGATTTGCGTTTCACGATACTGGGAGTGGTTCCCACCGCTGAAGTGCAAAGGCTTGTTGAGTCTGTAGTGGAACCTTTTTGATGTTGATTCTTTGCTGTCACATGAAGCAGAGTGTTATGATAGCTGTTGCATTTGGTGCGATGCCTTGCTCGACATGATGGAGCTTGGTGACCAAAATGCAAGCAGTTTATGCATCGGTTGTTAGAAATTGCAGTTTTGTGCCTCTCTTGGGGTGAGAGTTTTAGAAACTTTGGACAAAGGCGTATGGCATGGTTTGCCTGTCCACAAATCTGACATTTGTTAGTTTCGGTTGTGGCAGCGAGAGTTATTCTGTTCCGTTTGCTGTTGTCTTCTAAAACTATTTTCATTCCGCTTGGTCCCATGGCTTCTAATGATTGAAACCGCATCTCTAGGAATGACAAAAATTCATTCACCACCGGTAAGGCCTTCGGCTGTTGAAGAGACTGCTCCCAGAGTGACAACGTGTTTCGATCCAACTTCTTAATCAGAAGGTATCTACATAAGAAGAGGATCCCAGTTTGTTGTGTCGATGTTAAGACCTTTTAAACTTAACATGCACTCTTGTGTTGTGTCATGCAAAGTTTTGATAGCCTTTGCGCTCTCAAGTGTTATAACGGGTTGCATAAATAGCCTCTGGACATGCGCGGTGACAAGGAGACGAGGGTTATCATAACGATCCCTGATTACTTGCCATGCAGCTTTATAGTTGCTGTCGGATGTGGTAAAGTGCCTTATCAAGCTTTCAGCTTCACCGGTTAGTGTTGTTTTTAAATAAAACAGCTTCTGGCAGTTTGCTATCTCCTGTTTGTCCACCAGTTCAACAAATAAGTCGCTGTATTCTTTCCACTTAGTGTAGTTCCCATCAAACTTTGGTAGAGTTATTTTTGGTAACTTAAGCGATTGCTGAGGTGCTGGCGTCGGAAGCTTAACGGACAAATTCAGTTCCTTAGATTCTTCCAGTCTGGTGGTCAAAGAGATTTGAAACTGTTGGACCTCGTCTTCTAGTTCGTAATATTCTTCGGCGTTATAGCCAGCTTGGGTTGGATCACCGGAAAGTTCGTGGATATGACGATGGGCTTCTTCCAGTTCCGCCCAATATTTTTGAAGCGTGCTTAGCTTGATGCTGCAGAAGGTTGGAGTCCATGATTCTTCGGCAGTGGTTTTGAGGCCTTTGAGCAGGCGCTGAAGACACTGTGCCGTTGCATTGTGTCTTCTGAGAAGTTTTGCAAGATCTGATGCTGGAACCATTGTTTGATCTGACACTGGACCCATTGTTTGTGGTTTCCCAGAGGCGTCGTCTTTTGGTAAGGTTTGAGCCTCTGCTGACCTTGTAGGTAGTTCACCTTCTACCTCGTGTGGATTGATCGATTCTAGGATTTTTTTTATATCCAAGTAGGCTCGATGTACCTTCTCGTATGTATTGCCTTGTACATACGGGGTGTCTGGTTTTGCAAACGCCTTTATTTGGTCATGATTAGACGCAAACTCTAGCCAGAGAGCTTCTAATGACCGTAGCCTCTTCTCTTTATACTCGACCGTTTTTCTGTCGGGACCGTCTTTCCCGATATTCGTCTTCAATCGCTGCAGCTCATCTGTTATCGCCTTCTGCCTGGCACCGATACTGAATATCTTCAATTCATCCATGGTTTGGATTTGGGTCGGACTTTAAGGTGATAAGATTGATTTGCAACGAAACGGGCGTTCTCTCCGTGTTGATTGGAATTTCTGGACCTTGGTCGGCAGACCGAGTATTTGGAAGATTCCCAAGTTTCTGGACTCGCGTCTCTGGATCTCTGGAGTCGTCTCTATGGAACTCTTCTCGTCGTTTGGATCACAAGAACCTTGTGGTGCAGGAACGCAGGAACTCAGGAAGGCAGGACTTCTGGCGCTCAGTAACTTTGGAGCGCAGAAACCTTGTGTAGGTCCAAGTGTTGAAGCCCTTGGAACTGATAACGCTTGGCTTGATAACGCTTAGGTGTAGGAAGGCAGGAACTCAGTAGCTCTAGCCTTTGTGTGGCTTGTGTAAGACCAAGTGTTAAAGCCCTTGGAACGCTTGATACCACTTATGACCAACAGGTTGTACGTGTTCGATCACGTCGGGGTCACCAATGTTAAAGTCGGCACTAATTTGCACCGACTGGCTGGACAGGGTACATAAACCTTGACCAGACCGAAGAGGGCAATACAAAAGGTTCTTGTACCTTTGTATGCTGGAGTAGATTCATAGTTGTGATCTATTAATACTTCATTACCACTGGTGGGGTGAAGTAATAATAACAAATGAACACAACAACCTGTTGACCGTAAATGATAATCTTTATTGGCTTACAATACTATTTATACAAAAGAAATGCTTACGATAACTTATTTACAAATGTATGCTAAAGGTATGCTTATGCTGAATGTACACAAAATGTGTATTGATTGAGTTCAAAGGAATTATGTTACAAAAGTGAATTCGGCATTAGTGCTGATTCATTGATAAATGCATGAGAATGCATATGGCAAGCAAGTTAGTATTAATTCAATTATTTACAGTATGTCAAGAAAGAAAGAAAAAGTATGATATGATTTGATTTGAAAGAAGTAACATTAAGTTATGCAGTGAAGCTGCCTAGTGATTGCGAAATTATACAGCGAGGTACACAATGCTCGTAACATCGAAAAGAAAGAAGGAGAACAAGAAGATGGTTACGAACTATAATCTGTGTTTTATGTTTCCTTCAAGCTAAGGGAAATTTTGAGCCACCTCAAAGTTTTAAAGAAATAAACGACCGCTAAACCTCACAATGAGTAGAATGTATTAAGGTACATACATGCACAATTGCACACATTGGGTGGCGCAACAGTTCGGGGAGCCGCGGGGTCTAGCGAATTTCTCTCAACCATGCCTTGTGAGGGAATGGAGGGAACCTACAACTTTCTGTTGATACGAACGGTTAATCGAGAAAGCGCTTTTCATGGAAATGAATTTACCATTGGAGGACTTGCCGATTCCTCGCAAAAGGAGACACCCGTGGAAAAGCATTTTGGTTTCTTCTAAGATTCAAACCACGAACCTCACACGTAATATACAGATATGCTAACCACAATCGAATCAATTATTATCGGTTCGAAACAATTGTCTACCTCTGGATTTGCGAATACATTTGAACCCCGTACTCTCTTCAAACTGGTATTTGAATGTTCAGTTCAATTTCGTCATCACCATCGAAATCCTTAGAGGAATCCATCGCCTTTAATTAAGCACAGGCGAAAAAAATGCTTAAGAGTGTTTAAGGACAAGATTCTTTTGAAGTTTTTTTTGTTCTTTATGAATCAATTAAAAATCTTTGCGTACACTTCAATAAGGGTGAACAACTCCATAGAAACACTCAAAAAACAAAAAAAAAAATTTAGCCAGGATCAATTTACTTCTTCACACTCACATCAAATTGTTCAATTATTTTATTTCATGGAAAATACCCCTAATTAAAACTGAACCCCTTTGCAAAAAGCTCCTCGTTCTACATTTTCACAACAACAATCCATCCCTTGAACATTGATCATGAGTAAATCTTAAAATAGCAATTCTTTGTATAAATCGAACAACGAATTGACATTAAATCGTAACATTTCCCAGAAAAAAATGAGATAAGAAATTACGTTGATTGTTTCAATGCAATATGTGCACTCTTTCTATGCAAAAAGCTTATCACTGCAGTGAGTATAAATACTTGTCTAAAATTGGAAAATGCTACAATCAAATTCAGTCAGCTCATACTACGAGTAGTAAGCGATTGTATCTATAACAATAACAACAATAAGCATTTAAATATTTTCTTTATTTAGCATTTCTTTTTAGAGAACAAAATGAAACTGTTTTATTTCCTTACGTTCTTCATTGTCCTTGCAACAATGGTCGAGTATGTGAAGCCAGATTGCTGTAACTACGTCTATGCCTATGGGGAGTACAGATGTCGAGATGGCCCTCTCACTGAAGGATCGTGCTGTGGACGCGGCCGTTGCAACATTTTCTGTTGCGATTGTGAAGGCGGATGTCGATAGAGTGTCAACGAGTATTTTTCTCATTTATAATGAGCAATTTACTTTTTATTCAATTTGTTCTTGAATGTTGTTCGTAAAACCTAAAATCTGCATAAAAAGTATTGTAACAAGTGACTTTTTGATTTTTCCCTTGATTTAAAGCACTGAAGTATTCAACGTACTTTTTTTTCATTTTCAATGTGATACAGGGTGTCATCTCTGTTTTTGGTTTCATTTTTAGAACTTGAGCAAACCTTAAACGTTTAAAAACAACAATTTTCAGATGCAATTAACTCGCTCCGGCTTGTAGAGATTTGACTTCCTAGAAAAAGTGTGAAGCCCGCAATTATAATGCAGTCTTTTCTACTTAAGAACCTGCGTTTTCCAATGTAAACTCACGCTTGGCATGTGTATCTTTTAGAAGTCTAGCCGGGAAAGGATAACGGGCCATACATCATTGAACTTTGCCTTGTGTTTTGGAACTGAGCCAAGAGATATTCCTTTTTATGACATACAGCCTTAAAATAGCCTTAAGCCAGATAAGTATATGATCGTTGATCGCATCACTTCGATTAGAAAAATTGTCAGTACAAAACTCTTTGGCAAGCTTTTTGAACTCAGTAGGAACGGTATACTACCGCACAATGCTGAAGCAAATCTTATTTTAAAAACATCTACGCTATGAAAGTTTTGAGAAAGGGTTTGAAGTTCTCTATAGTCAGAGAGAGAAGCGAATAGCCCCCTACCTTTCCTGTTCTGAAAAATTATAAGACCAATGCTCAAAAGCGAATAGCTCTACCTTCCCCGCTGTGAGAAATTTTTACTGCACGAATTACAAGACTCTGCTCAAAAATAAAGTTCAACTTCAATGCAACTTTATCAAAACGAAAACTTTTTAGCAAACTTTGCCTATTGTGAACTATTTTGACTAACTCAGCGAGTCTCCGTTGATGCAATTGGCAACACTGCAGATAACCTGAAATCAGAATAATTTCATAAAATGTAAACACAGAATTAAGTGAGTTCCAATTAACATATAGTTAACTCATCATCCACCCCTGTTCTAATCAATGCACTCCGCCAGCCCAGTTAAAAATTGTGTTTTTGTGTGAATATTTATAAATCACAGACAGTGTCAACTGCAATTAAACTTTGAATCGACTAGTGCAGTTTCTTGATTGCAAAAAATAAAAACTAGTCAAGTATAAATAGAAGCCCTTGAAGCATTTAAGTGCAGAACTCTGAGATTATTCGGACAGTAAGGTGCTCGCTGTTAAACAACTTTCGCATGCTAATTTTTTTTTATTTGTTGCAGGAAATAATGAAGCAAATAATCATCTTTCTTGCGCTTTCAATTTTATTCGGCGCTGTTGTTGAGGATGTTAACGCGGTATGTTGTCAGTCATACGCTCCAAATGGCGTTTATGTGTGTAATGATGGTCCTCTAAATGAAGGAGAATGCTGTGGAAAAGGTCGGTGCAATCTGTTTTGCTGTAACTGTGATGGTGGCTGTAGATAAATAGATGTTTGATTTTATAAATAACTCCTCTTTAAGTTTTGAAATAAAGATTCAGTCAGAAGCTAACACCTTACGGACTCTAGTCGGAGCTGCTTATCTTGAACAACTTTTTTCTTCTCCTGTTGCGTTTTCGAAAAGTTGAACGAATGCGTTGCATTGGTGTCCATTCACTCTGCATATTCCAGAAATCACAATTGTGCTCTTCGGACCTTTTCATAGCTCGACCCATGTTGCTGCGCAGCTTTTCGAAGTATTCGTCGACTTTGCACACTGTTCTCACAGAAAGGATCAAGAATCATTGAAAAATTTTATTCGTTCGAAACGGCAGAGGCTTCCCATTTATTATTCGGAGTTGGTGTTTAAGACTTCCAAATACAAAGTACAGCTGCCAAGTACTTATACACAACGTTAAACCCTATTTGTTTCCTGCTGTGCCGGTTTTCCTATTTGGGTCGGGCAAACGAAACTGGTATGGCTTCTTTCGACACGAATCCACCTGATTCAAAATGCGTCTGCATCGCTGCTTATGTTTTCCTGCTGCCCAGTGCAGACTTGAGTTCAAGGTTTGCCACCCTGAAGTGATTCTCATCTATTTTTAGTGGAAATGTGATTTTTTTCTGCTTCTTTTGTTCTGCTTTTAAGACAAACTTTGCTTGGATCGTTGACTGACTTTCGAATCGTTTTGTGCCTTTAAAAACTTTGAAATGTTTAAGGATCATTTCATTAAGATTTATTCGTGAACCTTAATTTTGGGTTTTGGAAGCTGCCTACATACTTTTTTTTATAATTTCACAATTGAAGCTTCAATAAGATTCACTAAGTGTAGGCAAGCACATTTGGCAAGTATTATTTTAAAGGCATTCAGGGTTAGGCTTACAAACTAACATACTCCGTCTAAATAGCAATTTAAAGACAAAAAATGAATACAAAAAATAAAGCTGACCCGAAAGGTTATCAGTCTATTCATTCAGTTTTCTTATCAGTTGGAGCGTTCACGTAATAAGAGAAGCTGACAGGGAAAATCCAGATGCGAGGTCAACAACATAACAATTGAAAATGAGGTCAATGGAGTTGAAATAGGCAAAAGTAGTTGTATTGTTTGGCTTTTAGAAGTTGGATGACTGAAGGCTGATTGAGTTTGATTATACCAAAATTTTAAAGTATATGAAATGAATTTCTGTCGCCATAGCCCTTGTCTTCTAGCAGAGGATTGCAAATAAACTTTGCTGGTGCCGTTAAAAATGATTATATAAGAAGTCGCAACTTAGCAATCCTATAATAATCAGTTCAGCAATGCACTATGCACTGAACACAAGAACAAGTCAATACTGACCAGTTGAAAATTCACAATTGATCTCAGCAAGCCCAAATGTTACATATCAAATGAAAACCTCACACATCTCTAGTTTGAGTCGACTCTTCGACTCATCTCAGATTTCTCTAATTCAAATTTAATAATTTGTATCTGTCAAAACAACGGACGGAAGCGCCGGGCCCTTTGCAGGAAAATATAAGTTCTCAATTTATTTCCCAAAAACTCGAAATCGAAAACTAAAGCAGGATCGTTTCATTTCGCTTGAAATTTATTGTGGGGTGGCTAAGAAATCGAATATGAACCAGCAAAGATGCAAACCAAAAATAGGAAAATCGTTTTCCAAGGCACGACCCTTATAAATATGTCAGCACAATTATTGTTTGCTGAAAAGTTAATTTAGTATACCTAGGGGTTTTTCACTTGTTGCGGTTGAATGATTGCTGAGTTGTTGGTTGTTATTTGTACTGTACGTATTCAAAGCAGAGGAGAAGCATTGAATAATTACAAATAGAAGCTAACACCGGACTTCCTCAAATACGGCATAATGGCGCAGCGGCCTATTTATGCGCATCAAATGAATGAACGAAGAAGATTCTTTTTAAGGTGAATGATAATTTCAGAAATTTGAATTTGAAATCAGATTATTCAAACCGCCAACTAATCCTATGAATATATCAAAAAGCGAGGAGAAGCTCAGCCTTATTGAACTCTCATCTGAAAACGGAAAGATAGGTTAGGTTAGATGGCTGTCGGAAAACGACCGACGAACTTAAACCAATGATAGGTCCATTGAGATACCACAAGAAATTGGAGGAATTGCCTCTTATTTAAACCATTTGAGCTTTCTGTAAAGGGATGAAGACTATGAACGTCTTCAAGATAACTTGAATCGTCAAAAAAGTGCTATCCCAAATGTATTTTACGTCTTTGAGAGGGCAGGGCATACACAAAGAAAATGTGGGACGGTACCCTCTCCTTCCTCATGCAGCTTCCACAGAAATCGTTTGAGCCTTGCGGCAAACATATGAGGCAGTGTCCGGTTACAACACCAATTTGCTTAAAGATAACAAACTTTTGGTACGATTGAAGCCTAGCTTTGGCCAGATCTTATTGGTCGCCATACAGGTGAAGCCGTGAAGGTGTTTGTCCATCTCCTATTCGTTGTCTTTGAAGCATCTTGCTTTAGCATAAGTTTGCATCTAGCGATGGGTTTGGTACCATTGGCATGGAGGCTCCTTTTCTGGCGAGTTCATCAACTTTGCAGTTTCCCGGAATGTCTCTATGCCCCAGCACCCAAAAAAGGTGAATGTTAAACTGTTCTGTCATCTCGCCAAGAGACGATTGACAGTCGCGGGCGGTTACGGAGTTTGAGGAAACATTACAGAGTGATTTTAGAGCTGCTTGGCTATCCGAGAAAGCATTGTAAATTTTTTTTAAAAAGATTACGTGTGTTGGGACTTCGTTCCACTTGGTTCCAAAGCTTCGCTCATCAAAGATCATTGAAATTTTAAACACTCATATTTCAAAAAGACCCAAACAATAGCGCAAATCCATAGTTACTTAAGCCCCACTTGAACCACAGCTCCTTGGCTTAAAATGAAGGATATGTGAATATGTTCCCATTATTAGAATCGTGTTAGTTTGTGTAACACGACTTTAATGGAGTCATTAGAAGGGCTAAAACACATCTTCGGGCTGGTGTTAGATATTGTAAAATGAAATCACTCAGTCATTTCTGATGGAAGAGGTTTGATATTGGTCAAATTGGTGTACCCTTCTTATAATTGTCAAAAATTTAATTCAATTTGCAATGTCGAATATTTAAAAATATTATTCTAGAATTTAATAAAAATTCGAACAGTCTAACTGAACTTTTGGGTGACGTATATTTCGTGAAAGAAATCTTTAAACGCATTTTTCTTGGAATGACGTTTTTTGGCCGTTTGTTAATAAAACCTCCGAAACTACTCAACCGATCTTCACCAAAATTCAATCACAGGTTCGTTAATACGATAGCTATACGATTTTTAAGATTTTGTGTAACTTTTTTTTTGACAAAAAACGAAGAAGAAAGACAAGTTTTTTCCTAGTTTTTGGAAAAAATGTCTGCCATTTTTGAAAAAATAAAAAAAAAGAAACAAGTGGTCAAATTTTGGAAAGATTCTGATTATAAATGTTTAATCCAAATACTCACCCATCTTTACTTTTGGAGCAGTCTTCTCCCTCCTTTTTGTACAAAAACTGAATAAAATAAATATAAAAAAAAATTTCTTGTGCATTCAAAGAGTGTATTTTTAAGATTAACTTTTTGTCAGCACATTCATGATTAATACCGGTGAAAAAATTCGTGAAAACTCCCATTTTTTTGCCCATTTTTATTGTCTAAAATATAGTAGATTTCTTAAATGATCTAATTGCTGCCGTTTAAGTTGAAAATCTCATAGTATTTTCAAAATGCGCATGAATCTTAAGCTGTTACTAGTTCTAACATTGAAATGCCAAGTTTAAATGTTTTCTTCTAACCACAAAACTTGCCGTTAGAAAAATAATGGTTTGAAACTCGCACTGCACCACATCTTAAAATTTCCACGAACTCTTGCAACACAATGAGGACGAGAACCCAAATGACCGCAATGAGCTAATTTTAGATTGACCAATACGAAACCCAATCAACTTTCTAACCAAAATGACTCAAGTCACACGATTTGCTTTTTGTTATATGCAAACTACTCAAAAAGATGGTGTTAAGCACCTCAAATGACTCTTGAAAGCTCGTGTTGGGTTCATATGGAAACATCCTTAAATGACTTGAATCGTTTATAGTTGATTTAACCACACGTTTTCTTTGGGATTCCTTAAAATAAGTTGGTGACTTCTTTACATGTGAACTGCGACGAGGTGGGAAAAAGCACCCACATGTTAAGATGTCAACACTTTTACCGATTCAACACATTTGGGTAGTCGGGTGTTTTAATGTCAGAAATCGATCAAGCTCTTGATTAAGCCACAGATTGTTTCTACTACATGATCTACCATAGTTCAATTTATCCTCAATAGCCTCAGATGGCTTTCAGAAATAAAAGTAAGGTACTCTTGTTTCATCATAGCTCAAAAGAATTTAATTGATTTATTTGGAAAAAGATATACATATGTAAATTCTTAAAATAATTAAGTTATATTCCCAACAAGCTATTTTATCATGCCCCCACAAAGAAGTCGAAAGCGAAAGGTCCACCATGCTTGCGTGATGTTGGAAAATTGGGTGGTTGCCATTAAGCTTCTCAAAAGATTGCAATTCTAAATGTTAATTTGGAACCTTCCCATATGGAAACACTGTGACTGCTAAGTACCTCTGTCTAGCCGTGCGCGATTTATCTTCGATGTACCTACAATACTTAGGTATTTCCAAATACCTCAACTGAATGCCACTAACTAATTTACCATCCAATCAACAACAAACGACACAGACTTTTTTCTCTTCCTCGCATTGCACTAGGTTAAGAGTGAATTAATCCCATCAAAACGACAAACACAACAAACAACAAAAAAAAAACTAAAGAAGCACAAGGTTCAAGCGATAACAATATTCTTGTCGAACTATTGGCAATAAATGAACTCGACTCCTAAAAAATTGGAAATCGTATTAGGCCACTGGCAAGTACAGTCAGAAGTACCTTCACCGCTGTATTTTGTTGCTACCACCATCATCGTTTGCCAAACCTCCTCATACCACACCGACTGGGGTTCTATCTAACCTAGACAGCAATTTTTTTTTTCTCCCCATGAGAGGCTCCTTGAAGCTCTGATGATGTGCCATTAATTCTAATCGGCCCAATTAAAACAAAATGCACGATCGTAATTTCGCGTATTTCTCACTCTAGTATACTGGCTGCTGGTGTCTTATGTACAACATGGCTCACTGATAGCATAGAGGGAATTAACCAAAATTGGTAAGAGGCCACTGTGTTGCGCTTGGAAATTAAAATGCCTGTATGCAATCATGTGTGCTCATTGGGAGTTGCATAGGGTATCTACTTTTCAAAATAACGATTATTGTAGTTTTGGTGGTGTATTCTTTGGACGGACATTTTCCAATTCTCAATTTGACACACCACAACAAAGTATCCACCATATGGACGACCTTGTGAAACTCCGTGATGCACAACAGTGGTGGAAGTTCCTCAGAGCTTCAGATAGACGCGGTTGAATTTGTAGAATTAAAATTTCCACATCGTTCATTCAGATACAAAGATATCTGGATACTAACGAGGGGGTAAGACAAAAAGGTTCATTGTCGATGGCACAGAGCAGAATAATGCCGCAGGGTGGCATAGGTCAATAATTTGAAGTGAGAATTGGTGCCGCTGCCGTTGCAATGGCAATGAATCACTGTCTTACAATAATACAGTAATACCAACTGCACAGACGCTGGGGTATTTCGAAGTTTAATTTTTCACTTTCAAAGAACATTGGTCGGCGGGCTTTGAGTTTTAATTAAAAGCTAGCGAGCCTGGGGTTTCTGGGACGGGATGTTGCAATAGCACAATCCAATTCTACAGCCAATTGACTATGACCTGTTTGGAACTTTGTAAGTGTTTTGAATACTCTGACTCTAATGTGACACGATCATCACGAAGAGTTCCTCTTCATGTAATGCCGCCCCAAATAATCATAATAAACTAAATATGGTGTCTGATTAAGTCACATACAAACTAATTGATAAGTTTTAAAGTTTTTCCGCTCATCAAGGTACCATAAATCAGAGCGGAGAGCAAAATTAGAAAGAGTTTCAGTAGTCCAAAAATTAAGCGAAACGAGAGGCCTGCTTTAGATGAGCTGACTGTGAGAAGGCTAACCTGCAGACCTCTTGAAAGGTAGAAATTGCGATGACATGAGTCACGCTTAAATTCCTATCCACACGTCGAATGGTTACTCTCATTAAAATGACGTTATGTCGTTCGTTGCTTGGGAAATCCAGTGAGGAAGTGATGGAATCATAGAATTTGTCAAGAAATTAACTATATAACGTCATCTTCCTACAAATTGGTTTGCTTCCTCATTTAATTTTCGTAGAATCGAACAGCTTAACATAATGATCATAGCGGTGTTTGGACAGGG
Source organism: Melanostoma scalare (assembly GCA_949752695.1). Lineage (NCBI taxonomy): Eukaryota > Metazoa > Arthropoda > Insecta > Diptera > Syrphidae > Melanostoma > Melanostoma scalare. The sequence continues at coordinate 188,727,734 of OX456984.1, read as the reverse complement.
GCTTACAGAGTAAAAGTGAGAAGTTTTGCTTTTTAGTCTTCAGATATAAAACTTTTGAACACAAAAAGATTCTGTTTGGATCTCTGTACTCGAATACAATTCTAAGCTCAAGTGGAATTCAAAGACATTCCAGAATATCGGTAGAAACTTATATGTGTCTCAGTGGCGGATCCAGGATTTGGGCATGTGGGGGGTCTATTACTCAAAATTTTATTTATATGAATGAGGTTTAGCAAATTCAATCAGAAATTATTGATGTTGGCGTCGATTGCTCATATATTTATGTATGGCCAAGGATTCGACGAAGCTCCGGCAATGAGTGTCCAATTCATTGGTGCACAGGCTCATCTGAGATCGTATTTCAGCCTAGCAATTTATGTACATTGCACTGCACATAGCTTTAGTTTGGCAGTCAATGCAGCATGCGAAGTGTCAGGAATCAAAAATGCGTTAGGAACTATCGGAGCGATTGAAGCATTTTTTCACTGGCCTAAAAGACAAGACGTTCTACACCAAAAAAAAAAAAACAGAAGTGAGAAAAAAAAACAAAAGTTGAAGTCTGTTTGTCCTACCAGGTGGGATCAGTCTCAAGAAGTAGTTGGAACGTACGTTGAATTGCAACCGGCTGTTATTGAATCCTTGGAAGAAATCAAAACGTGGAAAGATCGAGATACTTCGCAAAAAGCATTGCATCTTTTGACAGCGATTTCGACGGTTGAATTCCAAATCGCCTGTCACATTATGGAATCAGTTAATTCGATTGTTTTGACTTTGAGCCGGGAATGGCAATCTAAAAACCAAGATCTGGGTGAGCCTACTAAGCTGGCAGATGACGCTTTGAATGAATTTACGTACAAACGCGAATACGCAGATTCTACTTTCCAAGTTATTTATGAGCATGTTGCTAGAATTTGTCCTGAGTACGAAATCACAATGAAATTGCCACGCCGCGCCGCGCGCGCCGGCCGCCAGCCGCTGCCGCCGGCCGTTGCAATCAACAAAAAAATCGTTGCAACGTTCAAGCACAAAGTATTGAAGACTACTACAGAATTTCTTTCTACTGTAATGTAGTTGATTACTTTAAATTAAACACGACCTCGTGCTTTGATGGTTAACAATCGACTCAACATTTTTCCCCTGACCTGGCTGGAACTTTTGATTGAACTCCAGAATGCATTGCTTAGCTTGCATTCTGGAATTCAGCTTGACCTACTTAGCCATGTCGCAATAAGTGTGGCCGGAAACTGTTAGTATGCATAATATTGATAAAGCAATAATATGCATAATAACAGTTATGCTTACTGGCAAGTAGCATAGTAGGTAAAGGTGAAGGAACCAAATGTAGGTATAACACTACATTCCGTCTCTTGATACGTTCATTTCTCAACTCAAAAATCAGTTCTCGTATCACAAATCCATTTTCCAAAGCTTCGGGCAACTGTTTCTTAAACAAGAATTTAACGAAAAGAAATGCGCTGACCTCTACACATTTTACGAAGATATATCGGATTGTTCGAAAGAAAATTTTTTGTCAGAAGTCAAAATGTGGAGACAACGAATCTACGGCCAGAACATCCAAAATGCGCTTTATCCTGGTTAGTATCTTTCGATCAAAAATTTACATGTAAAAATTTTTATATGTGACGCGATCCGAGAAAAGGCACCTTTTAGGCAAAAGTGAAAGCTTACACAGCACGCTCTGAAAGGCGCTGATGTACCATTCAAACCCATCTAAAAAATCGTTTTTCTGAATTTATATTTTGTGAAATAATAGCGATGTTACAATTTCTGATTGCGCTTCATGAATATTCAGTAAAGGAACTTATGTAATCAATCATGATCCAACAACAGTCCCTTTTATCGGATCGAGTCACACATGCAAACATCAATCTGACGATATTTTTCAGGTTATCAATAGCAAGTCGTTCAAGAATGTCGATTATATTTTGCGAGTCTTGGCAGTACCCAGTACTACCTGTAACTACAGCAACTCCAGAACGATCATTTTCGACGTTGAGGAGAATCAAAACTTACCTGAGAAATACGATGGGAAAGGAACGACTATATGGTCTTGCTTCTTTAAATATCCATACCAATATTGAACTTACCGAGGACGAAATTCTAGTGGAATTTTTCAAAAAACCTCCAAAATTTACTAGTGTTGAATTGTAATAATCCTACTAATATTATAAACGTGAAAGTTTGTATGTGTGGATGTATGTTTGTTCCTCTTTCACGCAAAAACTACTGAATGGATTTTACTTAAACTTTCCAATAATATAGCTTATACATCAGAATAACACATAGGCTACAATTTATCCCTAAATTCCCACGGGAACGGGAACGTATACGGGAACTTAGAAACTACAACACCGATTTCAAAAATTTTTCCACTGTTAGAATGCTTCATTATCCCCGAGTAACATAAAAACTAATTCATCCCCATATTCCTACGGTTCCCTATATTCCCACGGGAGCAGGAACGTATACGGGAACTTTGACACTACAGTACCAATTTCAAAAATTCTTTCACCGTTAGAATGCTACACTATCCCCGAGTAACATAAAAACTAATTCATCCCCATATTCCTACGGTTCCCTATATTCCCACGGGAGCAGGAACGTATACGGGAACTTTGACACTACAGTACCAATTTCAAAAATTCTTTCACCGTTAGAATGCTACACTATCCCCGAGTAACATAAAAACTAATTCATCCCCATATTCCTACGGTTCCCTATATTCCCACGGGAGCAGGAACGTATACGGGAACTTTGACACACAGCACCGATTTCAAAAATTCTTTCACCGTTAGAATGCTACACTATCCCCGAGTAACATAAAAACTAATTCATCCCCATATTCCTACGGTTCCCTATATTCCCACGGGAGCAGGAACGTATACGGGAACTTTGACACTACAGTACCAATTTCAAAAATTCTTTCACCGTTAGAATGCTACACTATCCCCGAGTAACATAAAAACTAATTCATCCCCATATTCCTACGGTTCCCTATATTCCCACGGGAGCAGGAACGTATACGGGAACTTTGACACTACAGTACCAATTTCAAAAATTCTTTCACCGTTAGAATGCTACACTATCCCCGAGTAACATAAAAACTAATTCATCCCCATATTCCTACGGTTCCCTATATTCCCACGGGAGCAGGAACGTATACGGGAACTTTGACACACAGCACCGATTTCAAAAATTCTTTCACCGTTAGAATGCTACACTATCCCCGAGTAACATAAAAACTAATTCATCCCCATATTCCTACGGTTCCCTATATTCCCACGGGAGCAGGAACGTATACGGGAACTTTGACACTACAGTACCAATTTCAAAAATTCTTTCACCGTTAGAATGCTACACTATCCCCGAGTAACATAAAAACTAATTCATCCCCATATTCCTACGGTTCCCTATATTCCCACGGGAGCAGGAACGTATACGGGAACTTTGACACACAGCACCGATTTCAAAAATTCTTTCACCGTTAGAATGCTACACTATCCCCGAGTAACATAAAAACTAATTCATCCCCATATTCCTACGGTTCCCTATATTCCCACGGGAGCAGGAACGTATACGGGAACTTTGACACTACAGTACCAATTTCAAAAATTCTTTCACCGTTAGAATGCTACACTATCCCCGAGTAACATAAAAACTAATTCATCCCCATATTCCTACGGTTCCCTATATTCCCACGGGAGCAGGAACGTATACGGGAACTTTTACACTACAGCACCGATTTCAAAAATTCTTCCACCGTTGGAATGCTCCATAATCCCGGAGTAACATTAACTTTAACTTATCCACATATTCCCACGAAAACGGTCACCATATTCCCACGGGAACGGGAGTCTTTACTAATATTGAAAATGCGAATGTAGCTATGTCGGTATGTTTTTCGTATGTCTCCCGTTCAAACTGCTAAACAGATTTTATTAAATTAGCTATCTATCTATCCTCATATATTCCCACGGGAACGGAAATGGGAATTCAAAAACTACGGTCTCAAAAGTATTTTTAACAGGGCTACAAGGTGTTGAAATAGGGGTTGAATGTTTTTTTTGAAAATACTATATTGGAAATCACTATTCCACGCGGACGAAGTCGCGGGCACAGCTAGTAATCAATAAAGTTCTTGAATTTTTAAAATAATAATATTACTTCTCCTTTACTTTTTTGTCTTGCTCATGCTATATTTTTCCGTCCCGCAACGAAATTTGAACATTAGGAGCCGATAAATGTTACAAATAACATCTTTTATTTTCCCGATTGGGGGGGCCTATGATGTGTCTTAAGGTGGTCCTTATATGTGGCTATATAGTATACCTATACTTGAAATTGGTTTTCACTTTAGCTTTACTAACAGACGCTTGTTCAGGTATTTTTATAAGTCGAATCATCGCAGAGTATATAGCGTTCATCTAGGATACCCGCCCTAAATTGAGAAACAAAATTACGAGCTGATATGATTATGATTATAAGCTCTCACTAGGAAGCATAGATTCCTTTTGGAACAACTCCATTAAGTCGAGATGAGCGCATAGAGTTGTTTGATGGGGATCGTCTGTACGCACAATCGCGTGATGTTGTCATTTGTTAATTGTTGCGTCTTGCGTGCCGACGGTTTTTCTTACAAGTGTTAATTCCTTTCGTTATTATAAACTGTTTAATTTTTTAAATTATATCAATCAATAAATTACTAAAAAAGGTTAGTATCAAGTTTTTGTTGTTAATCACTTTTAAGTTCTTTCAAGATCATTGTAGTAGTACCATTTAACAAAAAAATGCACAAATCAACGACCCACAAACTTAATTCACAACGAGTCGATGTCCCTTTCGAAACGTACCATACAAATGGGTAGTTTTATAAAAAAAAACAATGCTTTCATATCTGTCACAATGGGAGCAGGTATGCCAGAAGCCGACAATGAGCTAGAAACGGATTTTCTTTAGAATTTCTGATCAAATGTATCACCACCATAAACACATAAAAAACTACGAAATAGCTACCTACCAAATAAAAATGATGATGGAGTGCCATTGTGGCAAAGCCGGATATGTTGGAGGTTTGAATGTTTCTTCCATTTTCCTCAATATCGTTCAGTTACAGATTCAAGGATGAATAGGATTCAAATATTGAGAGCCATATTGTCCAAATATGCACAATACGATGCACAGTGGTCGGATTCGACAATCAAGCGGGATAAAACTATTTTGGAAAGGAAAAACATGTTTCAACTTACTTATATTTTATTTTATGAGTTTAAATGACTTTGCAAATTTAAATTTTTTTCAAAAGGAACACTCAGAAATTATGAACAAAAGTAGGAAAAAAGGTTTTTTTTAATAATTTGATAAAATCAATTTTTCGTCAAATGTTTCACGTGGAACTTAAAATGCTATTAAAAATTATTTAATGAACCAATTAACTCCGGGAATGGTTTTTTTATTACTATCAATTCTATTCAAGAAAAAAAAAATATTCCAAAGACGTACCGTATAGCTGAACCAATTTGCACTAAAAAACCTTTTATTTTCTGTCGTTAAATGGCTTTCATAAACTACTTACTTCAAAGCTTAATATTTTCTTAACACTGCAAGAGATCAAAAAACAAAATATGAAATACAGTAACCTAGCGTGTTGACAAGTTTGCTACTTTATTTTGAAACAGTTCGCTTGACTTTGATTTTAGTGTTTTGTCCCGCTTGATTGTTGAATTTGACCACTGTGCTAGGGTTAAAATTTCGTTAAGTGATTCAATGCCTTAACTAAAATATATTTGCTTATAGAAAGAATCATTTGAACATATTATATCCCTCTCGCATAAAACAGCAAAAATTGATTAATATTTTTCTTCGCATATAGAACCGAGAGGCCAAATTCTCTTCGCAGCGATTGGGCCCATATTTCACCAATAACGTGCCAAATATTCATTTTCAAGGCGTCAATCGTCTCAAATTATCTGCGTAGACAAGCTTGATCACTTAGCCACACAAAAAATAGAAAACAGTGTGCAATATCACCCGATCTTGTAAGTAACTCACAGGGTTAAGATTCGAGACTCTGTCAACACTCTGTCTCGTTTCGAGAAAATTTATCGAACATACGCTTTGGTCGCGTGGCTTCTTCAGTTCTTGTACAAAGGAATGGCAAAAGAAATTTAGTGCCTATAAATCATATATGACGGCTGATGTCAAAAATACCAACTCTAATGAAAATATTGCCAGAAAACCGCACGTGTAAAAAAAAACATCATTCAAAACGACAGTCCCTTAAAGCACTCTTTATTTTTGGAAATTGGAAAAAGTCACACGGAGTCATGTGTGGCCAAATTAGATGCAGGCGGGCATCGTTGGTGTATTGCTTTTGGACAAGACAACGAAGTGAGAGCAGGTGCATTACAGCTGAAAATTTTATCGTACTAAGGGGGCATGAATGCCAACAAATAAAAGTTTTAATCTTTGGACTCTCCAAACTCTGGATATTTGTTTTTGAATTCCGGTTGTTTTCTGAACACACCTCGTAAGAGTAGGCAGAGTTCCTAAAAATTTGATTTCAAGAAGATTTATTTCTTGATACTTGCGTTCGCATTCAAGGGAAAAGGTGTTTCTGGCGGACTTTCTGTAGTTGTGCTGATTAAATGACGCATTGAAATCATTTCACTCCGTCGATTACATATCCAATCAATGTATGAACCTAAGTAACGCAAATGAGCCATTCAATGAGTCATCCGATGAATCCTTTGGTGAGATCGAAGTTAAACATTTAAGAACCATATGCGGTTTTGCTATCTCTGTAAAACTCATATGACTCTGCAGGAAGACTTTGGAGAACTCATGCTACCCGTCAAGATCAGTAAAATAACTCAAGAAGGCATTTGATATCAAAAACAGCTTTGTATGCTGTTACCCTATAAGTGCTGAGAGTATCGACGAAACGAAATAAACAGTGCAATAGACAGACACAACTTCGAATAAGTTTTGCACTAAATGACAATGCGTGGCGTCAAACTGACAATTAAATAACAAATTTTGAACAAAGGCTAGACCGTTTCGGCTTACTTAGTACATCAAAGGTTAAAGAAGATTAATTCAGCAATAATAAGTAATTGAAGAGTTCATACTAAGAAGGGTTTGAGTCCATTTTGAAATTTTTTTTGTGTTTTTTTTTATGAATGAATAAGATAAACATTATCATCTAAATATCTGGTTGTTCCTTAACGTTTCTTAACAGTCACTACAAAATAAAACGTTTTAAGAAATTCAGCTGCAGTAGGTAGGTTCGCTTAAAAAAGTTCAATCGCTTAAATCTTAAAGCTATTCTATTAAAATTCCACTAAGCTTAAAAAGAAGTCAACTGAATGCTTCAATTGAAAAACACGTAATACAAAAGAGCATAACTTCCACCCCTAGCGCATTTTTCTAAACCATAAAATGTGAGGAGTGAAAAGGGCTAGCATTTTGATTTCAAACAACTTTTTGCAAGGCAGGATCCTGGAAGGATTCGACAAATAAGATGAATCTGAATTTTTGAGCTAGAACTCCCATGTTGCAGGCAACTTAATAAAAAAAGTTAAATTATTAAAAGTTATTAGTGTTGAATAAGTGGATGTCGTAAATTTGTCGGTATTTGGAACTGGTTTTAAGGACCTAAAAATTCAAAATATTTTTCATAGAAACCAAATTGATATTTCCCTCCTACATCATTTTCACCACATCTATTCCCAAACCAAATATATTCCAAACGACTGAAAACTAAAGCTGTCGTCCAGTCCTTATGTAACTAGAACCAATTGTGGCAATAAAAACAAGACTTGAACCTCTGGAATATTTTCCAACATAGCTGCATTTAAAATTCTTTCATTGCACATACACATTCCGGAAAAGATATCAACAGTTGCATCACAGCTACTGTCTGTCCATCGGCAGAACACTGTACATGCCAACCGATTAGTCTGTGTGTCTTGCTCTTATCTTGACCAAAGTCAAGAGCCGAAGGCAGAACAGCTACTTATCCCATATTGACAGCCCCCATTGACCAAACAGGACAAATTTACATCAGCTACACTAAAATGCAGCACATGCACACGTTAATCACATCGAAGCATGGCATATTGGCTACTAGAAGCACCAAATCAGGCTACACTCAGTCATCAGTTTAGCGGTGCAGGAGCTGTAGGTGCACATATCCACTGATAATAGTGACTGGGTGGATTGAACAGTGAACAGGTGATTTCAAAACAGAGTTCAAGAAAACAGGACAGGAAGGAATGGAATTGAATATCGACTAAACCAAGTTACATAAGCTTCTGCTGACAGGTCTTTAGTTTAGTAAACACACAGTTTCTGAGTGAACGACAACAATGCCGCGACAGCATGTTTGCCCATGAGATCATGGTTAATTCTGTAATAAGCTCTTTATCTCATTTAACTATAATGGCTTCATTGCCATCCAGCCGTAACCTTCTAACCATAAGTGTCCATCAATTTTCTTTTGACAAATCTGTGTAGCCCACATTTTATCATCAGTTGAGCTACCGAAGAATTTCCGGAGCGCAGAGTGACCCGCAAACAAAAACAAAATATCTTTTTAAATTGGTTGGTTCTACTGTGGCTAATCCGGCACGATGCTTGAGCATATATCTACTCATTAGTATCTTATGGGGCTTTGCTCAGGTTCTTCAGTATGTCTCCATGCTTCATAATCTCCTTCGCAAAAATCACGGTGGATGCCGTCGAAAAATAAGAAAGAAAAACATCTTCGAAGCCAAAGCATGAGCCACAGAGAGCAACCGACACACGACGACAATCGACGCGACGATGCCATCACCGTTCGATTGAAGTCGTCAATCAAAATGACGAAACGAATCTTGATGGAGTTCTGGCATTTGGGGTATCTTTTTTGACTGCCGCGTGACTTTTGGCGCTACAGTAATTTGAAAACACTGTTTGTGAATAAATGTGTGTCATATGTTGTTGGGACGAGTGTATTTTTTTATTTTTTTTTACCATTTTTCTGATTAGAAACCCTTTGGCGGGTCAGAATTGTGGTGATCTTTGTTCTTGTTTCTAGCTTTGATATAGAATGTTGGAATGAAATGGTGGCGGGAGCGAATCGAAAATAAATGATCATAAATCAAATATTCGATGGCACTCCGTTTGTGGATCTAGTTTTGAGTTTCTTTTTTCCTTGCGGACAGAATGTTCTTCAGCTAATGAATTTCAATTTCAAATGAATAATGCGCTTGAGGAATGTGGATCAGATTATCGATATGGATAAATAAACATAACCAAAGATGCCTCAGACTGAAAACAGTCTACGAATTTTCATTTGTCAGCGACGGTGTTGAGTTGAGTTGATTATTTAAGTTTATTGTTGAAGGAAACTTATATAACTGTGTGACCCTAGGGCGGCTTACACACAAGTGGTGAAACACACAGGTGGCACAGAGTTGTCTTTGGGATCACAAAATGGGGAAGAAGATTGGAATAACTTTATATGTGTACACAAACGGAGCGAGATGTGGATTAAAAAGCATTGCTGCTTGTTTAAGATTTAAAATTCAATTAATTTAAAAACAACAATTATTTCTTGTAACGTAAAGTTTAATTAACAAGTGTAGTCTTCACTCAGTTCTTTTCTTTCAATATCATGCCATTAACAGTTCCTTGTTACGTTATCTAATCTTGCCAATTTACATAAATTCATGCTCTCAACTCACTTACACAAATATGTTAAAATGTGTTTGTTGGTCAACGGTGTGCTGAATAATATTTGCGCTCTCAGTGAAATACAATCCACAAATTAGAACAACAAAACTAATGCACGTTCTAATGAGATGAGGACGTGGTAGAATTCTTATACAACATTTATTGCTGCTAAGCAATTATACTTCACTTGGACTTAGATCGTGGACCAGAGCAGAGCACACCGTGGATCAGCAGCAACACAAGACACAACAGATAAGTAATCAAGGAAGGTATATAGTATTATATGTATATATATCACGATTGTGAATCCTTATATTAATTTCTATGAATTGAATATATTTTATAACGTGGATAATTAATTGGAGTTTTGATTTATCGAGTTGTGATACGGTGGTGCCTGACTCTTAAGGTCTTTTCCAAGGTGGTTTTTTTTTTGATGATCAAAGGGTCAGCTTGATTCCTTTCGGTACTATGAACATGAACAGTATGAACAGTTAGAGATATATATAGATATTTTATCGGTTTGATTGAAACCGAACCACTGCTCATTGTTAGTGCCAACCGTACCAGCAATGAAACAGAGGTAGAATGGAATACTCCTCCCCATGCAGAGGGACGCCAGCGTCAACCGGGACGGAACATCCCGAGATCACCCAAGTCAACCGACTTATAATTAAGATTTTTCTTTTCTTTTCAGCTATATAATATTAAGTTATTATTTCAATTCTAGACAATGTATTTGGTTAGGCCCCCTATGTGCCAACATTCTTACATTATCATTTTTAAATTCTAAAATTATCTAGTATAAGTATCAATTGTATATATATAACGTTCAATAAAATAATTATATAGTAGAATGGAATAGAAATCTGAATAGAGTCTCCCTTGTAAGTTTAGATCAACACCAAATTCAAACAATTACACTTTGCAGAGAATTTAAAACATTAATGTGTAACACTTTTCACTTGAAGATTGAAGGTTGTTTAATTAACACAGAATGAAACATTCACGTGAATTACAAGTTCCGATCAAATCCAATGTCAAAGGGATGATTGTTTTAGCTGCAGACATCAAGTAATTAGAGGTTTGAATGTTGAACTCAAGCTCACTTCCGTCGTCGTCGGCTCAGATATAGAACATGGTGAATATCCTTAAAACTATAGTAAGAACGATTTGTGAGTACGGACTTTGGATTGTGGTCACTTTGCCAGGCAGTGAGTTTAGCAGAGTCATTTCTACTACAATTTCTAATGCATACTCTTAAATGAAAATGGGCACCATCACTCAAGATGATTTTCGATAAAATTTAAGATCACTTTCATGTAAAGACCAACAATTACCACAATGCAATGGTGCTGTTTACAACGGGGCTCAAATAAACACAGAGTCTAGAATTCTACTATCAAACTGATTTGTGGTGACACTGTAAGAGGGATGACTTCGACTAATTGCATGATACTTGGTGTTTTGTTACAATAACTAGCAAACCCGCCCGGCGCACTATGCTCCCAAAATGCAAAAGTAGCGGCAAAAATACAAAATTCGGTGTCTCGGTTTTACTGATATGTTTTTAACTATAGCGACCCGCCCCGGATCCGCACGGGTACAATGCTGATACTAAATACACTACAGAAAAACTGTGAACGTTATATATAAAAACACAGCGGCCTGCTATGGCTTCGCACGGGTATAAAATATATAGCCTATGTCACTCGCTGAAAAAATGATTAAGATCGATCCAGTACTTTTGATTTATTCATTAAGTATTGTTATTTTCCTCGCTAGAGAGCTTCGATAATAAACGCGTCCGATCGCTGCTAAATTCAAAGTGCTATAGGGAGAACCGCGGTCTTCGACGCACTATTTATAGGCTCGCTCCCGCGCCACCCCGCCCGATTGGTACCGCCGCAAACGCTACGTCCCGCAATTTTTAAATCTGTAATATCTTCGAAAATATTCATTTAAATCACATGCTGTAAACGACAATTTTGATCTTCACGAAATGCACAACGTATCTAATGTATTTAATTGGATAAGGAATGATACTGTATTGTTTAAAATAGCTTGGTAAATAACCCATATTTTTTTGTAATATGTAAAAGATAAAAATGTTTACTATGGGTTATTCTTAGGAGATAAACATATGCTGTCGCGGACTTTTTTATTCATCTTTTTAAGATATACAATTCTGTAATACAAAAATTTGATCTATCTCGTAAGGTTTAGCCAGCGTTTGCAATGTAAGCGCAGAAAAATATATGTTTGTTACGACATCACATTAAAAATCTTTAAATTTCTCGGCTTTTCTCTACTATAGTATGCATGTATTATACATATAAACCTTCCTCTCGAATCAATCTAATCATTTAAAAAACCGCATCAAAATCCTTTGCGTAGTTTGAAAAATCTAGGCATACATAGGGACATAGGGACAGAAAAAACGACTTAGGGTTATACTATGTAGTGATTCTTATAGAAATATAAACAGAGCTTCAAAAGCTTCAATTCAATTTAATTATGTTCTAGGGTGAAAAAAACACTTTCTTTTTTTGCAATTGTGAAATATTCAATAAGCAATCTTAATTTTCTTGAATGTAGTTCAATATTTATTTTATTCTACACTTTTATTGCCTTCGAAATTTCGTTTTAAGAGAAAAAAATTGTGCCAGTACCTTAAATCGTTCCGTACAGTGATCGAATTGAGTAAATTAAGTAAAGAATTTTTCAAGTTTGGTGGGTTAGAGTACACGTTATATAAGTTAGTTAGTAATAGAGTCAGTTATATAAGTTTATCATCCAAGCTTATTCTTAAATTTAAACACGAATAAGAAATTAACTTAAAATGACTGACTCAATAAGCAATGATATTCGATACGCTAATAAGATTTAAAAAGCGTTAAGTTTTTATGCAAATCACGGTATATTGTCGTTTATGGAATGTCCAATTCCAAAGATCGAGTGGAAATTGATAAAACTATAGGTTTTCCTTAACATCTAGGGTGACAACTGCAGTATAATCAGTTGGTCTTTAGTGACGTATTCGATTTAGTTTCATTACATCAATTATTTGTCGCAATGTCTAACATTTTTCCGCCAATTTCACAAAATGGAAAACTTGTACCTATTGTTCACCCAAGCGCTAGCATCAGCGCTTTGACAGAACTCGAGTCAATCGCTTGCTCAAATTGCCAAAGAAATTTAATTTGTTAACACTTTAAAATGGCTTCCATAGCGTCGCCACTATAGCGAGGCGAGGAGAAAGATGTCGAATTTTGAGAAACAGACTGAGGAAGAGCAGATACAAAGAAAACTAAAGAAGAAAGAAGGTTTTCGTAGCAAAAGGTTCACTGGTGATTTGATTGCAAATCTCAATGAAAAGTGTAGCCACTCCTCACAATATTTTGAAGAAAGTATTTTGGCTACAAGTTCTCTTATGGAAAATGCGTGCTTTTGGTATCGGCAAACCTCTTTTTTGTGGGATTAAAAACTTCCTTTCTGACCGCTCAATATAAGTTGCTGGTGTGCCAAAGGGCTCTGTTTTGTCTCTGACTTTTATAAATGATCTCTTGTCTGAAACTTCTAATCGTCTTAACTGTTTTGCTGATGACTCAACCCTCAGCTTCTCATATTCCAAATTCACATCTCTTCGCATTTTGAACTGGAACGGTTTAAATAAAAAAAATAAAAAAAAAAAAATAAAAAAACAATTAAATTGTTGTCATTCCTCTGCAGACGGCTAAGCCATGCTTAAATTTACTTATACATCAAAAATTAATTTTTATAAAATCTTAAAATGATTCAATAAAGTACCAATTAATAAAAACTGGAACGGTTGCGTATGCTCATTGCATTCTGACATTTACAGCATTGCAACCATAAAAACCGAGTAGGATTCACTGCTTCGAAAACTTAATGCTGCATCTTGTCGTTTAGCATAAAATTCCCCCATTGCCATTATATATGAATGGTGCCTGTATCCAAGAAAGCAAAAACTTGGTATGTGTGTAAGTCTTCGTTGGAATAACCACAAATGCTGCTAAATACTTTCATGAACGTTGCAGAAACGTTACCTGTATTTCTCTCTTTTATCGCTTTTCTTCAAACAGTGCTCTAGCGAAATAGCCAGCCGCTTTCCTCACATGAAACAATTTAGTCGCAACACCCGCCTGGCTAGGAATGTTCATCAATTTGATCTTGAGCCCAACTTCAAGCAAAGAGATTCATATTTTAGTCGCACCCGAATGTAGAATGCTTTGTTGCTTTGTCAGATCTGCAGCAAAATTACCGTTCTTGATTTATAGTAAAAGTTGGCAACACAGCTGATATTTCAGAGCAATTTATGCCAATTGATACTGCTCACTACGGCAACCATGTAAGAAAGCTTATTGATCCCCATAAAAGTTAAGGTGAAAGGGAAATATCTTATCTTCCCTGTTTTTCCTTAAAAGCCCAATTTTTGATTCAACCTATGTTAACGGACATTTTACACTACTCTTTTCGATAAGCCAATTAGCTAGCAGGAACTTTTTTCGCTTCAAATATTGCTTTTGGAATCGGTTTATGCGTGTTCCTTTCCTCAAGAGTAAGAAAAAGTAAAACAAGGCTGAAAAGCCACAAATGAAAATAACTTTTCTTTAAGTCTACTTTTTTATGACTAATAGAAAATAATAGAAAGGCTCTAGGATGTAAAACTACCTTCACTTTGAGTGTGCTTTATTTCATACAAAACATAAACGATGTGTTTTAGAATGTTTCTACATAGTTAAAAACTCCGCTGTTTAGGAAACTGAACATTATGCATTGTGCTTTCAGAGCTAATTTTAAACAAATCGGTAAATAAACACTCTAAACAATATCATGAATTTTCAACCAGGAATGCCTGTAATAATGTCAATTACAAGGGACTGTGAAGAAATCAGTCTTCCATTACATCAAGCCAAGGTTCCTTTACTCGAATAAAAAACAAACAAAAACCAACGTGTCAGTTTTCATGCATTCTCCAACACTCTAACATGGTAAAGTACTTAACACCAATTCAGTGCATTTTTGTCACCTACTCTGCCAGATTGCGTTTATGCATTTTAAGTTTGCCTACATATCGACTCTACTGACACCATATACTCGTAAATGACAAAGAAAAATGTATGTCACTTAAGAGTAATTAAAGTGTAGTTCACGGCACAATGCCATTTACACGCAACATGCACTGTACCATAATACTCACTCATAGACCTTTGTCTCATTTTTCTTTTCCTCAAGTTCGGTGCTCAGCTCTTTTGTTTTCAGTATTTTAATTGTTGTCACAGCATTACGGCTCTGTTCTATTTAAAGTGTCCATTCTGTCCACTATACTGATTAGTTGAAAAGACCACTATGGTATAATATCATGCTCGGCGGCAGTTTTCTCGGCAAATGTTAAATGGCCTGTTGTCCTTATTTATTGCAAACAAATTTGACTTATTCAGTGCAAATTTGGTTGCGGGGAGAATGAGAAACAAAACAAAAAGAGTTTTTGTGTTGCAAATGACATTTACATGTTGACATTCCAGCTGGGCATGAAAACAACTTCGTAAATTGAGTTCAAATTTGTTTCTGTTTCGCTTTTCTCTCTAATTTTTGAATGAGACTGTGGGAGGAAAATGGGTGATAAACTGACTGAGTTCAAGTAAAAGTGTGCCAATCACTCAGTGAAGTCATTCATCAATTTCTTAATCAAGTCAAGCAAAACTTTCTTAAACGTAAAAATTTTCAATGAATTTAAACATTGCAAATACTTGCGTAGGTTTTTGATGACTTGATGAAGATGCCCGCACCACAGCAATTAATCAATTGATTCTGCTCATTGCTTCGATCAATGAAAACTCACATGTACCTGTCAAAGAACAAAATTTCAATTAATTATTCAACATTACCATAAATAATTTCCAATTAAGATGGATACAAATTTTAACTTTTCATCAGATTGCCACAGCTCTCCTTTTGGGGAAAGATTTATTATTGATTAATCTGTACGCCTCGAGAAGGAGAAACGTTGCGTAGGCAGTGCACAAGCCTGCTAAATTTCATAAAACTCATAATGTACGCACCGAATTTACCTGAGCATAAAAGAATTAATCGATTAACAGCTGGACGCCTCCCATAATGAGCAACCCAATTTTATTGAATCAAAGGCAAAACTTTACTCAAGCTCGCTACATACAAAAAAAATTGAACACATCAACCATCGAACGATCGAGCCATCTATCAGAAAAGGTTTATTAAGTCAACACCTACAGATCAATAGAGTCGACTCGATCACAAAAAAAATACTCATCATAGATGTTTGTGTACTTTAGGGAGTAAGAGCAATGATAATTATTATTTATTCATCCTTCAGCGAGATGAAGAGTGCCTTCACATACTGATTTCGAGAACCTAATCCGAACAAACAAGCAGATATTTTCCTGGTCAGACAATAAGCCCTTCAGCATCTCTAATCCAACTTTGTTGAAAATTTTATTGAGATAAATACGATCGGGTCAAACGCACAAAGTGGGTTACCATTTTTCTGAATGGATATACCTTCTCAAGTAAGATGATTGGACACAAATTTGGTTTGTGTGTTGTGTGGGATGACTGGGTTTTGTCTGGCTGCGTCGTCGTTTTGTTGAAATCAATTTAACCAATTTAGGATACTTGGAAGAACAAATCCAATCCACAACACAATAGACCACCACCAAATCTGGGTCTCATTGTATATGATAAAATATTTTAAACAAAATTTGATATCAATCACCAGTAGATTAATCTTGATGATCAATATTTTTTTATTTGAATTCAACAATATACTACAAGTTGTGGGCTTTTGATTGTTTTTCTATTCGAATCTGACGTTCTTTGTTTTGTATCCAGCCGAGAGTGTTATAATACCACACACTCGACGGGAACTTTTTCCCCTTCATATGGTTGCGATGCTCGTCGTCGTTGTTGTCATAATTTGAGTTAAGGAATCATGAATAGTAAATGGCAATAAATTAGTTTAACTACTAGCTTAAGGCTCTATTAAGGAAAGTAATGGGAGCATAGATAAGCAAAGTGGACTAAGGCCTGCTGGGTGGGATTACCGATTTATTCAAAAATTGGCTGGAGGTCTTTAGAGTGGGGTGGGCAATATTTGTCAATTTTATGAGTTTCATTAAAAATAACATAACAGTAAAACCTGTCAAACTTCGGCCTCAGAGAACCTGGAAAATATTATTCCCAGGATATGTAACATGATAAAGCCGAAGAATAAATTCTGCTTTATAAATTTTGAATAAAGTAAGAGGCAACACTCTTACGTGAATTGCAACATTGTTGCCGAAGCTATCTTGACATTTAAGGTGACAATTTCATCGCCTTAAGAGATGCTTCTTTTATAGTCCGTCGTAAAACTCGCACGAAAATAAGGAAAATAAGGAGAATGCATTTATCTGAAATTGAATATCTTTGGTTCATCTAAGGATCTCTTACCATCAAAATGGCTTAGACCTCTGGACAAGGCTCTTCACCCCCAGCTCTTATAATAAAGAACACGACACACTTTAGTGCGCCATAAACGAACAGCAACAGCCAAAAAAGACATAATGAGCTTTCGAATGACTTCTTACTAAGGGTCTGCCAGCACAAACACTACTGTCCCTTAATTATTTTCGGTTCAACCAAATCTCTTTATCGCTCTCTTTGACATGTTTTTTCACAAAGTTCTTAAGCAATCCACAATCCTTTCGGAGTCTCTCACACAAGTTCGAGAGCGTATAAGAAATGTAGTTTATTTAAGCGCCCAACGATAAAACCAACACCAAACCGCAATAAAAACGCAAATAGATGCTCTAAGCACATAAAACACGTTGTAATCTAACGTATACAATTGAAAGGCATCATCGTCATATATCCGCCAGTCGTCGTTGGTGGTGGTGGCAGAGACGGCGAAATACCTTTGTATCTTTGGGTACCCGTATAGCATCGGCGATCAAATGAATTTAATGATGAAAACAAACACCGCGCAGGAGCCTACCAACAGAGAGCACGTCTGCTCAGATGAAACTCAGATGAGTAAGTTAAGGGACAAACAAATTCCGGATCTAATCTGCAATAAAAAGCCCTACTTAATTGATCTGGACTCAGGTGGTTAAAGAGTCATGAAAAGTTAAGATCCAACGGCCTATAATCCAATTTTAATCGACAAATACACACGTTTTAATGGGCTTGTAGGCTGCGGTAGGTACATGAAATGTTTCACTGTATTTTGAGGTCTATGACTTTATCAGAGCACGAGAACCTCACGTTTTAGTGTATATGTGAACCATTTCAGTTGTACGCTCTAAGTTTTAAGAGCAAGCATCAGACAAAATTTCATGGCTTAAAATATTCTATGCCTACATTGTAGTTTTTTAATGTCTTTAAAAACTGAATTCTGTTTGAAACCAGTTCCTGAAGCAAGAAGCAACAATGTCTAGTGCCGAGTTTGGGTGGATAATCCTCAGTATATATGCCACCAGCCAACAACATACATTTTGATTTATGAGGACGCACACAAAGTACAGCTTGGTTAACAATGCGGTGACTCGCTACTGCCAGCCGCTAACCAGCTTGGTGTGAACATGAAATTCACCACACTCAACGCCAGCCATCGAGTTTTCGACAGCGCAGCGGCTTGGAAAGTTGAATATGTGATGTTCATCCTTTATTGCTGGCAGCAGCGCCAGCGGTTGCTATAGCAACAGCAGCACGTAGTAGGTTTTGTTAGTTTTTAAACTTTTCTTTCAAAATTAGTAGCTTATACGATTTTACTGGTTTCAAAACTAAACAAAGAGTCTTAAAAATTAATGAGTGGAAATAGAGCCTTTGCAAGTAATGCGAAGAAGTTGTAGAACTGGGTAGCTTTTTCTTGAAGTGTTTTTTTCTTTAACGAAAAATTTTAAATCATTTGCATTAGACGTATAAATGTTTATGCCCTTATAGTTTGCCTTCGAAAAGTGATGTGTTTCACTTCCAGTTATATTATATTTATTAGTTTCAGATTCAATTGAAATCAACATTCAATTTCTAAACGACGAAGTGACCTTATTTTGAAATACGATATCAAAATCTTAAGGCTGAGTACAATAAGAATTAAGTATGGTAAATATTTAGAAGTGGGGCTCCAGCCCAAATCGGTCCAAAAAAATTTTCTAACAATTCTGGATTATTTTATAGTATAAAAATAGATGTTTTGAAGTGGGGGAAGACATTTTGCTTACAGAAAACAATTGCTATTTCCATATTTAGCATGAGCAGCCTAATTCTGCGGAAACAGGGTTCAAATAATGAGCCCCGCGAAGCGGGCCATGCGAAAAGCTGTTGCATACGGAAATTAAATCGGTCCAAAAAAATAAAAATAATAATAATTTCCGTATGCAACAGCTTTCCGCATGGCCCGCTTCGCGGGGCTCATTATTTGAACCCTGTTTCCGCAGAATTAGGCTGCTCATGCTAAATATGGAAATAGCAATTGTTTTCTGTAAGCAAAATGTCTTCCCCCACTTCAAAACATCTATTTTTATACTATAAAATAATCCAGAATTGTTAGAAAATTTTTTTGGACCGATTTGGGCTGGAGCCCCACTTCTAAATATTTACCTTAAGTATTCTCTCTTCGTAATATATTTTGTTTTACAGGGTTCCCAACTACACATTAATTACGAAAATTGAATTAAATAACAAAAAATATTGAAAAAAATTAAATATAATATTCTAAGGATTTCGAGCAAAAATCTAAAAACACAATTCTCTTGCAGTTGTAGAGTTGTAAAGTTGAACTATGTTATTTTCATAGTGGTATCAAGAAGGGTATTGAGGAAAGTAACTCTTCCTCGAAAGACCAATGCGTTCCTTCGTATCTACGACATTGATAATCGAAAATATGAAGGACACGAATATTCTGTCAAGTTTATCTATGTAATAATATAAATAGATATTGATAGACTAATAAATCAATAAATAAATACTTTTTTTTTCAATATCTGCATACACTCAAAGGGTGGTGCTACAACAATGCCTTGTGAGGGAATAAGTGACCTACAATTTTCTTCCGATTTCGCACGGCTAATTGAGAAAGCGTTTTTCATGGCATTGAATTTGCTTTCGGAGGAATTGCCAATTCCTTTGGCAGACATGCTAACCATAACGCCACAGGCACAACAGCGGGCAAATTTAAATCTACACGGAAGAAATTCCAAGATAAGATCAAAGAGAATCAGCTATAAATCACGATCAATCAATCCAGTTTCAGACCTCGGATCAGATATTAGCAGTAATACTTTTTGTTTGCAATTTAAAAAAATAGAGCAAAATGATGATATTGACGCTCAAAAATCGTGTTTCAGAATTGTTTTGTTGTAATTCAGTATCGGAGTGCATATGAGAAAGAAATAAACAATGCTTGAACCCTTTACCGCATAAATTAATTTCAGCGGTCAAAAAAAATAAAAAACTTTTTTTATGGGTTCTTAGTGCTGTTTGAAAACATTCTGCATTAAAAAAACACAAAAAGTTAATTTGTTTAAAAAATAAGGACAAAAGCCAAATTTGGCTTCGTATGCAGTAAGGTGTTAGAAATCTTACAAATTTTATTTATTCACTTTACGAGCAGAATTCAAGAAAATAGCAAGAAATAAATATTTTCAATTCAAAAACATAACAAAACAGTTCATTGCAAGAAGGTTATGAAAAAAATAACAAAAGATAAAAACTTTTCATTTGAAAACAAAACGAAATAATTTATTGTATTGAAAATAACTTAAGTATTATTTTAAAGATTATGAACCGTGGAACTGAGAAAAGCAATTTCCTTTTTCATTATAACATAGAGCAACTTTACATTTTGACAAAATGTAAACGAACGTCCATTACTATTATTTTGTCAGGAAAGTCTTTTGTGAGGAGAGTCTTTTGAAA
This sequence comes from Melanostoma scalare, assembly GCA_949752695.1. Taxonomy (NCBI): domain Eukaryota; kingdom Metazoa; phylum Arthropoda; class Insecta; order Diptera; family Syrphidae; genus Melanostoma; species Melanostoma scalare. The sequence goes on along the minus strand of OX456984.1, from coordinate 188,707,043 downwards.
GGAAAGTCTTGATGCCTTGCAGGATGCCGTCTTTTCAGGGTGGTTGTCGGTGTTGTAATGGTTGGTGTGGTTCGACTTGATATTGGAGTTCCAATAGTCTCAGAAGTTGCAACTTGTAAAACTAAGTGACCTGCATGGTCGGTCGCGTCTTTTCAAAGCCATCTTATCAGCCTTGCATAAGTTCTCCGCAACAGCAAGTTTGAAATCAAAAAGCGGTAAGTGGAAGTCGTTCCCAACGTCGCCAGATGATACATGCACTCACTATACATAAGTCTATCACATAAAAAATATTCTTTGTACCATTTCTTGGATCGCAAAGGAATACGGTGTAGTCCAAGCATCGAATCTAACAAATCGACACCGCCCATGTACCTACTTGTTGTAAACCTCGACAGATTTAGGAGCGGAAATATTTCTGTAGATAAGATAGATAGATAAAGTAATTTTATTTTCTCGAAAAAATAGTTATAAAAACAAGATAATGCTGGTTTACAAAATTAATTAGGACAATAACTTATTAAAGTTGTCTGTCAGGTTACAAAAAAAAAAAATCAATATTTAGATTATGGCTTAGCTTGAGTTTAAGGTTTAATTCAGTTTAATTATATTCATTAACAATTAAATTTCGATAATTTAGAGCATGTTTTAAGAATTTGTATAGTTTTAAGTAACATTTGCCGTTCAGTATGTTTAGGAAATATGTATGATCAATCGTTTCTGTATTGCTTATCCTTTCTAAATTAACGGCGTCTTTCTACAATTGGTTCGCTGCCCACATACGGTGACATCATGCTTACAACTTTGTTGTCAAACCAAGAAACCAAGCTCAATTTGACTCCATCAATTGTGGCCGGTTTTTCAACCATGCTTCCAAATCCTCCTTTTTTCAGCTCCTCAATCGGCATTTTTGAATTTGGAACTCTGCTGAGCCTCACGGTACCCAGTGGTAAGATAGGGCGGCCGTGGTGCAGCGGTAAAGTGTTTAGTAGATAGGCCGGACGGGTGGGTTCGAATCCCGCTCTGGGCATCTATTTTTCTTTCAGCCTCCCAGTTTCATATGGATACAGCCCTTGAGGTTATATATGTGAAATTACTATAACAACTTATTTCCAACTATTGCATCACAAAAAAAGGGAAGGCTGCTACTCTGGTAGTTCAATGGACCGGATATTAGGTCTGAGTTCTCCAGATTAGCATATAAGCCTTCTCTTTTTATTTAAAAAAAAAAAAAAAAACTCAGTGGTAAGAGCTCATTTTTGAATAAATGGACCTGCAAATTCGGGCTTTTGTAGCTGTTGTCAAAAAATATCCCAACCAAAAAAAAAAAAAATCAACAAAATATGTAGGTTTGCAACCCCTTACTGCATACGAAGCCAAATATGGCTTCCTTTTGCTCTCCTAAGACCAGTCCAATAAAAAGTTGGTTCATTGCATGCGCAATTTGACACTTAATCAAAAATATGTTTTTGATTTCACTTTACTTACCAAGCAATAGCAATACTAACACTCAAAATATGAATATATTCTACACTTCCGTTTTCAATACACCGGACCGACCGGCTGACCTTTGATCACGAAATGCATACTTCTTTGCTGTCGCACACACAGAAAAACTACTGTTAAGTGTTCATAGAAATACAAAGAAGAGGATCGTGTATCGTGTTGTATTTCAATCTTTTCCTTGTTACAGAGAACAGAAAAAAGGATACAAAAACCCAAAGCCATATTTGGCTTCGTATGTGGTAAAGGGTTAAGGCGCTAGTGTTGATTTGATGAACCAAACGTCTTGAGGTTGTGAGTCGGCGATGATAACGTTGAGCTTCGAAGGTACCTAAATCACCATCGCTTAAAATGTGAACACAAACAGACGTTTAAATAGGAGGTATAGTTTTTTAGAGATAAAAGTATCATTCGCAATTTACTTTACAGTATTTTCGAAAATTACGATTGTGTGGGGCCAATATCTATTTCTTCCTTTCAATTTTCTGATTTGAGCATTTCAGGAAAGCAAATCACCATACCTATTTTGTAAACCACGATGAATAAATTTTAAAATGAAGTTGTGCTCCGAAAGTCGTAGATGGCGATTAAAATCTTGTTAACTACTAAAACGACAAAATTTTTAAATAACGATATTGATTGTGGTACCCGTGGTGTGATGGATAGCATGTCCGCCTGTTAATCCAGAGGTTCGAGTTCGAATCCCACCAGAGGCAAAAATGTTTTTTCTACGGGTATCGCCTTTCGCGAGGAATTGGCAAGTCCTCCGTTAGTATTCATTGCCATGAAAAGCGCTTTCTCGATTAGCCGTTCGGAACCGGCAGAAAATTGTAGGTCCCCTCCATTCCCTCACAAGGGATGGTTGTGAGAAATGCGCTAGGCCCAGGGGCTCCTCGCTCTGTTGCGTCACCCTATTTTTTTTTTTTTTTTTTATATTAGACTGTAAATCACAAATTAAAAAATTTTGTAATTTCAGACGACACTTAGAGTAAATTAACTTTTTTTTGATTAATTTATAATTAAAGCGGTGTATTTTACAAACAAAGAGGTTTCGCAAATTATAAACTAGAAATTCGTAATTAGTGGTTTTTCAATTCTTTCTTTGATTAAAAACAAGAAAGGGGCAAGATCGATGATAAATATGCTGGATGAGAGTCTCGTCTCTTCCGAGAGTCTAATTCATGTAACTTTGCCATTGCAGGTGCGGTCTTGTGCGCCAGCCGGTGTGGTGCGTTGATTTGGTTAAAAGAACTTTTTCTCCACAAAATGATGTCATTTCTGCTTCAAATCGGTTTAAAATCGATTCAGCATCTCTGCATAATATGCGCCAGAGATCGTTTTACTTTCCCTTTCGATTGGAATACATAACACAGAGAGGATCCAAAAAAAAGCTGTCGCCAAGACCTTGTTTGTTACCAAACGCACTTTGGCTATTTCCGGCTTCGATTCACCAGAAGAAGAAGAATTCCATTCTTTTGGCCAAACCAAGGCACGGTTTCAGGTGTGTTATGGTGTTCTAGTGGTATTTATGATTACGAGACGGTGCTCAGGCGAAATGAAAATCCGCAACATCATCAAACACACCTTTGAAGTCGTCTAACGGATGCTTTTTTGATCGATTGCGAGCAAACGCGGGACCAACTTTGAGGGAAGCTTTTTCATGTACAAATCTGTGTAGAATCGAAATCACTGAATTGTTTGAAAGGCGTGTAACCTCTCAAAACTGGCAAACTTTCACGCACCGATCATCCAACACTAAAACGTGGATTTTGTCGACGATTTCTGGCGTGTTGACTGCAATTGGGCTACCAGAACGTTCAGCGTCACTTGTGTTTGAACGAACCGAAATTAAGTTAACCAGCGGTGTTTGGTTCCGATAAACTTTGATTAGTTCGCGTTACAATTTTCAAGCTTTTATAATGATTGTGAAAGTTTTGTGTCCAAGGAAAAGTGTTTAGTGAGAACTCGAAAATCACTTCTTTTTTTTTAACAAAAACGTTCGTTCATAAAATGGCTCCCGAAGCAGAACTGCAAAAAGCTATGTTGAAAGATGATTCGTGAAATAGAAAAGAACTGTAAAATTGAGGTGACGACACATTTTTTGTCAATTTTCAAGAACTATAATTGACACACTTTGAAGCCTTTTTATTAAAAAAAATTATGAAGCAATCAAAACACAACGACGCCGAAGTTTTAATGCAATTAGAACATGGCTTAAGAAGAAACTTAACTATTTGTGGGAATTTAAAACTAAAAAAGCATGATAAATAATTATTTTGAAAGTGTTCGAGGTTTGTAAAGAGTAGAAACTCAAAGTTCAAGGTGCAACACAGGACGATCTGAAAAATTAAATATTGGTGAGACTCCGACAATCTCCGACACGCAAGAGACAAATCATATTACAAATGATTTCCACAGCCACTTACAACTACACAGCACTTAAGAAAAACATCGAGTTCGATCTAAGTCCGAAATTCAAAGACACTGTTCAAAAACTGCGAACTGAAACAATTTGGATGTTGTGTGTTGTTGCATCTTTAATTTTTTTTTTGTATGATAAAAATGCAGTCAACGCCGCGCCGACCCAACGTTGCGGTGCAAATTTATTTTTTCGCATATTTCATTTCAATTTTAGTTTTGCCAAAACTCTAACTTATTAAGTAAACGGGTAACTTCTAGTTCAATCGCAGATTGGAGATCACTTCTGTTAACATAGCAAATTGAAGAAAAGACTTTCTAAACACATCATAATGAGCCAAACAAAAATAGCTCCCTCTTCAAGTTAACTGAAAAGTTGTCTAAAGATAACAACTCTTAATAAGCCCTAGGGCAGCTTGTCAAATTTAAGAAAAGTGAAGTCTTAAACAATAAAGTGGATGAAGACCTCAACCGACTAAGAGTGCAAAACTGGAGAGAGCTCGCCCGGAATCAAAGTCGTTACAGAAGGATGTTGGTTGAGACCAAGGTTCACCCCGAACTGTAATGCCCACCTAAGTAAGTAAGTAAGTAAGTAAGAAATCTTAAACAAGTTAAACAAAAACAATGTGTTAGATGGATGTTTATGTAAAAATTACCCAACTAAGGTCCTTAATTTATCTCCCACTTTTCGAAAAAAAATGATAGCTCACATACTTCTTGTCTATCATTCGAATACGTTATACACCAAACCATGTCTTAGAAGTAATTTCGCCTAATGGGAATTATGTTTTTGTTTTTGTTGATATTTATTGCTCGTGAAAGTAAAAATATTCTCAATTTGTGTTAATTATCCTTTTTTATTTCTTGTTTTATATCTGTTTAATAATAAGTCTACACGGCACACCTAAAAGACCTAAAAGACCTAATGGCTTATACCTGCGTGAGAAAGTACCATTAGACTACCATAACGGTGTTATACTCATAATACGACGACTTTTTAACCAACAAATCCGAGTCCTTTTGGATGTTTTACCAACATATAGTTGCACTAATTTCATAATAAGGCTTCAGTTGTACTTATAAGTATTAAATTAGAGATGCGCTGTGAAGACCGTTAAGCTTCAACCCACATTCGGTTAAACGACTTGGATTTAGTTTGCCTAAGTGAGCGCCTCACTAGTGACTAGCAATTAATTCACAGATTTGTCAAACTCATTCTACAGAGACTAAGACGTCCACAGACCACCGACTTTTTATTCATCTGTTCTATGAACCCCAAAAGACGTGGGATTAGGACATGTTAAGCTAACAGTGGCAGTCTAAACTAGCAACACAGCTGTTCGAGGTGTAATTAATGTGCTACATTGCGCATTTAATTCGAATATTAATTCGCATATAAATATCGGAAGACACACACAGAGAGTGGTCTTCGTGGGTTGCAAATATTGTTACTTTGCTGCCGCCCACAGAACAGAATCCAAAAAAAAAATCACTTAGCTTATGTTTGATGCATGCAATTGCGGTTCAATTTTTTATATTTTTTTGCCTTACGGGTCTCAAAAGCATAAATCTAATGCTTTTTGTGGATGATGGAGGAGAAGAGAAAAGTGCTGAGGGCTAGGAGTAGCATATCCGCAGTGATCTCACAGCCATTAATCAATATTGTGTAAGTTTCAATTAGTCAGCGCATTTGAATTGATGCAATGCACTAGAATGGTATTGCCTCAGACTTACGTGACGGAAAAGACTTATCGTTCCAAGTTTGACTTGTTGATTTGTATGTCAGCAGATTCAAAATTCAATGCAAAAGAAAAATATTTCAATTGAATACGCCTTTTACTTTTTTTTATGTAAAACAGATGAAGTTAAATTCCGATGCGATGGAAAGAGCGGAAAACAGTTAAGGTGACCTAATTGGGTACATGCTACAAAGATGCCTCCAAACAACAACATGAAATGTCATGAAGTTTTTTTTAACACGCTTTTGGAAATTGCATGGCTGAAAAGTAAACTTTAAATTTGAATCAGTTGTGCGTCCAAATGCGATGATAGGTTCGAGACTTGAAGACAACATGTCAACGAATGGCAATTTTATTCGACAAGTTGTAAGGAAGCTCGAGACACAATTTTGCGAAAATAACTAGCCGCACTTTCATGGACTATTTTGAGATTAAGCGCAGACAAAGTCAAATGCTGCTTTTACTTGCAGCTAATGGACACTTGTCACCTGCTGGTCTCAGTAAAAACTTTATTTTGTTATATGTAAGTGTTCATTGTTCAACCTGAAAATTGGTTTTGGGTGGTTTCGAGAACTCGACCTTGGTGGACTGGCTCAGGTTCTGTCCTGCACTAATAGAGCAGTTCCGAGCTCTGAAGTCAGACCCAGAGCCTTTTATAGGAAAATAATTGAGAGTCACCGAATGCCAAATGAAAAGTTCCACGATATTTGCATGGCATTGCAACAACTTCACACTATGTTATAAGTTCCTAAATAAATTTTCAGCATATTTTGGACAAATAAAATAAAATGTGACGAACAGTATAATTATCAATAGTAAATCAAACGTCTATTTTGCAGGAGATGACGTATGTCTGAAGAAAAATTGAGAAATTCACATAAACAGGATATCCAAGGAAAAATTCCAGTAATGCCTCAATTTTAATGCGACTTCATTAAATTAGAAAAGGCTGACGAGACTGTAAACATGAGCAATGAGGCATTGAATCAATCCAGGTCAAGAGAGAAGCCAGCACATTTACCTAAGTACAGGAAATGTAAAAAGGTAAGGCACAGCTATGTCGAATGCCCAGTTCTTCAAAGAGCCCTGCTTTACTTCAAGTGATGAGAGGAGAACATGGCATTCCCAAAAACTCAAAGACTTCCGTAAGAGCAACTTCCCAACTTCCCCCTTACGTATTGCTCGGGCAACAAGATGCGTGAATCGAATTAAATAAACCACCATTTAGTCCTCCTCATAACTCAAACGGAGTCAAAAAGCCAGTTAATTACCAATCGTCCTAAAAAATCGTACTCAGCTAGCAAGCCGCTTCTTGGACGAATTTTTGCATATGACCTAGCTATAGGGAGAGAATTTTGGGAAGCAAAGTTCATAGTTTCCAATAAAAAAGGAGAATCCGTCAAAAAATCTTTATAAAAAACATAATTTTTATTCAATATATCGACAACATTATGCTTATCGGACGATTCTTTCCCATATGCCCAAGTAAATACTTGTCATTAGAGGATCTTAGGTCTGCTCGATAACGACGCCAGTATCACCTGTATATTAGTCAAAAAATTGAAGATTTCGCAAAAATATTTTTCATGTTAAGTGAAAACAGCCGACAGGGAGAGTTTGAAAAGAGACTTCCGGATCAGAGTGCCACCATAGACGATAGACATATTATTAGTACCTACCGCCCGTCGTCCTCTAAGAGACAGCTATACTCTGGAATTAATTTCGCTGAAAAATGACGGCCATATCAAAGAACTTGTTGATTGCAAATAATTTGAAGGATCTATTTCTTCGGAAAGCAATCTGTCACCCTTGATGGAAGAGTACACTCTGCCGAGTTGATTTAACGAAGATTGATTCAAAACTCCTAGCACCTAAAAAAAAAAAGAGAAAAAAAAATAAGGAAAATTGTCCAATAAAACAGATTGATAGATTGTTTACCTCTCAAACCCAAAGTTGCTATGAAAACTTGCTTTTGAATGACGAATAGTCTCATAAGCGAAGGAGACACACGTGCACGCTCAGAGTAGAATTGAAGTATGTTATTCACATTCCAACGACAATTCTTTACAATGTCTCACAAAAAAAGCAATTCCTACCACTCTTAAACAGATATGACAGCACAACAATCAGCAAACATAATTCGCAAACCAATAAATGTGTAAATGTTGGGACCTCCAACAGTCACTGTCGTTAAAGTTATTACTATAGAAACATTCTTGTGGACAACACAAAACCGCAACATTAGCCATCTTGGCCACTCAACGTACTCATACGTGTACTTCCAAATGAAGTGGAACAAGTGTACTGAAGAAGCTGCTTCCTCCTCCTATACCGTGACGAGATTTTAATTTCATAATTCAAACCCGTGTTAATATGGTGACTGCCCCGAGAGTTTGTGGTGGCGCTCCATATTCACAGCACGTCGCGTCGTCCCTAGGGCCATAATTAATAATCGTTGTTGGAAAATGTTCGACGATGTACATACCATTTATGCAGATTTGCATAAATCATTACTCGCAATGCGTTTTCCTTGCCACTTTGTGTACGCTGTCCGCTGATGGCCGGTGGGAGAGCAAGTGCTCCAGATTTTCTCTCGAAGACAAGAAAAGCTGAAGCAATTCTTTGAGAATGCGATGATATCGAAACAGAAGCCAGTTCGGTTTAGTATTGAGTTATCAGGAGGCAATTGATAGGCAAAAGGATGCACTAAATTGTTCGTAGTTTGGAACAGTGGGCGTAGGTAAAAGAATTTTATGCAACGCAAGTTTTGCATTAAGTGGAGTCATGCTCTTAGTAAAATATATTGATCTGTAAGAAATGGTTTACACACAGTGTTGTAAAATGTTTTTTGTAGTAGAGGAGTGAAGACACTCCCTTGGTTTAAGCATAATTTGACTTGAAATTCTTAAAGGGGGGCTAGGGTTTTGTTGATTGTCCTGGCAGTAGGTTAATTAAGGTAGAAAAAGCCATAAAAATATATTTTATATTTATTGATTATTCTATGTATTTAGGAAAAAAGAAATTTTTTTTAATCACTTTTTTCGTTTATAAACTTTAGACGCGTTTTCTCAAAACTATTTTTTCAAAGTCCGTATTCACTGTCATTTCAAAACTACTTGACCGACTCATTTCAAGCTTTATACACATTTTTCATATATAAAATACCTCCCCCAACGTTAAGTAAAAATTTTTTTACATCAAAGGAATTTTCTACCCCCAAAATGACGGAATTTTCAGTGGAAATTAACTGTTTACTCTCTAAATGGCCGCCAAAAATTTTTTAATGGAAAAAAAATTATCAAAAAACGTTGGGTGGAAGATTTGGTCATAATTTGACTAATTTTTCTTGGTTATTTATTTTCAAATAATTTCCAGCCGAGTTATGGTAACACCGTAAATTGTTTGTTTCTCAAGACGTTCTGGGGGAAGCTCTGTAGCCGGCTTTGGCTTCAATATTTCTGCATGAAAAAATTACCCTATATTGTCGAAAGTATGCTCAATAATGTACGGAAGGTCCAATTAAAATTACACAATCCATATTTAAGAAAACAATTCGCAAAAAAAATAATTTTTTTACCTTAAAACCCAGTATATTTAGAGACTTAATCTGTACCAAGCCATGCTTGTTTTTAGAATCCCTGCAAAAGTCGTACGACTATGCAGCATGACTTTTTAGAATACACGTTGCTCCGTCAAAGTCAGTAAGAAGCACACAGAGTTCTTTGATATCGAAAAAGGCTTTCGACAAGGCGAAACACTGCCATCTTGAAAAGATGGTAAAAAACTCCAAAATCAACACCAGAGGACTTATATTTGAAAATTCTGTACAATTACTAGCTTACGCAGACGTTTTTGGCGTCATAAGAAGAAGCAAGAGTGATGTCATAGGTGCTTTTTCAAATCTTCAACTCGACGGGTTTTTGAAAATACATTGCAGAGAAGTCTCGGAAGGGGAAGACTTCGTTATTAGGTGGCGCTATCAAGTAGAAGAAGTCTTCAGCCGAGAAAAAGTGTAAAGCATGAGAGATAATTGAATCGAGAAATCGAAACTGTTGGCGAATGGTGGTGGTTGTGGCCCAGTTTCATCCCGGACTGTCCCATCTAAGAAAATTAGGTTTCATTTCAACGTTATTTAGCCAATTATTTTTTCTGTCCGCTAAAAAATTTTTTTCTGATTTTCTTCAAAATTTTCTTTATTCCAATACCTTTTTTTTAGTATAACACTAAGGGTCAGCTTTAGCTACAATGTTTTTCTTAACTTTTGTTCATCACTTCATATCCTTTTCTCAATCATATATACAATGGTCATATCTCTATCCTTTTAACTTTATCTGATCGAAAATTCCAACTAAAGAACGGAAGCTTGGTCGATTTTTAGTTGAAATTTTCGAAATGTGTGAGGATGATCTTTTTGACGGGTTTTTGTTGAGAAGTTTTTTTCGGACCGACTCTCTCTCCTTACATACCATTCTCAATAAGTGGTCCAATCTACAATTCGACTGAGAGTATACCATATAGCCTTCGTATTTGTTGCTTAAGGTTTTTCTTCAATATCTTTAAAAGCTCCTGAGCTAAAATATCAACTTGTCGACAGATGCAAATAACTCCAGGTATCCAGGTCAGACTTGTAAAGTATGGTCGTAGTGGAGTTACCAAAACCACTCCTAAACCACTCTCAGAGAAGAAGATGAAAATTTTTAAGATACAACTATAATCGCACTGAACTTGCAAGACTTAGGTATCAAACTGAAAATTTAACTCTCTGTAGACTTTACTTTACCATTTGTTTTCTTTGATTTGGCTTTTCCTAGATATGTTTTGAGAAAACGACAAATTGAGAGGACTTCGGTGTTGTTTGTGATAGTCTATGATATGCAATTGATGAGCAACTCGATTATTCCCACTGTTTCAACGCTCCGGTCAAACCCAAAAATGTTTATGACGCTTCCTTTTGTTTCAAGAGGACATCTCTTGTCTCCTTCTCAATTCTGAAATTTCATAGCTCGTTAGAACATTTTTGACGCCATTCCAAATTTCCCAATCTTTCGCATGAGTTTGCTCTGACCTGCCGCATTCTGCCACTTTTTGCGTCCAAATTCACATTTTTAATTATAGTGCTTTTGCTTAGCAGCACCTAGATACCCTTGACATAATTGTTGGCATGTCTGCCTGTTACGTGAGAATCCGAGGTTCGGAACCCAGAAACATATTGTTTTCCACAGGCACCTCGAGGAATTGGAAAGCCCTCCGAGAGCAATCATACTGCGATGAAAAGATTTGTTTCTATCATAGCCGTTCGTAATCGGCATAAGACTGTAGATCCTTGAAATCCGTTACGTCTTGAGTTTCCCGGAGCTTTGTTGCGAGACTTCATTTATTTATATATGAGGGGTATAGAGGTATAGAAGCAAAGGTGACTATCTCATTGTTTTCCTGGATTGTCATCTAGTTGTTGGGTTTCAAAGCATTCGATCGGTCAATGTCCACTGGAGATTGTCACTTGATTTGACAGATATACAGGTTCATATTCTCAAAAGCCCTTCATATCTAGCTCCTCGATGCATTGCTAAGTAGAATACCTGGTCTTAAAAAGAAGGCAATTTGTATTTAAAAACAATTTTAGAAAAATCCTTGAGGTACCTACTTTTCCAGCTTAGCCTTTGGAACCAAAAGCTTTTTATGTTGACAAACAAGAGCTCAGTATGATATACTCGTACAGTTTTTGACTTTTAAGTTTGGGCCTTAAGGTATATGTTGAATGGGAGCATTAGATGCTAGTGTTTTTGAATCTATAGATAGAAAAATGTGAGATCAGAATCAATGGTCACTTCAAATTTTCATATTGTTTCATTTAACACCAACATACTCTTCTCAGTAAAGAAGATTAGTTATTGAAATTAATCATTGAAGTTACAATTTTCGAAAACTTTTTACTTGTTACCCAAATGCGCATTTTGTAATTTATTATCTTTTAAAACGTCTTTAAAAATAACAACCTCAAAACAACACAAATCTTCTCGTCGAACAGGCTTAAATTGTTAGAATTAACACCTCTCTCCAATTTATCGGCATCCTAAATCAACATCATCCCAAGGTCGATTCTATTAAGTATTAAAAAATGTCGGTCTGTCATAAAAGAGTCATAAAATGCGGTAGTATGGCAGTAAAAAAACACCACACTAAAAACCAAAAAAGAAAAAAGACAACCTCCTCCATCACTTCCATCTGATTCCTGCGAATTAAAACTCAAGCTAAATTGGTGGAATTTCACTAGCACCACCTTACCTTCACCCTCGAGAATGTCTCTTTCGAACGACTCTTCCTTCGTGAACAATCAAGCATGAAATGATAATCTCCAATCGGACTCTTATCGCTGTAATTAATAACCGCATAGCATCCATAAAGTGGAATTTAAGATGTCGATGTGGGTTTTTATTTTGTTTTCAAAGTATTTCCATTTGTTCGTCTTGATTGCGCTCTCTTCGATCTCCTTATCCTGTCTGATTCGAAATTTCTGTCTTTTGTGGCAATTGTAATGGTGCAGATTTTGAACGACAAATTTCCCAGGGCAAAGTTTGAGATGGCTTAACACTCGAAAATAAATTAGACTCAGGAAAGGGAATAGAGCTTGAATTTGAACTTGGTATTTGATGACTTATGGATGACGCCTAGTAGGTGCTTGTTTTTATAGCTCCTTTAATGTGTTTGAATACTTTTTCGTCGTATGTGTAAAAATCTTAATCAGTGTGACCATTTTGATTGTTTGAAAAGTAAAAAGAAAAGGATAACGCAATTTTCTTCTGGCTCCCAAAGAAGAATTTTCGGTGTTAGATTAACATATTTTTGACAGAAAAAAGTAAACGCAAAAAGAAAACTTTGGCACCAATTTAAAATTTAACTAAATTGGTACAAAAGTGAACACAAGTGTCATGTATGTAAGTGATGATCTTACAACAAAAAAAATGTCCAAACTAACTCAATTGAAGTCGGAGTATCCGAATATTTGACTTAACATTCGAAATACAACCTCAGAACTAAATAAATTCTTGTTCGTGGACAAAATAACTCAACCGTTATTTGGACATCATGAAACCAGCCTCTTACAAGCCCTGTTTTGACAATTTCATGTTTTCATTTGAGGACTCCTGGCCACTCCACAAATGTCCCAAGAAAATTAAGCGACATTCTTGTTCCATGCCCAGGATAAACACGATGCGGCAGCGGCACTCAAAACTCAAACAATAGAAAATCGGATTTCATTCGTGCTCACCTTGGCACACAAAAAATGATAAAATGAAAAAATTGTTACCTTGGACAGATGGAAACGAGGGTGTTTGACTTTGGCTTGCGTCCGAAGTGTGTCTGTCTACATCTGCGTGTGTGCTTTGTATTCGTAAATTAACGATCGGGACCTCAGAAGGAGGGCGGAATGTCGAATAAATGATTAATAAATTATGCGATAAATGACAATTCGGTTTTGGTTAATACGCTGTCCAAGGTGACATTGGAATTGGCTTTGACATGCGGAGGGAATTTCGTGGCATGCGGAATTTATGTATGATGACCAACAATAGAAGGATTCAAAAATTAATAATTAGGCTCTAACACGATACTTTAGATAGCTTAAGTGATTTTAAAAGTGAAATATGTTTGATGGGGCTACTGATTATTATTTATTGCTACTTCTTCTCTATTGCTTTGATATTCGAACGTTACACTCGTATTAATGACTAAGATAAAAACCTTTTTTAAAAAGGTTTCAATTTAATGAATTTTTCTTCTTTTTTGCATTTTTCGGTCTAAAGGTCGCAGAACACAGCTCCAAATTTTCTTCATTTCATTGCACTGTTTAATCTTATTTGAACGTAAAGGTTACCAAAAACAAAAGCAGTTGCTCAAAAGCTTGTGATTATTTGAAAATAACACATCTGACTCTTATGTTTAGCCACTTCCTGATCAACGAGGACATTATAAAGGTTTTGGTTTCATTGGAAGTGTTTAGCAATTCAATGCCCAATGTCTACTTTTACTTATTGTTTCACTTCTTTCTGAAGCAGTAACCTCGTATATTATGTTTGTACGAAGTACATGTGTACATACATACATTCCAAGCATTTTAAAAAAGATTCATGAAACACGTCATACCTACAAGCTGTTGTAAGTGGCCATAGTAATTTTATTCCATTGCAACTTTGTTGCGAAATTTATGTGATGTTGGCGCTTGAATTTGTCTAATTAGTGGATATGAAGTGAATTAGCATTATCTGCAAATAAATAAGCTCACACGTGTTATGAAGGTGTTTTACTTTCTGACAGTCGTTCATTAACGTGCTGAACTGAACTGAACTTAGAGTGATTCATGGTTCTACTTTTTGAATACACTTGAAGCATTTCAACTTTGGCTCGGAAAACTAATGTAAGTAAAGGGGTAATCATATCGTTTAACCGGCTTCTAATCACACACGCAGTTAACGTTCATAAAGGATAAAAATTATTTTACTCAAAGATATTATTTCGTTCTAATAGTCAAAGAATATTTGAAATCATTTTAAAACTCTACTGTCAGCTGACGAGGTCCTTCATACTTTTGACTACTCATTACCTTACTTAGCGGTTGCTGAACTAGACGTGGATATTTCGCTTTACGAATTGGAAGCAACACTACATAAGATGAAGAACAATAAGGCTCCAGGCATAGACGGTATTCCAGCTGAGTTCTATAAAAATAGTACTACCGACTTCAAAACTCATCTCGTTACTTTTTTCAATAGATTGTACAAAGATGCGTGTGTACCTAGCAGTTTTAATTCAGCCATGATTTTCGTTATCTTTAAATAAATTCTGCAAATGTTGCAGAAAATGATCGAGGCTTTTCGATTTATGTTTGCTGACAACCCATTTTCATTGCAGTTGCGAATAAACAGACTCAACTCTTCTTGTGAGACCTGGGGTTTGCATATCAATACAGAAAAAACTAAAATTATTATATTTTTGAATCGAGAAGCACTAGAAGACTTCCAGAGGTCCCTTAATTCCACCCGCATTGAGGTTGTGCAGGAGTGTAAGTATTTGGGAGTTCTATTGACTTACAATCTAAGCTTTGCAAAACACTCTAATGAGAAAAGCAATCAAGCTAAACCATCCCTAAATATGATGTGGACAAAGTTTTTTTCCAACCAAAGTATTGATTTGACGTCCGAATACCGAGTCTTTGATTCAACGGTTAATGTGCAGGTATGTGCTATGGTGTACAAGTGTTTGAATATATTAAAATGGTAGCTTTCGAAAGTCTACAAAGACGTTTCTTTAAACGCTTATTTCGGCTACCAAACCCAACACTAAATTATGCAATATATGTAGAGTCCGGTATAACACCTATATACATACAAAACCTTAAAGCTAACGCAGACTTCATTATTAAAGTAATGAAAAGAAATGATACGTGTCTACACACAATAATTTTGGAAAAATTGCTTCATACCAATGCTTCTCCTTTCAGGGAATGGAATGAGCTAGCACTTTGCCATGACTCTTCCCTATGTTTGCCAGAATTTAACGTTGATGATTGGCAAGTTCAGTTTGCAGATGTGATCGCAAAAATTGACCATAAAATTCTTATAGAAAATCTCTCTTGAGCAAATTCGTCTCCATCCAGAAATATCTACAAGCAGTTAAATCACCAAATAACATCCGATGCAAGTTATTTCCGAAGAGAATATTCAGCTGTAGAAATAAGGACCATTTTTAGAGCTAGAGTTGGAATTTAACATCTTAACTACATACCATATCGAGATGATCTACCGCAAAATTGTAATCTATGTAACATGTATTCCTTCCAGCGTTTCAAGCAGGAACGCGGTAAAGCTCATGGGTCTAAGGCTCTTGGTGAGTGAATAGTTTTGCTAAACAAGTTTTGGTATGAAAGCGACTTCAACACTTTGTAACTGAATATACACTGGAGCTAAATATTTTTCAAAGTAGGTAGCAAAAGGTTTATACTTTCATGCTGCATAGCTGTCAGTGCCAGGTGGCTTGAAGCTGTCAAAAGATGCCACGACATATTTGAAAGCGATGGCGTGTACCAGCTGCGTCGAGTGGAACAACATAAGTGGGTGACTAAATTGACAGTAAATTTTTTTACCATCAGTTTTTTTTGAATTCCCCCTTCTAGCTTAGAAAATCTAGACTCATTCAGTAGGTGCTTTAACGTCACTATTGCCGTAAACAACTTTGAACTTTATTTCTCCCTTCAAAAACCAACTTTTCAAGCCAGTCTAGAGACCGACAGCTAAAAGAAGGAAACCCGCATTGATCCCGGTATCTTCAACGGAAATTTTTTTCTTAATCTTGGTCATCTAGGCCGAAATCTTTGCCGTAAATAAACGTGGAAGAAAAATAAACCGAATACAAAAAAAGCTTCCCTTAAAGCATTCAGCTTTTCTATGATGAGATCCACACTAAGTAATAATTTAATGATCAGTTGTCCTTGGATTCCAGCAAACCAGGCTTATGACTGATGATGGCAATGAGAGATCATAATGAGTTATTGATCCTTGGTCGCCCTTTTCGTCTGTGATAAAAAAGTGTATCAGTAGTGCAGTCAATGAAGCGAAAAATAGGGCCTTACCTCCGAATTTTTTTTACTGTGAACCGATTTGCATGAAATTTTGGAATTAAGCTCATCTTACCCTTAACTTCAAAAGTGAAAATGATTTGAACACCACCACCACCCTGGGGGTGGTTGCCACCCCTTTTCGGGGTCGAATTTTTTTTTTCAAAATAACCTCGGATATCGATAAAAGGCCTAATTTTAAGCAAAAAATCAAATATAAAGTTTTTCATTAAGTTCATTACGGCGGTGTTCAAATCATTTTCACTTTTGAAGTTAAGGGTAAGATGAGCCTAATTCCAAAATTTCATGCAAATCGGTTCAAAATTCGGATCTAAAATGCTTCATTGACTGCACTACAGCCAGAAAACTAGTAACATAAACCTCGAGACGACGATATAGTTGTAGGACGAAAAGCCCAAACGCAAATGGGCAAGTGCAAAGCTTTAATAAGCACAACATCCAAACAGCGAACAAAAAAAACCCTTTAGAAAAACAACTGTGGACTTAAAAACTAAAAATTAAATTGACGCTTCAAATACACTTTCCTATCCAGCGTAGAATATCCCAACAAAAATATCAAATAGAAAATAAAAAAAAAGCTAACTACCCACGCGCGCCATCCTTAATGGCACCGGATGGACAGCAAGAAGAGCCCACCACGTAACATTTCACCTTCAAGAATACAATTTAACTGTTTTTTCGTCATTTCATTTGCCACTGGAGGAAATCCCGGCGCTTGTGAGTCATTAGTCTTATCGTTTTATTTGTGCCAGTCAGCAAGAGTCTTTTTGTGTCTACTGCAGGCTTTGATATACAATGGCATATGGCACTGGGCTTCGGAGAACAGAGGGCGGATTGGCGCAATACAACATCGATTTGGCAAAATTAAATCTTTTTATTTCCCAATCACACTACCAGAGAGGTTGGTCATGGACTCATGGTCTCTTGGTTTTTTACAAAAAACCATTTGTATAAGTAGAGGAATGCCCAGAGTTACTTCTTGGCTGCTACCTACGCATCGTGTGGTGCTACCAACATGACACTATACGTTGACAAGAACACTAATAAGTCTTCTTACTCTAATAGCTTCGACTTTTCGAGCAAATGCTGAGGCAGAATAGTATAGTTATAGCTTCTTGCTGTTTAATACACACTGGTAGCTGTTTAGACTTTTAAGGAACTTATATATAGTATTTTGTGGCTGCATTAAAGGTCAAAGGTGTTGCGACTACAGACTCGCTTAGAATTGCAGACATTGTTTTTGTTTGTCGTAGATCATTGTCGGCAGAAGGAGCTCAGCTTGTTGAGGTGTGGGCTTGGGAGAATTTGTACGCAAGCTCTGAGCACATATCCATTTTTTTCTTTCTAACATTTTTAATACAATGGTCTTATGTAGATTGTATCTCTTTGAATCATATATTTAGTTTCGTGAAGTAAGAAATGGTTTCCTCCCTCAGTCTGACCCCAGGAGCCTACAACTTGACCGACTTTAAATATGGTCTATGTCTGGTTAAAATCATTAACCCAATCGTATCAAATGTTGACCATCAGAGTAAGCTAATTATACTCTCTTTAAAGGCTACAGTGCTACTGGACACAGCTCAACCTCCTTTTATCACCACCGCGCATGATTAATTTTTGCATCCCATTCTGCATTCACCTGTCCATGGTTTATTGTTGGGACTGTATGTTATCATAGAGTATGTGGTACCACGACTTCCATAATGCTTACCTTCGATTTTATACTCCTGCTTGCCACACGGTCCTAAGTGATTAACTTGTGCAGCATTCTTTACACTGCCGATGCTTTAGCACGTCTTGGTCCACGTTCAGCTTGGTCAATATAGGGGCTGTCACAAGTGGAAAAGTTGTTGTTTTTAGTTAACCACTTGACTTCAAGCGAGATAAGAGCTAACTACATAGCTGGACAAATCGACTACGTGTACAGTCGAACGCCATCGGCCATCAGCCAACAGCCAAACAGTAGCAGTGAAGCAATAGTTGCGGTATCTTTTCCAATGGAATTTATGTGCCTCTGGAGAATTTTAAATTAAATTCCGAGGAGTCTTTTATTTATGCCGTAACGTCACTTTTGATACCCAAAGTTATTCAAATCTATGCAAGGCAGCTAGATCCTTTTTTTATCAAAATGAAGCTGTAGTAGGACTGCCCTTTTGAAAAGTATACTGCAGATAACAAAGTCTCTATGTGAGGGCTTTGGCCTGTTTCTACTTCTGAGAAAAAGTTCACATGGAAGTGTTTGTCTCTCAACAACAAAACCAACGACCTTGAAAGTGTTTATATAACTGCAACTTCCTAACAAAGACTAAAACCTGCCACAACCTCAAAACGCCATAAATTCAATAACTTCTCGTAAATTTGATTTTGACTTCCACACTTTACCTCCTCAATCCCCTCTCTACCTCACTCTAATACAAAGTTGCTAACGAGGATAAGGTAAGGTTCCAATGTTGGCGGCATAAAGAAAAAATAATGCCATTTGGTACCATAAGGTCAAAAATGTGAATGTGAATTGGGGGGAGGTCGATAATGCGGCACTGCAGTAGCCACAAACGCTTGGTAGATTTCTAAAGTTGAGACCCTGAAACATGCCTGGTTTTCAATCAATTTTGTGGAGAACGTTCATAAAGCAAGAGGGTGGACAGATTTATTTGTGTTCAGAGATCACTGATCAGCTATCATAAAAGAAGTTTTGTTCGCATAGAAAATTGGCGAGATAATAGCTTTTCATTTATTTTTATTTGTAAAATGGTTTATGCATTTATGCACTTGTTCAATTGAGAGTATTTATCTCTCCAGTTGCCTTTATTGTTGGACACTTATATAGTCACCATTGATTGTTGCTTATTATGTACGATACGCTTAGTAATATTTCTTGGGATTGTAGATAGAGATACGGGTTTTGTCAAGTTCCATACACCCGAGCTGCTTATCAGAGTGGTAAGCTTTTAAACATTTCTTTGTTAAATATGACAAACAAACATTACAAATAAAATGATTGATGCACGAACTTGCGATGGCGTGCTAATATGAAATCTAAATATTAAGGCTGAGTACAAGGTTTTAGTATTAGTATTCGCAGGTGCAGGGTTGTGGTTTTCAATTTGGAAAAACTTTTTCAGAGTTGGCCTTTTTACAGCTATATCACTTGATTTATGCTTAGTTTGGTTTGCTATTTTGTCGTGGAAGAATGGAAGAGCTTTAAAGGCTGTGAGATGCCTCCAAGATAAGGTGATTTAACATCGCTGGTCTATTTTTTGCAGGGTTATGTGAATTCACTTACCAACGCAGACAAGTCGAGACGATTGACGGCTTGGAATAGAAAATTCTCCGCGTTTTTGTTGACAAATGGCCACAAATACTGCAAAAAGCTGTTGAAAACTTGGCCTCTCAGCAGGAATTTATTCGAGTCAGTCGCAGCCCAACATCAGCTTTAACCTGTAAAAAAAAGTCAAATTTTTGGCTGTGACATTAAATTATATGCGTCTTATTTATTTTCATCATACATCCAAAAAAAACCTTTCATAATGAATTTCTTATGTTTCAGCACATTTCGCTTCTTATCATTTAACTTCCCTTTGAGCTGAAGATCATTTTTTGAATGCCTATACACATCTGACCAAATAATTACGGCAGAGCTATGTCGGTTATAAACTTATCTGGTACGGCAAAATATCTCGGAATTGTCCTTGATCGTAAACTTAACTGGAAAATTTAAAAGAAAGAGAAAGGAAAGCTCAAATCGCTTTCTACACTTGTAGTAGAATTTTTGGGAAAAAATGGGGACCTGGTCCCAAAACCATTCACTGGATGTATACATCCATAATAAGACCAATCCTCACATATGCCTGTCTAGTCTGGTGGCCATCATTAGAAAAGGCTTCAAACCTTAAGACCATGACCAAAATTCAAAGGCTTGCATGCATTGGCTCAACTAGTGCCATGAGAACAACACCAACTGCAGCTCTGGAAACCTTCCTGTCGCTAGCCCCCCTAGATCTTTTTACTAAGGAGATGGCGGCCAAAAGCGCACTGCGACTCAAACAATGCAACAATTGGAAAACAGGCATATCAGATACAGACATAGACATTCAAACAGACTATACCCCCCCGCATATTGACTTCAATCCAGTGGCCCTAACAGTCTTTCCGACAAGAGAAAGCTGGGAGGAAAACAGGGTTATAAAAGAAAATCACATTTCCGTCTTCACAGATGGTTCCAAAACGGACGAAGGGGTAGGGTCAGGTATCTTCTCAGACTACCCCACCATGAATAGATCAATAAAGCTTCCCGACTTCTGCAGTGTCTTTCAGGCAGAAGTACTTGCAGTGTGCGAAGCCGCGAAGCACTTAGCTACGCAAAACCTGATCAACAAAAATGTTGACTTCTTTATAGACAGTCAAGCGGCCATTAAAGCTATCTCATCCATTATCACAAAATCCAGACTAGTAGACAGCTGTCGCAGTAACCTAAGACTGCTCAGCGAAACAAACACAGTTAGTTTAACCTGGGTTCCAGGACATCGTGACATAATTGGTAATGAAATGGCGGATAAGCTGGCTAAAATCGGGTCAGCACTCGAATCCAGCGAAACGAACACCTCAGTTCTAAGGCCACTTGAGCAAGAAAAAAACAGAATCAAACACAATTTTCTAAAAACCGCCAATGACAGGTGGTCATCTTTAGAAACATGCCGAGTCTCTAGAAACCTTTGGCCAGATATTTCCAAGAAAAAAACAGAATTTCTACTTCAGCTAAGCAGACCTCGGCTCTCTCTGTTGATTGGCATTCTCACGGGACACAACTCGTTGGGTACCCACATGATGAGAATGGGCATTAGCACATCCGACTTATGTAGAGGATGCCAAGATGAGGAGGCAGAGGAGGGATCATTCCACTTCCTCTGTGAGTGTCCTAGCTTGGCCCACACTCGGAAAAAACCCTCGGAGAATACTTTTTCGACGAACTGGGCGACATCTCAAGTCTCCCACTGAGCAACGTCCTGAAATTTACTCAGGGCTCCAAATGGTTCAGTGGGAGTTCCCTACCACAATAACCATTTACCTTTCCAATCCTCCCATTTCCTCATCCTCTGATTTCCCGCGGAGCACAATGGATCCTTGAGATCCGAGTGAGGTGTTGCCACTTGTGGCTGCACCCCCCATTCAACCTAACCTAACCTATGTCGGTCAGCTTTAAAGTTTTAAATTTAGCCGCACTTTGGCTTAGTAAAATACTGAGAACCGGATTCGGGACAAGTGACCAAGCAAAGCAAACAGTGGGTGTGGTGATTGTTATGATTCTACACGTGTTCCACTACTTCAAGGCTTTTGGTAGAGTAGATCATAATTCGCTTTTCCAGAAACTGTATCATATTGAGAATTAGTAAGAAACCGGGACTTCTAATCTATCATTGCTTATGCTATCATCACCAAAAAATATTTCAGCACCAAGTTTCTGCCACCTAATTAAGAAAAAACAAGGAGAAATTTAGAAGACGAGCCAGCAATATACTTGTGTCACTACACTGCATTTCTACCACTTGATTTGAAAAAAGCGACGATTAAGTGCAGAGGACGAGGTGCACAGTGACCTCATATTATGTTCTGCTAGCTCTGAGCGGAAAGAAGTTTCGCACAAAAGCTCATACCAGGCAACCAATATTAAAGCATAGAGAATCATAACCGCATTCAAAGAATCTTTTTCGGTTACAGGTTTCATGTCTTGGTAGCAAATTCAACTTGTTTGCTCGGAACGAGATCTTGACACCTCTTAAAACGCAAGCTGGTTCATCACAGCCATAGTTTTCTTTTTCTTTTGGAGAGAGCAATTTTGGGCTTGACTTTTCGAAAAGTTTCTTGTTACAGTTGTCAGTTGAATTAAGGGCAGCCTCTGGTCTGGAGGGTCAAAGTGCGATACTTGATCAAACAGAAATCACAGCGAAACCTTCGGCAAATGAATAGATGTAGACTAAATATTAGCCAACATGTGCTACAGTAAAGGTAATAAAATAACACTTCATAACTTAAACTGTGAGTTATGAACCAAAAACATAAGATTCCCTTTATTCCACACTGGTCTTGAAGCCATGAATAGCAAAAAAGTAGTTGATCTTGCATTTCTAACCTGTTTTTGTAACTTCAATTAATTCAGAGCTGAACATGCTCTTTGAGAACTGAATAAGGACAGCACAAGAGAAAACTGGATATCTTCTTATGATGTCTCCTATAGACTTTGGATCACCCCATGGTAAAGCCAAAAACACCCTATCTCTCAACCTCAAAAAATTAGTGCCTACTGAAAATTCACTCAATAAATTCTCATTAATTTTTGATTATAATTTTTTCCAAAAATTCTTCTTAACTCATTCAACCAAAATCTAAGACCTCTTCTTCGTATTGAAACTGTCCCACTAAACAGCAGCACATATAAATCAGTTTTATTATCACTTTTCATCATTTGAGTTCACTATTACAACCATAGCAGCAGTCGAAAAACAAAACAACCCGAAAGGAGAGAACTCATTGCAATCGTAAATCTGAAATTTGATTCCAACACCGAAGTTTGTTTTTATCTTCACGAAAGAGCAGTATACCCGGGACCGACTGCAATAGCAGTTCTTTACCGTTGTGTAATTCGTAATTCGACCTGGAAATGAAAAAGAATTATCTCAGCGATTGGTATCTCACTCAATTGGCCAACTTAATTGACGTTGTGGCCAGCTTCCACATGTATCGTTGGATAAACCACGAGTTGGTGGAATCGTTAAGCTCCAATTCGATGTTTAATTTGTGCAAGGCTCCCCTTCCACAAGCCGACAGACGACAGAAGACCGACGCGAATATACAAAATCGTCTTAGACAACCAAAAATCATTTCACCACTTCATTCGCATGTCGATGGCTTTAAACACTTAAGCGAAGCCTCGAACCTTAATCCGATAAACGCATCCGCTATTATCTGTTTTACAAGTGTGCTTGTGGGTCTTAAATTAATTGCACACAGCATCGACCCATAAACTCCACACACGCAAAAAAAACAACAGTAAAAAAAAAAAAACTAATAAACACTGTGTCCTTTAGTTTGGGGGTTCGTATTCGATCTTAAGTTAAGCAAGTGGTGGCCGCAGCACTATCCACGCTCAATTCCAGTCTGCCATAATCTAAGCACTCATATCTACATTATTGACTGTACTAAGAGTTTATTGAATGGAGGAGTCGTAGTCGTTGTCTACTGGTCGGTCATATCGAACGACGACGTTCATAAAAATTCCAGCGCACTAAATACCGACATTCTGCACTCGCACATGGCCCGGAGAACACAGATCCATGTTTAATCCGTGTAAATAAACCAAATTGGTCACGACTTCGATATTTTGCTTAAAAACACAACACGAAACGCAAAACCGATGGAACGCGATGCTTTTCGCTTTCGGATGGGATTGCTCGTTTGTTTCGGATTGGTTCGGTAACGTGCGGTGCGGCGTTTTTTCTTTTAACCGGAGTGTGTTGCATGAGAATCCCTGTTGGTGAGACCCCTGGATGGGGGCACTTTGGTTCGGCTAAGACATACTTTGACTATGTCAAATCGAATTGGGCGATGCAAGATTGGAAATCACTTTTCCTCTCGTTACTCTGCAGAATGAGGTGGAAATTTTTATACAGTGTGGAAAGCATGAGAAGAGACACGTTTTTTTTTTGTTGAACTCTCAAGAGAGAAAAAGTTATTTATGAACAATTTTTTATTAAATGAAAAATTAATAAACAATTAAAAATCACGTGGAAAAGCTCAACTATAAGACTCATTATTATTTTATTTTTGGTTTGAATTGTGACCGCATGAGATCATTATATGAGGTAAATGGATTAGCTCAGTGAACGAGCTCAGTGAATGAGACACTTAAGGAAACCTATTTTATAATCTACTCAAATGAGATTACCTTATAAGTTAATCGATAAATTTAATTGGATTTCCTAACCGAATATATATTTGAATGAGTTCGTCAAAATATTCTAATTTAATGAGCTCATTGAATGAGATTGTTGAATAACTCATCCAATAACTGATCTCTTGATCTTTCAAGTCTTTACGACTTTTTTTGATAAAGAACAAAATAAATAAGCTTTTTGATAGAGCTTATGATGGTCATTTTGAAAGAGCGAATTGAGTAAGCTCATTGAAAGATCTCACTGATTGAATTCACCGAATTTGTCGAATAACTCACCTAAGGAACTAATTAAATAAGCTATTTGAATGAAGTATTTGAAAAGCTAATCGAAAGAGCTATTTATATGGCCTTTCCGATGGAACTAATTTAACGAGCTCATCGAAGAGTCAATGTGAATCTTATTGAAAGATCGAATTGAATGAAATCATCGAAAAACTTATTGAACTAATTGAACGAGCTTATTGAATAAGCCAATCGTTAAATATAATTGGATGTCCTTTCTTTGAATAGCTTTCCAAGCTAATTTAGTAAGTTCATTGAAAGATTGCAGGATCAAATTGAATAAACTAGTTAAATGACATCATTGAAGAAACTTGTTGAATGATATCGTCGAAGAACTCTGCAACAATTATTCATTGATCATAAGAAACCTGGAGTAACCTGTGACACAGCCTGTTGAATGAACTGTGCCAGAAAAGACGTCAGAAGGTAGGAAACTCTGGCCATCGAATTTTAGTATAATTCGCTCAGCTGACCATTCAATTGAGCTTCTCTCAGACTTCAACTTCAAATTTCAATACACGAAGCTACATGAACGGTAATGCGATATCTATAAACGTGCAGTCTGTCCAAGATAGCTAATGTCTTGTAAAATGGTAGCTAATAGTTTGTTGTATACTCATAATGGAGGTCAAAACAAATCACCAAGAGAGATTGTCTCAATTCCTTCCATAAGTTTATGTCTTTCTCAGTAAGTACACGAACCTATATCAAATTACATCACCGAAGTCCACACTTACAGAGTCAATATCACCTTTCAACTTCCAATTACCATCCTAAGAAATCGAAATCGAAAGTCTCTGAGCTGTAAAAGAGACACACTTAGCCAGCGAGTGTATGGTAAGCATTATGCATTTTCAGAGGCTTTTTGTAGTTATATTTCCCCACAGGCACCCCCTTTTCCATTCCTCGGATGTTTATTGAGCGAATGATTTATTTCATTGCATCAGGTGCAAAAGTCAATAAGAGTTGGCAAAAATTTGAATTATAATTCCCGCCGAAAATGGAAATGCTATATTATAGAGTGTGCGACGCGGCGCGCGGCTGCCACCTCGTCGATCGGCTCTTGGCAGAATATACCATTCGCCATTCCCAAGCTTTTAGAGCGTGTGCATACAACTGTCACCCAGTTGGCGCGACTCTGGAGGTCAACAGAGCAGAAGTGAACTTTGTGGCGAGGATTGAATAGTTTTCGTGTATAATTTTGAATGCCTTCACTTTTGCAGATATTGTGAGGCCGCTGGCAGAGCCGCGCCGCCCGCCGCCGCCGCCGCCGCCGCCGCGTAACAGCATTTTTAGAATTGAGGAACCTTTTCCATGATAGTCTTGTACTTGCGGAAGCCCATTGTAATGATAGGGAAATCGTTATACTGCCTGTTGTAATGGAAGTGTTTTCATTTTGGAACAATTTTCCACAGTTGTGTGTCGCCCGGGTCTTCTCACGACCGGCCAAATTTAAATAGCGTTTAAGTACACTAGCGGTAGTTGAATTTTCGCTGATAGAAGTAAATATCTCTCTTTCGGTCGTCAGTGCTCATACATTCCGTTTGCGATTCAATAATCGATTCGCAGTGGTGTATTATAACTGCCTGAGCATACTCTGCAGTGTATATACAAAGTTCTGTGGAGACAACAATGCAATCTTGTGATCGCGCAGTGAGTGCGAATTTTCACGGTACGATGGAGCTTGTAGTCATATAGCTATGGGTTCCAAATAAATTTGCGCGACATTTCACGATTGTCACAGAACGGAATTCGTTGACACCTACGCAATGAGCGGGAATTGTTTCCTTTCGACAAATCTGCGAGCATATTAGGATGATTTAAATTGAAAGATAGTAAGGCTCATGGCCGACTCTTGACGCTTTTCGTATTTTGGTGTGAATATCAGTGAGCGACTAATATGGGTAATGGGTTGAAAAGTCATGAACAGAAATCGAGTTGGGAAACACATGTATTATGGGCTGCGCAGTTTGGATTTGTGCAGCTGGTTAGTACAGTGTGTTGTGGTTGTGAACGTGTTTCAAGCTGTACGAATGTACAATGTTTCTTACATATGTTTAAATGAAATGTCAATTAGAATAATTAATCGAACAATACCTACTTAAATTTCAAATACAATCCACAAACAATTGATGTCAAACCAAATGTAAACATAAAACATAGAATTTGTTCTTTTTGACCTCTGAATTATATACAAGGAAAATACAAACCGATTATAACGATAACTGAGTGGACGTGTTTCCTTTTTCTTTCTAAGAAAGTTTTTACAAGTTATTTTTTTCCCTAGTTATTTTACAAGTTAAAACAAACCTAGTCAGATCACAAGCTGATTTTACATGATTCAATTTAAAGCAAAATTCTTTAAAAACAGGGGAGTATGAAGTTGGAGGCCTTTAAGAAATACAACTAAAAATAATTGCATGAGCTTGAATTTTTGCAAGATGGAACCAAATACTCAACTAATTTCTGCAAAGAAAGACAAACCTTTCGATGCTCTGGTAGAACTATCCACTAATAGTTTCTTCTACAGAAATTTTGTTTAAATAATATGCTTATATACACAATTTTCCTTCAAAATGATTGTTGATATAGATCGTAGTTACTTCGAGTTGCTACGTAAATGTCCTAAAGTTAATTTTAATAATGTTCCAATTATCCTAGAAAGAGTCCTTGACAATATTTCATCTTTGAACGATGATTACTTTGCTGGCCCTGATGGCATCCCTCCAATAAATTAAAAAAGTGTAAGTCCCAAATTGCATTTCCCCTCCATTATTTGTTTTCATTATCGTTAGATTCTGGTCGATTCCCTTTACTGTGGAAAAGATCTTTTATTACACCTGTATTTAAAAAAGGTATTAAATCAGATATCCTTAACTATAGACCCATATCTAAACTTTCGTGTATCCCCAAATTATTTGAACAGCTTGTTTGTGAAAGCTTAACTTTCGATATTAAAAATATAATTTGCAAACAGCAGCATGGTTTTGTACAGAAAAGATCAACAGTAACAAACCTTGTATATTTCCTTCATAAATGTTTAAACACGCTTGAAAACGGGCAAGAGTTAGATTGTATATATACTGACTTTTCAAAGGCTTTCGATAAACTGTCTCACGATATTATATTGTTTAAACTAAATGCATATGGATTCCCTTCGACCTTCGTTGATTGGATCAGATCGTACCTTACTGATAGATCATATGTGGTAAAATTTAGAAGCATTCTTTCAGACTCCTTTAAGGCGCACTCAGGAGTACCACAAGGTAGTCACCTTGGCCCTATCCTCTTTATTCTAGCCATTAATGATGTTACTTTTAGCTTGTCACCGAGCGAAATTTTGATCTTCGCGGATGATATGAAAATTTTCAAGAAAATAGACTGCGCAGCCGATCGTCTTATTTTACAATCTGATGTAGAAAATTTTGCCACATGGTGCGATAAAAATGGATTGATTTTCAATCCAAGCAAATGTCAAAGTACAACTTTTTCGAAGAAACGTACACCGGCTTTGCATAATTACTCGATTTCTCATCAAATATTATGCAAGGTGTCCAGTATTAAGGACCTCGGCGTTTACTTTAGTTCCAATTTAGAATTTACATCTCCTATCAATTACATTGTTAGTAAAGGAAATTCAATGCTTGGCTTTATTAAAAGATGGGCTAAGGAGTTTACGGACCCCTACGTCACTCTTTCGCTGTATAACTGTCATGTTCGACCCCATCTAGAATATGCTTCTCAAGTATGGTCTCCTTATTATGCAGTCCACAATTCAAGAATAGAAAGTATACAGCGAAGATTTATTAGATTTGCTCTCAAGGGACTTCCTTGGACTGATCCTTATGACCTTCCACCGTATGAGCATCGTATTCAACTTTTGCAGATGCAACTACTTTCGCATCGGCGAATAAATAATGATTTAGTCTTTATTCACCAGCTTATAACAGGACAAATTGATGCTCCTTACTTGCTCTCATGCATAAGTTTTAACTACCGGGGAGGCTCATACCAACTGCGCAACTTGGAGTTACTTCACTGTCCCCATCATAGAACTGATTATGGAATGAATGAGCCTATTACTCGTATGATAAAAGTTTTGAACCTAAACTCAAATTTAATAGATTTTCATATTAGTAAAACTACGTTAAAGTCCTTAATTCGAACCAGAGCTCCACTCTCTTGACTATGTTTTTTAAGTTTCTTATCTCTTAATAATTGTAACATTTAATAATTAATTTTATGTATGTAGCTATCTAATTTGTTTTCGTATATGTTTATCAATAATTTTGTAATATTTTTTAGCTCTGTTGCTTTGAGTGTGTTAGACTTAATTTTTGCTTACTAACAACTAACACCTCGCTAAATGATGACAGTGATACATATTTCTGAGTACTTAAGGGTGAAAAACTCTTGAAGAAAAGATACTTTGTTTCACAAGCTTGAAATAAGCTGTTCTAATATTGAAAAAAAAAAATCGGTCACTATATTTTTCATTGTAAGGTCAGAAAACCACCAATCATATGCCATTTGGTCCACTTATCCTGGCATTTTGTTTTTCTATTATCGGTTCAAATAACACCATTGAAATGTAAACAAATTTCATTGTAACCAGTACTTAACACGCAATAACACAAGCACGCATTTTCTGCAACTGCTCGTAAATAAATAAAAAATAAAACAGGCTCGCAACTCAGCTCTTTTGTTTTGTTGCACTTAGCATTGTTTGCACAATGTTTTGGCTTCGATTCTAATGTCCACTCTGTCTATTTAACTGATTCATAGGTGAAACAGCGATTGTTTATCATGCTCTAGTTGTTAGACGCTAAATGGCTTGTTGTCCTTATTTATTGCAAGCAAATTGGATTAATTGATTGCAATCCTGTGTGTGCGTAGAAAAAAATAACATTAAAACAGTCATTACTTTGGATAAACATAAGTGTTAGTTATGTGCAAAGCAATTTTCAGGGTGAAAACATTTAGTTCATATATGTCAGATTTCTTATTAGAAAATAAATGAAGTCATAAATCAAATGTTTCACAAAAGTTATCACAGCCAGTTTCAAATATCGTGGGCTTGTTTGTTGGTTTAATGAAGCCAACCAATAACATGTCATCATTTATAACAAATTTTTACATTTATGATTACTAAACAAATAAGCCCCCAGCTTCAACAACCCAATCAACATCATAAAAAAACAGCATTTTACTATTAAACGAGGAACAACACATTCTGGCCCAATAATTTTTTTTAATTCGTTTCGTGGCTGGACTCAGAGGCAAACATGTACAATAGCTAATTAAAAAGTTACAAACCAACTACAAATGACTCTTAGGTGTCACAATACCAGCAACATAATTTTAACGCGTGGGTTTGTTAAATAGTTAAAAGGGTTCCTTCTGAGAGTTGAAAATTACCACACACAAAGAATGAAATAGACGCATTAACACATTAACGGCAGTTTGATGCTCAAGAGGTTGAAGTTATTAGACTATTATTAAGGTTTTATGTGTTGAATCGTGTTGAATGAATTTGAATTTTGGTTTTATTTGTTAACATTTATAGTTATAGACATTGATTTCATGAAACAGTGTCAATTGGGATGCAAAGTGGGTGGTCTTATTTATTCAAAATTTTGAGAATTTGATCTCCATTGAAACAAGAGAACCTTTCACAAAAGTAATACACATATAGCATATCCGGGATTATAACTTTTCCTACAATTATAAGCAAATTCATACTTTTTGTAAAGCAATTTAAATATAGTACCCTTTTATCGGCACAGCATCCTAGCTAGTGGTTTTCGTGGATTTTCTTCTTGTTTTTGATAACAGATCTTTTAATTTCAATTTAGCACTTTAACGTTTCAAAAATAAGCTTTTGGGGCTGACTCATTGCTGGATCTATAATACTTAATAAATGTGTTATAAGCCTTCACCTAGAGATTGTCATACCGATACCACACTTTTGTCCACACGATATCGCTACCATCAGTAATCATATCACTTTCCATAGCCATAGCCAGGGGCTTGATGGAATTATTCCGGCGGAGCTGCAACAGGTTTCAGATATCAACATCTATAACTTAGTGATGATCATGAAAGGTTGCATCAGCTACGCCTATATCCCTAAGGCCTGGAGAGAAGCTAGGGTCGTCTTCATACCCAAAGTCGGTAAAAGCTCTCATGTAAATCCAAAAGGTTTAAGACCTATAAGTTTATCATCCTTCCTCCTTAAAACGCTGGAAAGAATGATTGACATACACTTAAAACAAGAAATTAAGCCTAGTCAGATCTCAATGGCACATCATGCCTATACAAAAGGTAAATCGGTGGAAACTGCACTCCACTCTCTGGTCTGCACCATTGAAAAATCCCTGCACTACAAAGAATACACTCTTGTCGCATTCCTAGACATAGCGGGTGCCTTTAACAATGTCAACAATACAGAAGTCACCAATGCTCTTGATGGACTGCACTTAGAAGAATGCATCAAGAACATGATAATAACAATGCTCAGCAGCAGAATCATTAGTTCCAAGATAGGGAACTTAAAAACAAGCAGAATGGGCAGTAGAGGAACCCCGCAGGGAGGAGTTCTATCTCCTCTCCTGTGGAACCTGGTCGTTAACAAATTACTAATCGACCTAGAAGACGAAGGTTTCAAAACCATAGCCTATGCACCCACAAACCCTAACTGAGCTGCTACAAACAGCACTTAGCAAGCTAAACAATTGAGCTGAAGATTGTGGACTGAATATGAATCCGCACAAAACGGAATTCGTTCTCTTTACGAGGAAATACAAATTTCCGGACTTCAGACCCCCAACTATTAAGCTGGTAACTCTCACACTGTCAAATTAGGCTAATTTGTTCTCATTTTTGACAACGTGGCACTCTTCTCTATTAAAAAAGCCATTGGTGGAAAATGGAGTTTCTCCCTTAAAATCACCAATTGGCTGTTTACTTCGGTAATAAGACTGATAGTCACATACGGGGTGATTGTCTGGTGGACCGAACTAGACAAGATGATTAACTACAACAAGCTGGCCAAAGTTCAAGAAACGGCTAACTTTTGTATTAGTGGCACACTGAGAACAACCCCATCGGACGCCCTCAATGTACTACTAGATCTCACACCCCTCGATATCTTCAGCAAACAAGTCGCAGCTAGCTCAGCTACTCGACTCAGAGCTATATCACAATGGACTAATGAATCAAATCGGTCGCACTATCATTCTAGACAACTTTAGATTCCTAACGAATCGATACAAATACACCACCCCCAAGTTGGTGTTTGATTATAATTTCTTGGGAAAATGGTGCTCTCTTGGAAAATGAAGCAATCCATAGCCATAATTACAACCGGTGTTTGACTCGAAAGCATCCGCTTACTCAGTTTTATGACTGACAAACATAAGCTAAAGGTTGACCTTGTTCGAAATTAAATAAATGTTTCCAGCACAGTTTTAACTTGCGATTATAGTTTGAGATAACAAGTAAACATGACACTACGAAGATATAGAGAATGCGAAAAAATTGGGTGCTGCAACTCTTTCTGTCTGTCTGTCTGTTCGAATATGGATCTACATACTGAACTGCTAGACCGATCCTTTTGTGAAGTAGCCTACAAAGAGGTTTTTGGAATTGGCTCTCTAAGTCTTGAAATAACGGTACCCTGCCATATACCCGATATGATAATACTTACTTTTCTCGAAAACGGCTCCAACGATTTCGAATAACTTTTGTGTTAATTGTAAATTGTTATTTCATAATTTCTTTAAGACAGCTTTCTCAGGATCTGAACCGTCGATAGGTCTGCCAGCGTCCTCAGCGAGGTCTTCATTCAACGGATGGATCTGCCAAGATCACAACCGTAGAAGGCATGCCTCCATTGGATGCAGACAGACAAATCATATGCTCCCCAACGAAAATAAGAAGACTGTAACATTTTTGCTATCCCGTAGTAGAAAAGACTGCTTATTGGCGTTGCCAGCGGGCACTTCTTTTTTGCCAAGCATTTAAACGTGTTGGGCTTAAGTGATGCCACACTCTGGGAATCTTGTGGAGAAGATGAGGATACCGCAGAGCACTTCCTCTGTGAATGCTTTTTCTCGCGTGATACTCGGCGCAGACATGGTGAGAGCTGGTAACTTAGGCCCTTTATCGTGGCAGCGTCTTTTGGCTTTTCTCCGAACATCTGGAAAGCTTTAAAAAATAGAAGGTTGCTATCTCGTAGTACATTGGACCAGTATTTAGGTCGACAAAAAAAAAGAAAAAATTCTTGAATTGTTAATAGTGAAAAATTAAAGACCGGACTTTAGAAAAAACTGCTCTAACGATTTTTATTAAATTTGCAGTGTTTATATGTATTAGAAACTTTATTCAATTTTCATAATTAATATGCAGTTGGCAATCCTGTGTCACCAACTACATTATGAAGAGTTGATACTGAAACCTTGTGCTCAGCTTTGAGATTTTGATGATTTTAAGCATACAATCGCAACTTCATGCGACCCAGAGTCTAGCCCATTTTTTTAAAAACGCACTGCCACTAGAATCACATCGCAGATTATGGAAATCACTTTTGTAGAACAACAAATATTCTGACACAACTTGATATATTAAAAAAATAAACTTAAAGAGGCGAACACATATGGATAGGACTATCAGCTATTTGTTTACCCGGTCCGAAAACATCAGAACTTATACTTTCTTGAAAGATGAAAGCCATTACTTTTTCAATTGATTAGGTGTCATACCAAGACGTTGAATGCAGCTCTCGAGTGTTTGGCATTCAGTGAGACAAAAGTTTAGGACGGATAGGTTGGGTCAAGACACAATTATGTATTAAAAATTAGCTTAATGATTATTTAGCAATCAAACTACAATTCCAAAGTTTTGAAAAAAGGATCAAATTTTTACCTTTAAATAAAAATTTTACAAAATTTTATCTTGTTAAAATCAACTTTATCTGAATAAAGAACATTTTGCTTCTTTTTTCAATTTTTCTAAAACTTAAAATTGGTTTTTTTGATCGACTGTTTGTTTGACTCAAAATCAAAGACTGCATTAATTTTGTGAACATTTGACATTTAATAAAATTTCAAATTGTGTAAAAAATTTATTTAAAGATAAAAATTTGATTTTGATTACTTAAAAATTATTCAATTAATTTGCTTTAACTAAAATATCAATATTAAAGAGCAAAATATAAGCTTTCAATAACACTATAATATGTGGCAGTACGTAGGCTGTCAAGTTTTTATAAAATTGTCCCTCCCGCCTTAACGGAAAGAGATAGACAACCCTCCCATACGATTTTTTTTGGTTCGACCCACCCAAATATTTGTCGTATCTTATGCAAAACACCCTGTAGTATAACTATTAGCATTGTTAGTTAATAGCTACTTCATTAATTTAACAACACCTCTCACCTCTCAAGTTCGAAAATTTTACAAACAGAAAACTCCTGTCAGTAGAATCTATCAAAAGCCATAAAATTGTCTGTCTTTCTCAAGGACCACATATTTTTCACGGTCACTTTCAAAGAAATGCTCAACAGAGGTGATACGACCAGCGACCACAGAGATACCAATCGATACCTTCAATTCCACTCAATCGAAGCCATCATTTTATTAATTATGGCGATAAGAGATCGTTGCTCGTTGGTGTTGCACACTAGCAGAATCCGAACGTAGTGTTAGGTTATTAATTTAATACGAATTAGCTGGAAACTACAGCAACCAACATAAGCCGCGTATATGTCTTTCGGTATATCGTCGGCGGCAGTGGCCCCTCACGCCAGGATTTTATGAGTCTTTATGACAGGTTCGAGGAATGTTTATTTAATATGGCAATAAATTTCAATAAAGTGTTAAATGTGGCAGTTTAAGCCCGAAGTCTCATTTATGTTGGTTTGGTGGAGTTTTAAGAGACCAACAACAACAAAAACATACATTGTAGGTACACATTTGAAGCTTAAATTTAAAAAAAACGCGGGAAGTGGTCAGTGTGTGGTTTGGGGTTTGGGCACCACGGGAGTTATTCAATTTTAAGTCCCTTGCTACAAAGTGTGGTTGAAAATTTGTAAGAAATTCATCATCAAAGGGTTCGAATGCGAATTCTCCAAAGAATCTTAAAAATCAAAAGGTGGTCCCAAATATGCCGACTGTTATGCTGGCCTGAAAACACATATTGTTAACACGAAAACATAAGTTTCAGCACAAGGCTGAAACTCACTCCAATAGATCTTGTGCTTGAAAAAAGCTTAGCTATTCAGAGTCGGAGTAAGTTACACTCTTTCTATGACTCCGCCAGCCAAGTTGAAGTTGATGAAACATTAGGAAAGCCCAAAAACAAAAAACTGTCAACAAACAATCGCACACAGTATCCTAGCCAAGGTCCACGTAAATGGCTGGCCAACACCGACGTGAAGTCCTCAAGTTGCAATTATTTCAACTCAATCTGCAGCTGCTGCAGATCAGTCTCTCAAATTAACAATAAAAACGCCCACAATTGACACTCGTATAGCACCAGGAGATCGTTGGACATTTGTTTACACCCAAAGAAGCTAGTATCCACTCCAGTTGCGACTGAAATATGTCACATATCCTCAGTCATTGCCATCAATTAGGTTGCTTTCTATGGCTAAATACCGATCTCGGCGAATACACATACTGGTTGCCCTACAAGCACACCATCAGAAATTGGCGGTTCAGCGCATGCTCTGTGTCACGCGTTGATGGAGAAGCATGGTTCGTGAAACTGATGTAATGAAGATTGATCGACGAGTAGAGATGGATCCTAGAATTTATTTTCTAAGAATCTATCTTGAGCGTATGCCTTTATCTCAGCGAACGTATCTGTAACATGAAATTTTTAATACAAAATGGGATGGAAATAGATTGATAGATTGGTGGGCATTATGTCTATGTCGTGTTCAATTAGTTTGCCCGTGAGTTATTTGCAAAGGACACACCCGCAAGGCGCTAATGTTGAGAAATATCATTTGCAACTCACATGATGTAATGACATATGTTGCACAAGCTCATCTCATTAATGCATGACACTGCCAGACAAATATGACAGCAGCATACGAAACAACAAAATGTTCTCGAACTCAAGTAAAAACTGAAAAGACCCCCAACAGTCACTGTCATTATATTTGGAAGCACGCTCGGGGACATAACATAATCCTCTTGACCACCCCATATGGAAGTGTACGTGTGCTTTCAAATGAAGTGGAACAAGTGCTCATAAGAGGTTTCCTCCTTCGTTCGATGATGGGATTTTAATTTCATAATTCAAGACCGTGTTAATATGTAGCTGCCCCGAGCATTCAATGACGATGGTGGTGGCGCTGCATGTCATCAGCACGTCCCCAGGGCCGTAATTATTAATCGTTATAGGAAATTTGCAAGTTGTAGTGCTCTGCTGCAGTTTGCATAAATCAATTTTGTGCACTAAATGTAAGGAGCTTGTTGGGCTGCTATAGTTGAAGCGCTTGCTCTAGTTTAATGTTTGACAACCTGTATATGCTGTGCGTTGTAAATCATAATTGCTGAGTCAAGCAAACTGGATTAAGTGATCAAGACCTGATTAATTTATTGATGATGCGAGGCACCTGGTCATATCCCGAGGAACCTGCGGAAGACTTCTATCGCCGAAGTGAACATCAGCGGTGTCTTCATTATCTGGTTGTAGTAAAGAAAAACAGACCGAGTGAACATCGCACGTGGGCTGCTCCGATCGACGGCTCATAAAAAGAATAGTGTGTAATGATCTTGTAATTTTCGGGACCAACAGAAAAATCGGAATAGGAAATTGAACAACGAACTGAATAATTTAACTATGCTAGTAGATACATTTGAAAAACTGCAACAAATCCACAACATGCCACGAATTTTATAAAAAATAAAGCAACAAGGATCAAAAGTTTTCAAAGTTCGGCAGCTTAACGGTTAC
Source organism: Melanostoma scalare (assembly GCA_949752695.1). Classification (NCBI taxonomy): domain Eukaryota; kingdom Metazoa; phylum Arthropoda; class Insecta; order Diptera; family Syrphidae; genus Melanostoma; species Melanostoma scalare. The sequence continues at coordinate 188,670,556 of OX456984.1, read as the reverse complement.
TCAGCAATGACTCGAATTGTAAAGAACTGTAGAGTTTGTAGACATATAGACCAACTCATGCTATTCTTTCAATACTTTGGGATAACTAAACTAAGCAGTTTCAAATCTCAATCAGAATCAAATCGATTAATGCCTTCCGAAGACATTTTTTTTACTATTTGAATATCCTTCGGACCAGTTATACCCTTGGTGTGATGGTTAGCATGTCCACCTGCTAACCCAGAGGTTCGAGGTTCGAATCCCAGCAGTAGCAAAAATGTTTTTCCACGGGTATCGCCTTTCGCGAGGAATTGCCAAGTCCTCCGTTAATAAATTCATTGCCATGAAAAGCGCTTTCTCAATTAGCCGTTCGGAACCGGTAGAAAATAGTAGGTCCCCTCCATTCCCTCACAAGGCATGGTTGTCAGAAATGCGCTAGGCCCAGGGGCTCCTCGGTCTGTTGTGCCACCCTATTTATTTTATTTTATTCGGACCAGTTATACCTGATGAACTCCAAAATTTGTACAGATTTGTGTCTTGATGAAAATGCGATATTGCACTTAATCGAATGATTCGTTCGAAAGATATCAAATGACAAAACAATATAAAATAAAAATAATAAAAATTTCAACAAGTAATAATTTATTTTTTTGAAACCGTCAGAGACTCTGCCTTGCTAACTACAACTGCGAAAAACAATCTTAAATCTTAAGACCTTAAATTCTTATTTTGCACTACCCAAAGCTTTGGTGTCGTTAGCTTACTCTCTCATATAAACAAACATACACACTAATAAATTTACTTACAGAGAACGATGGAACTGAAAAACACGCCAAAATCTGATGAAAATGGGAATTTCAAAAAAAAACCGACGAGGTTCGAATCTCAGAAACATCAAAGAAGAAAACAGTTTTTCCACGGAAAATGTTTTCTGCGAGGCATTGGTAAGTCCTCCAAGAATCATCACACACTGCAATGCAAAACACTTGCTGTGATACCCAGGCGCGGATCCAGGGGGGGCAATAGGGGCAATTGCTCCCCCCCCCCCCCCCCCTCTCTGTCAATAAAAATGTTAAGTTGTTCTACAAAAATTCGGTTGTTCCAAAAGCAAAAATTGCTTTAAATAATAATTCATTCAATACCAAGAAAAAGCAAAACTCAGACAGAAGGCATAAAAAAAGTCAATGTCATTCGTTCGGAATTCACAATATTATTCAATACTTTTTGATGAAACAACTGATGCTACGCTGCGTTCACAATGGTAGCATTCGTGAGGATTTTGTCTCTTTCGTGGATGCATTTGAGGAACTAGCTCATTCCAGAACTGATGGAGAATACGAATGTGACGACTGACGAGGAAAGCTGGAGGGAAATTAGAAAAAAAAACTAGCTGTCGAAGAAAAATTGGATGGAAGTTCTAAATCTAAGGAGTTATCTCTAACTGGCAAAGTCATCGGCTAAATTGTATTGTTGCAACTGAAGAAAAAGCTCAAACTTCCTCTTGAATGCTGTGTGGGAATAGGGACAGACGGGTGTGCTGTTATGCTTTCATAAGTCATGGAAATTCAGAGAGAAGCAAAAAATGCTGTTAGGACTTCATGCTACAGTCATAAGCTAAATAACTCCATTTCTCAAAGTTCAAAAGTATCTGCCATTCGAGACGCTGTTGCAATAATGAAAGAGGTAATCTTCTTCTTCAAATCGAATCCGAAACGAAAAACTGTCCTCATGAACACTTTGGGGTGTGCCCTCACATCACTTTGCAAAACAAGGTGGGTAGAACGACATGAAGGTGTACTTCAATTTTCTTTGGACCTTATCAAAATTGTGGAAGCGTTAGAAAAGATATCGCAGTGGCGTGACCCAAGCACCACGGCTGGCAAGGCTTCCTTACTTATAATATCTTTATGCAATTCACATTTTATTGTATCAGTTTTGTGTTTGAGTGATGTGTTGTCTTTAACACAGTCCTTGAGCAAGTCATTACAATCTTAATCTCTTGGCCTGAATAGCAGCGCAATGCTGGTGAAGAACACGATTTCCGTTCTTTAAGGTCGCCGGGAGAACATAGATATGCCAGTTTCCACAACATCTGGCAGCATGCAAAGAATTTATGTGATCAAGAAATTTTGTGAATGTTTAGTTGAGAATTCCACGTATTCCATGCATGGTGGACGCCAAATTTACCGAGATAATTTTGACACTAATTCAGATAAGGTATACTACAGAATCTCGTTATATGCACCTCTACTTGACTTTGTCCTGACCGATTTGCATGAAAGATTTCGACCGGAAACTTTAGATGTATTTAAACTTACAATTTTCATTCCGGAAAATACAATTCGGTATAATACTGATCAGTTGGATACCACTCGCTTTGGTCAACTCTTAGATTTAAATACAGACCCTCAGTGTTTTTTGCTCAAAGATGAGCTGGTGTTGTGGCGGGAAAAATGGTTAACGGAAAAGAAGCAGAGCAACCATCTTCCCGTTACTGCTCATGAGTTGATGGATAAATGCAATAAGGATGATTATGCACAGTTTTCTTTTAATCGAATTCTTCGGCAGAGCGGTCTTTTTCTTCATTGCGGCGGGCGCCTTAAAACCTATTTAAGGTCCACAATAGGTCTGTTCGTTGAACTTTCCCCAGGGTTGACCCAGGTTTTCTTGACAACCCCATGTGTTGTCAAAAAAACCTGGGTTTTCCAGTCCTCAAAAAACGCTAAACTACAAATCGCCACACATCTCTGTCATTTAAATAAAAACACATGCCGTTTGACAGCCCTCAAATCGCCACAGCAAAAAGCTAGGGCGAGTTTGGGGAAAACCTATGGCAAACCTATGGCTCAAAAAACACTCAATTTGACATTCAGGGCGAATTTAGGTTTCTCAAAAAACGCTTTGTGGCGACCCTAGGGCAACCCCAGGGCTTCAACGAACAAACCTAATAAGTGAAAATCGCCTTTGGGGTCTGGCACTTATGCACATCCACAAACAAATCCCGATCGATGTTGAAAAAGTAATAACAAGGTTTTCAAAAACCGGCTTCAACAAAAAGTTAGATTTTAGCATTTAATTTCCTATTTTAAACTAGTTTAACTAATTTTTTTTTTAAATAATTTTTTCTAATTTTTTTAAATAAAAAATGTATTCTTGTATTTGATTGAGATTATATTTAATAACATCAAATTGAAAAGGAAGGAAAACTGCCCCCCCCCCCCCCCCCCCTTATCAAAATCCTGGATCCGCGCCTGGTGATACCAAACTGAATGTGTTAAAGAAAATTTCAATGAACTAAGTCTTTTGGACCTTTTATTCAAGCGGTAGAGCAAAAGGGTATCTGTGTTCATTACTTCTTGGATCATCAAAGAAGGAAGCTCTTAGGATGTTGTGCTGGAGCAGTCTTAGATTGTTGTGACAACTTTCTACCGATTCTGATTTTGGGATATTGGGTGAGAAAGCTTTCAAGGAGTAACGTAGGTTCCATATTGAAAAACCGCCTTTTTTAAACTATTTTTTTCACACAAAAAAATTCAAATATTTTATTCAATTTTCTTACTGGTTTGAAGACATATGTACATTTAATAATTAGTTTCTGAAATTTTATTGATAAAATATTCAAAACTCCGCCCTTGCGACATCAACTATAGAAATCCCTCGGAAAAACATGCGCCCGCTTTGACTGCAGAACTTTTACCAAATCATCTGAAGCGAACGAAAAAACACTTGTTCAGCTTCGGTCAAAATATATCCACATTTTTTCTGTTAAAAAAAGTTGTAATCAAAAAATTTAATATTCCTTCGTTCAAGTTCTAGGACATTGTATTTTTTAGACCTTTGTAAAATTTCATCAAGGTCAGTCGAGTTCTCGAGAAATCTTGTCCACCAATTTTAAAAAAACGGTTTCGAGAAAAACGTGTTTTGAGTTTTGAGAGCTGAGATTACCTGACCTCGAGTGATTGACTTCGCAAGGCTGTATCTCCAGAACTATTACCCGGAACAGCTCGAAAATTTAAGACAATAGTCTAAAAATATTGTAGCCTCTTGAAACCGTATGAACGTCTATGAAAATGTCTTTGTTTTTGTTGATCAGGATAAGCTTTGCAAGATATTTTGTAGTTTCACAGACCGCAAGTACCTTTACTTGAAAGAAGTCAGCCTTTATCAAGAAAAACCTTTCCTTCCCATGAGTAAAGCCGTACACCCTTCTTAAGAGCTTAAAGGCGAAGTAAAAAGAACCAGAAAGGTTCTAGAGATTCTTTCACCAAAGCAGCAGCAGTAGGTTACGTATAACCCTATAGGTACTTTAATAAAATAGTCGAGATTCTTACTTTAAATTTACTCATATGTATAAAAAATATTATTTCAAATGTTACCACTGTATCACCACCTTATATTTTGAGTCTTTCCAAAAGCTTCACTGCTTTAAATAAAACAAAAGTTATCGTTTCAGCAAATTTCCAGTGGCGACAATTGCTAAAGGCATTGGTAAATTAGACAAGTTTTTAAAAAAATCCTCTCAAATCTCAATGAGTTTTTAAATGAACTGTTATAGTTCGTTGAACTTTACCCAAGGTTGACTTAAGTTTCCTTGACAACCCTTTGAGCTGTCAAAAACAATCCTAAACAACGAAATCACGACACATCCTTGTCATTTGAAGAGAAATACTCGCCATTGGACAGCCCTGCTTATTAACTGAACTCGCCCCAACAAATACTAGTGTTACTCAGGGCTCAAAAAACACTCTGTTTGGCATTGAGGGCGAGTTGAAGTTATTCAAAAAGCCACATGGCAAAAACAGGCAAAACAGGACTTAAACGAACAAACCTTATGTACGTGTACAAAAATGAAAAAAATTGGCAAAAGTTTTTCTGTTCAAAAAACTTTCACATAAAACGCGAAGCATAAGTTGATACCTTTTTCAAAAATATAACTTATGTCCACTTTACGTTGGATGAAAAGAAGGGTCCAGGAGCGTTCGGCAGCAATCTCAAACACTACTGTTGCCATTGGTGCAGAAAGATCGCTTCTCATGACTCTGAAAATGAATAGTGACCCTCTTTTCTCGATTCGAAGCTTAAGAAGCACTCATAAATGTTACTCAAATGAATGAAAATTAAAATTTTCCTCAATGAATATATGAGCCATTCAAGTGTTTACCACATAACCACACTATTTAGAGTGTTCCATTGTTTAAAATATGAGTAGTTCCCAGAGTGGAATCAATGGAAAGCGACATTATTTTGATGGTGGATGGCACTATTTTCACTCTAGACTAGAGGCAACTAATAATAATCAAAAGATATAATTTCCGATTCTGCTCCGGTCACCTGAACTTCTACAAAGATTTGCAAGCCTGTTCAAATTTCCAATACATGCTCTGGTCTACCTACCCAAGCACACCGGTAGCTTCTCCTGCAGAGTGTAGTGTATGTAGTATGTGCTTTAAAACTCACAAGTTCTTTAAAATATTCAAATGATAGAAACTGTTCAAATTGTCAGTAACTTAATGCAACTCATTTCTACTTCCAAATAGAATATTTGAATTTATCTTACTTCAAATGAAATTCAACACACCAACAAATATTTCTACCATAACTGACTTAACTTATTTTCTTCTCCCACCAAGTGGTTTCTTATTTTCCAGACGACCAGGTTTTCCACTACGCTTATAAATTCCATATACCTCAGAGTTATTGCCTAATCCAAAAGGTGGCATTGTATTCGTCCAGAGCAAGTACTGACCGTTGGCGCTGTAAGCAGTTTCTTTCGTTAAGTCAATGCACAAACCATTTCATATAAATTCACCTCTTTTCAACATATTCTCCCATTTTAACAACGACGTTTGGAGTTGCCACTTCACTACACCGGGGCACGATACTGAAAATAATGTCGGATAAGTTGCATGGAATCGCTGGGAAATTATCTGGCATTCCAATAGACTCTGCGTACAGAAGGACAGCTCTAAAATGACTGCAGGATGCTGGTAAAATAAATTAATCAACAGAATTAGTTTTCCTTCTTTATTATTGTTGAAGCCCAACTGCCAGCTTACTCAGAGTTTTTAGATCGGCTTCGTTGCATCCAGGTTGTGGTGCTCGTCCATAATTTGGATAAAAGTCTACATTTCCTCGCGGAGTTGGATCTCCAAATACTGGAAAATCTGTATGAATCACATCAACGAGCTTTCCATCATTCGAATGGAGGCCGTCTGGTGATTGTGGTATAAAGAGAGGCAGTGCCGGATCAAGACCAGTTATTCGACCTAATGATCCTTTGAAATAACGGCCAATACTTCCAACAATATGAGCTCCAAGGCTATGTCCAATCAAATGCACTTCAATAGGATCGATTTCATTTCTTCTGCGAGTGTGTAAAAAAACGAAAGACTTTAGTTCAGGTAGTGATTCTAAAGTTATGAATTTACAAAATGAACTCTGAGATGATTTTGGCAAAATGAACTGCCACTTTGGAAACCAATCCTCGTGACGTTGGGTAATCATATGATGCCGCTTGTTCCCAATCTGCCATGAAGACGTTGTCGGTTCCTTTAGAAAGGTAAGCTTTCGAAAGGCAATTTTAATAAAATTTGTCTTCTCAGTTCACCAAAGCTTACCATTTCTTACAGGGACAATGGAGCGATGACCTCTATTTGCCAAAAAGCCGTGAACAATTACTTTTATATCTTTCTTGTTCTCAAGCAACTTGACTTCTTTCATTTGCAGTTCCTTGGAGTTTGCCAGACGAAGTCTGTACAGGAAGAGTTAAATTTTGAATATGTACCGATCTTATATTGACAAGACTTACGGACGTTGTAAATAGATATTGGCTTGAGCCAAAGAGCTGTCATACTCCTTCGCAAGAAGATTCAGAAAAGACCCAAAGAACATGAAAACGACAATGATATTCTTCATGCTGGTTGTTTTCTTAATCAGAGACTGAAAACAGTATAAGACGTTCTGTGAGAATGGAGTACTCAAAGCGTTTAGATGTAATAGGCCGATTAAAATCAGTTGGTTATTACATGCACGCGAACGGAAATTTGATGACGGCAACTGGGGTCAACTGTTCAAAGCTTGCCTTACATACCTACAGTGCAGGTAATACTATCACTTGAGATGTTTTTGTGATTGATTTTGTGATCAAGAAAGATTTAATTCATATCTATTTGAGTTAGGTTCTGTTTGACTGACTCATGATTTCATTTAATTCAGTTTACAGAAGGATTTTTCATCAAATGGATATAATGGATGTTTCAGAATGCAGCGATAATGGGTTTTTTGATGCAAACACTTCTTTTTCTTTTAATCGTAAGATGATAAAGATGAAAGACTTCAAATCAAAAGTTGGTTGCGCATTGTGTACCCACTCGAAACACAAGGTCAATGTTTCTTAGACAATTTTTTTAAAGACGAAATATAACGAATAATACAATGTAATTTTCAAGAATTTATTTCAAAGATAAGGTTTGCCATTGTTTATGAAAAATGATTTTAGTTTTTTCTACCACTTTTAGCAGCACTTGGTGCTGTATTACAGCAAAAACGCGCCGAATATTCTCTTCCAAGTCTTCAAATGTCTCGTACTTATCTGCGTAGGCAAGCGACTTAATATAAACCCAAAATAGTCAAGCGGTGTTAAATCGCCTGATCTTGGAAGCAGCTCACAAGTTTAAACTGCAGATTATGTAAAAATCGGCGTCAACAGCAATTTCGTTTCGAGAAAAATTACCCGACACATGCATTGCGATATGCGATTAAGTTTCGAGAAAATTTACCCAACGTTCGCAGTTCGACCTCGTTTCGAGAAAATTTACCAAACGTACGCAGTGCTCAGTAGTCGCGCGGCTTCAATTCACTACGATAAAATGGCAAATCAAACTGAACATAAATCAAGCAACAGCTGTCAAAAAGATAAGCTCCCTTTAGTGTCGCACACTGAATACAACTAAAAAAACGTAGGGACTGATTTTTTTCGTTTTGAATAAAATAAAGGTAGCTATATAATCTTAGGACATACTTTTGAATAAGGGGTTGAGAAAGTTAATATTAACTTATGAACTTATACTTTCTGAATTAGTTATAAGGCAACCAGAGACATAGTTTTAAGATTCACATGAAAAAAATACAACAAATAAAAAATCGTCCTTTTTATCGAAGATGTTAACAAACTGAACTTTTTTTTAACATTCCTCGTTAGTTCCTTAACTGAAAACCAAATTAGATCGTATGCGATCCAAGTCGCAAACGACGTTTTCATCGTGTATTCTCTGACTTCATATTTCAAAACCAGTTTGAAAAAGTTGCAAAAGCAACAATGTAAACAAATGGAAGTTGCGGGGCAAGAGAAGTAATAGTTTTCTCTTTTGTTCTTTATTCCTCTATGAAACATTCCAACGACGCAAAAACGCAGCGTTTTCATACATTTGTATTTTCAAGGCGGCAAAAATGATGACAAGATGGGAACAGCGTTACGGCCACTGTCGCAACTGAAAAAAACTCTTTGTTTTAGGTTTTGGGAGAACCTTTAAGACAAAAATCAGCTGAAAAAAATAAATATCTAAGGAAAACAAATAAAGACTCACCATAATTCAATTTTTCCCTACATTCTTGCCCATGTTTGGAGGACGATTCAATTTTATAAGGTGTTATTTTATTATTATAAGAACTGATCGTGCAACATTTTCACACAAACCAGTAGATAGACAGGCACTTATAAATTTCAAATTCAAAAACTTAATGCATCACATGATTTTTACTGCACCCGCTGTACTCACTTTTACATACATAGAGGTCAGTAAATTGAATAAATTTTCGATGAATTTTGAAGAAACTAACATTTGTGGCTGAATAACGCAAATATACAACACCATTTTCACTAGTTTTAGTAAGACAACTGCTCAATAATTAAGAATTTTTTTTACTTGGACTGGACCGCACTATGTGAAACTTCAAACAAAACTACCACAGAATATGAATTACTAGAGAACAAACTTAATCCACTTGTCTACATTGTTGTTGTCTGTTTTAATCACATCATCTATCTGATGAACTGAAACAAAATGGCGAGAAAAACTAAGGCTAGTATGTGAGTGGTGAGTATATTTAAATTTAACATTTCAATTTTTTTTTTTTTGAAGTGAAACTTCTTATGCGACTTGTAAATACGAATGCGTAACACGTTTAACGCGGATTATCAGCCAGACGATTTAATTGTAGTGAAATGTGTTCTTCGGTGGAAGTTTGAATTGTTTTTGGACATTATTACATCATTGCGATGACGCGTGTAAATGACGCGTGCGTTGACGCAGTTAAATGACGCGTGCGTTAACGCGTGTAAATTGGGACTGATCCACAGGGAAACGAGGGCGTTTCGAAGAACCTCACACTTGATATGTATTACAAGTACTGAGGGCATGATGTTTTGCTTAAGCGCCCCCTAGACTGTCGATATTGTTGTACAATATTTGATATTCTGCAATACTTCTACAGTCCGATTCTGGCACAAAGTCACAAGTCACAACGTTGTGACCTGCTGAGAACCACACCACAATTTGAGTGTTGAGTGGAAAATTGTGACTTTTCTGGAAAGTTGTGATTTGTGAGTCATCACTCATCAGTGACTTTGGACAGAATGGGGGTGTAAATATCATTATATTGTATAAAATATTAACGATTTTGATATTGAATGAAAACTGTTTTGACATTTTGAATGCTATTTCAGTGAGTGAAGTGAGATAGATAACTCACTTAACTCACCTTCTTCTCATCCATTCGATAAAGCGATTTAGCTATTTTTGTGATCATTAAGCTCGAAAATAGCTTCGAAAACATAAATGCCATTGCTTCAGTTGTCAAATGCCAATTGTTGGCGCTCATAAAAATGATTTCTAAAATTGTTTGTCAAATTTTGTTTCTGATTGGCAAAGAGTTGAGACTTTAAGAAGGCATTTCAATTTTCAACTCGTTTAAAACCTTGGTTGTCATATACAGAAAACCCCCCTATGTAACAATTGAAGTATAATTGTATTTTTTTGTTTAGTTGTTGAATTAAACTCAATGTTATTCTTTTTGGTTATTTTGTGGCATAAATGAAAGCTTTAGTGAAATTCAAATCAAAGCAACGATCTACTTTACAAATAGTTTTTAGACAAATAAGCCTAGACATACACCAAGCCACCACTGAAATGCAAAGTGAGTAATCTGACAGCTCATCTCACTAACTTAATCACTCACTTTTGTTAGCTAGATCGATTTTCAGTGAAAAGTGACTCACTTCACTCACTAACTGTTAGCTTAATCTCGGCAGTTCTCTGTCTTTAATTACACCACATTCATTCATAATACAATTCATTTAACAACCACGCTTTGTTTTAACCAATCTTCAGTTTACAATAAAAACTACTCTATGCTATGCTATCTTTATATAGAAGAGTATACCTACCATATTAACGACCTTTCAAGACACCAAATAGTTTCTGTTCTAGCTCCTCCTCAATTATTATAATGTGAGTACCTTTTGGTCTACACACTGTCGCTTTCTTGAATACTCCTCAGTTATTTTTCAAATCCTATACTGACTCATAAACGACCCTTCCATTGGATGTACACTACACTACACTACCCCTCCTTAAGATTGTTCATCCCGAACAAATCCATCCGCAGCTTCGCCACTGTATCGGTGCAACCGGTCACAATGAACTGATTTTCACTTGCTTCTTGGTCCTCTTCGGATGCGGTAAATCACGCCGGTTATTTGCGTGACAACAGAATAAGGGCCTTCCCAGTTTTTTTTTTTTTTTTTTGAAACTTCGGTGACAATCCCTTTTGACGATAAGGATTATGAAGCCACACACGATCGTCTGCTTGCGTTGTTGCTTTTGACTCGTACTGTGTCTTAATCCGGTCGCTATACGCTTTTATCCGGGTACTATTCCTCTGATGGATGTCAACGAGTCTATTCGTCAGGTCATCCACATTATCATTTGTGGCCTGAAGTTCCTCTGTTGGACATCCTGATTTCAGTTCACTGAGCAGCCGTATGGTGCTCCCGAACAGGATTTCAAATGGTGTTTGTCCTGTCGAGCATTCTACTGGCCATCAAGAACAGCGGTAGGTGCACGCCTATCCTCGTTGGTAATCGGACACGACCTTGGTCAGGTGTTCATTTTCTTACCATGTGAAGATGCAAGATGGTCTCGCTATCCGGATCCTTCTATTAAGCAATCCTCACTTCATAATTGCTCCATCCATATATGGGGTCAACTCTTAGACGCTGAGTGATAAGCATTTTCTTCTCTTCTTGGTACCTGATATGCTTGCAATCCGCTCTTCAAGTTCTTCAGAATAATGCGTCGACGTTTGAGTGCAGCTTTGTTCCAAACTATCAAGGAAGTGAGATTGAATATCGTGCGATATGTGTTCAGACATGAAGTAACTTGTCAGAAGAAAAATATTGCTGATTACGTAATTCCAACTCAACATGGAGCATAAAATATATGACTGTTAGCAAAAACCTTACCTAATTCATACTTTTGATAAGTCGATATTAATATCTAAGAAGGAAGTTATTACTATGCTTAAGCTTACGTATAAGATGTGTTTCAATCAGGTTACATTTTATTTAAATTAAACTTCACGATGATTTCTACAACAAATCTCCTCAGATTATGGCAATTTTCTTTTTAACAAAAAAAAGTAGTTTCACTTTGCGTTGGAGTCGTTAAAACATAAATTAAAAAAAAAAATCTTTATAAAATATTAAGTCGAAAACTATTTTTGTAAATGCATCAGCAATCCCCAGGAACATAACCCTCCTGTCGAATCATTGGTCGGTGTTTTAAACAACTTCCTTTTGCTCAATAGGACGAATTTTCATCTGCACTGACTTTAGCGAATACAATGGTCCATGGAAGTCATTCCAATACATGCCCTGAAATTGATGCGACGGATCAACGTCCCCACTCAAATACTGTCCATTCAAATTGCTGAAAGTATACAAACTCATTAAAACTGTGCAGCTACTTCAAAATATTTTCACTTACCTCATCTCGCAAGCTGCATGCCACCAAGGTCCTGTATGTGCCTGAGCACAATTGCCCTCTACCCAGCCATCGTTGTCGTTGTCAAATGTAGAAAATTTGTTCCCTGCTTGGAAGCTGAATGAGTCCCCTGCTGTTCCCATGTACGAACCAAGAATTTGCAAAGCATAGAATTCTTTTTCTCCAGCAATGGCGAAAGAGCTGTACTTCGCTATGCGAGTTTGATTTTTAAAATCAACTAAAACAATCATCAACTCATGGAGTGTGGATGCTGTCAATGCATGTAACTTTTCCATTCCAATGAAAAACTCGCCAGCCAAGTTACCAAAACCTATTTTGTACTCTTCCCAGCCACGGTTGAAGTTGATGGAGCCGTCGAAACGGTGTTGGATAACTGTCCAGCCGCCCTTCGTAGCAGACTCACAAAGAACGTAGAAGGATTCACTTTGTGGATCAAGTTGGATTTTTTGGATTCCTGAGTAGGACAATAGCGCTGAGGCACAGCTGTCGGGATCTGATGAATAGTTTGGTATTGGTAATGGTCCATATACTTGGGGATACAGGGGTTGTGGTGCGTTATATGGCTGATGATGTCTGTTTGAAAGGTTGGACAATCGTTTATGTGTGCCTCTTTTATAGAATGAAATGAAAAAAGTCATCGAACATTGAGCGCATTTGTTTTTAAGGATTAGCTTAAGCAGTTTATGAGGAAATATTCTGTGTTTATGGTTTTCTTCATAAAGAAAAAAAAAAAAAAATATGGATGAGTGCATGTGACACAGTGAACTAATATTTCTTTGTTGAAAGTCGTTTATTTCATCGAAGTCAGAGTGATCTCAATAGCTTTTTAGTTAAAACCTGGCGAAAATTGCAACTCGGATTTAGTTAATATCTCAGCGATATGACCTTACCATGAAAATTGAATAATTAAGTGGCTTGAGTTATCTGAGCATGATTGAGCAATATCGATAAGCTAAAAGTAATCTTATGCCCCTTTACGAAAAAACTTTAAGTATGCGAGCTAGACTAAGACCAAAAGACTAAAACAACCTTAAAGCTAAAATAACAATACATTTGCTTATTACCTACACTCACTTTTATTTTTATGTCATATTTCAAATATGCACATAACTTGTTATTTGCTTTTTGGTGATCAAACGCTTTTGTAGCTTCCTCCCTCATTTTTAAAACCAAAGGATCACTAAAATTTTTTTTTTTGCAATTTAAAGTGTTGTTTTTGGCTATGCGAGTGAAACATCACTATATAGTACCATATATGTATAGTCCACTTAAACGACCATATTGAGCAATTCAATGGAAAAAAAACAAATCGTGTAAATCGTGTTGGTTCGTCTTGGTTCGTTTGAGAAATTAATTTCGGATGCAAAAGATAATAGCGTTTCCTATTGGTCAATCTGAAATCAGCTTATTGCAGTCGTTTGAGTCGAAACCTTCATTGTGTAGCTTGGCTTGGTTCGTATAAAACGAAATCACTCAATTATTTCTGATGAAAAAGTGTCTCTTGGTCAATCTAAAATGAGCTAAAATGAAATTTTCAACTCAAACGACTGCAATGAAGTCGTTTGAGTTGAAAATTTCATGGAGTTGCCAAAGTTCGCGTGAATTTGATGATGTTATTTGTTATTGAAATGAAAAGTCTAAGAAATTTTTATTTTAAAAGTAAATCATTACTTTAATTTCTTGAGAGCAAATTTAAGGCCATTATATTTTCGCGGGGGCCCTCGAATCACCATTAGATTTTCAACCCAATCAGCTGCAATAAGCTTATTTTACATTGGCCAATCGGAAACCCTTTTATCAGAAATGACTATGTGACTTCGACGTGCTACTTTTCCCTCGATTGACTCGATTTAGATCCTTCATGTTCCTTTCATAAGATAATTCGTTGCCATGGGTTTTACCCAGTGGCTTAAAATGCCATTTTATGTTGGCAAAATTGCATTATGTAAAATTTATTTCCGATATCTAACGCAGAACCGAAGTATGTAAAATAAATAAGGGTAGTACAAAAGATTGGGGAACCACGGGGATATTTTTTAGTTTCCCTCCATTCCCATGCCTTGTGAGGAAATGGAGGAGACTTATAATTTTCTGCCGATTCCGAACGGCTAATCGAGAAAGCGCTCTTCATGCCAATGAATTTACTAATGAAGGACTTGCAAATTCCTAGTGAAAGGCGATACCCGTGGAAAAACATTTTCTTCTTTTTTGTTGGAACTCGAACCACGAACCTTTCGCGTAACATGCAGACATGCTAATCGTTACACCACGGACAACTATATACTATCAAGAAAATGAAGCCAAATATTTAAATAGCCAATGCATACTAAACCTTAAAAAACTAAGCAAAAGTACTTGTCATAATAATATAATTTAGAAAGAACCTAGAACTCGAGGTACTACCCGTAGCGTGATTAGCATGTCCGCAAGTTAACCCAGAGGTTCGTGGTTCGAATCAAAACAGGGGCAAAAATGTTTTTCCACGGGTATGGCCTTTCGCGAGGAATTGGCAGGTCCTCCGTTCGTAAATTCATTGGCATGAAAAGCGCTTTCTCAATTAGCCGTTCGGAATCTTCAGAAAATTGTAGGTCCCCTCCATTCCCTCACAAGGCTTGGTTGTGGGAAAAGCGCAGGGCACTGGGGCTAAAGGAGATGAAAGCACCACTAATGTGGCGCATTGAAAATTCATATTTGGTCCAGTAAGAATAACTTATGACGCGACGCGACGTTCAGACACAATCGGAGATGCAGACCAAAACACTCCTGATACATACAAATGAAACGAAATCTGCATTTGGTTGTCCTCAGGCATGGAACAATTCAAAACTGGAAGGCTTGCCGGAATAAAAATCCATTTGGCAATTTTTTCAACGAAATGAAATAAGAAAACCACTTCAATTTTTAGGTACTTAAAATTGAATTTAGGTACAGAAAAAGCGGTTTTCAGTGCGTTTTAAAGTGCGTTTTTTCAAGTCCAGTGATTACTCTGAGGTAGTCATAATGCGTTCTTTTGAAACACATCAAATTACCCAAAATATCAAGCTGGATGTTTTTTGAGTTTCAGGTTTGGGGAAAGTTCAGGTAACAAACTGTGATATCAAATAACACGTAATTTTTTTCAAATGACTTCAAATGAATCAAAAGCCTTGGTTTTTTTTTGGCAACTAGACATGACGCTGTACAGGTTGTTTCTATTAATGCGGGTTTTTTTCCAAGATCTGCCGTGTGCTGCAAGAATTTGTTGACGTGGGAGGTTTTTAGACGTTCACATTGACAAGGCAAGACACGCGACGTTAAAATGGTGTATTCTTTATAATTGGGGCAGTTATAAGATTTTCCATTGATTGAACATGCTTTCTTCCGATTAAATCATGCAGCTGGTGCTGTCTTACTGACTTGAAAATTTTGGCGTTGAGGCCTAATAACATACGAGTTTAGCAACCCCGTACTTCTTCTAGGCCTAGAGTATGGAATTCTTGACCATCGCCTAAGTTGAGTCTGCTAAAGTAAATTTTCTAGATCCTGAGATGTGACAGCGATTCTACCACTATGTTTGCTTGGTGGTCTTTACCGGCTTGGCTCTTGGTTTTCCACCCTGGCATAATTTTCTGAAACTTTTGGCATACACACTGACCTATCATGACACTTCTTTATTTAATTAAACAAGCACTTCTTGTGTTTGAGAACTTGGTGTTCTTCTCTTCCTTTCTCTTTCTTCATCGGAATCAAACATTATTTTGGGCATTTTAAGCAACGTTTGATAATTTTAATTTTATATTCTTGGACACACATTTTTTTGACAGATTGCAACCATGTTTCCGAGGTAAACGCAGTTGCAAGCTGAATACCTATTTGCTTCACTAATTGGTCGGAGGTGGGTGCAATGTTAGTTTTTCTGCTAATAAAAGGTCAAGAAAATTCTATCTCGAAAGCTATTGAATAGATAAAAAAAAAATGTCCTACCAATTTGCAGCGCACCTATATGTTTTATTAACAGTATTTTATTAAGAATTCATATAATAAATAAATAAGGTGGCGCAACAGAGCGAGGAGCCCCTGGGCCTAGCCCATTTCTCACAACCATGCCTTATGAGGGAATGGAGGGGACCTACAATTTTCTGCCGGTTCCGAACAGAGGACTTGCCAATTCCTCGCGAAAGGCGATACCCGCGGAAAAACATTTTTGCCTCTCCTGGGATTCGAACCTCGAACCTCTAGGTTAGCAGGTGGACATGCTAACCATCACGCCACGGGTACCACGGAATTCATATGCCGATTTGCAAAAGATCGCAAAACATAGTACATGGGAACACAATAACGATTAGTGCACAGAAATGAGTCAGTATTCAGGAGTGAACAACAGGAATGGTAGGTAAATGCTGTATATGGTTTATAGTTGCATTAGTGAGTACAATGTTTTTCTGAGACTCGTTTCTGCACAAGGTATGAGATTCTCAATTAACCGCACCTATTATTAGCCGTGTTTTATTGGGAATCTATACTCACATTTGCAAAACATCGCAAAACATCGCACATGGTAAAACAACAACGATTAGTGAACAAAAATAAGTCAGAGTTCAGAAGTGAACAACACAGGGATGACTGGTAAATGGAGTTTATGGAATAAAGTTGCATTAGTGAGTACAGCGTTTTATTGAGCGTATTAGTGAAGATGACTATAAAATTCCCAATAAAACACGGTTATTATATTTCCTCACCTTGTATATTATAAAGGGACTTATTTCCCAAATTGGGGACAAACGTAGGACAAACTAAAAATTATTTTATTTCTCCTTTGTCTGAATTCGTTCCGGTCACATCAAATACTTTGATACACTTCCTATTGCAGACCATCACCAAAATTCCAATATTCTAAAATGTTCTGTTAATAATACCAAACAGAACATAAATCATAAAATAGCTTAAAAGTTTGCCATCATGACCGCTCAGGGTTAAAGACCGCAAATTGGCAAAAAAGATTCGATCCTTTGAAACAGCTTAAAGGTTTATGCTAACCTCGTTTAAAAAAAAAACTAATAAATACCTCGAGCCTAATGAAAAATATTCATTCTCATTAATTTAAAGATAGACTCTGCCAATGGGAATTCAAACCTTTTCCTCAGGCCCACGACAATTAATTTTCTTAGCAAGACATGGACTTCAGCAGACATTTGGTTATTAATGGTTAAAAAAGTAGCAAAGATTGAAGTAGGTACAATTGATGACTTCGTTTGACTAACACTATTCATTTTACTATGTTTTTACTTTTAACTTAAATGAAACTGCAACATTCAAGGCTATTGCTGGCGTCAGTTATTCTGCCAATTATACGCGATTAATGCGTTTCGCAGGTTGAAGCTATTTATTGATCAACATGTTTGATTATTTTTGTGACATGACTTCACAATCAAGCTAGCATGCGTTTACTACAAAAATTATGTATTCACAACTCACATCAAAGACAAAACAAAACGTGAAAACGAAAATGACAATAGAACCAATGAAAATAATTACCTCGTCAGTTGAGTCAGTTTGGTTAGGTTAGCACCAAATTCGTTTAAGGTTGCTTCAATTCGGTTCACCGAAGCTCTAGTGGATGCCAAAAAGATGGCCAGAGAATCCAGTTTCTGCGCGATCATTCCAGTTGAGTTGCTTTGGGACACTTCCTGTCCCTGCCGTTGGTCAGTTTGTCGAGTATGCACGTGAGACTTACCATGGTCTAAAAGCAATATTTGATTAGTATTATCTCAAAATTGGTTTGCTTTAAGCTTGATTCAGTCCTTGACAGATAGCTTACCTTGAGGCTGGTCCATGCTATACCGCATGACATCAATTTCATTGCGAATATCACCGACTGACGATAAAACACTCTGCTGCACATACTCGAGGTTTTGTAGTTGTTTGGCTGCTTCTTGTTGCTGTAAACGAATAGATTCCAGACGTGCAATCGTTGATGAATCCAGCTGGGTGAGCCTGCAAACAAGGACAGAGATTGGTGTTATTTTAATAGATGTTATTAGGCTTATCGAATATTTATCGAATGAGGAATTTACAAATCCAATGAACAGACTAGCTATCATTGTCGGCTTCTTAGATGTCGACAAAGGTGTCAATCGATGCATTTTTGTAAGGTATATTGACTACTAATGGGGTAGGCCACACAAATATCTGTGCCATTGATGAATTCCCTGACTCAAAACCGTGTGGAGGTTGGTGTTAATCATTTAATATGCTGATTAATATGCGCGTAATGCACTCTGTTGACAATGCGCAGCGCGCTGGTGAGTCAATACACTGAACAATATTTATTCTTAGAACTTCCATTCAAAGAAACCCAGGTTTACAAAAACAGAGCATGGTGTACTTAAGCAGCTTTGTGACTAATGAGCTGCGAATGAGATGTAAGCTTTGTTTTGAAAAGAATTAAGGAGCGGCAATAGTGTTCCAGCAATTTGTTTATATTTGTCGTTATTTTCGTATATTTAGTGCTCCTTATATGGCACACATATGCTCCAAATGAGCAGCGTAAGTGTAAGCCTCAACCTAATCAAGTGCTGCGTCACCGAGACCTCACTCCGTCAACATCTGGGCGATTTGTATACACAATTTCCTATTAGTTAAATTTTCTTTGAAGTTCAAAAAGATCACATTGTAAGACTAAATGATTTATCTCTCGTTTCTTTTAGAAACCGTATACATATGTGTAATTTCATGGCCACTTGCTTGCTTGTATAAATAAAGGTGTCTACTTTGGTAACACAGGTAGCGTGTAAGCTAAGCACTGATGGATCGCCAAATATATTTTGATAAAAATGTCACACTTAACACATAATTTGCTGTTTATGAATATTGCATATTATACAAACCCAACACAAAAGGCAGTTTGAAACAAAATCGTTATATGTTTGTAGTTGGAAATTGAAAATATTGTTAATAACTATCAAAGACCATCAGACTAGCACAAGATGCTGACGACAAATTTCTGGTTGTCATTGTCAATGGCTTAGAAGGAACCTTTGACGATGAATTTTTTCAATCGAAGGAGGTCTATACTTTCATGATAATAAATGATAATCCAAATTCGAGTAGACTTACCCACGTTTTCAAAAGTGGAAAGTCCTAAAATTTGTGCAGATATTTGGCAAGTAAATATTACAAAACCACAAGAAGGTAGACAGATGGCAAAGAGGAAAAAATCTAAGCAACTTGATGAGAATTCTTTACTAGACCTAAAGATGATTCACTTGAAATATCACCAGAAGGTGTGCTCAGACTTGAAACAATACAAAGCTGTGATCAAGGAAAAGGTGGTAAGTGCTAAGTGATGATCGATACCTCCTAAGAAGGTAAAACAGGATCTCACCGGCGCCGGCGGGTCACTAGTTATAAAAACAGATTAGTGAGAGAGCTGGGACCCTACTCTGTATTTCGTATCAAAAACGAGAATTCCCGAAAACAAATATATTTATTCTTTTTTTCTAAAGCGGATTCAAATCAACTATTTTCGGAAATCTAAAAACCGATTTTTCTTACCCTGTAATGCGTTTACGAATGTCAATACATTTCGAAAACGAAAATTTGTGTCTGATAACAAAGTAGTTAGCGGATTTCAATGAAAATAAGAAAGGAATTAAGGAGTCAAAAAGGAGTAACTATTAGGCAAATTTGGGGCCTACCTAGGTACCTACCAAGTAACTCAATTCTACAAGAAAAATTCGAATGCCCACAAACTCCAACGCCCAGATTCTTAAGTAAATGGGATACTCGAAACACTTTCTTTTGAAAGCAGTTGGGAGAATTTAGAACCGTTTCTTCTTTCATTCTAATTCTAATCCAATATTGACTTTCGGGTTATTCGAAAATAGAACAGAGTTACATAGTTGGAAAAATAGTTTTTGGTGAATTTAAACTGTGCTGTCGTCTACTAATCTCAATGTATAGTTTTCAAGCAAGAGTAAACCTAAAATAAAATGAATCCTTTAAATCCTTTGTAAAATTTCAATGAACTACATACGAGTATTTTCCAATAGGGCAGCTCACTATTAGATGGACAGACTTTGGTCTGAACGACCAATGTTGGATAATGTGAACCCTCAGATGAACGCTTGTCCAACTTGTTGTATAGTTTTCATATATTTTGGAAAACTTTGTTTTGGAATGAAGTCTGACGACACAAGTCTGATGAGTTTGAACGCAAACTTCATACGCCTATCCAGCATCCATCCCACGAAATTTTTACAACCTATTGTACCATGTGAACTGCCCTATTTGTATATTAAGTAAGAAATAAAAAAAAGAAAACATAAAATTTGAAACAACATACATTTTTATTGCGTTAAAACAAGAATACTATTTCAAAAATAAGCCTTACATCATTTCAAAATAAATCTTTAAAAATATTAAAAAAAGCTATTTGTCTAAAATAGAAAATGAACTATCCGACATTTCAAACATTTCACTTCTAGAATTTGCTCTTAGTTTTTATGTTTTTTTTGAAATCTCTCAAGACTTTAGATACAAACTATACACAATTAATGAGGTTTTTTTACGAGCATTCGAAAGATCTGGAAACCATTAGTAAAATCAGTGCAATGTGAAGAATTCAATGCTTGCGAAAAGTCTATTTTCAGTGTTTGTTGAACTTTTGGGTTTGTGTAATTGATTTTCTGTATGTCATACCCACTCTTGACCCGTTGCTGCTGTATAACTTTATGGTCTCAGTTGGTAAGAGCAACCCTTTGACAGATTTAATATTTGTAACCAATAGTCGAATTAATAGTTTTGAAAATATAAAAAACAGATTTGATTAAAAATCTTAAAAGAAATTTATTTCTATTTAGTTTTTAATCAAATCAAATTTGTCAACTCCAGGACAAAAAATTTTTGTTATTGTTTAAAATAAATAATGAAAAACAGGTTCCAACGAGATACTTACGTCAACTTATAAGGAAATTTAATTGCAGTCTCTCGACGCCTACGTATGATAATAGCGGATCACTAGTTATAAGCAGATAAGTGGGAGAGCTGGCACCCAACTCTGTATTTCGTTTCGAAAACAGAAAATTTACGAAAACGAATATTTTGTACTCCTTATTTATAAAGCGGCTTCGAATCAACTACTTTCGGAATAACAAACCTGAAAACCAATTTTTTTTTTTATCCTGCTATGCATTTACGAATGACAAAATCATTATGAAACTGAATTAAATATGAACACCATTCTGTTCTGATTTTCGGTCGGATACCATATCCTCCCGCTTACGAATTTTTGCAGTTCTTAATTCCAAATTCGTACGTACGTTTTCAATTCGCTTATCATTTTGCTAGCGGACTCGAATTCGGTTGATGAATTATGTTAAACACTATTTATTGCTAAGCATGAGAGATTGTAGACTATATTGACATTATTATTATAAAAACAATTGTCAGTTTAAAAATAAATGGGTTGAAGAGTAGATGCGGGGGAATTGGCAGAGAGGTGTCGTATATCCCGAGGTTTCTTAACCCTTTTGCTCATTTCACACCCTCTGATCTGGCTAAAATTTACGAAACGAACGAAACATTACATACTGCAGCACTGGTTACAAAGACCATCGGCTGATACACCCACAAAAGTAGGGGAGCCCAGGATGCTAGATTTGCAGTTACTTAAGCGTCATGGGGACTTATTGGATTGTGAAGTTTACGTTCTAAAACGAAAAAAAGTTTTTGTCAGTTTTCCATTTTAGTGGGGCGGAGAGCGTGTAAGAGTTTATAAAAATGTAAAAAAAAACAGTGTCACATTGAAATACTCGAGCGCGTCAGATATTCATAGAGTATATACGCCTTTGTCTTTCTGATAACCGATAAATATTAATCTGACGATCAACTGGGGGGAGGTGGGCGTATAGAGAGGTTTTTTAAAAAAGAAGTTATTCGAGCCTGTCAGATTTTAAAGGTGAATGTAAAGTGCAGTTGCGTAGCGTAGGGGGGGGGGAAACCCCCCCCCCCCCCCCCCCCCCCGAAAATATTTCAGTCGAATATCATTTAAACGCTTCATTTATTTTTTTTTTGTTTTATTGATGCAAATTTGTTTTTCATATTGAAAATTTAAGTTCGAGCTTTTCACAAATCAGTATCTAAATACATGTATGTTTGTGTTTTGCCTACATTGAGCTATAGAAAACAGTTGAAATGCGTTAGTAGGGCTCCTATTTATTAAAATCATTGACTTGTTAAACATGGACTGCTAGGACCCAACTTCACTATGGTTCCACTTATTCTAAGCAATACTTGCGAGCATCATTTCAGCGGAAAACTAGTGAAACATTTTTGACACTGCTAAATAATCACGCTAGCTAAATCACAGCAGATGTCGTTAGTGTTTTAGTTAAGAGTAAGATATTGGCTAATAAGTGCAATCATTATTATCCAACTTTTGTATAGAGAATTAATGCAACTAGCAGTCCATGTATCATAAGTCAATACAATGCTTCAATCACATTGACCTATTACGCCAGTTCCACAAAGAAAAATCTCACTGAGCGCTCAATGTCACTTTGACGGAGCGCAAACAGTTTTGTGGAACATAATTCTCAGCTCAACTGTGTCCTTGTTTTCAAATTTTTACTCATCATCATCAGAATGTACAACGAAAATTCGCTGATGCTGAAAAAATAACCGAGTCTATAGGAGAAAAAAAAAGGAAAGACGTTGAGAATATTGATGAAACCGTGGAAGTAATAATGAATCAATGGCCAACAGCGACTGAGGCAGCTACTTCAACCGTAATAAATGAAGTGTTATTGTGGAGACAACGTTACTTACTTAGGTGGGCATTACAGTTCGGGGTGAACCTGGGCCTCAACCAACATCCTTCTATAACGATTTCGATCTCGGGCGAGCTCTCTCCAGTTTCGCACTCCAAGTCGGTTGATCATCCCAGTCCTGCTGTACGGCGCGGAAGCATGGACTTTATCGAAAGCGGATGAGGAAACCCTTGGTCGTTCGAAAGAAAAATTCTCCGAATGATCTTTGGTCCCGTATGCGAAAACAATGTGTGGAGAAGAAGATACAACAACGAGCTGTATGAGCTGTACCGCGACATGGGCATAGCCAGAAGAGTACGCATCGCGAGGATGGATGGGCCATGTAGAGCGGATGGACCCAAACGCTCCGGCTCGTCGGGTGTTCGAAAGCACATTGCACGGAAATCGCGGAAGGGGAAGACCTCGTCTTAGGTGGCGCAATCAAGTGGATGAATACCTCAACTGACTTGGAGACAACGTTGGGTTAGGGCAAAAACTCAACCAAAGACATTTATAGAATCATGAAATCTTTGTAACGATGCACTTTTTCCAAACATTTTCAAGTTTTTGAAAATAGGTGCAACATTGGCTGCGACCATTGCTAGCAGCGAGCGTAGTTTTTCCACGTTGAGGTGTCTAAAATATTGGATTAGGAATTCTACAGGCGAAGATAGGCTGAATGGGCTTGCTCTTATGAGGATTAACAGGCACATTGACATTAAGGTGGAAGAAATTATCGAATGATTCGCGCAAAGCAGAGAAGAATTGATTTATAATTTCGTGTATTTTCATATGTTCCAATCCCCCCCTTGAGCCCTTAATATCAATTTTAAGTGCTCGATCAAGAATTGAACAGATTTCCTATAAAATTTTCTATAAAATTCACGTTTTTTCGCAGTTATCTCGTAAAAAACAACAGCTACTGAAAAATTGTAAGGAATTAAGCGAGATATTAGCCATCATATGTTATACTTCTTATTGACGATTTTACCTTAATCGCCTCGAGAGAACTGTCAGATTATATGTTTTCCGTAATCCTGATAGGACTACCTTCAAAATGAAAAAAAATTAATCCCGCTCGAGTATTTTAAAATGTCGTTTATTTTTTATACCTTTGTGACTCGCCTACTTTCTTAGGTCACGCTCAAATTGTCAGATTATTGAAATATACACTTTTCAGGATGTAATTAGCTTACCTTCTGACGCGCTTGAGTTTTTCTGAGGATCGATTTTTTACTAATCGGACGGGTTGCCCTCAACACAACAGAACAATTAAGAAATGCCAACAGCACGCGGTTGTGAGTACAAACGGTCCCCATCTAACAACAAACAGCGCTCAACTTAGTTGCGATTCTTTAGAACATCGCAACTAAGTTGAGCGCTGTAACTGCTGTAACCGCTGGAACCGATGCTTTCGAATGCCAAGACCGTTGTCGATCTGGCTACAATTTATAAAGCCTACATACGTCCCAAACTAGAGTATAATTCACATGTCTAAGCAGGTGCCGCCTTCCTGAAAGGGTTCAAAATAGAGCATAAGAATCGATACGTGACCGCTCAATTGTAAGTTCAATTGATTCTCTGGAACATCGTCGTAAGGTTTCATGTCTCTTTTTTTATAGCTATTTTTACAGACAGTGCTCTAGTGAAGTAGCCAGTTGCATTTCCCCCTGAAACAATTTAGTCGGAAAACCCGACTCGCTTGAAATGCTATTCAGTTCTTCCTTCAGTCGTGCAGTTAAGTACAGGGATTCATGTATTATCAGCTCAACCTAGATGTGGAATGCTTTACCCAACTCGATTTTAAATGACAAACATTAGATGAGTTGAAGCAAGTCCTTACATATTTAAAAATGGGTTGTAACTGAACTTAAATTTAACTGAATCTCAATAAATTGTGGAGTTTAAATCAAATAAGCCGGCACAAATTCCCATTTTAAGGTGATTTCAAATGACTTTCGATTTGCGTTATTGTTTTGTTTTCAACCAAATTCCGATGTCACACGACATTATGGGAGAATATCCGTCACTTGTTCTCATATGCATTTTGATAAGTTTCCAGCCACTGTTTTCGTTTGTGCAAATTTACGTTACAGCCCAGTCATCATGCAAGAATTCAACATTACCTGCATCTTATAATAAGTCATACAACTACGTCTCATGTTATTTGCAATTCTTAATTGTATTCAACGAGAGCAGTTCTTGCCTTTTTAAATTGATTTGTTTATGAAAATTAGTTTTATTTATTCCCCTGATGTCAGAATACATTTTCACAGATAAATCGTCAAGTTGGTTTGTTATTCCTATACTCGCCGCTGGTCAATGAGATCAGTGCTTCAAGAAATTTCTTTACTTTCCACTTAACTTTATTTGATTTGATGTTTAATGGCAAAACACACCATTGCGTCAGCGAACACATGTGCCCATCTCTGCAGCAGTCAACACCTCATCACAGTAATTTCATTGCACAAATACCTCTACCTACTATTTGTTTATCATGTTTTTTTCACACTTATTCACATGAAAGAATGAACTATGTTTGTTTGTGCTCAGAAGATGCAAGGAATTCCGTATGGGTAATTTAACCTGATTCAATCATATGAAATTATAGATGCATTCATTAAAGGTGATTTCATCTTCTAAAAAAAGCCTCGTTGGTGTTGATTTTGCAAAATAATCGCAAAACAACTTCTGCTTAGTATGAACCTTTAAATAGACCATGCTCTACTGAAAATTTGTCATTCATAATTACTGCCAATACAGTATGTTATTAAATCAAACATTAAAGGCAAAACCACCAAGGTCATGGTGAAGCTGGAAGCCCGTGCTTCGGTTCGGCTGACAAGCAATCATATCTGACTCAAGAACTGGTAACATCAATGGCATTGAAATCATTATTAACATAGCCACTCATTATTAACATACTCGAAGAAGTAGTTTTGTCTCTTTGCTTGGTCTATAGCCGAATCAACTTTCCGCTTTGTTCTTGAACGATTAATCCGCATAGCGCTGTGCGTGCGTAGAGCTTTTATTTCTTCCGATGCGGTGTTTTCATGGTAAACAAACAAACAATGATTGAATGTCATTGTTATCATTACAGTTTCCTAAAGATTGGAATATCCCATGTCATAACCATAGTAGAGGTCAATGTCATTTGTCTCCTAGAACCAATTAACTGTGACTGTATTACAATGACCTCGCATGAAACCTTTTGGTGTCATTTTGTGGTTTAATTTATTCGAGTGATTCAGTTTGAATTTTGACTCCAATTGAGTTTATCACAAATCAAACGGGATTGGGATTGTAAGAAAAAAAAAATTTGCAAGAACATGAAAATATTCAACGATATATGTATAAACGAGTTCTGATGAACTCGTCTTCGTGTCTTAAAAAGAATACTTTAGGTCTGTGTAAACAAGTTTTGAATAACGATCCTTTATTTTTAGTTTGAAGAAGAAGATAGAACAATATTTTAATGTATAAGAGTGTAAAACTGCATGTCTAGCTTGTTGGTAACAGCTATTGATTTTAAAACGAAACATTGAACACATTTTTGGAGTTGAGGTCACTGGGTCTCATGATCCTGCATGTCATTTTGACTTTTTGATAAATTGAACACAGCTTTTATTTTATTTTATTCTTTAATAAAGCATAAAGGGTTTTCCAATAGGTATGATATGATTTTGCAGTGGCGTTTCGGCCATTTGTAGTATGTCATGATCTCTCATTTGTTTTTTATTGCATTCAGAAGTGTTTACATTTCACCATTGGACCACCGTAAACGTCGTGAACTTTCTGATTTTGCCTTGGAACAACTTGAAATCGATAACGATTTTCTTAAGAAAATCATCTTTTCCGAAGACGCTTACTTTTATTTGACTAGTGCGTTAAATAAAAAAAAACTGGCGATGAAAATCCACGAAATATTCATGAAAAACCATTACATTCACCTAAATTGACAGTTTAGTGTGGTTTTTGGGCTGGTGAAATCATCGGTCCGTACTTCTTTGAAAATGAAGCTGGTAACACCATTACTGTCAATGGAGAGCGGTATAGATCGATGACAACCAACTTTTTATGAGCAAAATTGAAAGAAATTGATTTTGACAACATTTGGTTTCAACAAGACGGGGCTACGTGTCACACAGCAAATGCAACAATTGAATTATTGCAAGAAAAATTATAAGAAATTCGATTATTTTAAGAAATGGTGATATTGAATAGCCTAATCTAAGAAGTCGTGATTTAACGCCATTAGACTATTACTTGTTGGGTTATTTGAAGTCATTGGTCTTTCAAAATATACCAGGTTCTCGTCAAGCCTTACAAGTCAATATTGAACGTGCCATTCATGATATATGACATGATTTAGTAGAAAAAGTGCTCGAAAATTGGGTTCATCGAATTTGTTGCTGCAGAAGAAAACGTGGTGGCCATTTGAAAGACGTTTTATTTAAAACTTAATTGTATTGATTGAACTGCACATTAAACAAAAAATATTTGAATTTCCTTGACAAAAAGTGTGTTTTTCAAAAAAGAAATCATATCACTCTCATTGGAAAACCCTTTATAATAAGTAAATCTTGTTTGTCATAACTTCATATCAAACTCTTTGTATTTTCCTTATTTAAAGGCCTATACTTACTTACTTACTTCGGCGGGCATTACAGCTGGAGGTGAACATAAGCCTAAACCAACATGTTATGTCAACAACTTCGATTTCGGGCGAGCTCTCCCCAGTTTTGCACTCTAAGTCGGTTAAGGTCTTCTTCCATTTAATTGCGCCACCTAAGACGAGGTCTTCCCCTTCCACGATTTCCCTGCCATGTGTTTTCGAAAGCCCTTCGAGCCGAAAGATTATTCGGAGAATTTTTTTCTTTCGATACGACCAAGGGTTTTCTCATCAGTGAAGCTTCTGTTTCAATACTCGCAAAAGTTAAGCATGCCGGGAGCAAGCATGCACATTATGCGTTGAAATTATTTGTTGCTATGTACATATAATACTTGATTTTGATTAAGAAACTTTAATTCTTTATGCAAAAATTTTTTTCTAGCCAGGCATATCTTGAAGCCGGCTATAAGTTATATTAAGATACAATGTATATATGCTGTTTTTAAGTCTCAATAAAGAAAATTGTAAATTGTAAATACTCGCAAAAGTACCTATGACATCACCCTTTTTTCTTCCCATTACGTCAGTATTGTTTTGTACAATCTTTTCAAGTATGATGTTAAAGAAATCGCATGACAGTTTGTCGCCTTGTCAAAAGCCTTTTTCGACATCAAAGGCCTCGGTGAGTTCTCCACCGACCTTGACGGAGCAGCGTGAATTCTCCAAAGACATCCTGCATAGTCGTACGAGTTTTGCAGGGATGCCGAAGCTAGACATAGGTTTGTAGGTACAGCTCGTCTCTATAAATACTGTCATACGCGGCCTTGAAATCGATAAAAAGATGTTGTATGGCGATATTATACTCTTTGGTTTTTTCTAAGATCTGCCGTAATGTAAACATTTTGGTCTATTGTAGAATTCTATGGTCTAAAACCACATTGATAAGGACCTACCAAGTTGTTGACGTTCAGACGTTCACATATTACAGCAGACATGATCTTATAAGAAGGCTTCTGAGGTTCCATTCATCGGGTATGCTTTCTACCGACAGTATCATGCAGATCGTCTAGTTCATGCTAATCGACTGGTCTCCAGCTGCCATGAAAAGTTCGGCATCAAGGCCATCTACACCTGCAGTCTTATTTGATTTAAGTTTGCATATGACAAGTTTAACTTCTTTAACGGCCTGTCCCAACGGATTATGCTGTTAACATGTTAGATATGCTGTTAACATTATGTGTCCAGACGTTGTTATTATTCCTCGCGCAAATTGTATTCAAAAACAGCATAACGTGAGCATAACTCGTCTGGGCAGGTACTAATAAAGAAAACTTCAGAACATATAAGCAGATATGCTTCTGAGCCAATTAGAATAAAAAACAAAGCCAGAATAAGACATTTGATCATTTTTAGCATATTTTCAATTGATCAGTAGATCCAAAAAAAGACAACAAAACTTCATCATTTGTCTCTTAATATGGTGTACACCTGTTCTTCGTGTCATCAATCGAAGTGTATATTCTTTGTTCAACTGTAAAAAAAGCATGACAACACTCATCTTCAATCAATTGTCTACAATTAAGGAAAAATCAAACTTCCTAACAAATCACGACATAAAACCGTATTTTATACGATAATACGAACCCCTCTTTTCTTGCCAAGTCCGGTTGTGAATTTTTATAAAAATTGCCAACTTAATGATCAAATGCCATTACAATACAACGAAAACAAATACAACTTCTGCCTAAATGTCAACATTTGGTGTCATCTTTTTCTTGGCCCAAAGCCAAATAGAAAATTTATATCTGCCAAAGGCATCTTCACTAGTGAGTGATTCATGACCTAAGCGTCCGATGAGCTAAAATAAAGGTAAACAGAAAAACTTATACTGAATAAAGAGAAATCATGGAACTGAAACGAATTGAGCAATAGGAGTACGAGTACCAATCGGTAGTATCGCGCGGGAAAAAACGTCGGGCTTCCCCGAAGGTTTTCCACTATTTTGTTAAATTTGTCTTTCCAATTATGTAGAAGTAGAAGGTTCATCTTGTGCTTGTTTGCAAGAGTAAGATATTTGGCAAACCAAAAATATCTACGACTTTGATTTATATGTATACGACGCAGAGTGAAATGACCTCTGGGCTATGAAAAACGTTGTTTGACCGAGAAATCGCATAAAGATGTTAAAAGAATTAACTCTAATTGGATATAACGCAAAGCCAATCAAGATAATATTTAAACGAGGGACGAACAAATGATTTGGCGTTCGACTATTGTTAAGAAATCAAAAAGGAGACTCTAAGCGATTTACAAGATAATGGTTTAGTAATAGCGTTGTAGAAAATTCAATAATGGGAACATCTTGATCAAAGTCTTCCCTGAACTTAGTATCTTCTTTTCTGTTTTTTTTTTCTTTCTTTTGAACAACAAATTGAAATAAAATAAAGCGACTAGAACTAAGAATCTCACACTGAAAAAAAAATCATTCACTTTAAAATAAGATGAAACTCATCTTTAAATTGTATAATTTTATACAGGGTGTTTTTCATAAGATGCGACAAAAGACCAGGACGGATAGCTTAGGTCGAGAAAAGACCTCCCACTTAGGCGGGAAGGGAAGTTTTATAAGAAAAATATACTATGAGGGCGGTCGTGTAGCGATTATAGAGTGTTCATTAGCGAAAATCATCGAAAGTTTTTGAGAAATTTTAAAAACAATTAAGTTACCTTTTCTAAAAGAATCTATTTTTTAAGTTTTTCCCTTGTTTTTTTCTCAACGTAAAAAATGGATTTTTTGGAAAATCTTGGTAGAATAATTTAAAACAGAACTCTGCTTTCCATGAATGAGTTTATTTTCCAAAATAGTTTTAAGCTATTTCTTACTATTTGCAAAAAAATAATAAAATAAAAAAATCGTCACAAACTTATTTTATTAACTTAATAAACAATCGAAACTCAAAAATTTTGTTATTTCAAAAACCGTATCCAATTGTGTTAAACTCCGTCTGTAACTTTTTATCTCGAAAAAAGTTTAGGTGCTACCTACTCTGATGCTTGCCGAGAACTTTGTTCAAATTGTTAACGTTTTGATTGGACAATTCTATTAAACGTACAGCAATTTTTCGTTAAATTAAAATTGTTTATAAAATTATTTGTGTTTCTTTTTTAAAACACACTTTATTTATGATTAGTGCTTTAGTTTAATAGTAACTTACATAGTCTTGGCAGTCAGACACGGTGAAGTAAACATACTAGCCTGACCTTAAGTCGGACTTGGCAGCTACACACATAAGTAGTTTCACAAATGAATTGGAACTAAAAATCAATCGAAAAAACCCATTTTATCTTAATACCTTTTCGAAAATAGCTATGAAAAAATCATTATTAGCTATCACTCAAGTGTTGGATGTTTTGGGCATTTTATTTATTGCCAGACGTTCAAGGGTAAATTATATGAATTAAATTCCCTTCTATATTCATATTGAATAAAGAAGGACTTCCAAAAAGAATCCACAGTCGAATAAAACAGGCAATCTGTCGTTTGAGAAGATCACGAGCATGAGATTAGTTTTATTTTTGCCACAGGACTGTCATCGCGAGCAGACAAATGAAAAACTAGAATCACCCACAATTTTTTTTATGAGGCTATGACTCAAAACTCAAACAGTGCCTAGCAAATTGTATCTTGTTGTTAAGCATTCACTAAATAAACTAAACAAAACTGAATATATATTCAGCCTTATAATGAGTTTCACGTGAACAGTTTTTCACCAGGAACATTTTTGTTCACCCGAAATTTTAAAAGCTATCATGAGTATCCCCTGAACAAAATTCCAGATTTACATTTTTTCCACTTTTGTTGTTCACTTGTTCGCCTCACAAAAATGAGTGAAATAAATTGCTCTCAACGTTTTCACATTTCACGGGGAAAAATAGCTCATAATAAGGGACATTTTTCGAACATGGAAAAATTTTCCCCCGAAAATGGTATCTTTTTCGAGGGGAATGCTGTTCACGTGAAACTCGTAATAAGGCTGATTAAGTTACCTTCATTCAAAACTGTTATCAAGGCTGACAATGACAATTTTATTTTTTCAAAATAAAAATGAGTTTCTTCATAAGTTGGTTGGAGCAATACATAAAAAGTCGCTTGTACCTACCTATTTGAAATAATATTTCATTTAAAAATATGCAGGTACTATACTTACAATATCTGTCAATCGATATAGAATTTAGAAAACTAACAGGCTGAGACATAATATTTTCAAGTTGGATTTGTGCTCTAAAATAAGGCCAAACGAATTAAAACCAACTTTCTTAAATAAGTTTGGTTTTTTCATTTGAAAATTTAGATATTTCCAAAATCAAATACTTAGTTAGTTAACAGATGTACCTTCACTAAGCCAAATTGAAATATAAACTTAGGGAGAAACACAATCAAATGGGCTTGGTAAACTTTGAAAATTTGAATTGTTTGAATCATAGCGCATTACTACATTTTGAATATGGAGTTATTACACTATTCAAACTAAAGGAATATTCTGGTGTAGATATAAAAAAATTTTTTTTTTTTACAAATTTTCAAATTTTAACTTTAAGAATATGTCTTGAATACGACTATTCAAAATTTGGATTGTTTTATATATGCATTTTGCTGACGCGCATCCAAGCTGGCTCGACTGTACACCGAAACTTTTCCTCGAAACTGTCTTTTCCAAAACTTTTCCTAGAGTTATACCGGATGGAATTACCTGAAATTTTTCGAGTCAGAACTACGCACATCCTCAAATTCCTTTTTTTCTATTTTTGGGAAATTCGAAAAAGTCCCAAAAGCACTGAAAAATTGTTTTTTTAGGTAGTCGCTATTTTGTGAACGATTTTTGTTTCAATTCTTCTAGATTAATAATCTTTTTTGTTTGTTTTTTTGTTAGAATCCTGGCCATGGTCACGTGCCAATTTTTTGAGAGACCTCACTTCATATTTGCTTTTTTTCGACAAATCAAAATCACCTGAAATTCATGGCTAGATCAGAAACCCTCTTGAGGTCAATTTTTGTGGGTTCGTCTCATTTCACATCATTTCACATGGACTCATTAACTACACGAATTGAGAATCCTGGAGGCTTTTTTGAAAAACAAAAGAAATTTAATACGATACTCTTAATTAGTATCTCTCAAGCCACCAGATGTCATAATTTAACCTACTTTGGTTTTTTGCCAATATAATTTTCGACGTCACACAGTTGAAAAGCTACTTTTTGGGTTGGGGTCGAGCAGTTAAAATATCAGGAAGTAATGCTACAAATCAGTTGCACCTTTTTTATTTAAAAAAAAATCGAAAGAGCTTAAAACTGGAAAGTTTAATTAGCGTTTGAGTAAATGTTGCGACATAAATCGGAATGCTTGAATTAAATCCTTCAGCTATGTGTACCTAGCATGATGAATCCTAAGAGTTTCTTCAGAATATGTATATCGTTCCCGTTTGGTTGCTCATGTGGTATTTCGCTTGTTGTTGGGCTATAAAGAGCAATACGAATGACGCAGGGGTGTACAATTGAACGTAAAAATTTACTCATACCCCAGCCAACCTTATAGCATGGTTAGTTGGTACACACATAGCAACATAAAAAATGAAACCTGAACAATATTCATGCAGTCCTTTGGTGAACTTTATATTATTCAGGATACATCCTGAGCCTGAACAGGACAAGCCATGTAGCATGCGCTTTGATAAACCAATCAACTTCAATCAAGCCTCTTGACTTTTTAAAGAAGACATTTTTCAACCTTTAAGCCGAGTTTAAGTTATATTACGCCGATCGTCAACGCAACGCGATATTTCGATTTCCTTGAAAAATTGGAATGACTTTCTTTGCGATTGTCATAAAATAAGAACATAGAAGAGCACCACAAAGGATGTAACCTTTCCTTCCAAAAAAAAAGTTCGAATAAACCTTAAAGTCACAACTTCTGTTTCATATGTCTTGTGCCATTTGCTTTAATCTCAGAGAAACGCAAACTGCGCGCTGACATCATAACCAGTTTGCTTTGAGCCGGGGCGGGGGTCAGCCCTTAACAAAAACTGGGCCTACAAAACCAACTTGTGCTTAAAAACCTTAGCCTGTGACACATTCGGCAAACTGTACTCAATTGAAGAAAACGCATAAGTCACCTATGTGGCTTGTTGCAACCTTGCCTGGGTTTTTTCAACTTTCTTCTATGTAGGGCAACTGATTCAACATCTATCTCAGTTTTAAATCTTTTTTTAAGCACCTTCAACTTAATAAACACCAATTTACCGCCATTAAAGCAGATCGTTTGTCAAGTGTAAATTACACCTACTTGAAGCGTTTTTATACCTGAGCAGTGTGAATGAGCTACAATGCCTTACCTACTTAAACAATGAGCGATAGGCTACTGTCATTAAGCTTAAATGAGCTGTCATATCTCAAGTCTTCGATTATTAATAGTTAGGCACTTGATGAAGTACGTAGTTAGCCTTTGTAGTCCATCGTTTAAAATTGGGTCAAAAGAAAACTAAGAAACTCACTTAACAACCGTTTGTTAAAAAAAACCATTGCTATGACTGATGGACACCAACGCTGCTTGATAGCACATTAAAATCTGTTTTTACTAAAGCTGAATTAATTAGGAATTCAACAAGCATGAGCAGCATTTATAAACAAACATAAACATCAATTACTCAACACCGTTGGATACACTTGAAGCACGCGTTAGTTTCGTCATTGACCTTAGCCTCTAAGCGTAAGTGTTCTTGTGATTTCCCCTTTCTGTCGTCATCTTTACTCAAAGACTTAACAGCTCTATTCTTAAAATTGGTAAAACTCACTTGTTTACAATGGAATCCAGTTTGTTGAGTTGAGCCTGGTCCGAGGTGGCTAAGGCAGTTATACGTTCTTGTACTTGAGCCATCATTTCGTTAAGAGGAACCTGCGCTACATGGTGGGTTGACTACAAAAAAGAGAACATAGGTATACTCCCCACATTATTCACTTGCACTATATTTAGACTACACATTATTCAAATTTTCACGAATTCACACTGTGAATTGACTACACAAACCCACCCGATTATTGTTTCGAGACTGTAAATCGCGTCTTCGTAATGAGGGATTTTCCGCGGCGTTACAAATATAGAGAGCTGCCATGAAAAGCAGGAATTTTATACAGAAACCCATTTTTTTTTTATTTTTTAATCACTCGATAAAGAAAGAAGTCTGGTGGAGAACCACTTTTAATAGTCGGTAGATAACTTTTTTCAATGCCGGTCCGCAACACGTACGATCGCCGCGGTTCACATAAGCGAACTGATCTTTAGCTGCTAATGAAGTTGAATCTTGACAGTGTAGTGAGTCTCTAGTTGTTAGCAAATGGCAATAATGAAGAATGAAGGAACTTGTTCAAAAGATGTAGCCAACCATTTGTTTGCATCGAACTTGTTTGAAGATGAGCATCATACTGACGGAAAACAGACTTCTTGTCGTGGATGATGATCAAATAAAAATGGAAATTTGTTGAGAAGGTGGCATTTAAGACATTTAAGTCTTCTTTGAACGTATTTTGTAGTGAGGTTGTGCAAAATGGCTTTTGTTTTCATTTCTCATGGAACCAACTGCAAATGTATGCTTAAGACAGGGTGAACTTGTGGTTTAGATAGATAGATAGATAGATATAATTTTATTTCTTATAAATTCATTCATATTCGTTTGAAAAATTAAGAGAAATAGTTTCATCTTTAATTGCCATTGAATTTTATTTACAATTAATTTATTTATTGCATTTGTTGGTATTGTCATGTTCAAAGGAGAGATCCGCAGAACCCCGTCCAAAAGGCAATATCGTACAGCGTTTCAACAAATTCGCGACGAAAAAGAAAAGGCAGGCCAAAACACTCCTGGTACAAGCAAATGCAAAAACAGCAGCATTTGGTTGGCCTCAGACATGGAACAACCCAAAACCGGGAGGCTTGCCGACGCTTTCTGAGGTCAACGCGGCGTACCCCACAGGCGGATCACTAGTGTGAAGCAGAAAAGTGGGAGAGTTGTGATCGCTTCAAGATCACTACTCGTAACGCCGGAAATGAAAAGAAGAAGAATTTATTTATTGCATAGTTTTGAGAGCCAAGAGTTAACAGAGAAAGAGCAATAAAATTGCTGATCTTTCAACAAATAAATACAAGCAATACATTTTGAGCGTTCGTGTTCCTAAGCATTGAACCTTGAGAAAATCGTTATACGAAATAAAAAGTTTTTTTTCCATTTAAAAAAAAAATTACAGGCTGTATCGTTCCTAGTCTCCTTCACAAAGTGCTATCGTCTAAGTGGTGGACAGTATACATTGTTATGAATTAGAAGTACAATGAATTTCG
Organism: Melanostoma scalare; assembly: GCA_949752695.1. NCBI lineage: Eukaryota > Metazoa > Arthropoda > Insecta > Diptera > Syrphidae > Melanostoma > Melanostoma scalare. The sequence goes on along the minus strand of OX456984.1, from coordinate 188,634,729 downwards.
TCAGATATGTATCTTTAATAGGTCAGCACTTTCTAGAGGCTTGAACTAAACCGACATGGAGGTACAGTGACGGAAACGCTGCTGCAAAAAGCAACGATCCGTTGTCGTGCGAATCTTTAGTTTCAGCTTGATATATCAATCTGATAACTCGCTGCGAATATTTATTTTTATTTAAAATTCAATAAAACACTAATACACAGCTAGAAAAATACTTAACGCTTTCAACAAGATTATTTTTAGATTCGTAAAGTTTTCAATGTTTACGAGAAGCATATATCGATTTTGATTGGAAAAGCCACAATTAGTATTTGAGAATATAGATTTTGCTTTTCGAAACTCAGAAACACATCCTTTCATATGCGATCTCGGGGGTGAATCAGTCAGCAAAGGGTGACTTTTTAAGCGTAGTTTTTGAATCGAATAAAAAAGCTATCGTTCGAAATCAATAAATTGTCTTTAGCCTTTCACGTTTTAAGATAACTTTATGTAAATTTTGTCCGCGGCTCCGTTTGAAATGTTCTATTCGGAAGGTCCATTTTTGCGTCACTTTTTCGAGCGATTCGGCCTGTATTCCACGAATTTCGCGTAGTATGTTATCTTGCAAGGATTCAATAGTGTTCGGCTTGTCAACATAGACTACCGATATGGCTTGCACAACCCCTAAAGAAATAAATCTGAAGGCGTTAAATCGCATGATCTTGGCGGCCAACTCCCAGGGGATACGAGAGATAAGCTGCTCACGAAATTCATCCCTCAACACGTCCATTGTTTGACGAGCTGTTTGTCTTGATGAAACCATCTATCGTTCGCCGTTGATAGTAAAGTTTCTTCCGTGGTCGTCTTTGAAAAAAAATGGGCCGAAGATACAACCCCGCCAACTGTCATTTTTCCGGAATGCATCAGTAAGTCTTGAATAGCTGTTTATCAATCCAAATGTGACAGTTTTGCTTATTTACTTATCCGAGCCTCTTCGCTGAACACAGTTTTATGATAAAACAGCTGATTTTCATGGAGCTGTTCTAAAGCCCATTCACCAAAAACTGGACGTTGTGGTAGGTATTTTAGGTCATTCGGCTGCAATTCTTGCAGAAGTTGAATTTTATAAGCTTTCAAACCCAAATCAATACGATAAATGTTCCATTTGGTTGAGTAACAAATACCTAATGGCTGGGAACGGCTACGGATTGATATTTCAAGATCCTCATTAGCACTGGACGTTACGACTGCAATATTTAACTGACTATACGCATGCGAGTCAATGGTTTAATGTCCAACTAAGAAAATTTGGTGATAACAGTAAGTATTGTTGGCTCACCAGGTCGATTACAACGACCAAAATAAGGATGTAACGAATGATGCATATTTTTCACAGAGCACGAGTTTTGATAATAAATTTCAACAGTTTGCAATTGTTGCTCGTTAGTAAGTCTGTCCAAGTGACCATCATGAAATGTTAAAGTATACTGAAAACTTTTCACTTTAACAGATGACGTTTGGACGCCATAACCAACAAACGAATCTTAGCGTCTTAGGGTCGTGATCATTAGCAAATATTTATTTTTTTTGTAGAGATAATTTGACCTAAATTTTTATTTTTCGTATTTTTTGTAGGAATTCTTATTAACAGACTTACCTAAAACTAAACTAAAAAAATAGAAATAAAAAGTGTCATTTTTCATTGACATAAAAATTGCTTTCTCGAATAGCAGTTCGGAATAAACAAATGTTAGAATTTATTCCAGAATTGAAAAATATTTAACACAAAATTCATAAAATGTTTGAAGAACTATACGATCTGAACACGGTTTTATGTAGGTACACCTAGATAAGACGTTCGTTTTCTTTTACAAAAAAAAAGTGTCTATTACACAAGTCGTTGTATAGAAAAAGACTGACAGCCCTTGAAATATATTACTCTGACCATCAACCAAAAACAAAATAGAACTAGTTCGTATCGATTATAACACAGCTATACGCTCACTTCACATTTATACTTACTCCAGAAATAATATGATTTTAAGTTCGTGAATCACTTTCAAATTTGGGTTTCCATTCATCTTAGTTGCTAATGCGGGAAAATCCGCACAAACAAAACAGTTGCGAAAAAGCCAACGAAATCAACTTGTTTGCAAACAAGCGAATCTGAATTTGGGTGTTAATTTACTGCCTCGTTGCTTACACCTGTTTCTGTATGTGTAATTAAAGTAGACAAACTGGACTAGATCTGATTTTAATGAATTTTGTATTTTAATTTATTCTTGTTTACCTCATGACTACTATTTCCGTATATTGATAACACCATTCGAAAATAAAGGGTGGGCCAAATAAAAGTTTCTTTTTAAAAACGCAATAAAATTAACAAAATCAGTTTGTATCTTTTTCATGTAATTGATTTATTATTAAGAGCGAAAATTCCAATCAACTATTTAAAACAACGTTTTTCAAGCGACTGCCTACGCCTGGCTTCGTAGCAGCATTACATTACAAAATTTTTAAAGACCTTGTTGGTTTTGGGTTTACAAATTGCTAGGATGGTAGTGGCTTTAAGTGCTTGAATCGTTTTCCACCAAATTTTTTTTTTTTTAACACACTTTGAAAACTACACAACACTCACTTTCGAAAAAAGTTTCATTTCGTTCAGCATAGATAGGATAGTGACATTCTGTCAAACTTAGAGGAGGAAAAGCTGTTTATAAAGATATACTAGATGGCAAACTCTGTATTCGTAAAGGGTGTTTTTTTAGACGTGGGCTTAAATCAGGCAATACTAATTAATACATAATTTATATTTTTAAACCTGTGAGTTAACTCCAAAATTGGGTGATTTAACACCGCTGGACTATTTTTTGTGGGGTGAAATCGCTTGCCCACGTAGATAAAACCGAGACGATTGCCGACTTTGTAGACAATATTCGGCACATTATTGCTGACGTATGGCCCCATATGGTGGTCCTAAATTGGGCCTAAACGTCACAATAGACAGACATAACTTCGATGTAGTACAGGACTTCGTCTACCTAGGATCCGCTATAGACACGGAAAACAACATCAGAGCGGAGATCAAACGGAGAATAACTCTTGCCAACCATTGCTTCTTTGGGTTAAGAAAGGCAATTGAGAAACAAAACCCTCTCCAGAAAAACCAAGGTAACCTTGTATAAGACCTTGTATAAGTCCTGCTTTACGGCGCGTATCTATCTACATATATGCAGATATGCCATTTGAGGGGTAAGACTTGTCGGGGAGTTCTTGTGAGTTCGACTTGCAAGATCTTTTTGAATAATTTGAGGGGGAAAACATATCGTGTGACTCGTGTTGATTCGCTTAAAACGCTTACTCACTTCTAGTGAGAAATGTAACCTATTGGTCAATCTAAAATAAGCTTATCGCTGTCATTTGAGTTGGAAGCCTTATGGTGGCTTAGCTCGTGTTGGTTCATCACTCTCTCATATTTCCTTTTGGTCAGTTTTAATGTAGCTTATTGCAGTCGTTTGAGTTGATAATATCATGACGCTGCCAGAGTTCGGGAGAATTTTAAACTGTCATTAATTTTGCCAAATGGAAAGTTAAAATAATTTTTTCGAATTAGTTTTAACTTTCATCATAAAACTTGAAGATAGAAAAATAATGACTTGAAGTAATAAGTTTGTAGAGGCAAAAATAATTTTCCACGGACATCGCCTTTAGTAAATTCGTTTTCACGAAAAACTAAGAAACTAAACTCTTCTCAGTAAGTAATGAAATGGTTTTCCTAAAGCTGGAAAGAAGATTGGCTCGTCCTGTATCGCCAAAGTATATTCCTGGCTGGCTTATGAATGGAATGGTCTTAGCTGTAATGTTGATTTGTCGTAGTGAATGTATTTGACTATCTAAAACAATATGAAAGTCCATAAAAAGGGAATTGCTCTTTGACTGCTGTATTTGAGGAAGTCGTACATACTAATGAAAGAAGAAGATGAGGAAGCGCTAAATCCTCATCTTCTTCTTTCATTTTAGATGTGAGTGTGAGGTTGATGTTGATTTTGGTGTTTGTGGTTTTTTTATTTTTGATAACAGCAAAACTTTGTATTGTGTCATTTCATTTGTTAATTGTTGCTCGAACTTCATTGTCTATAAAAAAAAATTAAATTCGGATATTGTACCCATTAACCACATTTTGGCCGGTAAAAAATCTTTTTTTAGTAGAATAACATCATCAACTTTGATGTTTTCTTCTTTTTGTTTACATCTAGGTCAGTCTTTGATTCGAATTTTTCCAAAGGCCGTGGTCATCTTTTGTAACAATCAACAACGGTATGTTTTTGGTACTGGAATCATTAGAAGCGCTTCCCACGAGAAAGAGACCAGGGATAAGAAAGGTCAAATCGGTAATATAATTTTTACTACACATTTCGAAAACAACGGTAAGAAGAAAAGAATTTCAATTCAAATTAGAATGAACCATAATAAAGCAACGGGTACGTACGCCTTGGGCTTAGATGACACTAAATAGGTCAATCGCATGAATTGATCAATAGACCGTGAGGCACAGGTACATATAGGGACGCCTCAATGGCCTCTTTTGTAAATCGTGACATTATTAGTTCAATGCCCTCTTGATGGAGAAAGCAGCATAGAATGCTGAACTTTAGACACTTAAAACCAAAGTGTTGTATGTGGAAAATCGGTCCAAACAAAGAAAAAGCTCATATATATTTAGTTAGATTTATGAAAAACAGAAACACACGGATTTTTGGTACAAATAAAAAACATTTTATTCCGTTCCAAGCGAGGCTTATACCAAACCAAATGATCATTTTGTATATATAGAATAATTCAAGCTCCTTATTCATGAATCACAAACAGCACATTTTCTTAATTAATCTTCAATCAAAACCTCTCAGCTTGATAAAGTCTTTAATTAATTCAAAACTATTTTTCTTCTTCTTGTTTCGCAGATTTGTTCAGAAAAAACTCATGGCGTTACATCATCATGCTAAAGAAGCAAAAGAGATGTGAAGCATGTACATCATCATTAATTCATTGTTGCAGATGACAGTGGTGTTCATTTGTTTCAATATAAAAAAATATCACAAATGTACTTTCTACACGCGTTTCAATACTGTGGTGGGGTATGATTTAACATTTAACACACAAAATCATGAATGAATGAAGTTTATTCCTTTGATTTTAATTACCAAGCGTGTGCTTATTGTTAATTGCATGTTTGTTAAGAGTAATCAGCGCAATTTATCATTTGATTCAATAATAGATTTGTAGTTATTTGAAGTGCACGATTTCATTAAGCAAGTATCCAATATGTAATAACAACTGCTTCAACCAAGGAGCATAGACATTTTAACCAAATCCATTTCTGTCTGTGTAGGGTGTAGCATCGTCATCCGCGTTTAAATTATTCGCCTGGGAGTGGTAAAAGTTTCATGACATTTAATCAGAAAAAAGAAGAAACGAATTTTTTATCATTAACATGCAGTAATTACCTACTAGAATCCATTTCTTAAACTGTTCGCTGATGATACGTCTTTTTTTAGAGGCCATCCATAGTTTTCATTTCATCATTATTAAATTTGCTTAAAATATGTGATTTCTAACTAGAAATATGTAAAAAAAAAAAACTTTTGTCACTCGGGCAGACGACAGCTATGTCATGTCCTTATTTATTCAAGATTTTCTCAATGACTCTATGTACTGATTACTATATTGAATAAAAATCTATCTATCTATCTATCTAGTTTTCATTGAAAACCTTGAGCTCAGATTTAAGGACTGTAAGCAAACAATATTGGCTTGTTTGTATCAAAATGAAGTTCATTAGCATATTCTGCAGAAAAAATACTCAATTCCTTTAGAGTTCACTTTTTTATTTCGCAAGTTTTGGGTAATGAACGTTCAATGAAATAAAAAGGGCAAATTCAAAGAAAACTTTTGAAAGGAATTACTGCTTCGTCTATTAAAATAATTTTTCTAATTACTCTTATTAATAGGATTTCCTCAATGACAGCTTTACCTGGATTCTAACACACTCATTATCGTTTTACTGACCTTTTATCTACCAAGGAACTGCAACAAGCAAACTCAATTAAAAAGCTACTCAAACCATTCGCTACCTTTTACAGTCACACAAATTTCTTTTCAACCAACCGATGAAGGGAAACGATTCGAGTCTGAGCTCACATCCGCTTAAGTAAATTAGAGTCAGTCAATGTATTTTATTCTTCCTGCATATGTGTGGAAATTCTGCGTGAGGCAACGAACTTCGTGTTTCTTATGCAATTCCCTATTAGGTATGCCCAATCGATATTTGTCTGTGAAACTGAAAAAAATGTAGATGCAAATTCCATGGTATCAAGTCGAAGAACTTAGTAGAAAACATAATCAAATTTTAACTTCGTTCGATGAACTTAACCCAAGGTATACCCAGGTTTTCTTGACATCCTCATGTGCAGTCTAAAGCAGAAGCTGAATATCATTTTATCACAAATTTACTATACACACGTTTTTCACACATCCCAGTAAAAACCTACATCGAATTGGACGAATTGAGGGCAAACCTAGGGGTCGAAAAATACCTAGTTTAGTATTCAGTTGAGGTTTATAAAAGTTGCTTAGTGGCAATGTATCAATTAAATTTTGATTCAAAAGTCGAAACATTGAGAAAATTTATTTACGCAGTTCGCAATTAATTTAGAATTTCAAATCCAAGCTTTTATCTAAAAAAGTATAAAAAGAGGTGCCTTTTATTGGTGGCTCAACGAAAATACAAATACACATTCTTCACATGTGTTGCTTTGTAGACACGGTTCTTATTTAAGCCTTACATAGCAAGTCATTTTTTTGTAGGCTTTGTTTTTGAAACAAAAATTAATGAACAAATAAATAAATGAACACAAATTAAGGCACTGCAGAACTTGGGAGCCCAGGTTCCTAACGCATTGCTCTAAATTATATGCTTTGAGGAATAAAGAGAGAGAAAACATTGCTTTTCAAATATAAAACAAAAACATCAAAAGATTATTAAATTGTCAAAGTTTTTTTTATTGTTTACTTACAAATGTGGAAATATGTATAGGTAGATAGACGCAGAATTTGAAGTGTTTTGTTAGACTTTCTTCAATTCAGCCTGATGTATTCTATTAGCGAGCAATCCTTTGTTGATTCTGTGTTCTCTCTCGACTCGAGTGTTTAGGAGATATGCAAAATACTAATGACAATCTTATAAGATTCTCATCTATTTCCGTTTCAAATGAAAACGTGACGGAAATATCCAACTCGAAACGTGCCGTCAAACAAATTTTCAACATAATGATGTAAACCGTAGTTTTTATTTTTAATTGTTAGATAACCTATTCGCTGTCATTATATTGGCAGAAACGCCCATCAGCATCATCTTGAATAGTTTTCATTACAAATGAAGATGGAAGGAAGATTGCCATTACCTTAACATACTAAATATACTCTCTCATGCAACACTGTAAGTCTTTCAGTTTATTCATTGTAAGTCGTGCCAGTTTCGTTTGCCATTTTTTTTTTTTTTTTGAAGTACAAAAAAGTTGCATCCGCCTTTCAATATGTAAATATTAACGTCATTTGTGATCTTGGTTCGTGATCGCGGTGTGCTTCTTCATCTACTTACAACATGGTACATTTGAAGGTATCCAAATTTTTTCGACACAAAACATCAAAAAGATTAGCACATTTTTTGATTTTATAATTTTATAATGCTTAATGAAACTCATCTTTAATTGTTGAACTAGCACCGCAAATGTAGTAATGGCTAAAATTTTACTTTTGAATTTTCAAGTTTGTCTTCGAAAAACCTAGCTATCAAATGTAAATATATTTGGCTTTGTTACAATTGCTTCAATCATAAATCTTTTTAATAAAATATATGTGGCGTTTGAGTATGTGTGTATGATCCTGAAAAATTTTACAGGTATCATAACCAAATCTATCACAAGGACTATTGTATCGCAGCTATTTGGGACTACGATTGCCAAAATGAAGAAACAAAAACATTCACTTTGACAGCCCAAATTTGAAAAAATTACGACGGGCCAATCAACATAATCAAAAGTTTACCTATAAACACAGCTACTGTTGGCGCCGAGAGATAGTGGGCTGCAGAATTTTTTTTCCTAAAAAACCCAAATATGTCGAAGTTATTTCCTTACAATAATCATTTTACTTAGGCTACGCTGGGAGTGTTTTTGGAAGTTTTAGTTTATCACTGCTTGAGAAAACTTTGAAGAAAATAAATCGGCGCGTTTATTGTAAAACAAAATATAAATTAATAAATTAAAAAAAAAAATCTTCAGTGTTACCTCGTAAATGATGTACAGAGAGAATTTTCGAAATTTCAAAAGGATCGTTGCAAAAGTTTAGAAGTTATGAGGGACACCCACTTTGAGAAACGTGAGTTGTGGGAAAACGTCTGCTCAGGTGGAGCTGTTATAAAAGTATTCATAACATCATTATTTTTGACCCAATTGAAATAAAACATTGACACAATGCATTCCTTTAAAAAAGTGCAAAACAAAATTTTAATCATTCAGCCCTATCACAGATTCCATCGTAATAGAAAAAAGTCTAAGTTTCCCGATGTAACTATCACATAATCCATTCGGAGTGGAACGAATTTCGAAATTCGTAGATTCGGTATCACCAAATCCAAGTGGAATTTAAAATCGTCGTTTTTATATACAAAAGAAGCTGTGTTTTGCAAAAAAAATGTGAATGATCTTGCACATTTGGCGTAAAACAGCTGGTTTCGATAACCAGCATGGCGATATTTAGTGTGGCAACTGTAAATGCTTTCTTCGATTCCATTCGAATTTTGTGATCACAAATTTTTGTAGTTCGTAACTTAGCTTTCCGTGTGGAAGTTTTCTACGATGGAATCTGTGACAGGGCTGATTTTATTTACGACCCATTTTTTACGCCTAGAGCACTCTCGTTTAAGTTAAAAATTTGAAAAACTTATGAGATTTTGCTATGTGCCGTGAATTGTCTGTACTATCAGTATAGAGAACCATAGGAACTATTTCGAAATTTTGCTAAGCAAACAAAGTTTTTTCCAACAATTTTTGTACTCAACACCTCATTTCAAAGACGATATTTTAAGTGCAAAAATAAATGAAGCAAAAATGAGTTTAATATTATCAAAATGCCAAAACAAAACAGCAGTAGGAACTGACAGAATACCAACAGAGCACTTCAAATATTCAACGGTAAATTTTTTTCAAAAATTTTTACAAAGGAATGTAACATAATTTTTGTAAAGCGTAAAGTCCCAAGAATCCATTATTCGGCCCTCGGAGAACTACCACGAAGCAAAATGTCTCCGATCGGAGAGAATTTCGCTCCGACGGTTACCACAATAGGGCCGATTATAGTCAGCTGGAATGCGATTTAGAGGAAAACAATTACTTTCATAGTAACAATAAAGTTAAAGATCCATCACATATTTTTAAAGCGAAAGGAGAACTTCTTAACTTGAATTTCATTCAACATAGAGATGTTCGTAAGAAAAAAAAACAAACAAATAAAAATGTCAACCCGGAAAACGGTCTTCTGCCATTGCCTAATTTTATTTTGTAAACTTAATATCTATTAACAAATTACACAAATAAAATGAATTTCGAATTGAATTGATTTTGAATTGCTATGTTCTTCAATGGAAAAATTTGTTGAACTCAAACCGTCGATGAATCCTGAATAACTTTCACACTGCCACAGCTTAACTTGGTTCTAAAATAAAGGTAATTGATTCCGTAAGTTGGTAAACGTCTTAGATAAAGAACAATAGAAAAAGACGAACTATTTCGGTTTTGAAATTTGTTTTCATTTATTTTAAAATGCTCAATAATTTCTTTTTGTTTTCTTATATTTATAGTAATTACTTTACTATTCAAAAATCAACTGTGTTTTCCTCTTTTAAATATAATCATAAAATTAATAATTAATTTTCTTAAAATAATTACTTTTTTTTAACTAAACTTATTGTACAACTAACTTAATTTAAAAAGTTAGATATTTTGATATTAAAATAATAACATTTGATTTCTTTTTTCTTCCTGATCGCCTAATCTTGAATATTTCAATCTAAGGAAAAGTGAAGTTATTTTCTGTTAAATATATATTTATATTTATAATTGTTTACTGTAAACATTACTTAAATTATTATTTACAACAATAATCTGAATTTCAATAAGATTTCATTTCCATTTTGATTTTATTCTTTCTTTGTTTTTTTTTTTTCTTTTCATTTTAATTAAGTTTCTATACAAAAAATCGAACAGAATATTACTTTTTTGTTTTGATTTATTTTAAAATTTGTATCTTTGTAACAAGTAATTTATTTTTATGTCAAAAACTAAAAGACTAAACTGATTTGAAAAATAGACTCAAGAAATCAAAACGATTTAATATTCAACTCCAACCCCAACGGGTATTCAATCGAGTGTTGTTTCTTATTAATTATAATTTGTATTTAACCTATTGACGCGTCATGTAAAACTTACCACAAATACATTTACATATAAACGTATGTACCTCGTATAGTTTTTATTTTAATCAATATTCATATATATTTACAAGTAATGTATCGAAGTCGATTTTGTTTTGCTCATGTAGAAAAAACACATAACATGCTATAGAAAAAGCCGAAAAAATTCCCATTTTGTTGTAAATATATTATTGGTTTAATATTTCCTTTTTTTTTTAATTCGTTACTTTAAAAAAAATCTGCGTGTTTCTTAAAACTATGGACGAATTTCCGGGATGGGATGTGCAAACTGTTTTTATTTTTCTTCAATAATATATGTTTTACATATATTCGTCGTTAATCTTGTGTAAGCAAATTCAAAACAAAAAATGTTTGTTTTATCGCAAATTAAGTTTAAACATAAAACAAAAAATTATGACAATCGATTGGGGTGACAATTTGTGCAAAGGGTTGAGGAATATGTATAAAGCAAACAACTTGTGTTTATTATGATCGTTTTTTTTCTCTATTTTTTTTTATTTTTGTGGTAAATTTTTGATATTTTTCATAATATTTTTCGAATTAAGTTCCTACTCGAGTAAGGTATTACATTGACAAGTTATAAAAAAGACTATTCAAACGAAAGGTTAGACAATTAATAAGAGGTAGTTTTTTTAGAGCAAAGTTTGTCTTTTGAGAGGCGAAAGTGGAATGTTCCAAATATGATTTTTTCTTTGTAATGTGCCCTATATATTTGGCTGTTTTATGTAAAATGACAGTCTTTGAATACAAAGGTGCAGTGTCTCAAGAGCAATTATGGTATGACTAACTAGAAGTAGTAGTACACAATTGAATTGAGTCACTAACAAGTCCCGCCTAAATATATGCAATATTTTAGGAAAGAATTCATACCAAATTATTTGTCGCCTTGAGAAATTTAGTTCGTTGAGGCAAACTTTGATGGCTGTTCTCTGGGTTGCCAGGACGTTTTGCGGCTGCGGCTCCGTATGCGGCTTTGAGTCATTGTGTTCACGTAGTTAGAAGCACATCGGTTCCACCAGTTCTCCAGCTTTGCGCCACTTTGAATCTCCTAGCCAGTAAAGAAATGACCAAGCGAATGTAGGAACAAATGTGTTAATAGGGATGGCATAAACAAAAGTGTCAAAGTTCTTCCGAAATACGTTGCTTGTTTCGGTCAACAAATTTTGTTCTTAATGGACATAGTTCGATAGTTAAAAATTTCAAGAAAGCAAGGAGCATTATAGTAAATTCAAGTTGCCGCGAAGAGTAGGCTGTTTTGATGGTACTCACATTTCTATTTTGAGACCTTTTTTTGAGGACTCCCTTTGCTAAGTCGTGGTGACTACACATAAATGTGGTCAATATTTGAATTTGTTTTTTGATAATTGGCATATTGTTAATTTTTTCCATTTCTAACAAAAAATAAGCACTGCCTAGCTAGACGGACGATAACTATTTTCTGTCGAGTGAAAACTTTTGTTTCAAGCGTCGTTTCCAAGTTTATGTGCTGCCGCTCGATTGATTCAAAATAGGTGCTGGTAACATTCGATTACATCGACAATCCCCGATTGTAACAAGTTACGTGCTGGCACCCGTTTCACATTTAACTCGAAGTAGAGGTTAGATTTCCAAGCGTTAAGTGCTTCGTCAGATATGTATTCTATTACTCTAAGTCTTTCCAAATGCGTTTGTGGCGTAATGGGAATGTGAGATTCGAATGTCTGAAACATCTATTATTTTATCACCTCTCTCATTGGCAAGACCTCTTAGAGTAATTAGTCATGAAAAGTTTTCTTACTAAGTAGTTTCGAAAGGACAAATACCTGAAATGTCATAGGTCCCGAGGCTTCCCAGGCTTTATTGGTCCAGCTTTTCATTTATTTTGGTAATGTTCACCATTCTCGAGTTCAGATCTTCATTTGTTCCCGCTAAACATTCTTAAATCCAAAAGACTACTTTTGGTTTCCACAGTAACAGCTCTTGATCCTTATATTCATGGGTTGAAAAAATGGAAGAGATAGTAGCCCATGATCGAGTTCTTCCTATCAAAGCCCTTTGCTTCTGATTTTGGATACTTGTTAGTCATCGGTCACACCCTAGCAGAAATATGTTAGTTCCGAGAGTGTCTTTCTGTCTCCGTTTATCCGGTAGTTTATCTCCACGAACGAGATTTACCATTCATTCACATTAATTGTTTTTAGATCCCGTGTAGAGGTTGACTTGGGGAAGTTTTAAAGAGCCTCCTTACTGCTTAAACCTTCAAAAAAATTTTGAAGCCGGCTCTTTTCGTCACGGTATTGCTCACTCGCTTTCCAAACCACCACTGAGACATTCATGCTCAAACCCGATTCGGATAAGTAAAGGTGGATGTTTAGTTCGAGGTTTAATTTTATCCATGCGTTTCCTTAGTCATAAAACTGGTTTTGGTACATTTTTGTCCTACTACTGAACACAGGAACAGGAGAGAAATACATATGATGCGTTAGCAACAAATCTAATTTCTTCTACTTTTAGAAAAGAGTTACTTAACTTAACTTACTATGTAGTATGTAAGTTCACTAATGTAAGTAAATTCACTAACGGTTAGAATAAATTTTAAAAATATTGCTCCTAGATTCTACATCCAAATATACGATCGTGTTAGAAGTACTCGGCCCTATCGAGGTAACCGACGGAGCGGAATTCTCCGGAGACATTTTGCTTCGTGGTAGTTCTCCGATCGGACGATCCGACGTTCTCCGATAAGTTTTTGTTGCGGAGATTTTAGTTTCGGGAATGCAATGCATTGCCGCATTTGTGAAACAATTCTTACGATGACAACTACTTCGAAGCAAAATTGAATCTCCGAAAAAAGATCCGTTGTGGAGAAAACTCCGCTCCGACGGTTACCTCGATAGGGCCGACTAAGACCAATGGAAGCCTTCACGTCAAAAAAGCATCTAAAAAAAAATAGAGCGCGACAGGTTAAGTAGACATTCGTGTTCAAAGGAAAGACTAAAAGGACCTTACTAAGAAGGCAATATATGATATTACCATCTTGACGTCCAGATTAATTCGCGAAGAAACAAAAAGAAAAGCAGACTATTACAGTCCTATGCCCCCCATACTGTCACTATCGCATCGATAAAATCCGGCGATAAACGCTGGAAACTGGAACGAAATTCTACGAATTTAGTAGGTTTTCGTTCTAGTTTCCACCGTGCCTTGATAGATGCTATCTTTATCAATGCTATAGTTACATTACAGAGGCACTGGTACGGACAAATGCAAAGAAATCTACATTTCGAAGGAACAATCCAATACCGGAACGCTTTCTGAGGTAAACACGCCCGGTGTACCCCATCTTCACTTGTGTAAAACAAATAAGTGAGATCCCATAGAGATCACGATGCCCATAAGGTCGAAAAAGGAAGAAGAAAACATTAGAAACCATTCCACAACCTTAACTTAACTTTGCTCATTCGAAAATAAAATTAAATGACTTGTATTTTTAATAAAAAAAATTTTTTTGTTAAATCGCTACCGCTTCTTGTTCTAAATTTTCGGTTAAAATTAAATTTCGTTTCTACAAAACATGCTCATTTATTAAATATTTATCAACTTTAAGTTTCTACATTAAGTTTAACTACTTTGTTAATGCGCTATAAAATTCTTTTAACAGTTGTTACTCATCTTCTATGAATTTATTTTATATGTCTCTATGAATTTGGCTGCAATTCTAAATTTATTGTTTTAATTTCTATTCTTTTATTTAGTTGTTGTTGTTTTTTTTTTTTGTCTTATATTAGTTCGTTTTGATTGTGTTAAATTTTTCTAGTTTTATTAAAAGAGAAAATAAAATGAAAGGGATAAAATCCAACAGACTGTTATTTTCTAACAAATTTGAGACGTAGTTTTTTTTTAGGTTGAACATTTTAACATTTTTACATAATTTTATTCATAAGACAAGATTTGGTGTATTTAGTTGGGTTTGTATTTATTTGAAAGTTGGTTTAAAAATCAATTTTAAGTTTAAAGATTGATTTGCTAAAAGTGAAGTCTTTTCAGTAACTTGATTAAAATGATAAAGATTTGCTGAGAGTTTGTTGAATGGGAACCTTATTTCAAAAAAACAAGAGTACAGATATAAAGTTTCAAAACACAAATTGTACAACAGATTTCGATGTATTTTTTCTTTTTAAATTTACTTCTACATCTACATTTTGTGGGCCGATATATATTTTTTTCTTTAGTTATTTAGTGGTTTTTTAGTTAACAGTGCAGAGTTTACTTTGTGTTAATGTTTAAATAGATTTTATTTCCACGAGTTAAGATCCTGGGAATTGAAAATTACTAAAAATGGATGCAACAAAAATATTTATTCAAAAAACAAAAGTACTTCTAGTCAACGTGAAATAAACTCAAATAATTGCGGCAAGTTAAAAAAACACCCTTCTCAATGAGATATTTTTGAATTTGTTATGAGTTTGATTGTTGAAGCTTTTAGGCTTTGTTATTATGGGAAAAAACAATAGGCACTCTTGGTGTTTCCGCAAAACTGTTGTTAGTATGAAAATCCTTGTGCTTACGATGTTTTTTCTTTGTTCTAAACAATGCAACTTATTTGTCGATATTGAATGGTCATACGATCATTTGAGGCACAATCAAGTAAAGGATAAATTTATTTGTTTTGATACCAGGAACAAGCCGCCTTTTTAATGTAATTTAATTTTAATTTTATCGGAGATTACTATTCACGACTTAGGAGATATTATTTTGGGTTAGTTTTATACTGCAAAAATATATTTGCCAAGTAATGAAAAGATAAGAAAATAATAAATAAAAATAAAACTTAAATAAATAAACAAATATACAACAACAAAAACAAAACAAACTCAATGAGTCATGTGCATGTATTAAATTAAAATAATTACCTCCCCATTTTGCTTTTCCCAAAGGAGCTATGAAGGATATGTAAGGAATTCATATTTAAACTGATAACAGTCCTATTCCTTTTCATGTGGTCATGATATCCAAAATCTATGTGAAAACTATAGGAAAAAATTATTCCAATAGCGGGTTTGTAAGTTCTTCATCACATTTCCCAGAACCTAGACGCTTGGTTTCGTTTTACGGGAAACAACGTAAGTATCAATAACTTTTTTCTATTCTCATCAGTGGCGAACTTTAAAAGTCAAAAAAATAGATTTTCGTAGAAAGCTTTCTTTTCTCAGATTCCGTTTTTACTGCTACAAACTCGACTCAAAAAATATTAAATTGTTTCCAGTCCACCTTTTGATTTACTATTTGTGATAAGAGACTTTATAAGTTTTACAGCCTCTCGTTAGAGTCTTTACTCTTTAAAAGTTTTACAGCAGTAACAATGCAGTTTGCAGACAAAATATTGACTTCAGCAAAGTTTCTTTTACTAAGAAGTTTTATTTTGCTTATTTGGAGCTCTTGGCTGCTAAATGCATTCGAAAACTCATACTTTCAGTGCATCTGGTTGGCAGTTGGCTTCATGCAAAAGTTTTTTCAAATCATAGAAAGACACGTGAACAAACGCAGCTATAATGCGATTGCTAGTTTTTTTGCGCAATTCTTTAAAGCATTCGAATCCAGTCGAATGTACTATAAAGTATGTTCAAAACTGGCGAAAGGTAACGGACGAAAACCAGCACTATAATGTTCTAAGTAACTAATGAATAAAGCGATTTTTCATCAGCAGGGGCCCAACTATGTTACTATTTTCTACTTTCGAATCATTCGAAAGCTATTTTTGATTCAACTTTAAAAGGCTAATACTAACGAGACTAGACTCGAATCTTTTGGCTGCTTTCGACGAAAGCTTCTGAGTTTTGTTAAAGTCGTTTAACTACTCTTAAGTCCTAAAGAAGTACACAGAAGGAATTTTTTTGGCATTCGAACACTTTTGTAGTAGAATTGTGTTACATAGTAGGCCCCCAGCTATTGTAAAAACCCTTTTTTCTACTACTGAGTTAAATGTCAGAGAAAAAAGAGAATTAACCGTATATGCTAACGTGCACTTAGAACACTGCGAAAAGCTCTCAAAATTCTTAAAAAGAGGAAAGAAGAACACAGTCAAGAAGCCCTCGTATAGAGTTAGTTTCTTTCTTTAGATACTAAAAGGTTTTGAGAGGTTCATAATTTGAAGATGGCCGACTTTCGATCAATGTTTGAGATTAATTAATAAAATATCATCACTTTTTTGATGAGTAGAGTAGCCGTTGAAACTAAAGACCATGAGATTGTGTATTTCAGACAAAATGAAACTTGGAAGTATTAACAAAGCGATGCGTGTCATTTGAGAGAGAAACTTCTGTTACCATCTTAAGAACTCTCGAGTTAAACAGACAAAACCCGATATAAATGTTTAATTGACTGACTTCATTTTGTACTCAAGTACTAGTGCACAATTATTCGCGGTAGCTTTACTCACAAATAGAAACATTTCTGATGAAACCAACTACAACCTTTCGCTTGAAGAGCAACGACACAACTTTGACTAATTCAATTTAAGCGATGACTTTTATTGCAATTTTTTTCTGTTCAACAAAAACTGGTGGTGCCAATATGTAGAAATATTGGTCTAAGGTAGACAGCTATTTAAGATTTTACTTGGAAGAGTAAACTCAAAAGAGCATGCACCGTAAGAAGATCTTAAATAAATAAATAGGATGGCGTAACAAAGTTAGGTGCCCCGGGGTGTACCATAATTCTCAAAACCATACCCTCTGAGTGAATGGGGACCTAAAATTTTCTGTCGATTCCGAACCGGAATAGCTAATCAAGAATGCGCTTTTTAAAGCAATGAATTTAGTACTAGAGGATCGGTTAGTTCCTCCCAAAAGGCGATACCCGTGCAAAAAAAGGTTTTTGGCTTCTGTTGGGATTCGAACCACAAACCATTACGCCACGGGCACCTCGTACGAACGCTCGATCTTCAGAAATACATCGGAACATAAGAAGCGAATAGGACTTGTTGAAAATAATTAAGTAAAAATCAATCATAATAATACTACTATCAATTTCGTTCTTGCTTTATTTTCGTAAAATAACATTGATCAATATGTATAAAATTCCTAAAAAATTGCTAAAACATTCGAGCATGTCGAAACGGTGGACTGGCTAATCTTAATAAGAGATTTAATTCTGAATAAGAACAAAGGACTTTTACTTTATTGGACTAAGGGAGATTTCCCCAAAATTGAATCCAAACAATTTTGGAACAGCCTGACATGTCTATCTCAATTAGCCACCCACAACAAAATAACTCTTTCTTGTGTGCCCGGACATGAAAGTGTACAGAGTAACGAAGAGGCTGACTGCCTAGCTAGACTTGGCTCTCAATCCCAATCCAAAGGCCCGGAACCCTACTGTGGTTTCCCAATCAGTAGCATAAAACCATGAATTCGTTACTTGGGAACGGCAGAACATGATCTACGCCTGGAACAACTCTAGTAACCACCGCCAGTCAAAACTATTCATCGACTCATCTCAAAGACGTTTGAAAGAAATTCTTGACATGACCATACGTGACGCAAAGTTACTTACGGACTTCTTCACTAGACACTGCTGTCTCAGATATCATCTATTAAAAACATGGACATCAGCCAGGATGACACCTGCTGTCTCTGTCTTGAAGAAACAGAAACAGCTGAACACCCTTTATGTGAACGCCCTGCCATGGCCAGTTCCAGGCTAAAAATATTCAATAAAGGATTCACTGCTCCCCTTGATATTAGAAACACCCATTCTTCGAAAATTCTTAGGTTCATACGTGACGTTAACTTCGAATGAACAAACTTTACACTTTGAGTGTTTAAACCTAAAGAAACAGCACAAAAAATCTTTCAGGTCGAGGTGATATTAAAGGTAATCTACCTTCGCCCTATCTAGTCAGAAAAAAAGAAGAGAAATTTGCTAAATTATTGAAAAAAATAACTAACTGACTGAACAGCTCTCTAACTTCTCCTACACAGAGTCAGTTAATGAGGGACAACCCATTTTAAAATAAATTATAAGAAAAAAAACAATAAAAATATATTTTGTGTTTTTATATTTTGTATAACCTTAAACTTTTTCAGTTGTTAATTCTTTAAGTGTTTTCTGTTTTTCTTTTTTTAATATAATTTCTTTAATAAAATAAATCTATTCAAAAACAGAAGAAAAAAAATAATACAAATTTCGCCAAATTAAACAAGAATAATACAATCATTTAAATGAGAAGAAAAACAAATCATCACACTCCATTTACTATCAACTGGTATTTGTAAGAATTTACAAATCATCGATATTATAATTTGCGTAGTATAAAAGTATGTATATAATAAATTTTAAAAAGAAAAACACATGGTGAAACAAAGGGAAGAGGAAACATATTAAAACATGTACTAGAGTGTGTTATTTCTTTTGTTTTTAAACTAAATTATTTTGTTACTTAAACTTATAATCGACTAATATTTAAAAATTAATAAATTCAAAATAACAATTATTTAGTATTATTTTTTAATATTAAAAATTAAAACAAAGGAAGGTTTTTCACAAGAGTGTAGGTAGGTAATCTTAAATCATTTTTCTTTTTTCTTTTTGTAACAAAGACAATTGTTTGTGTTAAGAATTTATTTATTAAACATTATTGCCCTTAACTGAAAGGAACCAAGAATAAGACAAGTTGTTGAAATGAACGGAATTTTCACATTGAAGTTTTAGTTTTAATTGCAGAACTTAAATACATATTCCTTCTTTGAAAGATGAGCGAACGCATCATAAATGACTGGATGGATAGTACAAGACGACTTAAATATTCTACACTAATTTTCTAATTATTTTATTCTTTTTTTTTTTAGTTAAACTCGTGTTGTGTGTATCTATAATTATTTCGTATTTTAAAAGATTTTTGTTTTATTTTCATTTTGTTCGTAATTAACGTAATTTTTTTTTCATTTTATTTCAATGAATGGTCCTGTTGGTCGTAATTCACAATTTGTTGGGTGTGTATTAGTTGTTCTTTTAATTATTTTTTAATTTATTTATTTTGTGTGGTAGTTCCAAACGTCATCTTTAAGAATCCTTGTCGTTTCAGATACATTTCAATTTATTTATTCTTTTTTTTTTACAAATGTGAAGTTATCGATGATGAATCTCGGTGTACTTTTGAAGTTTGGAGATCCAACGCAGATACAGGGACTTCGCTTATTTTATTCTCCTTTTCTGATTCCATTCATTCTCTAATTTGTTTAATAATTTGAATTTATTATTAAATTTCCTTTCTCTATGCTTCTTTTTTTTTAATTAAATTAAAAAATATTCTTTATTTAGATTTTTTGTTTATTTTGTTTTTTTTTTTTAATATATTTATGTATATGGCTGCTGTTAACAGTAGTGACGAACACCATCCAGGGATAGAACTTGCTTTAATTTTCATTTGTTTTGTCGGTTAGGCTCCGGATACAAATGCACACCTTCGACGGTGAAGATCGATGTTTCTTAAAAAAAAAAAAAATATTAGCACTATTTTATGAATTATAAAAAATTAATAGATGAATTTTGGTAAATATTTTTTTATAATGAAATTTCAAAAGGTTTTATATTCATTTTGAACATTTTCAGAACGCATTCATGCACGAAACGTCGGAAATCACTAAAATAAACATTAGTAAGTTCACAATCATAGCATTAAGTTAGCACTGTTACGTAGGCAAATTCGTACTGTTTTATGTGTAAGTTTGGAATTCAGATTATTTCTGAGTTCTGCTACTTTGATGATATTTTTCTGATAATAAGTAGTAAAATAAAATAAAAAATATATAGGGTGGCGCAACAGACCGGGGCCCAGTGCATTTATCGCAACCATTGCCTTGTGAGGGAATGGAGGGGACCTACAATTTTTTGTCCAATCCGAACGGCTTATCATGGAAATTAATTTACTATCGAAGGACTTGCCAATTCTCCGCAAATGGATTTGAATCATAAACCTCCCGCGTATCACGCAGACATGCTAACCAGCCACGCGTACCGGCAAGCAGTGCGAGATGAAAAAGCAGATCTGTGCTTATTTAAATAAACGCTTTATCTTTCAGAAATATTGCTCAGTTTCCATCAGAGCTTCGCCTTTGAAAGGCAATTTAATTTCATAAGTTGTTAGGGCTATGATTTTAAAATACAGAGAAAAATCGTCCAGTGACAAGAAAACTGCTTGCAATAAAACGCTAAGAACAAAGCTCGACTCCCATATGCTTACAGCGATCGATTACTTTTCGAACGTGATAGGTGATGTACCAATACGTAGAAATATATCCAGCAAAGAGTTTCTCTGAAATTATTCTCAACCTGGTGCCTTGCCTATCATACTAACATTTTTATGACATCGTCCTTTACCTTTCATGTCTAACTATATACGAATCAAACAAAACCGAAAGTTTGCTTACTTAGAAAAACCTGAATAGATAGAGAAGAAAGAGTCTATATGTACCCACGGCCACGGTGTGACCTTTTTTACCCCTGAAATGACCTGTGTAAGCTTGTGTTGGATGTATATTGAAAAGCCCGATACATGAAGTGCTTCTTTTGATCATTTACGGAGAAGCCAATTGCTTTTTTAACCGATTTGATGAACCCATTGAACCTTAGGAAGTGTTGACATCGGTGATCGATAAAGATACTATCACGGAAAAAGCGCCCGCTCACACAAAAAAAAAACTGTTAGTATTGAGTGATTAAAGTGTCACCAGGCTTTAACCGATTCAAAAGTTAAATAAGAGAGATCTGTACTATAGATGTTTCTTATCTTAAGTAGACACCTTAGCACCTTTTTGTCCAAATCGGCCACTGCCGATAGATAGACATGACTCAAGAGTCTTTTCAAATCACTTTTGCAGATACTGCATGAATGAGGAACATCAGGAGAATGTTCTACATTTCTTCTGTTCATGACGAGCATTCTTTTTTAATCCTAGTACTCACTTCCTCGTGAAGTGAACGCCTGACAGTGGAGTGAATTTTTAACAAAAGTACACACTTGTGAATGCGCTGTGAACATTTAACGTTTCTGCAACAAAATATATACTACTATATATGATAATTAAGTCGCTTTCCTAACATCCATCCTTATACATAACACCAATGAAACTTTTTCCAGGAAACAATCAGCCATAAGATTGCCAAATAAATTTAAAAAAAGAAGCTAAACGGTACACCATAATGTCTATTACCGGAAAAAAGGGAAAGGAATTTAAATTCACTTAACTCTAAGTTTTCCCTCGCACTGGCTTTCCATATATAAAAATCTCTTCCACTAGTTCAGAACTATCAGTCATTAATGCCATAAGCACTATAAAGCTTCTGTTTCAATTTCTGACGGTTACCAGTTTAAGCATAGCCTTTGCCACTTTTTCTTTGAAATTTCTTTTGAAATTACGTTGTTTCTACGTTTCATGTACAAGATAACGTAACGTGATTACAACTCAAAGCAAATACTTCAGACTGATAGAACTTTTGCAAGTTTTGACAACTCACAAAATAAAAAAAAAAAAACACACTCGAAGCATACGTACGTAACGAAACGGAAGGCAAATCCAAAGCGTCGCGTCGTTGCGTTCAAAGTGCGTATGAGGCACTCGTTTTTTGCTTCGGAGGGAATAACTAAAAACTAAGTATTGACACACAATTCGTATTAGTAGCATTTAAACGAAAAATACAACCAAAAAAAAAAACACTCGCGTTGTAGTCACTGCTAACAGTCCTATGAACTTTAGTTTCAAGTCAAACAAGAAGAGAATACCAATTGCAAATGAAATTTCAACTCAATTGAATGAGGATTCCGGTTTCAATTCCCTAGAGTACAACAGAGATATTAAAAGTACCATAAATTGCAATGATTTTAACTTATAAGCTTGTATTTTGTACACATCAAGACCGGCGATTAAATTGAGGCAGCAGATTAGTCATTATTCGCCTATTTCAAAACTTGACAACAATAAAAAACTCAGATCACAACCACAACCTTTAGTAGAGAGGTTGCATTGGTAGGTGGGCGTATACGTACTATTTTTTTTATTTTCTTATACTGGGTTTTTGTTTGAATTTTGCTTCTAATTTCTCTTTTCTTATGTAAGGTTGATCTTGGAGTTTTACTTTTAAGCCGCTGGCGCTGATGGAAATAAATCAAATACGCAACTATTTTCATGAGGAACCGCCATCGGCAGTACTGGATTGGCCATTCAAGTCTAAGCTCCATTTTTCCATCATATTTACACTAACAAGCAAGCACAGAATTTTGATCTTTGATTCTCAATAACATGACGGTAGAGCCAAAATGTGATGTCTTTCCATGGAATTCTCCAAGCCAGTAAGGTAATTCCACTGCCATGAAAAGTGCTCTTCACTTGAACGTTTTGAATAATCAGGTAAATTTTTTGTCTCTCAAGGTATACGGTGTCAGGCTGCCCGAACTTTATTTTAAATAGAGCGAAAGCTCACTTCAAAAACATTCAACGATTATGGGGTCTACCCTCTTTAGAATTTTCAAAAAAAAAATTTTTTGTTTTGAAAAGTATAAATAATTTATGTATTTAAATTTCGTGCTCGGATCACTTTTGGGTGATGTTACGTAGCTATCTCAGCTCCCTAATATGACGATTTAACTTTAACGCTTTTTTCTCGGAATGACGTATCTCTGCGGCTTGTTCATGAAATCTCCGAAATTACTCAACCGATCCTTCCCAAATTTGAACTACGTGTCCTTTAGGACTTAAGCTATAGCGCTTATCGCAAGATTTTGAGTATAACTTTTTTTGGCAAAAAATTATAAAAAGATATATCTTTCGTAGTTTTTGGAAAAATGACTGTCAAAAACCAAAAATCGTATGATGTGCGCTATATTTAAAGCCACAACATGTTGTTAAGATTTGGTAAGGTTCTGATCGAATGGAAAACATTTCATCAACAGCACAATCATTTCTCTCTTCTTTTTTTTTGTACCAAAACTGAATAAAATGAGTAGGTATGATAAAAATTTTCTTGTGTTTTTCAAGAGCGTATTTTTCGGGTTTTGTATATACATAATTGTAACTTATACCGGTGAAAAAAATTAGCGAATTTTTTGACTGGCCAAAGAGGGTAGACCCTTTAAAAGAAACGCCGACTGTTGTGTTGAAAAAGGAATCATTTTTTTTCTTTTTCTTTGTATTTTTTGTATTTTTTGAATCACAGCCAGCTGGAGAACAACCGCTCATCTGTTCGAAAAAGGTCGACAAGGCCAGCCCATCAAATTCCATGAAATATCGACAGAGCTTTCGAGATTCATTTTTTGTGTGGAATCACTTTTTTCCACAGTAAATTGGGTCATTCTTTAAACGTCTGCTTTTCTTTAAATCGATTTCCTTTTCTTTAAGCAGTATCACGAAATACAGTTCGCTCATACAAATAACCCCACAAAGGTATTTCGAAACCATACGTCTCTTTAAAAGAAGCACACGCCCCTTAGTTAAAAAAAAGTTCCTCTCAACACCTCAAAGCGCAAAGAAAAATTAACTTCGCAATTGAATTAAGGAATTAAATGGAGACAAGTTTCCTTAATAAAAAGCAAAAGCAATTTCGCTCTAATTCATTTAATTATCACAAATTGCTTCAACGAAATAGAGCTTTTAATAAATTCAATCTCGATTGAAAAGTAGTTTTCCTTATAAAGAAATTTTCCAAAAAAGGAAACAAATATATATACAAGTTCCACGCACTAAACAAATTGCTACACACTCGTTTCAATTGCAATACTTTTCGTCTTGTCTTCGGCGCAACGATGTGCTCTTTAAAACATATACAGTTTGTTAATCATGAGTGTATGAGTGAGATTTAAAACGATTTAGGAGTTAATTTCAAAAGACAAGCACCCTGACGTTCTACCCACAATAATCACTTAAAACAACCCAACTAATTTACTGAAAACCAAGGAGAAAAGACTGATTGTTTTTGTGCGATGTCCTGACGTTCAGGACATACGAAATAAATGAGTTGCCCTGGACAAAAGGATACACACGAAATGGCTTTCATAAAAGCTTTGGAGTATTTCCACACGGGGTGTTTCAAACCAAACTTTAATTGATAACAAAACCTTAAATGATGAGGAGGACGATGTGGTATTAAGCCACTTGGAAAATTGACAGACTGGTACCGGTGTGTCCCTTTTTAATGACAGGCGATAAGAACTGCGATGGTGGTAATGCGTATAGGTGAAGGTATATGGGATTTTAATGGTCGGACGGACGACCAACTTTCAATACAAATCTGAAACCAAGAAGAGCTTTGTGGTTCTGCCAGGATAGCACGCTGCTTAATTGGATTTTCAGGACACTACTCCCTTCTATAAAGGCTTTGTTTAAAGCAGGATTTTGTATTGAATTAAAGTTAAAAAATCAACTGAGCAGAGATTGATAGTCCTGTAATTCTATAACGTTGTAGAGTTTTTAAAGTCGTAAGGGACTGTTCAAGTTCGACTACTTGTGATTCAGAATGCTTTACAATGAATGAAACAAGAAAGCCAAAGAAAATATCAGCGAGGGATTTCAGCTCATTTCGATAATTGATTTCTGCGAAGATAAATTAACGTGTCAAAACCAACTCGCTTGTTCATCCCTTACTTCGCGTCGCGTCGTGGGAGTTCCGGAAAATTTTTAATCAAGTAACAGCCTTTTCTCAGAAACAGGAATTCTACACCTTCACAAACAAATTGAATTCCCAAAACTATTAAGCCCCCACCTGTAGTAGAACCTACATTACTACCTGTGTTCTCAGTCTATTCGTTTAATACCCTTCATGAACAATAAGAAGCACTACCTTAAGCCAAGCTATCGCAAATGCAATTAATTTGAAAAATAAATACAAAATTAATTTGAAAACAAGCACAAACTCAATTTACAATTTAAATCCGTTGGCAAACTTCAAATTCAAAGAGATAACTTTTTAGCTCACAAAACTCCTTTTGCTGTGTGTATACATAAGTCGAGTAGATACTGCCGCGCTGATGCTGTTTATTCCATAGCCCTTTCTTTGAAGCAGCAGAATCTCTTTTGTACTTGTGCGTATGAGTATTTCTATCGATTGTGGTGCTTAAAACGATAGTCCAATGTTTGCAAAGTTCTTTTGGAAAACATACATCCAGGGTTCTGTATACGGTCTTCTGCACCGCTTAAGATATACACTTACATACTTTGAGCAAAATAAGCAAAGCAATTATTATTTCACAGGTTTATTTTGTAATTCATGGAGTTTCCGTAATACGATCATTCGTTCATACAAACAAATATCCGAAAAACAACTACAACAAATACAAAAGCATCATCACTATAAGGGAAACATGCCTTAGAATGGATTCTGCCGCCAATGTGGAGCAATTTTTTTTGGTAGAGGAGAGGAAGTTGTTTTGTTTGAATTGCCTCCATAGATGCACCTAATATGGTTTTGTTATTCTGCGTTTTCATGCCGCTGCGCTGCATCGTTGGCTGACATTCAAACCACGAATGAAAAATAACTCACAGCGCAACCACAAAGCAGATTTAGGCGTGTTGTTGTGTAGTTTTATTCGCTAAATGTACAAGGACGATAACATGCAGGGATAAAAGTATCATTGCAGAGAGTACACAGGACAACTAAAAGTCCCACATACATGTTTTGATTTGAACATTATCGGTGGTATGAGCAGATTTTGAAACCGAAACTAAACATTCGGGAATTGTTTATGTTGCACTTGGGGGTTGTTTTGTGTTCTGAATTTTCCCAGATTTATAGAGTGAAGTTGATTGTGGGTATTTGTGATCTTATACAAAACACTACTACACAATATGCAGATTATTATTTTTATAAGTCAATGTGAATGCTTAGCACTTTTTGACACTTAAGCCAAGGTGAAATCAAATTTCAGAGTTTTGGAAGAATAAAGATTGGTGAACAACGTTGACGAAATCTCAAAATTGAAGGAATTTTCGAACATTTGCTCAAGGGATTGTACAATATTTTAGCGATCTTTGACTATGGTAGTTGCTAATTAGTCTAAATTTCGTATTTCTCCTTTCAAAACACCATTAACCATCTCTCCCCGTCGTGCCCTTGGGAGAAAAGGTTTGCCTGGCTGAATGTTACGTGGAGGTCATAAAGTTTTTGCACGGATACCAACTTTCCTAAGAAATGGGCAATTTCTCGGAGAGTAATCACTTCGCCATGAGAAACGCTATCTCATTTAGCCACTCGGAACTGGCGAAAAATTGTAAATCGCTTCCACAAAGTAAGGTTGACCTAGGCTCCGGCTCCGCGCACTGGGTTGCGTCACCAAAGACATTTTTAAGCCAATGTCCAAAATTAATTCAAAAGCTGCACAGATTTAAATTCGCAGAACATGAATTTATTTCTAAATAAAAATGTTTATCTAAGAATCAAGCTCGAAATCAACAACACTCGATTTTATTAAAAGATCTACACATTTTCCAGGTTAATGGAATTTTGAACCTGGAAGGTGCGCAAAGAAGAATTTAAAAAATGTCAACACTGGTTCGACCTCCTTCTTTTCCATTGATGGTATTTAGCATTGTGAATTGAAAGGTTCTGCAGCTCTCCAACTTGTATGTTTACACTAGTGGTTCAACAGTGCAGTACTTCAAAACGCAGACGTTGATATGCGAAGTAATGCTGGCATTTATTATCTAACTTAATGTCTGGCCTTGATTTTGACAAAGTTCATCATCACCCACACCCACACTATGTAGAGGCAGGCAACAGGCCAGTCCTCTTTCTTGACAAGTCGCAAAAAGAATTATGTGGTAAAAGGGAGGATCAAATTTTCGAATGGCTGCCTAACAAAAGACCTTGGAGAGCAAATTACGCAATAAAAAGTTGCACCGATTATGGAAATAGAATCCTTTTCACATCCACACAAATTTTGTTATTTTCCAACAAAACAAAAGTTACAACCACAAAAAATATGTACATGAAATTCATAGTTACAAGTCTGCAATCCAATTTTTTGTTTCACAAACAACGAGTTAAGAATTCACACAAACTTGTCAAAAAAGTATTGCAGATCACAAGTCTTCAGAGTTCCTCCACCACCAGGTTCAGGACTAACTTGTAATTCAAATGAATGGACATTGCACATTGAGGGCATTAAGCATTTGATAACACCTCGCAATGAGGCCGCTGTAATTCGGTACTAAACATCAACTCGAGCAAATCAACAATACGTATGAAAGACATAACACTCCAAGAGAATTGCAGGCAAAACATGGGGGTGAAAAACGAGCATTATTCGCTAGATGTGTTTAATGATGTTAAGACCGATTCCACTCCATGAAGCAATAGTTTGGAATAAGCGAACCGACAAGATCACCACCATAAAAGCACTGAGTATAAGGTTCGTCAAAGGAAAAATGTTTGGCCTTAAATCGGGCGAAAGGCATAGAATGTCAAAAGGATTACCATTCGTTACATCCTTCGAGAAAGCATGACCAAGGAAATTAATTTAGCTAAGTTCTTCAAAAAAAAGTTAGGAAAACACCTGCTCAATTAAGACCTATGCAATAAAAAGGCACATAGATGGCTTTAAAACAATAGAAGGAGCAGGAATTTTTGGCGAAAAACAAAAACTTCAGTTCCAATGAGAAGGCTGTCAAACATATTCCAAGAGCAGGAATCTCTGGCCCGAGAACAAAAATTTCAGTTCCAATGGGAAAGCTGTCAAACATATTCCAAACTAAACTGTATGCAATATGCAAATTTTCGGAATTGAACATGGACACAGATTGCAAAAACAAACACATTGCAATAATGACGGACAGTGAGGCTGCAATTAAAGTCATGAGATCCTACACAATCTCCTTACAAGTTGTCAGCAAATGCATTAACGAAATAAATAAACTAGTCCGAAACAATCAGGTCACAATCTACTGGGTACCAAGACATTTCCTAAATATCAAAGAAAATGAGCAGGCTGACAAACGAGCAAAGACTGCGAAGGTCTCAGGAAAAGGTGACTAGGATCATACCACGTAGAAGAAAATGAGCCAAAATCTCGAAACGTAACCCAGATCCTTAGTTTCATCGAATAGACTAATCTGGATGAAGTACTTTAACCAAAGGATACAACTTAAGGCCAGGTTACTCCAAACAATTTAAAAAAAATCGAATTTTTTTTTCATAAATTGCTACTGTATACTCGTAGAAATAGTATGGAATTAATCCCGAAGGTCAGCAAGACCGAGAAGCAGGAAGATCTACAAAGCTGATGTGCAATGCAAACCCCAAACCATTCATTCAACTTGTAATTAACAACTGTTTTTCATCCGCATTCAAAGCAAATTGTTAAAATATTTTCTCTTTTTGTGCACTTTGCTGCTTCTATGCCTTCGACGCAGAGGTTTAAGTTATAAAAGTGAGGAAGAAACAAACTGGTAAGAAAAATTACACGTAAATTGACTGCAGGAAAATTAAAAGCCAATTGTGATACAAAGGAAAAAAAAAACTGGATGCGTTCGTGTCAAATTGAACATTAGAACAGAAACCTGTGGTAATCAAATCGTCAGTGAGGGTTTAAAAATAAAACTCACTAAGATCAAATCTGAAAAGTCTTGCCATTGAACAAGCCTTTCACAGTCCCTCTAGATTCTAGAAAGATAAAGAAGTGTGAGTGCGATTACTGTTAAATAAGAAATTTTTATGTTCAAAATTAAGTTCAAATTTCACATTTGAAAAAATAGAGCAAAGAGTCAAATGCAAAAATGATTGAATGAATGGTCATCATTTAATTCCACTTGGAGTAAAAAAAAAAAATAGGACCTAGACCTCAACTTTGAGGGCTTCCACTAGAATTTAATAGTACGATACGATTCGAATGCTACACCAATTGTCCTTGCAAGACAAAAGAAAAACCCAGCTTATCAAAGCATAAATATATCCAATCATTTGGTTTTGTCCGTGAGTGACATAAATTTGTTGAATTATCTTACACTCGACAAAAGCCGGCGTGGTGCAGGCGGTCACTTGGAAATCAAAATCATTATCATTATGTCATAGTTCCATTATAAAACCTCCTGGTTATATCAGAAATAATAAGCACTGTCACTTAAATGCCTGCAAGCATATTTTAATTAAAAGCATCACAGAATTCTTCCTTGTTGACTCTGTATGAACAACCTCACCATTGAAACACACCATCTCCATTGACATAAATTAATCAACCGCTTGATCGATAATAATTAATTAAAATAAATGCTATACACAGCAGAATCCTTATTTGTCAATGACGCGTCCTATATCATACAAAGCCAGAGCTGGGTTGTATGAGTATAAATCAACCCAACAACAACATATACGTAGGTATTGGGTGACATCCATTCCATTATCATTTCATCTCAATTAAAATGAACTCCTTTATTCTGTTGCGCATCCTATTTGCATTGCTCATCCTGTGTGTGAATCTTATTTGGATTGTGCTTTACACATCCGTGTGTGATTCAATCTCCATATCCCTAATTGGTCTTGCATACCGTCATTCGGGTAAATGTACCTATACATATATTACACAACTGCACAACACGCAGATATGACATCAAGGTAAGCAAAAACATCTCATGTCACACATTGACACGTCCTATCAGCTCATTCTACTATAATATCCGTCGAAATATTTACTCGTACCTATACATACGCTCTACACCTGTGACTTTACTCTTTTCTGTGTCAACCCAACCCTTTGCCTTTAATATGAGTCATGTGTAGGACAATTAAATCGATACGATGCGATGATTGTTTTTCAATCTTATTCAGCTTATCGACTGTAAAAGGACATTTATGTTTGATGAGGGGCTATGAGAGAAACACCACCTGTGGTTTTTCTAATATCCTTTGATCAAAGCTAGAGTATTCCATACATTTAACTCATTCAACCGCAAAATTTGCTTCCTGCTTCAGAGCACAGGATAGTAGATAGTCAAACAAAAACAAAGGAATCAGTCCTTTGCTAAAAGAATACTTAAGCAGGTTAATTGTTTGAAAAAGGGTTACATATATGGAATTAAAAACTAAAGTGTACAAATGACTAGGACAGCAAGAGCTTGAAGACAAGTCAGTTGATAATACATGAAAAAGTTCTAAGCAAAATCAAAATCTACTTTTTTCGAAAAATGTCATAGTAAAACCATTAATTGTTAAACTGTGTACAAAGCCGAGTTATAGTGTCATTTTTTCAATTCAAATGCTGTATTATCTACTGGTTTGAAAAAAATGTGTGTTCGCAATTCAAACATAGCAGAAGCAAAACTTCAAAAAAGACAAGGCGATTTCGAAAGCCCGAACAAAGAGGAGACGAAGAATTCTAGAATCTATAGTCCCCTTATCACATACTCCGTCGTAACAATTTCGGATGACGAATGCCAAACGGAAAGGACTAAAATCATATTCCTAATGAACGTTTTGCCACATTTAGAACTTGTTAATAATTTTATTAACAGTATCGAGCAAAACATACACAACATAAGGGCGTCTGAGATGCTTCCTTTTTGACACTCTCAGTCCGAGATTCTTACAACGGGCCTAGTGATATTGGCAAATAAATTACACTTTTTAGATGTGTGGTTTTCAGGAAGAAATAAAACGCATATAATTTAATGTTGTGGCCAAGAGCTTAGCTTAATAAGGGTTTGCCACTTTTTGCAGTGTTTTGGGCAATGTTTTAACAATAACGCGCTGAATATTCTCTTCCAAGGCGTCAAGTCTCGGACTTATCTGTTTAGCGATTTCATATAACCACACAAAAAAAGTCAAACGGTGTTGAAACTCGAAATTTTGTAAAAATTGAAGTCAACAGGGAGTTCCTATCGAGACACTTTACCGAACGTAACGCGCAGTTTTAATTCTTTCATGATGAAATGGCAAACAAAACTGAGAAAGGAACAACTTGTCAAAAAGACCAACTCTGAAAAAAAGTATTTCCAGATTAAAAACTCAACTTCTAAAATAAACTTTTTATAACACGCTTGCTTTGTACTAAAGCTTTCTAATTTTTGTCAACACACGCATAAAAAAAAGACTATCTTTTAAAAAAACCATCTGCTTTCTTTTTTATAAATCAGACTTCTCGATGGTTAGAGAACTCATAGTCTAATAATGAGGTTAGGCTGCCGATACAGATACACTCACTATCCTACTACACAATAAGCAAATACATGAACAATGCTAGTTAAACAACAGTGCGGACAAGAATATAAAATAATGTGCAATGCCTTCTTTCTCATTTTTCCGCCGACTTAATCCATTACATTTATGTGTTATATTTTGTTTCACGTGACGCATTTTCGTTTCACCGAGTATAAAACCACAACGATTCCAAACAATTTCTCATGAAATCAAATATATAAATCTTTAAAATAAATACATAAATAAATAGAATGGATAACAGAATATTGTCGTAAATGGTGTCTCGTCATTAACTCAAACAAATCTAAAGTCATGGTTTTCTCAAGATCTACTAGAAACCGAAACAGCTATAATTGGACTTTCAACGGATCGAGACTAGACGTTGCAAATGAGTATAAGTACCTGGGAGTGAAATTGAACAGTACTCTTACCTTCAAAAGTCATCTTTTGGATAAAGCAAAAAGCGCCCAAGGCCTGATCAATATATCTTGGAGAAACATTTTCTTAAATGAACGTATTGTACTTTCAGCGAAATATAAAATATTTGATGCTGTTGTAAAGTCTACTTTGTGTTACGCTGGCCAGGTGTGGGGTTTCGATGAATACGAACAAGTTGAAAAATTGCAAAGAAACTTCATAAAAAAACTCTTTAATCTTCCACTGAATACACCAAATTATGCATTTTACCTTGAAACTGGTCTACCTAAAATATTTATTTACACGTTGAAAGTTCAAGCTGATTATATACTAAAAACTCTCTCCTATCAAGACGCAAGAGTTTCAAAAAAAATGGCGCTATACGAGCTCAGGAACGAGGATTGGTGGATGTCAAAGTGGAGAGATCTTGGAAACAGATACGGTGAGGTTCTTACCACGGAATCAGAAAACTTAAACTTTTTCAAGGAGCAGCTTTACAGGATCATTCAACAAAATGAAAACTCTGTACGCGAAAGTTTCGAGGCGAAAGCTCTCGAATCGGATAGTAGAATTTTATATTCACAGCTAAACAGGAATTTACTGCAAAACAATTACTTTCACGACATGCTAAGCTATAGAGAAATATCGCTTATATTTAAAGTTAGATGTGAAATGTTGAGCCTTAACGGAAATCCCTACAATGGAAATTTTAATCAATTCTGTACGTTATGTAATCTGAGATTCAAAGAAGACTGCTATCACTTTGTCAGCATTTGTCCCATCTTCTCACCACAACGCATCGCTTTTTTTGGGAAGAAAACTTTAACAATGCAGGAAACAATAAACATTTTGAATGGTTTCGACTGGAAATTACTCTACAAATTCTTAAAAAATATTTACAAATATAGGATGTTATTGATATCACAATACACATAATTTTTTTTTTCTTTTTTTTTTTATATATACATACTATTTTAATCAAAACGTAGTTTATTTTTTGTACATAATATAAAAAATTGCTAACCGAGCTGACGGCAAGGCCATAGCTTATAAATTCATTATTTTTGTCAACATTTTGTTAAAAACACGTTCAAATAAATGAATTACTTACTTACTACTTAAATAGAATGGCGCAGCAGAGCGAGGAGTCCCAGGCCCTAGCGCATTTCTCACAACCATGCCTTGTCAGGGAATGGAGGGGACCTATAATTTTCTACCGGTTCCGAACG
Source organism: Melanostoma scalare (assembly GCA_949752695.1). Classification (NCBI taxonomy): domain Eukaryota; kingdom Metazoa; phylum Arthropoda; class Insecta; order Diptera; family Syrphidae; genus Melanostoma; species Melanostoma scalare. Next base: position 188,601,402 of record OX456984.1, on the reverse strand, counting down.
GATAATCGAGAAAGCTTTTTCGTGGTAGTAAATTTACTAACAGAGGACTTGCCAAATCCTCGCGAAAGGCGATACCCGTGGAAAAACATTTAGCCTCTGTTGGGACTCGAACCACGAACCTCTGGGTTAAAAAGGCAGAAATGCTAACCATCACACCACGGATACCATAATCAATTTTTAACTTTCTTTAAACATCAAGCCTGTATATAGGCTTATTTGTTAAATAAAACTTAAGAACAAATTGTCCGCCTCATTCTGAGCAAAAACAAAAAAAGGTGTTAAAAGCTAAAAACTAGAGAATACATTCCAACTCAAATGAGTTGCAAAAACCTCAGAATCAGTAATAAAATAAAACCACTCAGGTCTCAAAAAATCTGACCTGCGATCGCTGATACTTGTTTCTTAGCAGTGAAAAGATAATTTATAGCCCTTCTTTCTTTCAGCTTGTTTCAGAAGAAACAACAAAGACATGTGTGCCCGGTGTCAATACATTGAATGTGCTCAGTACATTTGTCTAGCCTCAATATTTGCATTTTATTCACCTGGTACAAAATGCGCACGAGAACTCAATGATAGTGGGCTCAAACGTCACAAAACCAGCTTTTCTTTCTTTGCTTTGATTAATTTAAGGCAAAGCAGACTTAAGACAGAAAATAGAAAAGCTCTAACGATTTTCAGCAGGTCCTTCAAACTTTGTGCAAGAAAAAATAAAAAAGGTTAGACAAAAGCAACAAACAGATGGGACGGCAGGATTGATATGTCCGTATTCTAAGGCAAAAAAATTTGTAACTCATTTGAAAAAAAAAAAAAAAAAAAAAAAAAAAAAAAAAAAAAAAAAAAAAAAAAAAAATAGGGAATCTATCTATCTATTTGAATAGTATGGGCATTGTACATCAACCAAAACTAAATATAAATTTGATAAATTTAATAAACCCTGGGAAAAAGCAATAGAAATTTTTTTTTACCATTTTATTTCTCTTTTGCATAAATGGCAGCCAAACACACTATGGCAAGAAAATTTGTGGTAGTCACGCGGTGCTGTTCTTGTCGATCCGGATTCGACACCAAAACTAATAAGCGCTAGTTTTGAATAGGGAAAAAGAGCAACAAGATAACTACTTTGCTTTTGTGATTTTTCTGTGGAGCTTCAGAGATCGGAACGGAGTACATAAACTCGGAACCGATCCATGAACTGGGAAGAAAGAAGACGTAGGGCGAAATAAAACAACGCCAACTATTTTAAATACTGTGGCATTGGCAAGTTTTTATTTTGGTAAAATTTACCGGCACCTTTTATCCAAAAGAGCCCCTCTACTAGGTTTAGATCAATCACGTATTAGTGTATTCACCTCCACAAAAAAAAGTTCCGGAACCTCAAACTCAATCAAGTGACAACGAATCTGAGTTCTATACGTGAAAATTCCGGTCTGAAAAGAGCTATTCGAAACTCTGAAGACATCAAACATTTACTAAAATCTGCGCTGCAAAGAGCAGATGCAGCGACTTGGTGTGGATATAAGAGAAAGTTTTCAGCTTAGATAATATGATAATATAGGTTAAGAACTGCTGTCACAGTCCCATCAAAGGCTGTGTAGATGAAGGCGTCTAGCTAAGACACCACTGGCTGAAGAGACATGCGTTTAAGACAGTAGTTCGTCCTAGCATATAGCAAGTTAAAGTATACTTGTAGTTCCCTACTCAAATCAAATCAGAGATTTTTGGGATTGTATGATCCTTTCTCGTTCATCAAAAGTATTTGTTCAAATTCAATTTGTTTCGAGCGAAGAGCTGATTTTTCTGTCTTTACGCAGCTGTCTCGACACTCGGTTTATCTCGAAAGGCTATCCAAAGCCCAAGAGCCTGGAAGTAGCAAGCAAAGGAGAAGAAAGCATATTATGGGTTGTCCTTTAAAATAACACTTTAGCTATGATTTTGGTATAAGCAAATTCTATTTAATCGAGCTCGCAAAATTTGCCTGAAGTAGGATATGCCTGCATTTCTTATGAAGTGGTTTTGGTGTATTTAATTTGATCGAGTTTAGACACATTAGTGAGTCAGGCCACTTAAAAAGGCATAATGATAATCAAATAGCAGTGATGTTTCGTTCCAAAGACACATCTAATACTCAGACCACAAATTCAAATTTATTAGCTTGATTGTATCAAAACTGTGGCCTACATCGTTCAATTCTCTCTATAATAAAATTTCATGTGAAACTAAGTTAGGACCAAACTCACACACACACACACAAACTTAAAATTACAAACGTAAAGATCATTGAAATCATTGAACTGCATCTTACCATCCGGTAGTTCGTATAATTTTTTTGGCAACTGTGCAAAATACGAGTGATGCAGAGCGTCCTCTGCCCCTATCCTCTCTTCAGGATTCAATTGCAGGAAGGCATTCGCTATCGTTTCTCCTTCAATAATATCGTACAACCTAGGAAAACTATGACCTAATTTACGTGACCTATAAAAACCTGCAACGACACAAAACAGAAATCAAATATAAATTAATCCCATCATTATACGAGAAAGATAAAAAATGTAATCCGCTGGAAGCTAAAAGCCATTAATACAATTCACAATTTATTTAATAACAAAAAAGAAAAGTAAAACCAGCAGAATGCAGCACAATTCTGTTATTGTCGCTGCCATCGTAGCAACATTGCTGTCTTTGTTACCTAGTTTATGCGGTTTGTATCCGGGAAAATGTGTAACACCCTGCCACGTTTCTTCTGTCGGCGTGCCAAGCAATTTGAATATCTTATCCAGCTGATCGTAGGTATCTCTAATGCCGGGGAATGTTGGCATCCCTGTGACCATTTCAACAAATATACACCCCACACCCCACATATCCAACGATGTTGAATACTCGGTGCTACCAAGAAGGACATCTGAAATAGTAAAAAGAAGAATAACAATATTATATAATATTTATTTAACTTAATTTCATATTTAAACAGGAAAAGATATATGCAACTGTCTATATACTCTCTTCATAAAACTTTAGGAGGTTCGAAAGAAAACAAAAAAATAAAATACAGAAAATGATAGCCACTAAGGATCTGGGAGAAGGATGTATGACCGTCCGTCGTCGGTCATATATCCTAATCCACTTTTTTTTTACTGCTGACGGTAAAGAACTGCAACTGTGTGGGTGAAGTTTATACCTATCATAAGAAGAAAAACCAGGAAGCGAGAAAAAATACAAAAACGCGGGTTTGGAAAGAAAAAATGCAATGATATACACTGCAGGTTTTGCAATTTAATAGGATTACGAGAACTCAAACTTTAGCAGAAGCATAGCACTCTTTGGTACTTGACTGCGGAAGCAAATAAAGCCCCTTGGATGTACGGCAGAGTGCAAAAAACGGGTCGAAACAAACAAAACTTAAAAAGAAAGCGCACTCAGAGATAGGAGCGGTAGACGGTATTGGTATGATGGTGACGTTCGTATTCGGTCACTGCCAAAAGGATAACCAGGTTTTTACTCGTAGCGTGTTTTTTTTGCAGTTTTCCTTTTTTATGAATTGAGAATTATAAATGAAGTGGTATAGAGCAGATAATTTGTTGGTCTATCTGTCTGTGTATGTGGGACACTAGTGCAATTGAGTTAGATAGACAGTAGCAGATGAATAGTTGGGAGATAGCTTTTATTCCACGTGTGATTGCTAGGGCGGATCCCTTTGGGATGGACTTTTTTATTGATTTTTCATTTCACTTCTTTGGGTGAAAAATTCAAGCCAGAGCTTTGCGCGACGATTGAAGGTGAACGGTTTGCTGTTGGTCATAGAAACCATATCAGTAACTACGTCATTGTGGAATTTAGGAGTTTTTTGCACTCCAGGAATTGTGAATCTGTTGGATTCTACAGACTGAAAAAGTTACTTCAGGGATCAATCACTTTGAGGATTAAAACTAGAGCACGAAAGAGGAATTTAAGGTTAGTAGGCTTATAGATACCTTTGTTTTGTGGAACGTCACAAAACAGAATGGTAACTGTTATTGGCTTTATCAGCCGTTTATACTCTGCTGTGTTTTTGGTCCGGAAAACCACAGCTTTTAACGATTCTTATATTTTTCGCTAGTCTTCCGTGCTGATATTTCGTTTTTAGAATCAGTTTATGTCGTAACCACTTTATGAGGAAAACTAGAGGCGATTTACTGGTGGCTTTGGAGTCCAATCACCCAATGTGACGACTTTGTGATAACTTGTTTTTTTTTTTAATTGAATAAAGTTTTTTAAATTGGTGCATAGGTAGGTACTGAAGATGTCTTTTTTTAATCGGACAATTGTTTTTTTTATCAATTCAAAATTCTAATGAAATCTCATTACTCTATAGGTGCAGCAAAAGTTTTACATGGACATTATTTGACGTAATTTTTGACGGCATAAAAAGATTTGTTCCTAGCACAGCTAAAAGAAACGGCGCCAGATAAAATAAAAAAAAAAAATTATGGAAGTTCAATTAGTCAGAAAGTTGCCTGTTTTAAGTGATTTGACCACTGCTGCAGTGGTCATAGTTCAGAAAAAAAGCATAAAATCAAAAACCTTCTATAAAATTTGTTTTTAATTAAAATAAAACAACAATTTTCCAGGGGGCAAAAGTCCCGACTTAAAAGAACTCAATATCTATAAAGCTGGCCAGGATTGCAAAAATAAAAAATTAGATGGCGTAGCAAAGCTTAGGGTCTAACACCTTTCAAGGACCTGCTATTTTATGCCGACTCTGAACGGCAGTGAATACTGTTGGAAGAAATGTCAATTCTTGGCCGAAGGCGATACCAGTGGAAATACAATTTTATGTTTCTGATGGAATTCGAACATTGAACGTATCGTGTAACAGGCAGACACGCTAAGCTTTAGACTAGGGGAGGCAAGATCCATCAGGGACCGAAAAACAGCTCACGTTATTGAGTGAGTGAGTGGCTTCAGTGATCGAGTGACTCACTCATTTGGGATTTTGGGATTACAACATACGTGATCTCAGGTATCGTGTAGTTATTTAAAATTGTATTAGTTACATCGAAAATTCACTAGTATATTTATAGTTTCTATTCACTCACAAATGTCTTTTTAGACTAATTCAATCTTTTATTGGTAGCTTAATATATTGCTTTGTAAAAAAAGACAAGTTTTAGTGAGAGTTTCATAAAACAAAAACATTAAATGCACTCGAGTGGTGTTGTTAAAAGAATTCTTGTGAATTGCGATGTTAACGGTCGTGATTGTCTTCCGAATTCCGATGCACATGTACATGGGCAACGAAAGTGATCGGTTTGAACGAGTAGGTAGGTACTTCATTTTCGATATGGATGGTGACTTGTTTATATGATAAAGTTGCTTTAACTGGGATAAAGTAACCAGCCTTTTGTAATAAACAAAAGGAAAAACGTTCACAAAGTTTCTTATATTTTCATTTCAAGAATAATCAGTGGGCACTTCATGTGTCAGATGAAATTTCATCCGACTACTGATGAGAGAATGCCAAATTGTGGTACTAGATTAATAAATGAAAAGATTAGTAAAGTTTTTAACAGTTAAAACACTTATTTTATTTCCTCAGATGTACATTTCAGAAGCAATGCTTCCATCGTCAGTGAGATTTATAAAATTAAATTAAATTAAATTATTTGTCAAAAAACTAATAATAAACAAAAATGTTTCTAAACAAAATTACAGTTGAGTTGAGTTGAATCTATTAAAAAAATTTTTTGAATATTGAATCTTTGATTGGTCCATCATCACTATTCATTAGATTATTTTTGTTTTTAAATATGTAAAATGATTCAAAAGCATCTAATTCATAATTGCTATTTACATTTCTTATTAGTTTTAAATTTTGCAAACTAAAGTTATGACTATTTTCTAGCATATGTTCTGCAACACTAGATTACTCGATAACGTGACTGGTAATACCAAATTCACATAATTCCGTCACGAGTAATTCGACAACGTGTGCCGTAATTCAGCCCCAGGTTTTTTTACTGCCGTTATTCAGAAAAATTGCTTTCCTATACAGACTAAGCCATTGCAGTTTTGCTTAAAGTCGTATTATTCAGCACTCGTTCCCAAATGAAAACAGCTTTATCCAAATTAAGGCCCTTTTAGACGATCATTTCAGTTTCAGTTTAAGTTGAGGCATCAGTTAAGCTTTCAGTTAAACTTATGTCTAAATGCTAAAAATCGAAGCGTTTAACTGAAACTGAAACTGATGGAATTCCCATAAATTTACAGTTCAGTTCTCAGTTTTCATTCTGATTTTGATTTTTCACAAATAAAATAAAAGCTCAACTGAACATCGAACTGACGTTAATATACACAGACTTTTTTTTTAACTGGACTGACAATTGAACTAAAAACTGACCGTCTAGAGCTATTATAGTTTTAGTTTTTTAATCATTGGCAACTCTGTATCAACTTCAATTCAATTATAAAAATTTAATAAAATCACATAAAATATTGAAAACCAGAGGTTTCTTTCGAAAATAAAACAACGCAATTTTTAATACATAGACACTCTGAAAATTTAATCAAAATCGTAAGACCAGTTCTTTTTGATAAAAACAGTTTACCAGCATCTTTTGAACAAGTTTTTCATAAATTGTGTACGCAAAAAAATTTAAAAATATGCCAGAAACTAAAAAGTTTTTTAAGAAATTAATAAAAATTTCAAAACTGTTCATACTCAAGTTGATACGCAATTTTTTGAACCAGCCTAAGACTTTAAATACAAAATTTCATCAAAATAGTGTTAGTCATTAACTAGAAAGTCGTTTTTGGACTTTTTTTCATAACTTTTTTTAACATCATAAAGGAGACAACTTAAAAGTAACTAATAATTAACACAAAACTCAATCGTAACCGTTAGAGTCGCTTTAAGTATTTATAAAAAGGTTTTATAGCAGGTACCGTTATTTCAAGACCTATGGGCCCGATTCTAAAAACCGCCACAGACCCTTACTGCAAGTTTTGAAGAAAAATGGTCAACCGGTTCAGGCTGTGGATCTACATAAGGCAAGGATTTGCATGCTTGCTTGTTGCGCGAAAGGTTTGTTGTTTGAATCCCAACAGAAGCAAAAATGTTTTTCCACTGTAGGTCCCCTCCATTTCCTTACAAGGAATGGTTGTGAGAAATGCGCTCAGCCCTGCGGCACCCTGTTCTGTTGCGCCACCCCACTTATTTTTTATTTTTTAGATAGGTAGACAGAATTGCAGGACATACTTTTTTTGTATTCTCTACCACCACCATAATGTTATGTTAAATTTTTTTGTCAAATTTTTTTATTCTGCACGATTGCAAATGTTGCCTTACCTATACCTATAGGAATTGCCAAATCCTTGTGAAAGGTGATGCTCTTAAAAAAACAATGTTGGTTGTTGGGATTCAAACCTAGGAACAATTAGCAGTAAGGGACTTTTGTTTCAAAAAAGTACAGCTTTCGCTCTCAAGCTTAGCTGAGCATATACGATCTCTTTTTTGTGACAAACTCTTTTAGAGGCCTACTTTCTATCATCATATTCTCAACTTTTAAGTCAAACTATCTTATCACTCAGTTCACTAAAGTATTGTTAAAATTAAGTCAACGCTGACGCGAAATTAAAAATAAAATCGAATAATTCTTTGCCTATCGTAGGTATCTTTATTATAATGTCTCTATCAACTCTTTACAAGCACAAGCATTTATAAACGTCAACACAGCCGAGGTAAACATAATCAACTAACTCTCTTGCAAAAAGTATATTCCATCCTTATTCCGGCATCCTTTCTGCGAGATTATCCAACATTTATTACCTAACGTTGCAGCGATAAAATTACGTCACGTGCCTTAGTTGGAAAGCCAGCACATACTAATGGCAACGACCCTTTGCTCTACAAAAAAGTGGTTACAAGTAAAAATAAAAAAACAAACGATGAAAGAGGACTCTATACCCTCCATGAATGAGAATATTATTTGGTTGCAATTTCCAAAGGACACGTACATTATCCACTTTGCCGCACTCGATGGCGGGCTGTTCAACTGGTATACACCATTTTTCACTTCTGCTGCTGCTTTACTTCTTCTCTCCAAGGATTAAAAAGCTTTTAAATTCATTAAGCTATAAATCGATCGACATCACCCACACAAAACCCAAAAACACAACGTACCTATAGTTCGGGATCTCTAAAATGGTCGCTCAAAATACTCGTACTATATTCATACAAGAGTACCTATATATTGTGAAAAAAGGTTTTATTCATTTTACTAAATGAGAAGTTTGGGTCCTAACAAAAGGATATTCCATCTTCCCTACTTTGAACATTTTTATGGACACTTCTTTCGTTTTTATTTGTTTGCAAATTGTTCGGTCCTGGACTGCTAGAAGGTATCTCTTTTAGATAACATAAAGTGATGATAGCCTTTGTAGTATATAAAATGGAATTTTCAATAAAAATATATCCCACAAACCACAACCCCCAGAGGATTAGTGTTTGTGGAAATGAAAGGTAGAGATAAATGGTTAATCAGTGTTCGGATGGAGAGCGAGTGTGACCTAATTCACACGCAGCTTCAGATAAAAAGTTGTTGTTTGGATGCCTGGGGCAAAGATAAGCAAGTCGGTTATTGCAACACTGAGTACGGACGAACGGTGATGATAAGCGGGTTCGTTCACAACAAGGACAAACTTGAGACTAACTGCGGTAAAGTTCAACCACCATCACCGACAGCTTACCTACTTTTTTTAATCTTTAATTCTTTTTCTCAGAGCCAGAGTAGAAGTGAAAGTTTATCCGCATCAGAACAACACCTTATTGTTTTAAAAATTTTTTGCTCCTTTGGACTGTGCCAATGGAGCAATTAAAAGTGTTTGTGGCTTATCGGATGCAGCTTGCTTTCAATCTGGTTAAAGTATTTAATTACTTTAATAAGTTTGAAACTAAAGAGAGAAAAAAGTAAGAGAACAACAAGGCTTAGAGAAAGGCTTAAGGAGAAAAGAAATTTGTTAAACAACAAATAAAAATTTAGAAGTATTGACACTCATTCGTAAAAAAAAGTTTTTCTCCAAAACTTAGAAAATGTAAAATTTATGTGAGGTGGGATTTGAGATAGAAAATAATTCAGAAAAGTGTTTTCATCTTTCGTTAAATTTAAGGCTAAGTTTGAACTCTCCTTAAATAAAACACGTCTTATTGAGCCGAAAGTCTCATTACAATTCAACACCAATCGATCTTTCTTTTTAAAATGATACAGTTAAAGTAAGAGACGAAGCACTGCTAGAACATCTGTTACGCTCTTAAAATACCGATTTTACAGTGAGTCTAATCTATTTTTAGCCGCGTTTTATTATTGATCTGATCCGGATCAGATCATGGGTTTATTAGCGTTACAACAACAAAGCGAAATCCTGCTTTTTAGTTGGATCTATTTTTGTGATCTAAAAATTAGTTCTTCTATTTCACACAAGAGGAGACTTTCCATTGAAACGTTGGTATCATTTCCAATATTTCCAATAACATCAGTATTGCCACATGAACATTTTTATCTGTGTGAAATGAAATATATTTAAAAAAGATACCAAGAAACTTCACATTTATTCATTTTTGTATAATACATGACATAATGAAAAAGTTTTACAAAACAAAACATATATTCGTGAAATTAATAAGAATTAGTGCAAAAAAATATATATTTGACAAAGTGGATGAATATCATTTTTCCCTAAAAAAAAGAACAAAAAATTAACCATTGAAAAAATAGTTCGTAGGGCAACTCTGCAACTCTTTTAAAATGTCAGTTGAGAGAGCGAGTCTCTCACAGCTTCCAACTGGAAATATGATGATCTAAAGCTGTTTTATTATCAAGATCTGATCCGGATTGGATCATTGTGATAATAAAACGCGGCTTTTGTTATAAATTTCGAAATAGTGTTATTCAAAATTGATTTAGCTATATTCAAAAATTTGACAACCTGTTCCTCTACGATCTTTAAGCCAAGGCTTTGATTTAAATTGAGGAAGTAGGTAAGGGGCCACCAGTTACTGGAAAACTAAATGACTTGCAACAAAGCAAAATATGAAAACCAATTTATAAAGATAAAGGTGATTTTTCAAGTTGTAAAGAGTGTAAGAGATCGTTGTGGTTGGGAACTTCCTGAACCATTTGGAGCCCTGAATTAATTTTAGTTGCTTTCCAGTGGGAGGTTAAAGACGTTGCCCAGTTCGTCGAAGAAGTATTCTAAAAGGGCTTTTTTTCTAGTGTAGGCCAAACCAGGGCTCTCATAGAGGAAGTAGAATGATCCTTCCTCTGCCTCTTCATCTTCGTATCTTCTGTACAAGTCGGATGTGACGATGCTCTTCCTCATCATATAGGTACCTACTGAGTTGTGACCCGTAAGAATGCCAATCAACAGAGAGAATCGAAGCCTGCTAGGCCGGAGTAGAAATTCTGTTTTTTTTTTTTACAAAAATCTGGCCATAGGTTTTTGGAGACCCTGCATGTTTCTAAAGATGATCACCTGTCATTGGCAGGTTTTAGAAAGTTTCTTTAGATTCTGTTTTTTCTTGCTATTGTAAACTGAGGTGTCCGTTTCGCTGGATTCGAGTGCTGACCCGATTTTGGCCAGTCTGTCCGCCATTTCATTACTTCAGGAGCATGTGTTGTACATACAACATAATAGTTAAAAAAATACTAGAATAAACGTCTCCACACCCGCGAAGAAAATTCCCATCATTTTTCGAGCACACCTCGTACTCATTATGAGTTACGAAAATGGATCCATGGATATGTCAGAAGCGTAGCAAAACCATAGTCAAAAGCAATCATAAATAACGAGTATAGTGAAACTATTCTATCTATTCGCAACGTAACGATAACGGAGGGTATCGCTATTTGCAATACGGGCCCTGGATTCTGTAATATTTTAGACGATTATCGTTCAATCTATCTATCGTCGATACTATCTTCATTAAACTTTAGCGATTGAGGGATAGCTATTTTAGTGTCGGTTTATGAATTTTGGTAAGTTTATAATTAAGGTTGAAAATTATGATTATATTTCCGAAATTTTTTATCAAGTTATGAATGGATAATGAATTGCTTTGCCAAGAGTTTTCATTAAATGTAAAATAAATTAGTTTTTCCATTAAAAGCCTTGATTTTCGAAAGTAATTCATACCTCCTCATGCTTATAAAAAAAATGTATCTAAAACCATACAATTGTGTCGCTAACTAAGAACCTGACGCTGAATTACCGCACACGTAATCTAGCAATACGTGACTGAATTATTTGAATAAGCCATTACTTCCAACGTAACCGAGCACTTTAGTATCACAATTTGACATCAGCATTTCAACGAATTGAAATCAGTAAATGGACAGCAGACTGAAAGTGTTCAATTTAAAGAGAAGAAGAAAGAAAAATGGCACTCACTCACTCGATCACTAAAGCGGTAATTCGGCACCTGATTATTTTGCAGAAACTTTAAATGCCTTTTGCCCACTTCAAGTTTCGGCGATAACCTCGTATTTTAATACCATAGTCAAGCGGTAACAAAATCTCGATTTTCATTCAATCAAAAACAACTTCTTTCAAATCAAGTAGTTCCCATACTGTTAGATTTTTGTATGCATACATAAATACTATTAAATTTTATTTTAAAATTTAAATTGTGTAAGAAGATATTCGGCCCTATCCAGGTTAACGTCGGAGCGGAGTTTTCTCCGCAACGCATACTTTTTCGGAGATTCAATTTTGCTTCGAAGTAGTTGTCATCGTAATAAATTTTTCACAAATGCGACAACCTTACATTTCCAGAACTAAACACTTTCCGAAGCAAAAACTTATTGGAGAACGTCAGAGAAATGTTTGTTTTTATCTGTCAAAAATGAATCCAACAAAGGTACTTGATCGTAAAGCATCGCATATAAACGGAAAACGTTATATTTTGTGGGAGAAAATGTCCGATCGAACTACCACAAAACAAAATGTCTCCGAATCTTAGGAAATTGGAGAGAGTTCCGCTCCGACTTTTACCACGATAGGGCTGATTGAGAATAAAAGATAAAATGGCTTACAACTGGTATTTGGAACATACACGAACACCATCTGGCATATGCTATGTACCATACGATGGTAGCATATGCCATATGCTGTGGAAGAAGCAATAGGTTGAGAAAATAGCCTTGCAAAAACTTATTTGTGTCAAACTCTAACTTGAAATTGTTGGTTTGTAATAAAATAAGATCGACAACAATGTTGCCATCTGAAATCTGTCATCTAATATTTGTTATCTGTCAATGCCCGAAATCTGTCATCAGTTATCAGTAATCTGTCATCTGTCATCTTTCATCATTCTCGGTCATCTGTGTTACTTTTGGACGCCTCCTGTGTGATAAACAAAATAACAAGGCTGGCATAAATTGCCATCAATTAAGCTAAGAGAAAAGACTGAAAAAAAGAACACACACGCACACATAACTAAATAGTCTAAGAGTTGGACAGAACCCATCTCTCTTTCTGTGTGAGGTACTAGTCTAACCTCGATTAGGAAAAAAGACTTCAGATAACTTCTTACTTAGTGATATGCTGAAATTCAACCAAAACTCGAGAAATGCCTCTATCTAAACACAACTTAGTTGATCTTATTCCACAGCTGGCGTAACAAAATACGGAATTTTTTAAGGTTGGTTGCTCCAACACGAAAACAAGAACTAGAAATACGATAGTAGGTCTCAGTAATAGAAAAAGAAACTTCAATTAGAATAAAACATACAAGGCCGTATCGATCGGAGCCACAGCAACCTTAGTCCGACGAAGCACATAACGCAAAACCAAACGAGATTATTACTTTGGGAAGTTTAAATTCTATCTTTGCAAGTTTGCTTACTACCAATCAAAACCAAAACAATGGAAATTTAATGAATTTCGCACCAAACTTCTTCAGCCACTACTTTTTGTCTATCAAACTTATCTCCGACTCTTCATGACCTAGTTTCTTTAACAAGTTTACTGAATACCAGCGCACTCATTTTATAAAGCCCTTATTTACACATTTTTCTCATTATTGTGTTTGCATAATGAACTGGTTATTTATTAAATTAAATCCCTTTTTTGCCTCTGCCAACAGACCTAAATCATTGTTTCCATCTCTTCAAACTTGCTTCACGTACAAGCAAAGAAGTACCTAGTAATTTCTTGTCTTGTCCTTAAAATGTCGGTGACTTACAACGAGTACATAAACTATATATAACACTGCAAGTAACCACGTTCCGTTTGTACTTTTATATCCCGTTAATCTGTCTTGTGAATTTATGGCGACAATAATTGTGGACAACAAGACGAGCCCGTGCCTAGCCCAGCCCAGCCCCAGTGCACATAACCAAGGCAAAAATGGAATTACACAAATGAAAATCCTTTTAAATCCGAGTGTATGTTTTGTAATAAATTCCCCAAATTCCACCCGCAAATAATGGTGTTGTTTTATTTATAAAAAGGACACAAGAAGCGTATATTTACAATTTGGGCAGTAGGCCGTGTATATTATTCTCGTATACAGAATAGAGTTGGACGACTCTAAGTGGCTTCGTTAAATGTTTGCCGAGCCCTTGGTATAGTTTGGAGCACCACTTAAAGTTTGCATAGTTTTGTTAGAATTCCTTTCATTGTTTGACAGGATCTCTTTCTTATGGTAATCCCAGTGATTTATTCTATCAATCTCGTAAAACTTCGAAAGTGGTTTCGCGTATCTTGCCATTGTTGTCTTAATTAATTCAATTAGTAGTCACTGGCGATGTGATGTTTCAAAGGACGATCCTGTGTCGTCATTGGCATTAATTAACTGTTGAATACTTGGTAATAAAAGTTTTGAAGTCAGGTTTTCCATACCTAAGCTTCGAATAGCTCTCCCTTAATAAAAATTAGTAATTTGTCTGAAAGTCTAAAAACTCATCTCCATGCTTTTCTACTTCTTGTCGTTGCCCTTATGGGATGTAGACTAATGCTTGTTGTTATCCAATTTCATTTTCTCTCACTATTCCCTTGATGCGATGGTGGGGGTGGTAGTGTAGAGAATTTCTTTTCGCGGATTTAAATAATCTGCAAAGACAGTGTTGTTTATTCGCAGTTAAAGTCGATCTGGCTTTGTTAATCCTTTCAAAGACGAGTGGGAATAATAATTCAATGGGCGCTCAAGTAAAAACGAGGACATTGAGACTATGGTGGAGCACCATCGAAGAAAGAACTCTGTGGAGAAATATTTTTTAAGATTCTTTTCTTTTTTTTTTTTTGCTGGATGCTTTTTCTTCGTTCTCATCTTGTCTCCATTTTGTGTTTTAATCCAACGGATTCAGGAAAAACAAGATAATGAGGAATGTCAAGGAGATTGGATTATTGTTGTGAAAAGTTCAATTCATTCAGTTGATGATTGCAGAAATAAAAATGGTTGGTTGGTAGTTGTGTATAATTTGAATCCGATGGATTCAACTAAACAAAACTGATTCTGCAATGAATTGCTTGTGGGATGAGTTCTGGGACTTTTTTTTTCTTTTTTGCAATTTGCGGTATAAGTGCTTTTTACTGCATAAGCGGCAAGTCAAGGCTTCCAGTCCTAATGTAGTGAATCGGTACGAGCAATGATGGTAAAAATTTATAACGAACAGTATTTCCCACCCCAAGGATTTTATATTTGGTGTGTGCGATTGCTTGTGAGATTTGGTGAGTCTAAACAGATGGTCTAATGTTTAGTAAAGCAGTGAACGGAAAATCAATTTTAACTTTTCATTCCAATTTCGAAACAAAATCTTGTGAAGCGCAGAGAGCCCACTCACCCTTTTACTATTTGCGCCGCTTGGTTAAACATTAGTTTGAAATTTTACGGCAGTGCACAGAAACAAAACTTTATTCAAAATGTCAGTGGAAACACTTTAAGATGGTTCTGGTTTCGTTATGCTACACAAAAGCAACGTACACTTTAGACACATCTTGCGCCAACAAATTGGGAGCTGGACGAAAGAGAGAAGAAAATTATTTATCATTATCATTATCATTACAAGAACTAGTGTACTCCTTCTTCTCTAAAGCACTCCGCTAAAGAATGGAGGGTACCCACGAATTGCTGACAAGTGACTTTGTGAGAAAGAACAGAGTATTACCATGGGAGGACTTTCCGATTCTTTGCAAAAGGTGATGGAAAAAGTATTTCAGCTTGCCACGTAATAGTCTGAAACGGTAACGATTACAAGACGGGTATCATTATTTCCATTTCTTAATATTGAAAAAATAGCCTGTTGAACCAGATGGCAGTAACGTGAACAATACCCATCGCACTGACCAAGACAAATATGAAGAAAAATTATTTTGTTGTCAGGTTTCATTATCTATTTACCACTTTTGTTGAAATCTGACTGAGATTAGCACTGAGGTGGTTTACCTTACCACTAAATGAAATTTTAGCCTTAATGTGAAATTTCAGAATACGTACAAAATGTCTTATCACAAATGACAGGCTTTATAGATGGATAACTCATTCGGAAAAGTAAAAAAAATAAAGCTAACAAATTTTTCGACTTTGAATACTAATATCTTGAAAACGAAGCGAGATATCGAAAAGTTTTATTTAATATTTTCTTTCTTTTTTGGCATAATTAATCCAAATTCACTGTCAGATTGCGGGGCCACGCATATCTTATCATGGATATCCCCAAAACCAACAATTGGCACTCTTTCAAAACCGTTAACACTTAAAAAAAAAAATATTTCCGGCGGAAATATTTCCAAACTACGAACAATCAACAAACCTGCTAAATTTTTGCCGGCACAGAAGATATTGGGCGAAACTTAAAAAAACTTGAAAAACACTCGGCTTTAAACCGTCTAATTAGTTTAATATTTTTTTTCATTTCTGAAAACAAATAAAATAAACACTTCCTTACTTTCGGACATATTTTGTTTTTTTTTTATAGCACACTAAATAACGAAGATATTGAAAAAACAATATGAACTAAATTTCACACTTTAAACCTAGTACGCTGCTGATGCGAAACGGAATTTTTCGTTGGTCTTCACAAGCACGACGAAATCGTGAACGAACGATTTATCAAGTGTTTTAAAAAATTTACAGTCAAAGTCAAGTAAATTTTTCACCAGAAGTAATTAAAAAATTAATTTATATGAACAAAATGAATTTATAAAAGCTTTTTTCAGCAGTAATTTGTTTCTTTTTTTTGGTAAATTTTTGTTTTGAGTCTACTTTTATCTCTTTGTAATAAATACACTTCCATTTTGCGAAAGTTGCTATAGTTGTTGCACAAAATAAAAAAAAAAAAAAAAAAACAATAGATCTGTCAAAACTTCGGAAGCATTTATTATCCCGGGAGATAAATGATGGACGAAAAAGGGTGGAGAATTTCAAAAATTGTAGCAAAAGATCTACTACAACTATTCACCTATAAAATTCTTTTCGCAGAGCAGCAGCGTACTGCATAACGAAAAGGAGAGCGAAATTTTTCGTTAACGATTCCCTCCTGTCATTTTTGTATGGGATTTTTATTTTCGTTTCAGCAGCGTACTAGGCTTTAATATAAAAAAAACAAAATTGCATTTTTCTTATCAGAAAAACATATAGGTACTACAAAAAAGTAACAGTTTTTGTTGGTGTACTAAAAATTTCAAAGTGACCTTTTACGCACCGATCTATATGCCCAGTTTGCGACGATGTAAGTGCAAACATAAAATTTTCTGAGCTTAATACATATGCCTTAATTCTCAAAAAAGTTATTAAGTTCAAATAAAACAAGCTCCTATTGGAAAAAAATGTTCTACAAATTGTCTACAAAGGGCAGTTATTCCTTTGTACGAGTATCGTTACTCCGTTTTCAAATTGTTTAGGGAATAAAATAAAAAATAAAAAAAAAAAATAGGGTGGCGCAACAGAGCGAGGAGCCCCTGGGCCTAGCGCATTTCTCACAACCATGCCTTGTGAGGGAATGCAGCGGACCTACAATTTTCTGCCGGTTCCGAACGGCTAATCGAGAAAGCGCTTTTCATGGCAATAAATACTAACGGAGGCCTTGCCAATTCCTCGCGAAAGGCGATACCCGTGGAAAAAACATTTTTGCCTCTGTTGGGATTCGAACTCGAACCTCTGGATTAACAGGCGGACATGCTATCCATCACACCACGGGTACCACAAATGTTTAGGGAACACTTTGCCTTATTTAAGGTCAATTGTGTTTTAAATTTAAATTTTTGTCGATTTTTGTGTGATTGAACTTAATCTTCCCTTAAAGAAAGAATTTATGGCATCCTTGCACATACGTCGTGTTTCATTCGAACTGTAATTTTTTATGGGATTTTTCTTTTCGTTTCAGCAGTGTACTAGGCTTAACCCTACAAGGCACCTAGTTCCAAATGTGAAATACTGACTTTTATCGTTCCTGTAGCTACAAAACTAGAAGTAGCGACGTCTTGATAGAAGCTACAGACATTTATAAAATTAATGTTAACTAACTAGTCATCGCTTTCGTATTAGCGCTAAAAAGACTGAATACCTGTGCTGCCCTTTTTCTGATCCAGACAAGCCTATTCCAGACATTTATTTGAATGGAAATGTGCCTCCCAAGTGTGAAAAGTTTAAATATCTGGGATCTATGATCAATAGTGAAGCAACTTGTGATGACGACATCAATCATCGAGTAAGCGTAGGGTGGATGAAGTGGCGAGAAAACTCCGCTATCTTCTGTGATCGAAAAATGCCCCCTAAGCTGAAGGGAAGACTCTACACAGCAGTTGTCCGTCCAGCTCTGACATACGGTTCACAATGTTGGACAATGTACAAAAAGTATGAGAGCAAATTGACGGCAGCCGAAATGAAGATGCTTCGGATGACAGCAGGAGTATCAAAGCTTGATCGAATTAGAAGTACTAAGATCCGTGGAAGCCTTCATGTCAAAAGTACCATCTTGGACAAAATTCAGCACGACCGGCTCAGTTGGTATTGTCATGTTCAAAAGAGAGATCCGCGGAACCCCGTCCAAAAGGCAATATCGTACAACGTTTCAACAAATTCGCGACGAAAAAGAAAAGGCAGGCCAAAACACTCCTGGTACAAGCAAATGCAAAAACAGCAGCATTTGGTTGGCCTCAGACATGGAACAATCCAAAACCGGGAGGCTTGCCGACGCTTTCTGAGGTCAACGCGGCGTACCCCACAGGCGGATCACTAGTGTGAAGCAGAAAAGTGGGAGAGTTGTGATCGCTTCAAGATCACTACTCGTAACGCCGGAAATGGAAAGAAGAAGAAGAACTAGTCATCGCTTTCAATGACTTGGGATTGGGAAATTAAAAAAGGTTTCCGACTGACAGAAGTCTTTACTGTAAATCATTTCATTTTCATAAAAAAATTTTAATTTATACTTTTGACTATTCAAAGAAAACATTAGAGTCTTTTAAAAATCTTTTCAAATTCTTTAAACAGTTTTTTTTCGGAAACGCCTGTCTTAACAACATCCTCCTAAACGAAATAAAACAAAAGTAAAGTCGTTTTGTTTCGTTTGGGTTCCAGGCCATCACGGCAGAACTGGAAATTAGATCGCCGATGAATTTGCGAGGCAAGGATCTCAGACAGCTCAATCAGGACCTGAACCGTCGCGTCGGCGTCGGTAGGTCTGTCAGGGTCCTCATTGAGGGCTTCAATCAAAGTTTGGATCTGTCAAGAGCACAACCGTAGATGACATACCTCCACTTGCATTGGATGCAGCCAGACCAAACGTATGCTCCCCACCGTTAATAAGAAGACTGCAACATTTTTACTATCCCGTTAGCAGAAGAGAATGTAGAAGGCTAATTGGCGTTGCCATGGGGCACTTCTCTTTTGCCAACCATTTAAACGCGTTAGGCTAAAGTGATATCACACTCTGTGAATCTTGTATAGAAGATGAGGACACCGTGGAGCCCTTCCTCTGTGAATGTCCTGCTTTTTCTCGCATAAGGTGACAGATACTTGGTGAGAACTGGTAAATTAGGCTCCATATCATGGCAGCGTTTGGGTTTTCTACGAACATCAAAAAAAGCTTTAACAAAGAAGGTTGCTATGGTATTTAGGTCTGAGTGCTCCAGCTAGTATTTTAAAAACCTTCAACAGAAAAAAAACGTTATTTTGATAGTGTGGCACAATTTTTATAAATAATTTCAATTTTTTGACATCAAATTACTTCATCAACTTCTTTCGTTTGGGTTGTTTTTTCATGTCACGTTTAATGTAGCAAACATCGACCCTAGGAAGTTTTAACTAAACTAAAATTATTAGTTTGGAGTCAGATGTAATTCCATTCAATTAGAGCAGTAATTCAAGAGGTGGTAACTTGACTGTGAAAAAATCTGTGGTTTCAAATCGACGAAAATCAAAAACAATTGACAAAATGATGGCTTCCAATTTACTTCTGTATACTGCCTCGGTTGTTAGCCACTTTATTACTGAATTGAACTTCGCTTATACTTTTAAAGATATCACATCATACCACATCTCTGTAACTAACTCCAATTGAAATACTATTGTACTCACTCGCTTAGAATAACCTGTCATTAAAACAGTCTTATATTCTAATATTTCTACTTTTTTGAAAAAAACCCAATTAACAAAAATATTTGTAAACCTTAATTGGTTCTCTTTACCAAACAGTTGCAATGATTCTATTGTTAAAGGGAGAAAGACAAACTCACCTGGTGGACGGTACCATAACGTTACCACTTCATGTGAATATGTATGGCTTGGAACACTTTTGGCTCTTGCCAAACCAAAATCGGCAAGTTTCAATTCACCAGCATCGCTTATAAGTAAATTCTGTGGCTTCACATCGCGATGCAGGACCCTTCGTTTGTGGCAATAAGATAAACCGCGCAGCAATTGAAACAAAAATAAACGAACATTACGATGATCCAGGCCGCCCGGATGCTTTTCCATATATTGCGATAAATCCGTATTCTAAAAAAAAGCATATAAAATATAAAAAGTCTATAGTTTTAAAAAAAATATATATTCTACTCACCACATATTCAAAAACAAACGTTAACGTTTCTCTCGTATGTACAATATCGTGTAATGTAACAATATTTGAGTGTTTCAGTTCTTTGAGTAGCGAGGCTTCACGAATCGCTGTGAATGGGGCACCCTCCTCCTCCTGCAGTCTAATTTCTTTTAGTGCAACTCTTTGGTGGGTTAAACTGTCAAACAAAAAAAAAACGCAATTTAAATTTAAATAACACACATACACAATCATGAAGCATTTGTATGTGGGATGTGTCGGGTTGACTGGATGTCGGGGTCGGGAAAAATCACACAGACTATTGTAAAATTTTAAACGAGAAAAATAAAATTGGTTAAACGCAAATGGAATTTCAATTGGCTTTGGTGAATAAATGAAATTTCATGCACAGGCACGCAATCGAGGATAGGGACACCCGGCAGGGTTTTCGCCTCTCCTTTCCGCTTCTGACAGATGACAATACAAATTTATTTATTGGTTGCCGATAAAAATTGAATTCCCACCAAAACAGTCGTAAATAAAATTTACACATTTCAGCAAACTTATGACTGGATTTGCGATAAATATTTCGACTTCACCTCAGTGAGTTTTAATTTGCTAGTGTGAGGTTTTACTCCGCTATAGCTTCGAAAAGTAAATTAATAGGTTTACCTATCCAACAAAAAATTGTTTTGTTATCTCATTCAATGATTGTAAAAGTAAATATTTTCAATCGAAGCCAGTAACACAGCCAAAGGATTCAAAGGATGTACGTTTTAAAACAAAAATTACTGTGTTCGGGGCTTTAACTATTCAATGCACATAATTGCAATGCAACTCATTGAACTGGAACTGAAACAGAACACACAAGCCGCCTAATGACAACAACAGAATTATTAGCTATTGAAGCCAGTAAGGGCTTTGGTTTGTTGAGAGTCGAATTATTGCATGGAACTAACGAATTTTGTCTAAATAAGTGGTGATAAGTGATTACAGTTATAGGAGTTGAGGAGCACGTTCATTCGAAGTTTGATCCATGTTCCATGGGGCTATTAGCTTTCTCAAAGAGGAACATTTAGCAGGAAGCTGAGCCCTTGAAAGCCAGTTTAAGTGTCCTCAAATAATTTACAATTCGATTTTTGCCTCAATTCTCTATTATTTAATGATTGAAGTATGAAGAATATGAAAAATTGCAGGTCTGCAAGATCACTGCTAGAAGAAGCAGCCACTTGTTCAGTAAATAATCTGGAAGAATTTCTTAAATACGAATCAAGCCGACATCCATTACGTCTTTTGTAAAATGTGTTTGACAAAGAAAGGCTACTTTGAATAGGAACTGGTTAGTTACCCTATTTTAACAGTTTGATTGAGATGATTGAAAAAAATAAGTATATTTTCACTGGATTTTAAATATGAACGTTAGTTCGTTCGCTCTCTTCTTCATGATCTGGAAGGGATCATAACTCTCAAACTTAGCTGCTTCACACCAGTGATCCGCTCATTAGGTGCATAAGTTCATTCACCAATCAAATAATCCCTATTTAAGTGTCGTTTGTCTTCATTTTGTTTTACCCTTAGTCATCTAAACATTTTGCACTAATTTTTCTCTCCTTGCAAAGTATGAACGAAAGACAGTAATAATTTACTTTGCGGAAATTATCATATGATTTCCAGTCCAACCGAAAGAGAAAGTCTATGTTATATCTTAGTGACAGGCAAGGCCATAACCACCTTACATTAACCAAATAAAAGTCCACTATCAAAAACGACAAAGAGATAGCCGTTATTTCGAAGACTTGCTACTCTTTCACCGATGTGAAGGGTTGGGATGAGTTCTATTTCTCCAACACCAACCATTTGGTGACCGCAGGTCAATGCGATTACTGGTGTGAAGCGGTTAAGTAGAAGAGTTGTGACTTGTGACCCTTTTGAGATCACGACATCGAAAAATAAAACTCTGGACCATTTCAGCTCTATATCGAGAAAGTTCATACTAGAGCTTCCTTTATTTGGGATCTATCAACTCGTTCGAAGGCTGCAGCCAACTTGATGGAAGCAACTACTGGAAAGATCGTAAAAGATGCTTTCCTGTTTGACTCTATTTCAAATGAAGAGCTTCAAAAGAGCTAGATGACAGCTTCGGAGACTTCTACATCGAAGAGAAACGCAGCATAACAGTGGTTAAAGCCACCAAGTGACCAAGAGACACGGACCTACAACAGCTTCCAGGTTTGAGGACACCATCAACCTTATCTTCTTCCCTACCAACATCAAAGCCAACGAACGCCAGCACTGCTCAGACCAATGAGAACATACAAATTATTTTTTATTTAAGAAACAAGGCAAAATGTTAGCCATAGATAGCTTTTAATTAAAGTATTTAAAACCAGCCAATCTATCGAAACAGAGCGCCTTCTGTGATCGCAGATTTCAAGACAAAAAATGTTAGTCTAAGATTTAATGATTCTATATGTCAAATATTTTGAAAACAAATGAGCTTTTCAAAAAACACTTACAGCCATATTATTGAGAATTCGTAAAACTAGAAATGAAACTAGTTTCAGGTAAAACTAGTTTCGTTTCAAGTTTTGCAAAAAATAATCAAAACTAGTTTTAAAAAGAAATCGGTATTATTGATTCCTGGAGAAAAACTAGTTCAAGTTTTGAAAATGGATTCCCGTTTTGAATATCGAAACTTGATTCATATCAAGAGCTGCTTTGATTTTGAAAACAAAATAGAAAATTCAAACAAGTACCTACTGTAATTTGCAAACGTTTGATTGTTTGTATAAATATATGAAAATTAAATATAGGTAAGCGTTGAACTTACCATTCTATAGGCCCCGACCCATAGAACGCGTTGCGTGCGGTAGAAGCGACGCGGCAACTGATGCGGTGGGTTTTGCAGCGCGCAACTGATGGGGGTGACCCATAGAATCCGTTGCGGTGTTTTGACAGATAAATTTAGTCAAAATGGGGGCGTTCAAGAATCGTATCCGGATAGCTTGTTGTTGTTGTTTACGTGTGGGAAATCGAAAGAAATAAGTTATAATCGTCTAGCAATGATATTTTGAATGTTTTTCTGTTTTCAAAAGTCGAATTTTAATATTTCACAGCTGTTGTCTGTTGTCGATCGTTCAAAAAGGTATCTAAGATACGGCTATCCGAGATAGGCTATCCGATAGGTTCTTGAACGCGCCCATTGTCACTTTTTCCATATAAGAGAAAACTTCAAATGTTGTGACTGCGCATGTCTCTCTTCTGTCACCGCGTGAGAGCCGCGGCAAAGTAGAAAGTTGGGCTACTCGGCGCGTTCGGCGCGTTGCGCGCGGTGCTTATGGGTCACCTCTCATAAGAACGTGTGTATTTAATCGGGCTGTCAGTTGGAAGCGGTGCCGCACGCGCGCAACGCGTTCTATGGGCTGGGGCCTTATTTCTCAAGAATAAGAACAGACGCGACGCGACACGGTTCAAGATCATTGAAAGTAAAAAAATATAGACCGAAACAAAAATGGAGACCCTGGCATCGGTTTGTTTATCAAATGGTAGAAGTCGTATTTGGTTCAAAGAGACAAGTAGACAAGCAAAGCGACTCAAACAAAAAAGATCATTCAATGGATTACTGTCCAATCAGTGTGCAACACATTAACGTAATTCAGTAGGTATAAAAATAGCACCTTATTTAGTCCTATATTAGATGCACCTACCACGAATCATATCCGTCCTTCCAAGACGCTTCAAACTCATTTTGATTCATTTGCGGATAGTGCACGAGAACGTCGTAATATGATAACAACTGGGGGCTAAGGTTGATAAATTGAGGTTTCAGGTGACAAGCCCAATGTTAGATCTCGCGAATGCTTTTCACCTTTCGGTTTAGATGGATTTGGGTCAGAGTCAGATATTCCAAATTTGTTGACTGGCACAGACACCCTGCCAATTGCTTTGACTGTGGCAGATAAATATCCAACGGCGGCAGTGGCTAACTCTTTCCAATATTGCATCGCTGAGCAATGGGAAAATCTTTTGAAAGCTGACTTCGAAGTCCGCAACACAGAGTCTGTGAACCTTGCTCTGTTACAAGCCGAGTTTCCTTGCACAGAAATCATGCAGTCACATGCCGTTTTTCCGTATTAGAAACCCGCCAAATTACTTCCAATCGTTGGAGTTGAAGAAACACAACAAAGAAGTTCTTTTTAATCAGGAAGTACAGTTGATTATCGGTGCACACAATGCATTAGCTTGGTCCTGCAAAATGCGTGCTGCAATTACAAGTTTCTGAACCATATGTCACCTATGTCGCAGTACCGGAAACCGGCCTTCACCGACTTTTGATTGGGTCAATAGCCTATCCGGGGTGATTTACTGTGTATGGGGTTGCCAAATACGGTGTATGTGAATAACCTGAATCCCCTACTAGGACGTACATACTTGCCAAACTAACCGATGCCGAAACGAAGCTTCAAAATGAAAGCAGAAAATGATGTGATGTAATAAAGTTTTGATGAATAATACAAAAACGTTTCATCTTTACGTCTTCGAAGCAGTCGTAAGATCTCTTATGTGCTACGCAGCACAAGTTTGGGGTATCTTCGAGGTCGACGAAGTAGAAAAGCTTCTTAGATATTTCATCAAGAAAATCTTCAGACTATCAGAAAATACACCAACCTACATGTTGCACCTCGAAACTGGTTTACCTACGTGATATTTACACACAGTTCAGCTGCATTTTTCATATATTGGGAAAATCATGAATCAACCAAATCATCAACTCACCAATAAGATAGTTTTGTTTCTAAAAGACAGAAATCTTCAATTCTTTACGGAATCGATGAGATTGAGTGACATCCATGATGTTCAACTTCTCCAACACAATGGAAGATCTTTTGATGGCACCCTGTAGATGCTTTTAGGAAACATTGAAGAATCAATATGCAATGGTTTCAAAGAACAAAGTCAGCAAAGCCAAACAAGAAGAACCTATAGACTAGTGAGTCATGACCAAGGTGATAAAAATTATTTCCATGACCGAAACAGTCTGGATTTTATATCAACAATCTTTAAAGCCAACTACTTTGTGCAACCTACGATGCAGAGAAGATATATGTCACTTCATTGGTATCTGCCCCATCCTGAACTCGATCCGAAGGTTATCTTGGGAAAAAATATTCTTTCTTCAAATGAAATCATAAATTTATTAAATAGAGAAAATTTGAAAATCCTATACAACTACCTGAAGCCCGCTCTAAAATATCGACAACAAATTATTAACGAATCATTTTGATATTGTACTTTTGTATATATAGTTATGTATTTTTATTTCGCGATAACTAAATCAACAAAGAACTTTATTGCTTCATAAAACAACTCTTTTTTCGGCTGACGGCATAAGCCAATGTCTTTTTGTGAAAATTGTTAACAAAGAACTATGTATATAACTATTTTTATTTATATCTCAATAAAATCACTTTTTACTACTACTGCTTTACTACTACAAAAACGTTTCAAAACTAGTTTTGAAGTCCTCAGAACTAGATATTTCCAGTTTCATGAATTTCTAGTTTTATCAAAAACTAGTTTTACGATTTCGAGTTTTATGTGTCACTTTGTTTTTCAATAATACCGATTTGTTCAAAACTTGAAACTCGAAAACTAGATCTACGAAAAACTAGTTTTGAAATAAGTGAATAATATGGCTGTTAGATTTAAAAAAACAAGCTTCACAAAAGCTAAAAAAAAATTTAAATCACTATACAGAGAGGAAATTAGAAGTGAATTGAGTCACAATTTAATTCAAAAATAGTTTCAATGCGAAGTACGCCCTACTATGAAGTGCTTTTGCACTGACACTTTATGTCTCACAAGCTAAAAACACTTTCTATTAAGTTCGCATCATTACCAATAATATCATATAATTATTTTCAAAGGAAAGATCCTGAGAATCACACCAAAAAAAGGCCGCGTCATACAGGGGCTTTCGTTAAGAATTTCACAAATTATTGGTAACACTATTTCCTTTAAAAACTAATTTGACAGCTGACAGTTGAAAATTCAACTTGTTATTTCACAACAATTAAACTCCTACCACATTGGGCCAGTTGTTGGCGACACACAAACCAATTGCTGCGAAAAAGGAATGAAATAAAGAAATTGAGCCATCTACTGGCCAGTCGCTGTGGTCACATGCCCAAAATCGCGTTCAATAAAGCGTTTGTTTGTGTAGTTGCAGCAGCTGTAGAAACGCTGTCGTCATCATTTTCGACGTCGAGACAAAATAAATGTTTGAAAATACTGAGTTTTTTTTTTGGGTCGGTGTTGGTATTCCCATATGTCGCTGTATCGCAATTTTGACAACACAACCACAATAGCCACTGCCGCGACTGCAGAAACACTTTACTTTAGGAGGTCCCTTTAGTGCTTCAAATTAAGTTTAAATATATAAATAAGCATTAAAAAAATTATTTTTTTTTGCTTGAATTTAAGTTGTGAACTTTCAAAAAACCCAATGCAACGTTTCGACAAAATTGCGACCAGAAAAGAGAAACGGCATTACAAAATACAAAAAAGTGCAAATGCACCCACAATCAATCAGTCTAAAACATGGAACAATCTTAAACAGGAAACTCGTCGATGTAAACGCGAATCGCTAATAATGCGCATCAGATAAAAGTTGGAGAGCTGTCATCCTCTCGACATCACAATACTCAGCTAAAGAGGAAGAAGAAGATTTTTAGTTCACGCAATCGATAATAATGCCAGACGTTTTACCCTATTTTCTTTTTCAAATGTTTCAGAATCAAACCAAAAGCTGATTTCTAAATTTTAGACCATATCCAGTGGCCACGTATCTCTCAGCCCTTGTGTCATTGGGCACATAATGCTAAGGCTTCAAGCCTGTAAAGGCGTTTGTTAAGGTGAGAAAACACAAATCGGTATATTGGAAGCACAGTGCATTTGGAGTAGCACATTTCAACAGAATCTAATATTTTTTTTTTTTTTTTTTTTTTTCACTATCAGAGCAGCTTATTTCAAGCTTGTGAAACAATGTATCTTTTCTTCAAGAGTTTTTTCACCCTTAAGTACTTAGAAATATGTATCACTGTCATCATTTAGCGAGGTGTTAGTTGTTAGTAAGCAAAAATTAAGTCTAACACACTAAAGACAACAGAACTAAGAAATATTACAAAATTATTGATAAACATATACAAAAACAAATTAGATAGCTACATATAAACGTAAAATTAATTATTAAATATGACAATTATAAAGATATAAGAAACATAAAAATAAACATAGTCAAGAGAGTGGAGCTCTGGTTCGAATTAAGGACTTTAACGTAGTTTTACTAATATGAAAATCTACTAGATTTGAGTTTGAATTTTTATCATACGAGTAATAGGCTCATTCAATCCATAATTAGTTCTATGATAAGGACAGTGAAGTAACTCCAAGTTGCGCAGTTGGTATGAGCCTCCCCGGTAGTTGAAACCTATGCATGCGAGCAAGTCAGGAGCATCAATTTGTCCTGTTATGAGCTGGTGAATAAAGACTAAATCATTATTTATTCGGCGATGCGAAAGCAGTTGCATCTGCAAAAGTTGAATACGATGCTCATACGGTGGAAGGTCATAAGGATCCGTCCAAGGAAGTCCCTTAAGAGCAAATCTAATAAATCTTCGCTGTATACTTTCTATTCTTGAATTGTGGACTGCATAATAAGGAGACCATACTTGAGAAGCATATTCTAGATGGGGTCGAACATGACAGTTATACAGCGAAAGAGTGACGTAGGGGTCCGTAAACTCCTTAGCCCATCTTTTAATAAAGCCAAGCATTGAATTTCCTTTACTAACAATGTAATTGATATGAGATGTAAATTCTAAATTGGAGCTAAAGTAAACGCCGAGGTCCTTAATACTGGACACCTTGCATAATATTTGATGAGAAATCGAGTAATTATGCAAAGCCGGTGTACGTTTCTTCGAAAAAGTTATACTTTGACATTTGCTTGGATTGAGAATCAATCCATTTTTATCGCACCATGTGGCAAAATTTTCAACATCAGATTGTAAAATAAAACGATCTGCTGCGCAGTCTATTTTCTTGAAAATTTTCATATCATCCGCGAAGATCAAAATTTCGCTCGATGACAAGCTAAAAGTAACATCATTAATGGCTAGTATAAAGAGGATAGGACCAAGGTGACTACCTTGTGGTACTCCTGAGTTCGCCTTAAAGGAGTCTGAAAGAATGCTTCTAAATTTTACTACATATGATCTATCAGTAAGGTACGATCTGATCCAATCAACGAAGGTCGAAGGGAATCCATATGCATTTAGTTTAAACAATATAATATCGTGAGATAGTTTATCGAAAGCCTTTGAAAAGTCAGTATATATACAATCTTACTCTTGCCCGCTTTCAAGCGCGTTTGAACATTTATGAAGGAAATATACAAGGTTTGTTACTGTTGATCTTTTCTGTACAAAACCATGCTGCTGTTTGCAAATTATATTTTTAATATCGAAAGTTAAGCTTTCACAAACAAGCTGTTCAAATAATTTGGGGATACACGAAAGCTTAGATATGGGTCTATAGTTAAGGATATCTGATTTAATACCTTTTTTAAATACAGGTGTAATAAAAGAAAAGAGCACAACCTGAAACTCAAATCAGAAGCTTAACGCATTCAACTTCGTTTCTTGGCAGTTTCTACGCAAAACGTTTAGAAAAAGAAGCTTTCAAAACTCTACTTTTCTTTACCCATTAAAACCAACACTGAAATTCCCTCTAAAGAGCAATTACTTCTGACAAACATTGCCATATTTCCCTTTCGAGAACAGCTTAATAATCGGCTATTGTATTAAACATTTAAACAATCTAAACTATCGATCGAACGATAATTACCATTTTGTTTGATATGACAAAAGTTCCTAACCGGAAGTTTATTTACCCTCAACGACGAGGATCACAAAAGTTAGATTACTCACAAGCAAAAGCCTATACGTATTCCCAACACGTCCCTATCGTCATATAAGACCAACTCGTATACAACATTCGATTAGCCCCCAAACCTGAAACACTCAAATGTCCTTTTCCGTTAAGTCCCATTTACAATCGTTGGAATATTCATGACTATTTTGCAGGATAATACCACAGCAATCGCACAATAACCATAAATTATAATTGATTTGCAGTCAAAGATAATAATTCTGCATGGCATTCAGAGCTAAAAATGTCAGACGACCATCCGAGAGAAGTCGTGAACGACAGACAAACCGAAACCAAATGTGTGTTTCTAAATCTAGGTCAACAACAACCAATCCGTTCCTCATACGTAGGTATAGAGTGTCTGACATTTAAGTCAACCCCTTACGAGGCGAAAAGTTCGCCTAAGTATCTATTCAGTCTTATCCCCCGAAAATCCTGGCACAGCATCAAATTTTCTGTAGTTTGTCTTTGAAACGTGCAGATCCTTTCGTATCAGAAACTTTTCTCTCACTCATTCCCTCTCTCTCTCTCACCAACAAACACACACTCTGTTTCACTTTTCCAGGTTTGGATGTGTTTTTAATATAGTTCGAATGTGGCTAGAGTGTGTGAATGTGTGTGTGTGTTACTGGGTGGTTGGGTTGGAAAAATGAAGAGAAGTTGGTCGATGATAATGGTGCAAGGTCTCATGCTTATCTTTTGCAGAAAACCCGGTCTTCTGAGGATATATTTATCCATTTTTCACTCTGTGCTAGTTTGTTTGTTTCGAAGATAGTATTTCGTAGACTATGTGTGTGTTTGTGTGTGTGTCAGGAGGTGAAGGTGGAGGTGATGGTTGGTAATGTCAAAATGAATAGCTTTAGCAATAGGTAGTGACATACATTGCAAGTTGCCGCTGGTGTTGATAGCGCCACTGGGGCTGCTAATGGGTTATGATGAAAGGACGAAAAAATACGTGTATTTATTCATGCAAGGTGTTAGAAATCTTTCACTGTGCTGAACACGCTGAATAAAGTAGTGACATTGTTTGATGACATTCGACGTTAAGAAAGAAGGACTTTGATTGAAAGTGGCAATTTGTTGGAACTCAGCCCATGAATCATAATGAAGCGAAAAATATTCAAAGATCTAAAGCAAGGAGACTAAGAGCGGGTAGAAAATTCTTAATGAAGTTGATTGTTGTGACTTTCAAGGCTTCACAACAATGAATGAACATTGTTCTCCACACGATTGTATTGCTTTTTTTATGATGCTCTCAATTTAAACTCTGAAAGCCTATCTATATCTTGCCTAAGGCTCCTAATGATGTACAAAAAATGAAAAAAAGTCATTCAGGTCACAAAACAAAATCGAATAGCTGAAAACGTCAACTAAATTAAAGCCCTTGGGCACGTCAAGTAGAACGTCAATTGAAATCTCAAAAGCATTGAAATCCATTGTTAGATGGAATCTCATTTGAAATTGCTTGGATCAGGAAAATTTCGGAGATTTCGGTTTTATTGAATTATTTTTTAAATTGACGATTTATATCCGTTTGACCTGAAGCGGCTGAAACGAAAGCATACAGACATTGACAGTTTGGCAATGGCTCATAATGTTTGCAAAAATGGGTTTGAAATGCACGCTTTGAGGCATTTGAAGACCATTGCTTGAATGGAGAAAAGAGGTTGTTGTTAAATCATCCCAAGGATGACTACTATTTCCAAAACCAATTTCAAGGACCCAGCTTATTCGCTCAGCAGTGGATCATTAAAACGAAACCCGTTGACCAACGGCCGCAGCGGGGGCCTGCTATTCTATTTTTATAATAATAATATCCACGTTTTTAAGAAAAATAATTTTACCAAATAACGTCCGAACAACTCTGATAATAAAGGGTGACGTGAGATTTTCAAGACAAGAAGAAACAAAACGCATTTAAAATGTTTGCCACTACTCCCGAATATAAAAAGCCGAGACGACAAGTTTTCGACTACTTGTTGGAGCATTTGGGGCCGTATGTCAGAAAGAACGCTCCGTATATTCTCTTCAAAGTCGTCATTCGTCTCGGGCTTATCTGCGTAGACAACCGATTTAACACAAACCCACAAAAAATAGTCTAGCGGTTTTAAATCGCAACGATCTTGGAGGCCACGCCACAGGCCAATGGCGCCCTCACCAAAAGTTTCCTTCAATAAATTGATTGTTTCGTTGGCTGTACAACAGTAGCACGCTTTTGGAAAAAAAAGGCAAGAACAAGTCATTAATCAAAGCTCTATAGTCCCCATTGAATGTAACATACGGCAGGATTCATTTTTGAAGAAATATGGAACAATGATTCCCTCTGCCCATAGAGCACGACAAACAGTGACTTTTTGAGATTGTAACGGCGGCCGGCCGGCGGTGTCTCAACAACGGCTTGCGGATTATCATGACTCGAACGTACCCATTCATTCGAAATTGTGAAGCTCGCTGAACAAAGTTTTCTAGTGAAAATCGGGATCATTTGCAATCTTGTTTTGGGCCCATTCGCTGAACGTTCGTCTTCAATTTTTGAATGACTTGGATTTTGTAGGACAGCAAACCAAAAACCTTCTGCAAAACGTTTCATGGATGGGTACAGCGCTCCAATTGCTGTACGCGATGTCGGATAGACTTCCTGCCACACAGCACCAATAGCGGCTTCGGTGCGCACTGACGCGTCTCTGAAAATGCGCACTATCTAGTAGAGCAGAGGTTACCAATTATTTTCGCTCGGGATCCGTTTTAAGAAATGAAATTACCACAGCGGTTCGTACAAGTTATTACAGAAAAAAAAAATAGTTAATGAAAAAAAAGTAATGACATTTTTTGTTAAGGAATATTTGTCTAAAATTTGGAGTGAGGTTTGTGCACGCTATTGACATTTAATCCTGAAGCCGAAATTGATTCTTAAAAAAGTACTTTTCGAAAATGGGCTTAAGAATTATATGTTGAACCAAACAAAGTTAGTAGATTCAAAGCTAATTTTTGCAGTTCTGGATATTTATTACCACACAAATTTTATCCAAAACTCTTCACTGGAAACTTCCGTATGTTTGTGTTTTTAAACTGTTTTTTCTTAGAAATAGATCATTTCCATCTGCAGAGAAACTTTATCACTGGCGCTTCGTCGCTCCATTTCCCATTAGAATGTAATGAGAAAATGCTTCTGAGGATTTCTACATTCTCAATTTTCGTAAAATCTGCGAATTTTTTTTTAAATTCCAGTTTAAGATTGGTAATGAATATCTTGTACTGCCTGACTACAACTCCGTTGTCAATGCTTCTTATTTTGTTCAAATTGGGGAAGTTTAAGCACTCATTACCAAGATGATGATAAGAGATTATACTTTCGTGAAAAACTTTTTGCTTCTGACATGAGCTCCCACACATGCTTTTCCTTGCCTTGAAGTTGAAGATTCATATCATTGATATATTTGAAAACATTAGTCAAGAAAGCAATGGCAACCACATGTTCTATTTTGTTTAGAAAACTTAAGTAGGTGTTTGCAGAAGTCTGATCGCTGTTAAACATAAAACGCCTTCAAGTGTTCTAAAATGCTGAAGAATCTTTCTAAAAGCAGCTTTTACATATCCATCGCACATGGTTATGCAACAGTAAATCTCCATGTTGTACATTAACTTCTTCCAGAAATAATTTCAATTCAGGATGTCGCAGCGATGATTTTGCACAAAAAAAATTTACTATTTTTATCACTTCTTGCATAATACCCTCCAAGCGGTGCGTGGTGGAGTCACTCAAAATTCAAACAAGGCACTGATAAACAGTGACCTGTCATGCCCACAATTGACTATGCAATGATTAGCTCTTCTGCTTCAACTCTTATTTAAAATAAACAACCGAATCGATAGTGCAAAGTCGGCTGTCCGGATGTGGACCGCGGTTCGCCATATCTGCAGTAGAGTAAATGTAATGCGAAACCAATTCATGAATTGATGGTGTCTCGAATTACCGAATTTGCTACGCGATTATGTACGAATTGCAAATGTTGATTCATTATGAAATAGAAACCGAACTGAACAAAAATCAAATGACAGCTGTCAAACGGTCAACTCCGAGAAAAGTATTGCCAAATCCAACCACACGTCTAAAAAAAAATAAAAATAAAATACACCCTTTTTCAACTAGAAAGTGTAAAGTGTGTTTTTTACAGGTATACAAATTCAAAATGAAATAAAACAGGTAAAAATAAGTTTCATTATCAATGCATTAGTTTAAAAAAAAATCTCATGTCATTGGAGCTTAAAAATAATTTCCAGCATATGAGTTTCTCGGCTGCATCGAATGGTCGGGAAGACCAATTTTCAACCACTCTATTGTAGCAAACTCCAATTGACAATTCACTTCAACGCTCCACAGCAGCGATAACTTCTTCTGGATGCGTTTTCTCAACTATGGTGTAGGTGGTACGAAAACGATTTGTTTTATAATTATGTCGACGGTGAAATGGATGTAGCGCACTATAAGTTTGACGAATAGAATAATAATTTTCAAAAGAAATTGCGCACAATTCGCAATCGAGTCTATTTATTTCGGTGGCAAAACTAACAACAAATATACCGCCAATTGTCAAATTAACAATCATTAGCAACGGTGTTACCAATTTGAAAACTAAATTTCTAAAAAAAAAACAACCTTTATCAATGACGACATCCGCTGTGTCGCTTTTTCGCTTTTCCCTAAATGAAATAATCTTAAATATTT
This sequence comes from Melanostoma scalare, assembly GCA_949752695.1. NCBI lineage: Eukaryota > Metazoa > Arthropoda > Insecta > Diptera > Syrphidae > Melanostoma > Melanostoma scalare. The sequence goes on along the minus strand of OX456984.1, from coordinate 188,567,679 downwards.
ATGAAAATTGTATCACTAAACCACAGTCAGAAATAATTTATTGAACTTATCCCAAAGGCGGTTTTACACTATCATATATACGAACAAAGTTGTCATATAATGTATGGCACACTTTCTGTAAATATTTCAAGTGATATTACACTATGCCATAGATACATATATGGACAATTTGTATGACAAACAATAAGTCGTGTATGTATGACAATTATGATTTTGTATTACACTACACCATAAATATATGGCTCTAGAATCATTCCCATATATATGGTGACATACAAATACTGCCATATATATATGACTATCACACTTATATGATGATGTTGTGCCAATTTTTTTTTGTAAACTTGTTATATTTATATGACAGTGTAATACCGCCTTTAGACTTTAAATTACTTAACAAACGTATCTAACTTGTATCTGTCGCTATGAAAAGATTTTTACCCAAAGCGATTTTTTTATCTTTTTTAGCTGCCATTGAATATTTTTCAAATATGTATCACATACCTCCAAGTCTTAACTCACAATAACCTAATTTAAAAAAATTCTTTTCCTTCTCGAGTGCACGAATTTAAATAAAAAATGCATTGAAATCACAACCACATCATTATACAAACCCACAAGACCGAAAGGCAATCACAGAGCAGCAATCCTAACAAGACTTTTAACTTCATTTTAAACCAAACCAAGATAAGCAAGCATCATATTTCAAAATCTTTTCTCTACGACATGCCAGCAAAAAAGTTCTCTTTCGTTTTCTTTCCTTGTGGAAAAAATTAGTTTCGACTCAAATTGCTGATTATCTGTTATTTCTTCGATTGTTAAAAAAGAAAACTAGTCCATTCCAAGGGTAGATAGGAATTCAACAGAGTATGCTGCATTATCCCAATTTCCTGTTCAGAACTTCAGAAACTGATGCTTTCTTTAAAGTTTGAATAAAAATCATTTGAATCGAGGAACATTGAATGGAAATTACTACACAAGGAACATCCAATTAGGTTTGGACAGAAATTTATCAAAAAAAAACAACTATTTTATGTCGATAATAAAACAGTTTTCTTTATGTAATTACCTTTCACTGTTATTTAGAGCGACATGACAGAAGAAGAAACTAATGTTGCTCTTTCCGTACCCAATTTATTATCTTCAAACTTTTGTGTGATGTCAAAAAGCTTCCGTAATGGTTAATGGTTCATTTTGTGTTCCAAGGTATGAATTTAAATTACCCCATCCACTCGAAATAGGATAAGTAATCATAAATCAGAACAGTGAATCACCTCAAGGCCATAAATTCAATTTTGTGTGTCCTTATGCACTGCACGTGATGGAGTCTTTTGTGTCTGTGACACATTGACCATACATCAATTATAAAGGGTTGCACGCCAACGACCAACGTTTAAAGCAAACCCGGATGACATAGACGACAAGGACAAAACACATGTCATTTGTCAAAAAGAAGTGCGGAGAAAATGTTTGTTTGATAAGAGGGAAGTGTTTTCGCAGTATTTGTTTTATTTTCTTAACACCCACACACATGAGTATTGTACACAATGCCCATCAAAAAGGATGCTTAATCCGAAATGATTATTATGAAGATAAAGAGTAAAAGGAAAAACAAAATGTATTAAAACAGATCTACGACCTATAGCAGGATGGGATCATGAAGATAGATTCTGTCAGTATCCCTTGTGTCCCTGATTGATTTCAAAAAAGGAGGAAGAGTGGATCTTGTTTCCATGACAAGACAAAAATACGAATCAGGTCATAGGATTTGGATTGATTAATTGAGTATGATGACTGGGAGAAAGCACAAAAAAAGGTTTTCTGAACGATGACCTGGTTAAGACAGCATTATTCGCACTTCTTAAACAATTAATCAAGTTCAGTATTTCTTTACAATAAATGAATAAACATTCGCTTATAAAAGGAATAGAAACAAATGTGTGCGTTCTCGCAGGTTCCACAGATGTGTATATTATTTCAGGGAAAGGATTTATTGAAACTAAAAAGAAAAAGGAAACTTTATGTGTGTACTCACTTGCTGAAACCCTTGTAGACAGTTGCATATGATCCTTCGCCCAGTTGTTCTAATTTTATGTATGCATCCGATTTACCAAACGGTGAATCGCCCTGTAAAAAAAAAAAAGAAAAGAAATAACATTGACATCATGATTTGAAAGTGACTATGGAAAGTTTGAAGTCATTATCGGTAAGATACACTTAGAGGCATTGACAGGCTCGCAATACTAATTTTTTGAAAGAAAAAAAAAACAGGATGCTCCGTCAGTAGATAGTTAAGGGTATTAAACGAATTGATTTCAAAGAGAAATAAAACGCATATAATTTAATGTTATGGCCAAGAATTCAGCTTCACTATAAAAATAAAGGCTTAAGTTATAAAAATGATTTAGGCCAAGTGGCTGCCGGGGCTCCCTCGAATAAATTCCAACCCAGAATTCCAATTTTCGACCACTTTTTGCAGCATTTGGGGTCGTATGTCAGCAATGACGCGCTAAATACTCTCCTCCAAGGCGTTAATCGTCTTGTGGTGATCTGCGTAGGCAAGCAACTTCACATAACTCACAAAAAATAGTCCAGCGGTGTTAAATAGAACGATCTTGGAAGTAGCTCTGGGTTTCTAAGCTCGAAATTATTTTGATTTTTAGGTAAAAAAAACTTCGTCAACAGAGATTTCGTTTCGAGACAGTTTAACAAACGTATGCAGTGCCCAGTGGTTGTGCGATTTTAATTGAATGGCGAACCAAACAAGGCAAAAATCAAGTGACAGCTGTCAAAGATCTCTGAAATCTTACTTACTTAGATGGGCATTACAGTTCGGGGTGAACCTGAGCTTCAATCAACATCTTACGTCAGCAATTCCGATTTCGATTTCCACTTGATTGCTTCACCTAAGACCAGATCTTTCCCTTCCACGATTTCCCTGCAATATGCTTTCGAAAAACCGTGAAGCCGGAGTGTTGATGTCCGTCCATCAGCTCTGTATGGCCTAACCATCGTAGCTTCGCGAATCGTACTCTTCTGGCTATGCCCATGTCGCGGTACAAGCTCATACATAAATTTTCTTTCAAAACGACTAAGGGTTTCCGTATCCGCTTTCGATAAAGCCCATGCTTTCGCGCCGTAAAGCAGGACTGGCAATCAATCTTTTCAAGTATGATGTTAAAGAAATCGCATGACAGTTTGTCGGCTTGCCTAGAGTCTTTTTCGACATCAAAGGTCTCAGTGAGTTCTTTACTGACTTTAACGGAGCAGCGTGAATTCTCTAAAGTCATCCAGCATAGTCGTACGAGTTGTGCAGGGATGCCGAAACTAAACATGGCTCTGAAAAGCTCGTTTCTGGAAATACTGTCATACTCGGCCTTGAAATTGATAAAAAAAAATTGGTGTATATCGATATTATATTCTGGTTTTTTCCAAGATCTGGTATAATTGGAAATTTTGGTCTATTGTGGAATTCTTTGGTCTAAAACCACATTGATAAGGACCTATCCCTATCAAGTTGGTGACGCGGGGTATACGAGCATACAAGCATACGATACTGAGGTTTCCGTTTATCGGGCAAGTTTTCTTCCGACCATATCATGCAGATCAGCTGGTGCATCCTCCTTTTCAACTGATCTCCTGCTGCCTTGAAAAATTCGGCATCGATGCCATCTGCACCTGCAGTCTTATTTGATTTAAGTTTGCATATATGGTAAGTTTAACTTCTTCTAGGTCGGGAGGACGGCATTGATCATCGTCATCATTGAGCATCTTGATCATCGTTCAAGTTGAATGGGGCATTCTGCCTGGCAGCGGAATTTGTGTCTTCATCGCCGTTAAGCAGTCCGCAGAAATGATCTTTCCAGATTCTCAGTAGCGACTGTGACTCTATTACTATGTTTCCCTGCTGGTCCCTACAAGCTTGAGTTCGGGCTTTGCCACTCTGGCAAGATCTTTTTACTTTTTGGTAAAACTTCCGAACCTCGTTTATGTCACGGCATTTCTCAATTTCCTCAAACGAGCGCTTCTCATGTTGCTCTGAAATCTGCCAGATTGAAAACCGCACGTTCATGAAAGCCTGCACATTAAAAAACTGCATTGGCGATCAACAACACACTGTCGAAAGTTCTCATAGCAAATCCAGAGTAACCATCACCGTAGTTAGAGAGTTTTTTCAACTGGAATACTTTAAAACTACTGTAAAACAGGATGTTTGATTTTCACGGGTGGATTTTAAACTGACAATTTTTTTTTTCCGGAGTTGTTGTATTTGAGCCGTCACTTAATTAATGCTCAGTTTGGTTTGACATTTCATCGTGGAAGAATTGAAATCCCACGACTAGTGAATACTGCATACATTCGGTAAATTGTTTCGAAACGAAATCGCTGCTCCGATTTTTACACAATTACAAATAGCTGGACTATTTTTGTGTGGTTATGTGAAGTTTCTTGTCTACGCAGATAAGTCCGACACGATTAATGCCTTGCTGACATATGGCCCCAAATGCTGCAAAAGGTGGTCGAATTTGTTCGAGCGAGCCGCTGCGGCCACTTACCCGAAACCAAACAATAAATTATATTCGCTTTATTTGTTCTTGAAAACCACACGTCCAAAAAAAGAAACAAACTTTAGCTAAAATTTTCGAATTTCCACTTCATTTTCAAGGTATCACTTTTTTGTTTAAATTATGAATGTAAAAAATATTTTCTTTATTGTAAGATTTAAACAAAAAAACATTTTCGCCTAAAAAATAAATTTTCTCCAAACCAAACCGGATAAAAAAAAAAAAAAACAGCAAAACTTACCCCAAATGCACTAAAACGTTTTCGTCTTGGATGCGGGTCCTGTTTATTCAAAAACACTTCCGATTTAGGTCTGGGCGGTTTTTTTGGTCTCATTATGACTCGTGTCTCTTCCCTGATATCGTCGTCGAGTAGTTTACTGTCAGATGATACGGACAATTGTCGCTGCACTCGATCGTGGTCGTTTACGCCACTTCGCCAGTCTGAAAGAAAAGAAGAACGAAAAATTAATTAAAAAAAGAAAGTCAGGAAACTTTTAATTAGAATGTCGTCAAACTATAATTTTTTTTCCACGCGCAGTTTGTTTAATAAAGTTACACAAATTTTTTACAAAGCAAGTGATGCAATTAGAGGTGAAAGGTTCCGAATAAAGACTAATTTAATATTATAATTTGTTGGAAAAGCCACTGGCATCGTTTCTTTGCTCCATTCTCGACACAAAGTCAAATGACAGAGGCAAGACGAAGAGTCTAGTTCAAATGGTTCATTAAAAGTCTACACTGCTGTTTTGCATGGGATTTGCCAGCCAAAGTGCGGAATAGAAAAGAAATGTAGCTTTGCTTTATTCTTTTCATTTTGTGTTGCTCACTATTCCACCTACTTAAAAAAATAAAATAAATATATGTAGGACTCTATCAAACACACCCGACCGCGCCTTCGCAAAAAAAAAGTCGAAAACGAATGGACTGAGTCACATAATGGCATCGAGGAGCCCATAAATATTAATGCTACCCCAGTTGTCTTGGTTTTGGTTCCGTCGCTGACGTAGTCGTACTCGTCGTCCTAGTCGGCCTCTTCGTTTGTTCGACGACTTTATACTTCTTTTTATAAGAATTCCAAAAAAAACCTGAATACTTGTAGTCACTAGCAAACCATACAGGAAGACGGCAACGTTCTGAAATAATAAATCGACCAAAGTTATCCTTAAAATTGAGAGACTTTAATTTTCTTTTTCGTCCTCTTTTGTTACTGTTTTTTCGTGAATTTACTTTGCTCAACTTCGTTTCTTTTTGTTTAGTGTCCAAAAGACCACTAATGAAAAGCAGCAGTTCTATGGCCCATTTTTTGTATTCCTGACACAAGGACTTTTGGGCTATACTCTCGTAGAAACTCTTCGAAGGGAAGTAGTTATACCTACATTTGAAAAGAATATTATAGCATCCAATGTAGGACAGGATGACTATGACACCGTTGAGAATTCTACGGGCTCACAATATCGGAGCCGTGGGAATACTCTTCAAGGATAGATGATTGCGGAAAAAAAATGTGCGAGTTGATGGTGAATGGGCTGCCATTGGATGTTGGCGTTAGGGTATCAAAGTAAAGGAGAACATTGTGTACTCAATGCGATTTTTTCGTGTAGGTTTTCCTTGTTTTTGACCCAAAAACCGCCTAGGCAAGATTCGTTCGAAACCATGAATCGGATGCTGAAGAGCAGCAAGCACTGATTGCTGAGGTGCTGTTGGTGAAACATTAATTAGTTTCGAAAAAACGAAAAAAAAAAAGAGAAAGCGCTACTTTATCATCGGGTTTGGATATTCACATCCGTTGCACTTGGAAGTGCCCTCGATAGTGAACGAGGGTGGTTAGCTTTGAGCTGCAACGGAATTTTCATTTTCGCTATTTTTTTTCTTTTTCTTTCCCCGTGCAATCTTTCTCTATACAGCCATGGATAAACTTGTTGATGAAGCACACTCTAAATGGAAAGTTATGAATACAGATGGTGTGAAAAATCCACCTGAACGGGAAATAGGTCAGCCAATTGAGTTTGCACTTTCAGTTCTTTTTTTTTATTGTTTTGCAAGGGAAGCGGAATTGCATAACGCTGAACTTATGAGCTCATTGCATTATCCATTTTCTCTTTTCAGCTATGTTCAAGCTGTTGCGGAAGACACTTACACTTTCTATTTAATGGAGGATAAAATACTCACCATTTTGACACAACAGTGGATTTAAGTTTATTCTTTTTTCGTGTTGAGATTTTAAGAACGCATATTTGGCATTAAGTAATGGTCCAGAACAACAATGGAAGAAAAAAGCAAGGGCTGTTTCTGCGACGAGAAATAAAAAACAGAGTAAGGAGGAAGAATCGGAAATAGTTTCAGACTACGGTGTTGAAGCAAGGCTAAGGAGGAACAAGCTCTAGGGTTGGATTAAAAGTGTAGCAAATCACTATTTAGAAAAAAACTGAAAAAACTCCTACTATTTGAAAGAACAGGAAGGATAACAACAGGAATAGAATTATCAATGTACTAAAAAGGTTTTTTATTTTTTTGGGTAGAAAATTTGACTTCAACTTGAAAAATATGAAGGTATTCTAGGTAAACTTTTCTGTCCATCAAGATAATTTTCGAAACACAATTATTTCGAATATTTGATATTCATATTAATTTTTTCTTTTACTCTTATTACACTCCAGAGTCTAGTTTGTAACCTGACTAGCTTGGATCACAATCTTTTCGCAACTAGTTTGAAATTAGTTGCGAACGAGTTTCAATAGCAGCGCTCAGTTGAAGAAGTGGCTATGGGTTTGGTTTTAGATCACAAGCAATTGAACCATTCTGATTTTGTCTAGCTATGGCTATTGAGGCCGAATTCTTCAAAACATGTTTTTTGCAAACAAGTGATTTCTAGGCAACGGCCATGTCACTCGGAAGCATCGGTTCCCTTTAGAACACCGCAATTAAGTCGAGTTGAGCGCTGTTAAAAGTAAGACGGGGCCGTGTGTTCTGTTGTCAGTTTTTGATTGTTCTGTTGTGCCTCTTGTGGGTGTATCAGCTGACTGTCTTTTTAATCAGTGCTGCAGTATGTAATTCGTTTCGTAAAATAAAGAAATGTTCAGGAACAGTCAGACAGTCAAATTTTCGTACATCTTATTCATTGGTATAGAAAAACGCAAAAGGTAATGAAAAATATACTTTACCCCTTCTTCAATGAAAATCTTCAATAGCTGCACAACTTAGTTGCATCAGAAATGCAACTCACTCGCAATAAGTTGAAACACATACAAAATTGTTTAACACTAGTTTACAACTTATTTGCAACTGAATTGCACCCAGTTCGCGATTGGTTCTCTATTAAAATAAAATTAGTTGCGATTTGAATGTAATAATTTTGCCACCATGGAATCAAATGAACAGCATCAGCAATGCAATTCATTCGCAATAAGTTGGAAACGCCTTTCAATAGCTGCAAAATTGTTTTTACAACTCATTTGCAACTGAAATGCAACTTGTTCACAATTTGTCAGCTAATAAAATCAAATCAGTTCCGTTTTGCGAATGAGTGTAACAAATTCGCCGCCATTGCAGCACAATTCGTTCACAACTACTTTGAAATTTGTTGTAAACGAACTCATTAGCAACTATAACACATAGTTAAATTCAGAGATGATGTACGACTAAAACAGAACTCATTCGATAAAAGTAAAAGTCACTCAGTTACATTAATTTTTCAGTTGATTTTTGACAATACTTTCACAACTGGTTTTCAATTTGATTTTCAACTTTCACGGTGAAGTTCAATAGGTTAGGTTAAGAGACATTTACTGACTTAAGACCAATCGAAAATTTTGAAACGGACTGCGGTGCAAGCTCAAGAAACGAATTTTATTAAGTTTTTGAAGAATAAGAAGCCCAATGGCAACAGTCTTAAGGAAAAGCACTTATTGAGCGGCAAAGCAGTAGGATTAGAACGAAATTGAAGGCTGAGCGACATCGCTCTGCCTCCCTCTGTTCTGCTTAGCTTTCAATTTTATTCTAATTTTTCCGCTATTCAATATGCGGCCGTCACTCAAGCACATAGTTTAGTATTAAATAAATACTTTTTTTCATGGATGCATAATGTTAAGTGAGAATATTAAATACAAATACATAAGAAGAAAAGCAAGAATGCATGGTAGGAATTAGAAATACCAGTGTAGTAGCAAAACAGGGGCGAATAGTAATGCAACAGTGTGAAGATAATTTTTGTACAAAGATAGAGGGCAGCACTGAAATTTGAAAAACATAAGAAAACAGGAGAAAGAACTTTGGAATAGAAAAACAGTAGTGAATAGGTAATTTACAAGCGCCCTGATTCGAACCCTCATCTCCTTTAATGCCCAACTTCAAATTAATTTGCGACTCGTTTAAGTTCTGTTGCAATACTTCCGCGTCTGATTTGCAACTTGCATTTAATTTCGCTAACACTAAACAGCGACAATTCAGCTCAAAGTGAATCAGGAGCAACATATTTAAACGGATAAGTTCTACTTTTTACTTGCGATTATAGTACTACAAGACAATTAAACATGACATCACGATGATAGAAAAAAGTGGGTCCTGCAATTCTGTCCCTCTGTCCGTATATGAATCTACAGCCTGAACCGCTGCACCGATTTTCTTCAATACTTGCAGTTAGGGTTTGTATGGCAGCCTACAGATGGGTTTTAGGAATTGGATGTCTGGGTCTTGAAATAACGGTACATGCCATACAACCGATATGATAAAACTTATTTTTCTCGTAAATGGTTACTACGATTTCGATTAAATTTTGTGTGAAGAATTTATTTTAAATTGTTTTTCTCATGATGTAAAAAAAAGTTTTTGGAAAAAGTCTAAAAACGTACGTACTGTACTATGGGAGTACAGTTTTTTTCAAAACCGACTTACTGGTCAATGGCTGAGACGATTTTGACGTAACTTTGTATTGTAGAAAACGTAGGGTGTCTAAGAAAGATTGCATATCAACTTTAAAAAATTTAAATTTTTGAAATTTTTATAAATTTAAAAATAAAATTTAATATGTATTTGAAATAACTTCAAAACCACGTCTTTGATATTTTTAACAACAACTTCTAGCAAGATCTTAAACTTTGCATACTTGACTTTAAAAAAACCATTTTTAAAAAAAGTGAAAAATAAAAAACTGTTTTTTGAAAAAACTGGTATAACAATTTTGATTAAATTTTCAGCGTTTAAATTTGTATTAGCAACTGCAAAAGAATGGCGTTTTTTTCATTTCATTTTCATTATTGAAACCTTTGGAGTATTTAATTTAGTTTTTTTCAATATTTTGCGTGATTTAATTAAATTTTCAAAATTAATGTGTAGTTGGCAACCTTGTACCACCAAACATAAATAATATGAAGAGCGAATACCAAAACCTTTTACTCAGCCTTAAGATTTTGATATCGTATTTAGCACACAATCGCAATTTCGTGCGACCCATCCGTGCCCATTTTTTTTAGATTGCAGATACCATTTTCTTGCACAAAGTATTTTATGGCATTGGTTCCTACTTGAGCTCAAATACAATTTGTGCAACGGGATTCAAGTACATTCTTGTAGAATGATCTAAGAATTATATTTGCTGCTCATTGATGGACTTTTTTAAAGGACTCAAGTGCAGGCTGTGAAAGAGGAATATATTTCTAGACGAAGCAACTAAACGTTGCGACTTTTTCGTCACAAATTCAAATGAACATTTCTTTTGCCTGCTTGAAAAAAAAAAAAAACATGTGAAAATATCAAACTTTCAACGAGTAGTTGGTTTGGATAAAAACTCATCCCATTACCATCAGTTGAGCTTATAGCTTATCCCAAGACTCCCTTGTGGGATTTCCTCAATAATTTTTGTTCATCAATAAATTTCTTCCATTTTTGAAACTTTAAACAGATAAAAACTTTGTCTGTGTTTTTTGGGGCTGCAGCAAAAAGCAAAACTTTTTTGGTGGATTTTGCATTTCCTAAAACTGGAAACCATCCTATTTTCCGTTAGAAGAAGAGAAAGGGAAAATTTGGTAAAATTTGCAATCAAAAGTTGCATTGCATTGATATATTTATAAGGAATAAACTTCGGCAGGATGGTTGAAACTTTAGCTCCTTAATTCTTCTTCTTCTTTTTGCAAAATATTAAAACATAAATCCTTTTTTGCATGAGAGACTCTCGGAGTTGTAGAAAACGGGAGTAAAGAAGCTATATGATGGGCTTTCATTCATTCAGCACATCCAATTGAAATTTAAAAATTCACGAAAATTCCTTTAAAACTCCATCTCATCGCACGGGAAACGTTCCTTTTTTCTCCCCCTTGTCCCATCATATGGATAAGAACAGAGAATGTATAAGATTGTGGATGTTCTTCGTTCCTCAGTGTTGGTACCTACCACCAGGAGAAGAAGTTTGGCGGTACAAGTTGAGCGCTATTAAAGGATATGATTTTCAATTTTTCATTGCGAAATTGAATTTTAATTTTTTGCCAACTGTTTTTCATTTCGTGGAGAGTAGAACACAATTCCATTTTCCCTATACGTCTACATCATCTAGTTTCCACCATAGATGCCTTGGCATTGTTCTTTGCTTTTCGGTTAAGAATATTGCTCGACATTTTCTCAATTGTTTTGTTGTCCTTGAGAGAAATCATCCACTATCCTTTGTTCTTGTATTGTCGTTGCTGAGTTGAGGAAAATGAGAAAATTGGATACGATTCAGTACTTTTGAATATTTGATCCCCCACAATGGGAAATATGAAATTGGTTAGCATAAGGATTTTACGATGTGTTCAACATTTTATGAGGCAAGGGATGAGGGTGCTACTTTTGCCCATGTTTTGGAAGCACTAAGGTGTATCGAAACGGGGGATTAAATTTTCTTGTTTTGTTTTTGTATTCTTTTTTTTGTATTTCAAACAATTTAAGTATAAGAACACAGATATCTTCGGGAAACAAGTAAATTGGTCCATGTCTCCTCTTAGTCCCTTCATTTTTATTTGAGTGATAAAAACAAAGGTATATACTGCATGTGCGTTGGAGCTTTTATTTTTCACTTTGCTGTGAGTGGAGGAAGTGGCAGTGTTATTGGAAAGAAATTTTCAATAAAAATGAGTGCACTTCAAGGATAGTTTCGAAGCATATGGTGGATCTTGAGAGCACTTTGAATACATTGTAGGGTTTGAAATCGATAAAACGAATTCAATGACTCGGATTTTATATTGAGGAGCGCCTACATGTATATAACAACATCATAAGAATAAGCAGAGATTCCACAAACTGCCGTTCCACCTTAAGGAAGATTGGTTCCAGAATGTGGAATGCTATGTTACCCTAAGCGATCAGTAAAATTTGTTTTTTTTTTATACATTTTTTATAATCAAGTCACACCGCTTGGTGCTCATTTAGTGGCAGTTCTATTTAATTTGATTTTGATGCAATAACCAATGGTGCACTTAAAAAAATAATAATAATAATAATTCTTTTCCATGTATTACCTCATTACGCTTAAACACAAATACTTTAACACTTACATTCGCAACTGAACAGGTGTGTATTGAGTCATGTTGTTTTTATTTATCAAATTTTATATTGAATAGACCCGGTGTCAACAAACACTCCTATTTATTGTCAAGATAACTTTTATACGCGAATTTAAAAATGCAAACATAATCCGTGTAATTTCGTGTACAAATTATCAGAATTATAAATAGACAGAAATATAAATAGACCATGATAATGTCGCAAACTATAACTGTCAATCTAATTCTATCATTCCACCTATCCGTTACTACAAATTTAGGCACCGCTTCCTGTGTCAGTATCTTCGAGTGAACGCTCATTTTGAACTCAAAGCATCAGTTTGAAGACATATCTCAGAAACAAGACACGCTGGAGTTTTTGAATGTGCACCTCACATCGGAAGATGTAATCAACATTCAACATCATGTCAAAAAAGAAGATTAGACAAAATGTAATGACCTTTTGAAATGTAAGGTTGAAAACAATTTAAATAAATAATCTCATTCATATTTGTCCATTATAAGTCGAATAAAAATACAACCAATCAATATGATTTACATAGATACTTCGAACCACCAAATATGTTATGAAGAGCGAATGCTTAAATCTTGTCCTCAATCTAAGGATTTTGATACTGTACTTAGCACACAATCGCAAGTTCGTGCAACCCTATCATTCCCATTTTTTCCTTTACAATCGTGTCAGAATGTTGTCTTTTTAACGTCGTTCTCTGGATCTCTCCTTTGAATAAACAATACCAACTGAGCCCATGTGGGTTTTCGTTGACAAAATTGCTTGAACTTGAAGGTGGGACTATCAAAAAAACTAAAAGAAGTAAATCATCAAATTGTCACGAAGATCATCAAACTTTTGCTTTCTGTGGGCTGTTTGATATTCATCCTTAATGAACAAATTACCCCACTGTAAAATATATTTGCCTGTTTTTGGCAATTAAAGTTTGCATTAGTTTATCAGCATATACAGTAAAAATGGATATGCAGTTTCTTAGCGAATTGCTTCAACTAATGTTCTGGTGCCATATTTTTTCTGTTTTTTTTTTTTGCAGGTGCATATATTTTTGCATTTCGGAGACTTAAGCGGTATACTGAGCTTATTTTAAACTCATTTGTATACACTTATCGATTTTCATCTTTAAAACAAGTATGAGTGCTTAGTAAACAATGTCCAAGTACAAACACAAAGAGAACGTTTAAAAGGAAAAATTAAAGGACATTGAAATTGAGAAAAAAGGACATTAAAAAAAATCAACTACACGAAAAATGAGCAAAAATGAGTTTAGATTAGAATAACAAGATTCCAAATATAAACAATGTTATAATGGAGCACTGCTTCTAACCATTAATTTTAAACTACTTTTATTCAGGTTAGAATCAGAAATTAAAGGTTTGGAGTTGAATAACCTACTCATGCGATATGACCTTCTATGATGATAGCAATGAGAAAATTCCAAATTAAGTAGTTGGTGAGATCCTCCACGATAACGTGGAATAAACAAAAGCTTCGCGTGGTTATTCGCAACGGTGGCGGTGCACCGCGGTGTGAGTTTTATACAATGAAGTAAAGAGTAAGTACAACACGCAAGCTATAAGCAGTTTTTATACATCGCAACATCACCCTTGTATCTTGAATGAAGAGTTTGAAAGAATGAGTTTTCATTGTTGCACTTCGATCTGTTGAACGTTGTACCCCAGACTTGTATCTTATGCTCTGTATCATGGTACCTCAGTTAAATTTCGCCACACTACACACTTTCAAAGATAACGAAATAAGATATGAAAACTTCTACTAATGACTTTGAAACTTTGATATGAAAACTTTTCGATATTTTCAACATTGAGCTTGACACCGGTTTTACAGCAGACATCAGCGTAAGGCCCTAGGCTCTCTTAACTTTATTGTATAACCACCTTTATTCATTTTTTCTCTAGACACTCCGCACATTTACCTTCACTACTATGAGTCACTGGACAAGTATTATGTATTGTATATAGGCCTTTTAAGAATGGAACTGACATAATGAAAAAGGAATGTGGCGCTTCAATGCGAGATGAAGCATTAAAAATGAAGCTAACTGGTGTTCAATTTGATACGACCTGATTGATATCATTGATGACATTCAAGCTTTGAAGTTCAGTACGAAATACAGTGTAGAACTGATATAAAATACGATGATGGGGGCGTGGAGAGAGAATATACATTTAAAGTTTACAATTTTTGAGCTTTCAAAAAATTTGCAAACTTAAGTAAATGAATCATAAAGCTTAATAAGGAAAAGTTATCAATACCACAGACTGCATTCAAAAATAAAAAAATTAAATATGGAGGTGAAAATAACCTATGGAACCATCAGGACCAAACTCATTTCAGGAACCAACAAATTCATTCTGAAGCGCTCTTCATGGCAAGGTGTAATAACTCTCGAAAGGATTTGCCTATTTCTCTCGAAATGCGATACCCGTGAAAAACATTTTTTTCTTATATTTCACGCAACTCACACATAACAGGCAAACATGCAAAGGATAAGAAAAGGCTGATCTCTTTCGAACTTGTGAAGGAGAAATAGATACTCAATTTGCTTCATCACATTTGCTGAAGCATATATAAAGGAGTCAGTCAATGTAGATACTGGTCAGCTTTCAAACCTTGCTCCAGTAGGAGTAAATTTACTCCATTTTTGAAACAAGAAAAAAGTCTACTCCGACGCTCCGATTTTTTCGAGACTTACTTCACTTATTAAACATAGAAAATTTTGAATACCTAAACTTTAGACTACTATGGATTAGATATTGATATTCTTACAAAGCATAAAACAAAGTCGCTTTCTGCTGTCTGCCTGTATTCTTAGATCTTTAAAATTACGCAACGGATTTTGATGAGGTTTTTTTTATTCGATTGATAGAGTGATCCAAGAGAAAGGTTTATACGTATGCTTTATTCCAATATTCCCACAGGAACGAAAACATACAAGTGAAATCAGAAACTACTGAACCCATTTCAAAAAATCGTTCACTATTAAAATGCTAAAAATTGATTATCAGGTAATTGAAACGGGACACTTAAGACTTACAGACAACTTTCAGATGAGTTTTGTAGTAGAGATATTCCACGTGTTTTTTAATCTAATAAATTAAAAGACTAATATAATTTTCAACAGTTAAAAACACTAACTGTTGAAAATTATATTAATCCTTTTATTTATTAGATTAAAAAACGCGTGGAATATCTCTACTACAAAACTCATCAATTATGGCTAGCACGTTAGCCAAAAAATTCAAGAGATACAAAAATCAAAAAAAATAAGTGTTTTTAACTGTTGAAAATTATATTAATCTTTTTATTTATTACAACTTTCAGCTTAGTCCCAGCGGATTATTTTGACAATTTTTGGTTTTTTGGCAATTTTGTTTGAACAACGAATAAGTTAGACCCGAACAACGCCGGGCGGGGCAGACGGTTATAAATAAATAAATGAATTAAGCGACAGGGTGCGTGTAACAAAATGTAGGAAGTCTCGGGGCCCAGTGAATTTCAAGGATCTACAATTTTATGCCAGATTCGAACGTTTAAGTGAGATGGTGCACTTGACAGCAGTGTAATTCTTTTGATTTGCCAGTCCCCCAGGAAAGACGAAATACACTTGACTTGATTCTGAATTCTATTTATACGAGTAACATCGGTCCTTCACACACTACCATAACACGATTTAGAATTTGGAGTGATTGCTGTTTGAAAAGTGATTGCGGAAAAGGTTGTGGGGCATGACACGACATCCTGAATGAACCATGAGATTGTCTAAGACCATGTCACCAATCTCAATAAAAAAAATGTTGGTTAACATCTGTAACACCCACCGATAACCGAAGGATAGAAAGGTGTTCGTGGATGAAATTTCACACTCTCGGCTACAGTAGCCACAGCAGCCTGTTGGTGCAGATCGTAACGACGTGGATCTTGGAAGTTGTCCACTAGCATTACTATTTGTACAAACTTGCTTATTTACACAGGTGGGCTGGGTGCCTCATTTCGGCCAAAAAAAAAGTAAAGATTTTCTCTTTGTTCGAAAATATAAAGTTATCACAAATCACAAGGAACAAGAATTTTATGCACTTTATACATACACACATATAGACGAAGGTAACACTCGTGTCAATTGACGAAAGGGATAAGGAAAGGGGATGAAAATGATGCCAAATTTCGTCATAGTCTTTATTTTCAGGTATGAATTTTGGACTAAAAATCACATTTTCTCACTATGTTAAATAGAAGGGACGATTTTGAAGAGTTAAAAGAGGGATGCACAGAAAAAATTCAACAAAATTTATTTTCTGCTGTATTTTCCACGAAAGTGATAAGTTTTTCCACGCGTTTAACCAGGGTCATATGCCTCAAACCAAAATCATCCCTCCCTGACCCCGAGTCATGCAAAACGAGCCAATAAAATTGTTAATCAAACAAATTCAAACCTTATCGCTCCGTAAATCGATTTATATTTATATTTTATAACTCACCCACTACTTGTGTCTAACAACATTTCATTCATTTACCAATACAAGTTTTGCATTTTCGCTTGATAAAACAACAAAAACAAGCAAGCGTGGAATTATTCTTCTAACAATTTTCCGCCTCAAGAAGGGTCACTTCAAGAAAAACTTTTACATCACACAAATATTCACACTTCCAAAAACCAAAAAGACTCGTCAGAGCGCATTACGGCTACGGGTGCGAGCCGACAATATTTTTGAAGTAGTGTCCACAGAAACATAAATAAAATTCTTTAATGTGATATCAAAGCTGTTTTCATGGTCTCTTGTGTCCAATTCAAAGAAAAGCAGCGACAAAATTTCTGTCCAACAAAAAATTTTCCCTCAGCCAGTTTCACTATAAATCATGCCCCAGACTAGACGGCGCGGCGGCACTTAATTAAAAAACTACCACCATTCAATTTACGTCTATGTCTGGCAAGCATTTCCAGTAAAATTACAAAAACGAAACTTTGACTTAAAAATGTTCTCACACGTAAGACGCATATTGAAATCATAAAAATATGAATATGCAAATGTTTTGCCATTTGATGCAGGCGCGCGGTGTTCTTCCAGCACAACAAAATGACTCAATATCTCGCGATGCGAACAAACTAACCTCTCAAAAACAATTTAGCCTTTAACTTGAGTTCTTTCTTTGTTGATAAATAATGTCCTAGACAGTGATTACCATGTTTATGAGACAGCATCTCATTCTCTTAAATCAAGCATATCCTGTTGCGAGGAGCATCAATCTCCAAAGACGAAATGACATCTTATTCGCATAATCTTGCAAAAAAAAAGGAAAAGAAATCGAGCTGTGCAACGAGTAAGCAGAAATCTCCTCTCAACGGTTTTAATTTAATTTCTTGTTGAATAATAAATCACCCAAGGATGTCGCTCGCTTAGAGTGTTGTTATTTATTTATTTATTGTTATGGTATCTCATGAAAGGATCTTACTTTCGACAGAGACATGCTTTTAATCGAAAAAAAAGTATACAATCCGTGCGCTTAAATCTTTCGAAAACTTACTTCATAAAGGGTCAGGAAAGTAAGGAAGTCTTTTATTCTTACATATATGCTACATAGTGCATATCCTTCTTGCAATGCCATGTGGTTAAAGTTATTTTGTGCATGTGACACATGTAAAGGCACATAAAATGAAACATCACAAATGAATATAAATTTTGGTAAGAGCTTTTTAGAATATTTTCTTCCCTGTTTACTGTGGCAAGCTTACTATGGATTTGCATAGCCATTCTGTTGTTCTCCCCTACACACACTCTCACACAGGTATTTTGGTAAGGATGAAAATGTAGATTACAAAATGTTAGACGACGACGACATTGACGGTGGGTCATAAAAAAATGCTTACGCTAGACATGTTATGAGATGACTAAAGCTCTTGATATTCTGGTTTCGTTTAGTGGTCCTACAGACTTGCTATACCTAAACATTTCCTAAAGTATTTGTTCTGAAGGAATTGAAATTGGAAAAGCATCGTAGTTCAGTGCAGAAATCTTTTATTTATTTATTTTTTGGCGACATGACCTTCTTCCTCTCAAGGGAGACAACAAAATTCCACTTAAACTAGATGCCATTATGTGGTTGTTGCAAGCAAACAGGAAGTTCTACCTTATTTTTATTTTTTTATTTTTTATGTAGGAATGTCGTGGCAGTTTAATTTATTTTGGATTTGATTCTGGTACCTTCGATGGTTGTCATCCTACTTATGAGAATGAAATAGAGCTTCAGAAATTTAAGGGAATCACTTGAGCGGATATAATACTTTATTTTGTATAGTTCACTATTACAAATTGAAATACGATAAGGACCTTAAAGTACAAAGCTTTTTGGAAAGAATGCTTGTAAATATATAAGGTAAGACCCAATGGAACTGCTTACGTACCTACTTACAATGAGGTGACATCTGTTGAGAAGAAAGATGACATCTTTATTGATGTGAAACAATAAACGCAATGCCATTTTCTTTTGAGGAATCATCTCAGTGTGACCGCCCGAAAAATCATCTGGTTTTTTTTAAATAAATTAAAGCAGCGATGAAGAATACAAAATTATTTTTGTTGCGGTGATTTTTTGTGGAGGTGTTTTTTTTTTTAATTTTTTTTTAACAAAATGGCAGAAATTTCAACCATAAAACCACAGACCCGAGCAACGCTAGGTGGGTCAGCTCGTAAAGAATAAATTTAGTAATTTTAAAAAACCGTGTATCAGAGAAGTTTCTAGTTTTGAAAATTCAACGAAATATTGCTGCTTGTTCATTTTCATATAACTTATACTGATTGTGCTCTGCGTAATGTAGCGGAAAAACGGAATCGGTTAGAGCATTCCACATACTGGTAGTGCGATTAAGATATGAATCTCTATATCTGATTGTAGGTCCGAAATTGGACTCAAGGTAAAACTGATGAGCATTCCTAGCGAGGCGGGTGTTGCAGCTAAATTGTTTTAGGGAAGGAATGCAGCTGCCTAATTCACAAGGGCATCATTTATGACAAAAGGGATAGAAAGTACATATGTTGAACGACCGAAAAAAATACGATATTCTCTTAATTAGTCGAGTTCTTTTTTCCAGAAACAACCCTTTGAAACTCTGTCTTCCACAAGACCAGTCCTCGTAACATCTTCGTCTGTTATTATACAAATTTCAAACGTTTTTTCGGATTATAATAATTTTTACTTATTTTAATAAATTTTTTGCCGGCAATGAATCACAAAAAATATTTTCATTACCTACTTCCTCAAACAATCTCCTTGGAAAACTGAAGAGGATGAAATGAATGTCTTGTTTTCAAAATAACATTTTTATTCATGAAGATTCTATGCAAAGGACATGTTAAATCAGTAAATTTTTTATATTCCAGTTATAAAACACAGCTCCCTCAGGCTGTGCGTGTACACGCACCATATCATGTTTAGTAAAGGTACTCGTATCAGTTCCTTCTGGCCCTTATATGTACACATTACTTAACATCCTTGGAAGGGGAAGTTTGATGGGAAAATTATGTACCAATCATCTTGATAACGTTATATTCTGTTTTCTTCACGAAAAATAGGCGGACTTATTTAATTGCATTGTCGTACATCTTATTTTTCATTTAAGGAGTCATAAGTGAACGATTTAGAAAGTCGTTTGCCTACAAGTATCAAATAAAATGTGAAAACGAATTTACGTTAATGCGAAATAGAATTCATACGTTTAACAGAATTTTTATTGGATAATAAACTTTTCGAAATAAATTCTGAAATGTTCAAACCCTGGTGGTTAAAGATCCTTTACCAACTTCTATTGCTTAAAATAGCAGCTTACCCTATCCTTATATTTAAAGTTAAGAAATTAAGAAATAAGAAATTATACCTTGTTGTTTCTTTTCGTTATTTTCCAGTTCCCGGTCTAAAAAAAAAGAAAGAAAACAAACAACAATAAATCATAAAAATTAAAAACTGAACCAAGCTTAACTCACATCGCAAAGAAAAACAATGAAAATGAATGCAATCAAGTTAATCGCAATAATAAATAATATGACAAGACATTGTTTTGTCTAAAAGGACAGACGTACACAATTTCAATAGAAAAAAAAAATCCTAAGACAATCACCGCACCGCAAATTAAAACAAAACCACACACACACAAAATTTGTCATCTTATTTTATAAAAATAATTAAAGGCACTAAGTGCAAGGTTGAATTTTATAAAATGTCTTCTGCTTCTTAATTTAACTTGAATAATTTATAAAAGCAAACAAATTAGGGTAAACAACGATTTCTGTCTAATTAAGGACCCGATATTTTATACTTATGAAACAACAAATGTTGCACAGAATAAGAAAGAAAAAAAAAGAAACATCCACCATCAACAGAAGGTAAGCATTTTTTATGTTAATTAAAAGTGAAATAATGACAAGGAATGTGAAAATCACTACAAGCAGAAAAGAAACATGAAAAGGATTACTTGCTCGACTGGAAAAAGCAAACTCTCCAAATGAAGTGAACCAATTTTTTTTTTCTCTTTCTGTTTTTACTTTGTAAATGGCAAAGGAGTAATAACCATTTTTTAGGTTGAAATAAATTAAGCTAAGAGAATGGTAATGGAATTGGGAATTTTAGCCAGGTAGGTCAGGTATTTGAAGGGAAATATATAAACGACTTTTGAAGACGGTGTAGTATTCTTAAAGGGATGCTTTTATGCACTTGGGAAATCATATGAATTTTGGAAACTGTTCAATTCAACACCCACTGAACAAGAACGTTAATGAATTTTTAAAAATTTTTTCCTTCAAGTCTTGGACATTATATTGGGTTTAGGACACTTCCTCTTTTAATCGGCCATTTTTATGATTAAACAAGATTAAAAACAAAGTCCTGCCGAACGATAAAGTTTGTAACGAGCTTCAGTAAAAAACAACCTTTACAGGTGTATGTGCTACAAACTTGTTGCATGTTTTCAAAAAAGGCGATGTGGCTGCGATGTCTTAAGAAATTTAACACAATACACACGACATATTTTCAATAACGAGAATCATCTGAAATAATGTTTTTTTTTTAACTTCAAAAAAGAGTTCGAAAGAGATAAGAGAAAACTGAACTAAATCAGTAAAAGGAGGAGTAATTGGAGTTCTACCAGCAGCAAAAAGGATACTCTTCTACAGTCGAGGAATGAAAAAGGCGATTTTAGATCTTTGAGGTTTGAAAATGAAGAAATAAGCAGAAGAAGAAAATGGAAAAGAAAAGTAGGCACATCCAACTGTTGATAGAGAGCCTTATACCAAAGATGTCCAAGTCCATACAGAGACATTTTTACTGAAAACTTTTCTCGCATTATTTGACGTGTTCCCATGATTTCATGGTATCCGAGTGCAGTGAAACTTACCTTTCCGACCTCATTCAGTCAATCTTCAATTTAGTGTAGGTAACTAGGAGATTGGGTTGAGTCTACCGGTGCAGAGACATATGTTGCCTTCAATCCTCGGCCGCTGTTATACGCACCAAAATTTTTAACTCGTAAGCACTCAACAGTCTGGTCAATGGCCAGTTGTCAGTTGGAACAAGTTTTAAACGTATGAGGTAGACGTTAATCAAGGATATACAAAAAACAAATCATTTGGAAGTGATGCCCGTCGCGTAATGGTAAGCGTGTCTGCTGTGTGGAAGGTTTGAGCTTCGCGGTTCGAGTCCCAGAAACAAGCATCACGCAAAAAACAGATTATCTAAGAGTATCGCCTTTTGCGAAGAACTGGCAATCCCTCCGATAGTTAATTCATACCATGAAATTTTCTCCATTAGCCGTTTTGAATCGGCAAAAAATTTTAGGTCCCTTCTATTCCCTCACAAGGTATGGTAGAGAGAAATGCGCTTGACCCGGAGGCTTCCCGCTCTGTTTCACCACCAGACTTATTTTATTATTTTAATTGTTTTATATTTAGTGGAAGTAATATTTTAAGAAATTGGTTTTATGAGGAAGTAGGCCCTTGAAAAAAACAATAAACAGGTGAATGCTGGTTTCTATCCGACTGAGCATCACAGACATTACTCAAGACCAGCCGACCAATGAAATAAGGAACTGTTAGTTACCTCATTGTTCGTATTTGAGGGTGTGAGTTCCAAAAACCAATATCGCAGTATTGTTGATCAAAATAGAAGGCATGATGTTGCATACTGGCGGCATATGATTGCATATTGATATTTTCCGAGGTTTGAAATCGGAATAACTAAATATTGCTGACTAGGAGGAAAAACGTATTGATTCATTTTCTAGAGGAGCTGCAAGATTCGCAACTTTACATGGTTTATTTCAACGATAGCTCTTAACGCTAAGAATCCTGTGATTATCAAATAAAAGGCTGAATATAAGGTTTTGGTTCTTCGAAGAAGCATTTCTTAGTTGATATAGGGCTGCCAACTCCTCATTAATAGTGAAAATTAAACACATTAGGTACATAAGCAAAAAATTAAATAAATATTCCAAAGGCTTTTTGCTAAAATGTGGAAAAAAGTTATTTGAAGATTGTTAGGATATATAAACGCTGAAAATTTAATCAAAATTGTTTGACCAGATTTTCTATTACCTATTTACTTTTTAGAAAACAAGAAGTGATCGTTTTTAAAATATAAAAAAACCATAGTTTTTAAGAAATTAATTGAAAATAGCAGACATTTTAAAAATAAAAATTTTAGAGTTGTTGACACGCAAAACTTTTTAAACAAGCGTCAAGTTTTAAGTTTTTAAGCTTGGCCGCACTGGTGGGTTACGGCGGCGGCGTCCAAAGTACATCTGTCAAAGTGAAAAGTTTTAAATATACTCTGCCATTTGATCATGGAAAGACTTACAAAAATTGTTAACATTTAGTAATGAAATTCGTGCTCTTTGAAAAATGTTAATTGTTTGTTACGACCATATTATCGTCGTCATAATCGAACTGGAGAATGAACAATTCATGTTTTTATCACCAAATTTACTTTGTTGAACATTATCATCGACTTGCATGCATACAGTACGTTCCGAAAAAAATACTACAGTGAAATGTTAATTCGTCGCAGTTCTCAGGAATAGGACATGTGTTACTCAAACACACGGAAGATTGTACGTGTCGATTTGGCCTATAAAATTCCTGATGACCTACCACAACATCTAATTTTTGTTGAATGGGGTCTTAGAAAAGTTCCATTAAAATCGTTACATGAAGCTCATGAATGAAGGGTACGTAAATAAGCAGAACTATCGCATCTGGATTGATAAACAGGTATATGCCATACAAGACTTATCAATGCAGACAGTTTCGTGTGGCTTATGGGCTGGCGGCACTTTCCATTTTCTTCAAAGACGAAAGTGGAAGAAACGTTACCGTCAACGAGCCATGCCTCAGTTGGCTGCTTAGAACTTGGTTGACATGTGCTTTGTAAAGACGGTGCCACATGCCACACAGCTCGTGAAACTATCTATAAACATGTTGAAGCAAGGATGAATTTCGTGAGCAGCTTATCTCTCAAAAGGATCATGTAAGTTGAGCATCAAGATCATGCAATTTAACGACTGTAAAGTCGTTAGTCTATGTGGACAAGCCGAACACGATTGAAGCCTTACAAAATAACATGACACGTGTAATTCGTGGAATACAATTGGACTTTTCGAATGCACCATTTGGACAACATTTACATGAAGCTATCTTTCAAACGTTAATGGCGTAATCGATTGCAATAAACATTTTGAGTATATGATGCAAATTTGAGTGCTATATTCGATTAAAAAAAAACCGAAAACTGAAAAAATAATCCTCTTTGTAGCTTTGTTAGAATTGTGTAGCCCATTAATGGTCTTGAAAAAAAAAAAAACGGTTCCATGGAAGGTACCATTTTTAGACTATTTTTCATATTTTTGTTATTCAATAGAAATCGTTGGAGTTTTCAATAAAAATAAAAATATAGGTTGTATGGCAGGTAGGTACTGCTATTTACAGACCGAGAAACCCTTTTCCAAAAACGACTCTGAAGGCTACCCCATAGATCCTGTCTGAAAATTTTGAAGAAAATCTTTTATCTATATTATATCTTTATATCTTATTATCTTATATCTTTTTTCTTTTACATATAAGTGAATGGTTTGGGGTTTTCTATTGCACTTACACCTTGAAGACCTATTGTACCCCTACTCTTTACAAAGAAGAAAAGAAAAAGAAAATCCCTAACCATAGTGCAGATTACTTGGATCATCAAAAAACAGTAAAGCAGTGGCCACAATAAACTGTAAGATCGAAGTGCATTAAAGGACCATTAAATAATTCATTCAAACAGAATGCTGCTCTATGCTCATGAACACTGCTATGGTTACCTAGTAACGTAATACCACGCTACAGGCAATCAATGGTGGTATTTTTTCTTCTGTAGCTTAAACTTTTTTTTCGATTTTTTACGAACCCATCTTCAGGATAATCGAAATGAAATATTTACTTGAACACAAGATTTATATCTCTTTCTTTTTTGTGTTTTTGTTACAAAGAACAAAAAAAAAACAAAACTTTATTAAGCCCGGGATCTTCATTTTATCTAATGCCACTTTAATTAGGTCAAACCGATGTTGCCAGGCAAATTGCCTTCATTCACGTTACACAATACCTAATACGTTGAGATGAGAATCTGAGAATCAAGTGCAAGTTGGCATGCTTAGTTACTTAATACTCTGGCAAAAGTCCTATTGATTTATGCTCCACCTGTAAACAAATCCAATTAGAAGATTATTTGCACTAGAAGGGAAGTTATTCGTGACCGGGCTAATTTATTACTCCATCTTTCTGGCATTATACGTCAAGTATTCTCTAAGGACTCATATATATACGTTCCTTAACAGCCCTCCATTTCTTTCTTCTGTATGAAAGGTAAATGTATAATTCTAAATAGGGAGGAGGACGAATTTTTTCTTTATTTTCCTTCTTTTTATTTGATAAGTTCGCAACAGATGCCACTACTTTAATGCTAAGAGAATTTATTATCACGAAATCAAATTAGTTCGTGCGGCGGAATGAATGAATTTCATTTAGTGCGAGTAAGCAGTTCCTTTCAAATGGTCAAGAAAATACCTTCTCTTCAAGTTTCCCTACAATGCACTCTCTCATAAACTACTTCCACTATAAACCAACCCCTACCACTCTTGGTCCTTCTTGTGATGAATCTATTGAGTAGAACTTTTCGTGTAAATAAGAAATATTCAAAGCCTGAATTACTTTCAACAAAGAGCAGTAAGAAAGCACAAAGAAAGAGTCCTGTGAAATAGTGAACTTATTTATTTTCACATGGAAGAACAATTTTAGGGTGGGTACGAGAGTGGAAGAAGGGTGGTTTGGGTAACGAAATTTCTACGAAATGTGGAAATAATATTGAATCTTTGATGTAATTAATCGAGTAGAACCTAATTGTATGGAGTTATGTTTAATTGAATGAAACAGACAAAATTAAGACATTTTCAGAGCAAACTGGTACCGAAGCCATGCCAGAAATTGGTTGTATGATTTAAAGAGGTAGTAATTGCCCTTTTATGTTCTGTCGAGTAACTGATAAATTTTAATTACAAAAGTTAAGTGCTAAAGGTCGTCGTCATCGTTGGGAAATATGAAATATTGCGATGATACAATGGCTAGACTAACCAACCAGAGCCAGCAGTGCACTCTGCTGAAAATTTTCCATGAAATGGATGAGCATGAACGTGGGGTGAATATGAGTTCAAAATAAATCAAAGCAACAATCATAGCCGAGCTTATAAGCAGGAAATTATTTAAATTGAAGATGAAACATTTACATTTACTGAAGTAAAAAAAAAAAAAACACAACAACAATTAAAGTTTCCTTGTCATTGTGTGTTCGAAAGCGACGCACGTGGTGTTGGTTTTAAGACAAACTTTCTCTCCCCTTGTGCCTATCTTACCAAAAACATAACCATTTCAAGAGAATAAGACTCCATTGTGTTCAACGACCATTCAATTGGCAATATTAAAAGAGGACGTTTAAATCCGAGAAGAAGTTCAAAATAGTAAAACTTGTTTACGGAAAAAGTTTCACCATAAACTGACAAACTTTTCGTCAACTTCCATTGATTCCTTTATTAATTTGTTCTAATTTACTGCAATGAATTCTTGTAGATCGTAAGTAAGAAATGAAACAGCTAAATTGCGTATGTAACAGCAGAAGTTTTCAAATAAAATAACTATGGGGGCGACATTGGTTTTTGGTTTGAGTCATGAATAATTCTGAATTAAATTATTTTATCTGGAATCAATTTTGGGCTTTGTTACTTAATGAGTGAACATGAATGGAGCATCTCCTACAACAAAATTTAAAAAAGAATTAAATAAAATAGATTGATGGAATGATGGAAAGCTATAGCTGATGCCAAGGAAGACACATCAGATTATGAATGACATTCTTAGTCCCAAAAGGGATTTGCATGTTACACAGATTGATTCAGATCAGAGAAGACATTGACAGACTGACGCGGGTGAAAACAAAAGTTGAAAAATAGAGAGACATCTAATATATTGGAGGTGGGAGTTAAAGAAGGTTTTTGACCAAAGCCGATTTACCAACATTAATTCAGGTTGATTCGCAATAAGATTTGACACAAATGAGATATCGTAAAGATAAAAATGAAGAAAGTGTTTAGAAAAGAGGATGTATTTATTTCCGTCAACATGGGGGATGAAATCGACTGTGTAATATTAAAGCCTTTTGTAGTGCAGAATTAGTTCAAACCGATGTCTAAGATAAATTGTTTATATTTAAAATTTTGGATAAAACAGAAAGCTTAACAAATTTTTGCTTTTGCTTTTTAAATGTACTTAAAACGGCCACTGCTATATCTAGCGACCTTGGAATGTTTGTTAGCATACTAATCCATACTAAATATGCAAGTTGAAAAGAGTTTAAAGAAGTAAGGAATACAAAATGAAAAAAATTGTTTAAAAATAATAAAATTGACTTCATTTGAAAGATAATTCTATTTTTAAAGAAAAAAGCCCCGGGGTCTTGCGCATTTCTCACAACTATGCCTTGTGAGGGAATGAAGAATGAACTTAACCTACAATTTTCTGTTGATTGCAAACGGCTTATCGAGAAAGCGTTTTTCATGTCAATGAAAAAACTATCGGAGGACTTTAAAATTCCTCGCTAAAGGCGATACCATTGGAAAACATTTATTGGTTTCTGTTGAGATTCGAGCCACGAACCTCCCGCGTAACAAGTAGACATGTTAACCTTACCGCCAGGGGTGCCATAACAATCTGCAATTTTTATTGCAATAAAATTTATGATATATAGACAATAAGACCTGGTCGTATGTCGTATGCATTGGGGGTCACGTTGCCAATCGTCTCTGTTTAACGGTGTAGACCTGGGCAGTGTTGCCACAAGCTGAAAATAAAACTCGTAAGCAATAACGAAGGTGAATGGCAGAGTCCGCTAACACATATGGGTAGTGCTACTAAAAATGAATCGAAGTTGGGCTGACGATGTAACTGATACGCATTTTTTGCGAGGCGGGTGTGGCGGGAAAATTGTCTAAGGAGAGAAATGCAAGTGGCTACTTCACGGAAGCACTATTGTGGAAAAAAGCGACAAAAGAGAGCTAGACAGGTAGCGTTTAGATGATATTCAAGGAAATCAATCGATCCATCAAATATGTTTGACGACAGGAGTACTTGACCAAATATGGAATTTATACCGTAGTTTTGAACGGATGAAGAATTTATAAATTGCAGCAAGATCAGAAGGGCCTTAAGAATAAGAAACCAGAACACTTTGTTGCGTTTTTAGCGACTTCAAATATGTGGTCATTTTAACGAAGATAATCGTTGACATACATACCAAGGATTGAGAACTTTTTTATTTCTGGTGTACAGGTATCATTGATGGACATCGGCAATGGAGGAATGCTTAGATTTAACGACAAAAGACAGCCTTGTTTTTTCGAAGCATTGTATTAATATTACCCCAAATAAAAGTGTTGTCAAGATCAGATCAATCATACGCGATCGTTCCAGTTCCACATCCGAAAAAATGGAACGTGATTTCGGAAACGAATATGAGAAGCTAAACTTTTATTTAGAGACGGGCTGGGCAAATACAGTCTCCAGCTTAGGCGGAAGCAATGAGCTGTTAGGAAGTGTTGAGTTGGCAGCAAATTGAAATAAAATAAATAGGGTGGCGCAACAGAGCGAGGAGCCCCTGGGCCTAGCGCATTTCTCACAACCATGCCTTGTGAGGGAATAGAGGGGACCTACAATTTTCTGCCGGTTCCGAACGGCTAATCGAGAAAGCGCTTTTCATGGCAATGAATACTAACGGAGGACTTGCCAATTCCTCGCGAAAGGCGATACCCGTAGAAAAAACATTTTTGCCTCTGGTGGGATTCGAACTCGAACCTCTGGATTAACAGGCGGACATGCTATCCATCACACCACGGGTACCACAAATTGAGCAGCAAGCAAATTGGATTTGTCGGTAGAGTTGACATGTGCAAGAGTTATTAAAGACGCGCATTGGGACCGGTGGCGTAGTGGAGTTCTTAATGCTTTTAACAAATGACCAAAAGTTTTTGTTTCCGTTTGGACACAATAGTATTTTTGGACCCATTTTCTGGTTCTGCGAGAACTTGGCCGCTTGTATTAAATATATTTCTGGCCCGTTTGACCATATTTTGGTATTCTACTGCAGGCCCATGTTTAAATATTCGAATTCTTCTTCTCTATCCCTAATTGCCTCTTAGCAGCTCGAATAGAACCACGAATTCATTTTGAGGATGATACTTTTTGCTCTGTGAGATAATTTGGTACAATAAAAATGTTCTTGACGACCAACTAATTTTTCTTTGCTGTTGAAAAATACATTGTATATAGAATAATAGAATAGAAAAAGATTATATATACAATGAAAAATATCACTATAAAAACCAGTGAAAATTAATAAAAATCCTGTGTTGGAGCGGTTTTTTTTTCAACTGAAAGAACACTGTACTGGCTACTTACCTTGAAAAAAAAGTACTCTTAATTTTTAAAATAAAGCATTACTGCGATCTTCCCCTCGTCTCCTGAATTATCCCTTCTCGGTTATCCCCTCAGTCATTTTGTGATTTACTTAAAGATTTTATAACTACAAAAGATTTAGCAAGAAATGTTATTTAAATCTTCATTTACTCAGTATTCAGGAAGTGAGCTTAGGGCTTTTTCTTGTAATTATAACTTGCAAAATTGGAAGTGATTAATAAGTTTGAAACCAAATATTGCCTAAAGTTTGTGTGATAATTGTGAGGTATACTTTTTCATGATGATGCAATCTGGAATTGTTTTCTCAAGGGTGTGTAATTCTTGCACACGCCTCATTTTGGTCCAGCAACCGCCACTGCTTGCTTCATGTCTTCAGAAGACAATAGCTTTCTCAAAGGCGCTTTGGTTGGTCCAGCTTAGACAGTTTTGCCAGCAAACAATAAAACAACAAAAAATGGCATACGAAGTTAGTTTTTGCTTAAAAGCGAATGTAAGGTTTGGTCAAAAATGAAGAAAGTGAACCATTATTTTCGAAATAACTTTGCATGATTTGCAAGCGTTATTCTTTTGTCAACCTGTTCATGATGAAATGGCAAACCAAGCTGAACAAAAATGACATTAGAGTTGGCCGATTTGACCACAAGATGTCAGCTTTATCCCTATTCGAAAAACCAACTTCTTAAAAAAAACACCCGATACATCCGAAGAATGTTCACTGTTTACAAGCTAAATCAAATCAATAAAATCAAGGCCTGAACTTGAAGGGAACGAAGTTTCTCCGTTTTTAATTAATTTAGTTAAGATAAAGATAATACAGTAAAGATCATTCTCCGAAAGGAAAAACTATATTAATACTCGCACATGTATACGAATAATGAAAAATGATTTCACTCATTAACGCCTTTACCAAATCGTTGCCACTAAGTAGAGTTCCAACCCAAACTCATGCACTGCCTGAAGGACTTAATTCTTCCTTACGTTTTCAGATGTAGAACAACACTCAGTCATAACAAATTGTAGGCGTTATATTTAAGAGAGTTCTTTGTAAGGCCCATCAGCCATCACTGCAACGTGCTTGCTTAAGACCAACCACAAGATGTGTAATACGCCAAGAGTGTAATTTATCAAATGCTATCGCATCATTAATAATTTCTCTGAAGCTACTCAAACAAACACTAGACCGGCATGGCTTCTATGTGCTTCAACCACACAACAAGTATACCTAAATCAGAAAAAAGGAAGTATGTTTTTTCTTCTTTTTATATTTTATTTGCGAAACATAATACATTATAGTTGAGATAAGAAACAAAAAAAAAAGGCGAAGTAGAAGAAGACGAAGAATATTACCACAAATGACGGCTGCTAGTGCATGAGGGAGTTCACAAGAAAATATGTTTGCTCATGAAGTACAATCGCGTGCTCGAATTAAAAATACCCAAATACAACTTGGCGAAAATCAATAAAAGCACCAGTGCCAAGAAAAATATCATAAACAAACCATGCTCTGAAGCTATGTTTGCAGCTCTGAGCAATTTAAGGGCCATCGCACCGTCAACGTCACCATCAGGCAAAGGAAACAGGAGCACGTACTGAACATGAAAGGTGAATATCTTATCACGTTAATACTACTTGAAGTGTAATAAATTCAGTTCCAAGTGAATTTTTCGCTGGCTTGACGTAGAAATGCAACATTTCAGGGGAAAAGGGTAGGGGTGGTGGTAATAAACGTTGGTGGTTAGCAGGAAAACCTGTTGTTGGTACATCCGTAGATGGAGGTGGACTTAAGTGTCTTACTGTCTTCAACGACGTCTGCCTTTTTATGGTAGAAGTTTAAAGGGAGTTTCCAATGAAATTAAGGCCCAGAGTAACTGAAGACGTTTGGGTTGGAATAAACATAAAAGAAAAGCGAACTTTATGTGATCAGGTATACTATTCCCACTAAATTACAGAGATGCAAACGCACTCGTATTAATATTTAAGAATGCTTTTGAATAAAAACAAAGCTGGAAAGAATAATTTCAAATAGTATTTGAACAGAAAAGTTACGAGTTGCGCAATTTCAACCCCAGTCGAAACAGAAGTCGCGGAAGATTTCAGCTTTAAGACATTATACAACCAAAAAATGTCCTAAAACTGGTTTTTGGGATTCGACAAGAGATTCTTAGAGTAACGAAAAAAACAGTTCATTATTTACAATAACAATTGGTTTGAGGGCGAAAATGATTTCAACTACAACAGTGCATTCGGGCTATCAAAATGAGCCAAGATCAAGAGAGCAGATTTAATTGTTTAAAAAACAAAAAAGACTTGATTTAGTAAAGAATGGCTTGAAAACCATTACAAAGTGCAGTTGCTCATTTACGAGCTTAACACCTACCCCCACCAGTGGTAAGGAGCTAATAGAACAACTTTTCACTATTGTCCAAGGAATGTATAAATTAGGAATGACCGAGGTGCTCTAAAAGTTGATGTCCCCACTTTCCAAACGAACTTTTATTAGGACACGTAAATCATGCTCTTCAGAGCTAGTGAATGTCCATGCAATGCATTGCCTGGTTTACTTTGCTATCAAAAAATTTTCAATTTCAAAATACCTATGTCCAAGAATAGTTAGAAAAAGTTCTCAGCAAACAAGAAACTTCATTATTAATTAAATTTAAGCACCCAGTCCGGTGCTACTTTCAAACATGAAACTCATATAAATGTCTGTTTTCGAGTTTTGTACCAAAAAACAAAAAAAACAAAAACCAGTGCAAAGTTAAAAATTCAAGACAACTCCAATTTGCTTTTAGCATCCCTTCAAGTCAGATGTTGGCCATTAATCCCCCAGACTCGCGCATTGTTCCATGAGAGTTTCCTGCAGTTTACTCCTTCTTACAATGGAAAAACCATACATATGTACAAAACAATAAACGAGAGATCCGATTCCTTCCAAGGACTAAGCTTCGTCCTCTTCTTAGATCAGGATGATGCTATTAAGTAAAAAGTTATCCCTCGTCTATTTGCCATTTCTTTTGGCATTACGGTGTTCTTTTTTTTTTTTTGTCCATTTCTTTCTCTTTATATTTGTTTCGGAAATATTTTATTTATGAAACAATTCTCACATTTGTTGGGATTGTTTTTCTTTTTTGTTATTTGTGCCTCCGCTTCGAACTGGCTTTCTAGTCTGAAGTAATTTATGCCTCAAGAGCACAAAGAAGCAAAAAAAACCTGTGCTCGTGCTGGAGTCAAATGTGAATTCTTTCATAGAAGCTAAAGGAAAAGTTTTTCTGTAAATTAAAGAATCAACGAGAAATCAAGTTTTGCAAAACTTGAAACACGCACTCGCATATGTTTGGGTCTATACGTGGGGGTTGACGGTACCACTCTCTTTGTATTCGATAAACAAGAACAAGGAATTGGACGTTAAGCTGGGGTGCGGTGAACTTTGTGGAAGTGGCTGGCTTCTTTTTTTTTTAACACGAAACTTGAGTGATATGTTCATAGAATGTACCATTATCTAGGCTGGGTATCAAATTTATTAAAAAAAAAAAAAAAAGGCAAAGAAAAAAACAATGAGAGAAGTGAGCACGGCATTGGGTTTGAATTTTTGTGTATTTCAATTTTACTGCTGTTGTGGTGAGGTGGGGTGGAATTCTCTGGAGCCTTAAGTTATGAGCAACACAACGGAAAAGGGCAACATAAACTTTTGTTTTGAAATAATTTTTTGGAAAAGAAATCACTTCGGTGCTTTGTTTTGTGTACCTTGTTGAAGAGGGAAATGAAAATGTATATTACTTCTCTCGGTGCGGTGGATGATGATGATTGTGTAGTGCAGTACTTGGAAATTTATTGCGCCACCAAATGACAGGCGAAAATGAGCGGAAAACTGGAAAAATCAGCAACTGTATGAGAACTATATCACCCTTAGTTGGTTATGCGATGTAATTTAAATAAGTTATGGAGATGTTGTGAGTTCTGATGGATGCTTCGTGTTGAATTGTTTATTTTTTAAGCTCGCAGAGCAAGTAATTTTATTCGAGAGAAAGAAGAAGATTCTTACATAAAATTGCCATTATATTGTATCCCCGCTTGTAGAACAACATTTTTTAAATGAACATGAATCATAAGAACGTTTTAGCATATAAAGTCTTTGGCTTACTTATGCTTTATTCATTTCTTAGTGACAGGGAAGTTTTAAGGTACCTCTTCAAATATTCTAAGGAGGTTTTTAGAGCTTAAAATTAGAATGAGTCGAAGAGAAAGCATAGGAGTTTCGGCGATTTAAAAGCAAAATAAAAGTCATAATCGATCAACGCATTGGTACTTAAGCAATTGATTCACGAGTTGGAAGAAGTGATTAAATCCATTCGATCTCATTTTTGGAAAAACATAAAAACTGAGTCACCTAAGTTTTTTTTTTATCAAAATAGTATCTTTCTTCAACCGCATGTGATGCGCTTACTTGTAAAGTTGTCATTAACATCATTTAATTTTTCCATTAAGTTATTTTTTGAGATTTTGGGAGTTATTCCAGTTTTTGAACTGGGGTTGATTCAATTTAACTTTGCATTTTTATATTTTTTTCCAAAAATTACGTTGGGCTCTCTTTAAGTGTGGCTCAACACATACCTCTTTTGCGGTGAACATTTTCATGCTGAAGGTCCTTTTAACAATGCTAGCTGTGGTAGTATGTGCAACGCTGCCAGACAACAAGGTCTGAACGAATCATTAGTCCTGTGAATTAAAATACATAATTCTAATGAACAGAACAGTAATCGTTGAAGTGTAGTGTGGAAAAAATGTTACAACAAGAGTGAAAAAGGACTATCGATAAGGTGGCGTTCAATGTCCTCTTCTGCGGCGCACGCTGATTGACTCTCTATTTGAAATTCTCGATCGATCTAACGTGCACGCCCAAGCATACACGGAAGACGTCACCGTGCTGTCGGCTGAATCAAGCCTCCAACCGTTTGCTCCAGAGCAAAGGATACGCTAAACTAGATTGACACCTTCACCTTGTGTGCTGGGATCGGTCTCAAACTCAATCCTCTTAAAACCGAGGTTGTTCTCTTCACGAGACATAGACAATTAACTGGTTTGACCTAATTATACTTAAGGGCGTAAACATAATTTTTTCAAAGGAAGTGCAACAACTTATATACTACTACTTACGGAGTAATCTTAAATAACAAGCTTGTTTGGCCAAAATATGTCAAAAGCTGCTAAGGCACTGTCAGTCTCCTGGCATTGTAAGGGAGCCTTTGTACAAGACATTGGGTATGTTACCGAAAAGGGTCCATTGGATCTGAACCGCTATTATAAGACCATTCATCTCCTTTGATTCAGTTGTTTGGTGAAACAAGCTCTCAGGTATATAGGTTATGACCTTGTAACGCCCTCAATTTTAGGTTAAGTCAGAACTATAAGTTTAGGCTGTACTGGGGACTTCCCCAGAACTTCAGGTGCTGCTCTCGACGCACTGCTGAATTCTCTTCCCCTTGATAACTTCATCGTTGGATGAACTCTCTGGATCATTTCCCGTTCAAAGTGATGTGGTTTATGTCTTAATTACCTCTGGAAATTTGAGGAAATCACAAAAAGTATATCTTTTGACTTACGTCCAATGGATATGCCGTCTGATGCGATGATTCCAACGTTTAAGCGGCGTCAAAAATAAACGGTCAACTTTTCTTCTTTTATGGGCTGGTTCACTATAGAATATGAATCTGATCAGGAAAAGATTGCTATCGTATCTTCAGGGATGATTAAAAAAAAACATGATAGATATGGCACAAGTGCCTTTGCAGAGAGCGATGACATACGATTGTACGCCTCATACGGCATATACCCGTCTGTCCTTCAAGCGGAGACGTATACTATCAAAGTGGGGTTAAGCTATGTTACGAACAATGGCTGGATGGGGAGAAATATTTGTGTCTGCAGCGACAACCAAGCTGTGCTCAAGGTTCTACCTAACCCACTAACTACTTCGAAAGTGAACCAGGAATGCAAGGCCTCTCTGAATGGCGTCGGAAGACTAAATTCTTTCAGTCTCTTTTGGGTTCCAGACCATCATTGCATAACTGCAAACGAGATCACCAACGAATTTGTGAGACAACGATCTCAGACAGCTTTCTCAGGACCTCAACCAGCACTTGGTTTGCCAGATTCCTCAGTGAGGGTTTTAATAAACCATTGGATCAGGCGATTGCATAACCGTATATGACATGCCTCAATTGGAGGCAGACAGATATGCTCCACAACGATAACAAGAAAACAGCAACATTTTCGCTACCTCGTATAGCAGAAAAAAATGTAGAAAGCTTTTTGGCGTTTCCACGGGAAATTTCTTTTTTATCAAGCATTAAAATTAGTTAGGCTTGAGTGATATGTGTTACCACGCTTTATGAATTCTGTAGAGAAGATGATGAAACCGCAGGGTACTTCATCTGCGAATGTCCGGCATTTTCTACAATCATCAGGTTAGAAATACTCGGCGCAGACATGGTGAGCGCTGGTAACCAAGGCTCTTTATCATAACCACGTCTTCTGGCTTTTATCCAAACATCTGGAAAGCTATAACAAAAGAAAGTTGCCAACTGGTAGTACAACGGACCGGTATTAAGGTCTGAGTGCTCCAGTTAGTATTTTAAAAACCAGCGACGGAAAAGAAATTTCTTTAAAAAAAAATCGATTTGAAAAGATTGGCAGTCGGATTTTATCACTTTTCCGATTCCAAATAAAAAATATTAACAGACATTTACCGATTTTTCTCACAAGAATTTTTATATTCGACTATGAAAAGAGTTTTTTTCCTATGGAGGGAAGTAGTTGCTCTAACAATCGGCCGCAAAACCGTATGTGCTGTCGCAGGAGAAAGTTCTAGCAAATCAAATCAGGTATTCTATATATAGTTTAGAAGCTGTTATGACTGTTCCGTTTTGAGTAGATAAAATTGAACAAAAAAATTCTGTAAAATCTTTTCATCGAGTCTTTAAGTTTTGCTGAATAATTTTGCAAAAAAACTTTCGAGCTAGTCAAAGGACCTCCAATGAGGATAGTAAATGGGAAATAATTAGAAAATAAAACAACAGGACAAGAGTTTCCAACAATCTAATGCCCTAATCCTGTTATCAAAATTTTGCAGACGTTTTGATAAAAAAAAACCCATTATGCATTTCAATTACTCTACAAACTGATACCTCTTCTAAATTTTCTTGAATCACATGCTTGTTCTCACGATCATTAAGACTTGCAAAAACCTTCTCTAAGGTAGTTCTTTGACGAATTTGGTTTCATTATTCATCCACAACACCATTTCATAGATCCTCCAAGCAAACAGCTTTATTTAGCTCCCCCAATAGGTAGTCGACGGGAAATATGAGCATCCCACTCGGACAACTTCAATGGTATACCTCCTTTTATTCATCGTACACAGAAGAAGTTGGCATTATGAATCGTTGGTGGCTTACAATTTCTAAAGCATATTATGTGGTGTCATTAATGTTTTACAACAGCAAAGAGGAACGAATTCACTCCGCTGGCTCCGTCATGAATGCTACTGTGTTAGGTCTAGGGCATATATGTATAAAGGGGTGCAACATGGTACAGTACAGTAACATTACACCATAAAGCGTAATAAATGGTTCCAGTCACATTAACTCAAGGGTGGAATTGAATTTAAGTTCTAGTGTGCAATGTGCTTCTTGTATAGTGAGACTTTACTTCTACTCTACTGCCAGCACCGGTGAATGGCCTTATATAACATGTGGCATTCTTTGAGTCTGAAACCTTGAGCTGATGCTGTTGTGCCGAACGGAGGTATTTCTCCTTGTTGGTATGTAATGAATGTAGTGATTTCGCGAAGAGCATGCTATGAATAACTGAGAAGGGAAAATTAATTTTTCAGAAAATACTAAAAACTAAAATGCAAGTGTGCGCGCTCACAAAAGTGCTGGATGGCATACTTCAAAATGTTTCAGGTGTTTAACCTTGTCACTCTAAGCTGAATTGTTACAAAAAAAGCACATTCGAAGAGAAAAGTCTTTGTTTAAGTTTTCGAGTTTAGGGATACGAAATTTATGAGCTTAAGAGGCAGGATCGAGGCTTCTTATTTTGGTTGTTTAACTTGTCTTGTGAATAAATTAGAAGTTTTCATGGGAAAAGTTAACACAATGAATGAGTTTGTCGTGCCAATGCAAGCATGTTCTGTTTTTCTTTGCAAAAACTGCACTCCTATTATCTGTTCTGAATGGGAGACAAATTTGAAAGGAGTTTGGGGTTCTTTAGGAAAACAATAAAACATTTTTATTTTTTCCAAGAAAATTGATTGATAATTAAGAAAAGTTAAGATTAATTTTAATTATTTTATAATTTAATTTACTATTTTTAAAATATCCGTGTTTTTATCTTAAACGTACATAGAGGTTGGCGCAACAGAGCGAGGAGCCCCAGGGCCTAGCGCATTTCTCACAACAATGCCTTGTGAGGGAATGGAGGGGACCTACAATTTTCTGCAGATTCCGAAGGGCAAAAACAAAAGAAATGGAAAAACATTTTTGCCTCTGTTGGGATTCAAAGCACGAACATCTGGGTTAACAGGCAGACATGCCAACCATCACGCCACAGGTACTGCAGCCAGTATAGACGAGTATAATATGGGAAAGTGGATTTTTTAAAATATGCTCAATGATCAGAAGATTTATCAGTTTACAGGAATATTTCAACATCCTTTTAAAAATACATTCGACCGCGGAATGCTCTCTCTGCTGAATCCTGACCGAGCTCGTAAAATGTTGCTGGAGGAGATTTTTGCATTTTTGAAAAGACAACTTGGCACGTAAATTTCAAACTGTGATGAGCAATGTCATGGAGACAGTTTAGAGAAAAACCAGCAACTAAGCCACTTAATGTCATTTAGAGTTCAGTGAAAACTGAACTGAATCATTAGACTAAAATATCACCTTTAGGGATTTACAAGCTTATCCAGTAACGACTTTTAGAATATAAAATGATTTGCGAACCTTGAATGACCGCGCTCTCAAAGAACCATACACTAAGAAAATAAAAATTAAAAAAAAGTTTTAAGGAACACTTTACTTTGGCACCACGTGGAAATCAAATTTGCTCATGGATTGAAAGAGCATGATAAGTTCTTCACCTGCTACCACACATTTAAGACAGAAAGCTGATGAATAGACAAACTCACCATTAAGCGACGGAGCTGGCTTTTTTGTCTTTGTTTACCTCCTCGTCCATACGTTTTGCAAAAATCATTTGAGACAGCGCCAAGTCTTTTGGTGTCTCTACCGATGAGACAATGAGCTGTTATTGCACCGAATACAGAGCAGAGATGCAATCTGTTTAAAGATATCAACATTTTGCATGTTTCAGACTAAGTTTTGGCCAAATTTCTTTGGATGCTAACAAAGTGGAAGTTTGTCTCTACCTAATTCTGTTATTCTTCACGATAGTTTGTTAAACTATGAGTGCAATAACATACTCGTTCCAATGCTCATTCTATTAGGTCAAATTGATAGGCTTTACTATTCTTCGGGATGGCTCTATGGTCCCACCCAGATAGTTAAACTGGTCTGCCACCTCCATGAGACATATTCGATATTGACGAAAATGGAGTTGCGACTGATTTAAGGGTTGCTCTTTTGTCGAAAAGGTGCAAATAATCAAAGCCACGAAGCTCAAATAATTGAGCCACGATAAGGCCTTTTTCTCAACAGAATTTCAACTGTAAGCGCCCGACTCAAAATCTAAATCCTTAACATGCAAAAAACTAATGACATGCAAACAGAAAAACAAAAACCATTGATCTTTAACGTAAGACTGCTTTAATTAGACTGATCGATAATGTGTTGCAAATAGGGAAGAGCTTTTCAAGAAGTTTAGCAATACTGTAAAATATTACTTTAGAAAATTGTATCGGCTGATCATACGATCTTTCGGTTATGTTTTAACGATAAACATTATAAACATGAATGTGATTGCTTTATGTTGATGATGTTGATTATGTTGATCGTAAAGAAGAGTACTGCCAGATGAATATTACTTAGGAATTCTAAGATCGTAAATGATTAAAATATATCTCTTACACCACTGAAAACACGGTAGAGCAGTTTGGAGGACGAAATGAGAGACTAACATCTAGTCCACCACCGACTTTCGTGAGCCTTTTTCCTCAAAATGAGCTGAACCATCTTTCGAGCATTCCACGTCATTATTTCTGGATTCGATTGCAAAAGTGACATGGAAGTGCTTAAAATCAGAGTGACTTAGGATAGGACCGAACGAAACAATAATGTTTTATGGACAACCGAGTTATTGAACTTGCTTTTCAAGAAAACGAAACGGCGCGGCGCGACGGCAGCGTTTAAATCGAGAGTATCAACAATGCACAGCTTACGTGAATAAGAAGTAAGCATTTCTATTGCGGCTTTGTAGAAGAATGCATTTTCCAATTATTTAATTATTTAATCAATAAAACGTATAGATGTGGTTGACCAATGAAAAACTACAATAAAGTGAACATCAAAGCAAGACCTGTTCACGCATAGCCAGGATCATTGCTATAACAGTCGGATATAGACCGCTTAAAAATTCAGTACAGTTGTACGGTTCGTTTCGCCTTTTCACCTCTTTCTAGTTGTTTCGTTTGTGTCACTTCATTTGTCCTTTCGCTTCGATTTAATTGTACTTGGGTTTCTAATAACTCTGTCTTAAGCTCACTTTGTTTCTAATTGTTTCCTTTTTCGATTGTTTCGGATGTGTTTATAAGGACATCAATGGCTGTCTAATTTAGTTTTTTTTTTTTTTGTGTATTTTCACACCTTTAAGATGATAACATCCACTAAAAACGATGGCGAAATAATTGAGATTAAAAAAAAAAGACTTTTCAAAGCTTCCTCAGGTTCTTATCTCATCAATTATCAAGTCGATTGAAGGTATCTTATACCTCCATATTAAGAAGGGAAGGCTTCGCATGCAATTACTTGTGGCAAAGTGGCCAGAACGCTTGATCGTGAGAGTAGATCAATTGCTACGGAAGGACACAGAGACCCATTTTCCGTTTGGACCATTTTGCAATCTTTTCCAATCAAATGTCGATCAAATTCCGGTATCAAAACGATGTAGTGCAGGGCTATTTGAGTTTTGTTGAATGATCTGCTAGAAACCGGAATGTTCGCTAACCACTTTTCGCTAAGAGTCTGACCTTTATAGCGTTAAAACCTATAAAGTTAAAATTTGTAAAACCATGAGGCATTTAAAAAACAGCTTTTTATGGGTAGCTAAAGTAAAAGCCAAACCAAATAACTGAAAGCTTTACGGTACTCCAATCGAATTAAATGTTATTCCATCAAATCGAGTCCAATATCATCCCATCAAGTCAACTTAACTTGACATTCATTTTCATTTCCCAAACACTCACCAAAAAAAGCCTCTTTCTATGTCATAAATCCTTAATACAATAATTTTTTTTTTTTTTCAATCCATCACGGACAAGTTGTTTTTTATTTTCCTATCCCTGCTTAATCAATAAAATTGTCAATAAAAATTTACCACATCACCATAAAAAGTCAAACAGCCAATGTTATGACTGCCATAAATGAATGACAAAAATGAAAGCAAACAAACACAGGTTTCTATTTTTATACGCACTCCTTTGGCATTCGAATTCGTACCTTTTCAGAAGCTTATCGATTTTTCCCAATTATCATGAACTCAAATAAATTCTCCGTTGTAAATATAAGTTGTCATAGGTAAAGAGCACTCTCTCGTTATAGCTATGAGGAGGAACATACCATCAATTACCAAGTACAGCAGTTCCCCCCAGAGTCCTAGACTCCATTCAGTATAGAGGATATGCGAATGCGTATGACATATTGCTGCTTTGTTATAGAATAACAATTTTTGGAATTTCAGCAACATCTCTCTGCTTTGCTGTGTATTGTGTTGTTTACAATGCTCTTCTTGCTGTCTTCGGCGGGTGTAATTCCAGTTTCCCATACAAAAGGAAATCCATAAATAAATTCAAAGTGCTTTTGCTCGCTCGAGTTATAAAAGACTATCACTATGGGTGGTATAAATCCTTTTTGTGCGTTTCAATGTGTTATTCTTTTTACTTAGTTTGTTTTATGTGGGAGTTGGTTTTTGTTAAGGGGGGGAACTTTAGTAGATTTGTTGATTAAAAAGGGGGAGGATATTTTCGACGAGAAATGAAGAACTTTGCAATAAAACTTTAATACTTTAATGTGTTCAAACAATGGGAACCCTCATCATCTCGTTAGCATGACCATTGAAGTCGTCTACAAGATGAGTGCACATAACTTAACCACCCTCTCTTTGAATTTAGTTTCAAACCACAGTCCTACACGCTTTAATTGCCATGACAACCACATCTTTCTCAACCCCATTTTCAATCATTGCTCCAAGAAAATAAGACTTTCCATGGCCCTACACAACTTGACTACTCATTGACATGGCAGTGCTCTTCGATTACAGATGCCAATACTGTTCATATCTAAATTGACGGTCAATCAAACTTTAAATGCTGTTTTCGTCCTTATGGACAATCGTTGTACTATCTAAGATAATGTTTATTAATGCCATAACCGAACTTTGTTCTTGTCTGCCACAATGTGCGTCAAACTGTCCTGAAAACACGTTAGACACTTGTAGTAGCATAAGCAATAAATTTTATCTGATTTTCATATCAATAGTTAGCGATGTTACAACTACACCAGCCAGGCATTCGTGGTCATAAGAAGGACGAGAATGATCCTTATGATGATGACAGAATAATAATTGTAATTACGAATACCTACAGAGAACGAAGAACGGATGCAGATATGGACATGAACATTGGACACATTGTCAGGTTAAACAAACCAGTGATGCGGTTGGAATGAGGATGTACATAAAAACCACTAGAGTGAGAAAGAGGAAAACCGAATGGAAATGATACTTTGTGGCTCATGCAAATACGAAAAATCCATCAATTGGATATTACAGGAGCAGGAAAGACAACTTCCATTGAATTATTTGCATTTACCCCGTTGGCGTTGGTGCTGCAAACCTTATTTACGGAAGGATCTGTTTTTTCTTCTTCTTTTTTTGTACTGACACTAGTGGCAAATAGAACAAACAATTACCTGTAGCGAAATGGAAAAGTTTGAAAAGAATTTCAATGCATTTGAACGGACTTAAAGAGTATTCAGAAAAAAAGTAATGTAAAATTATTCGGGGAATGTTGCCAAATTTTTAAACAAGTTAGAAAAAACGATGTGGTGAAATCGAAGTTTTCGTTTTACATTTGAAGTCCAAGCAAAATTTTTATCAACAGTCGAAATTGGAACAGATTTTTTAAGATCTTTTCATTTCTTTAAATATATTCGTTTAATTTTAGTTTTGAATTTTTGATAAATTTTAAGAATTGAATTGCTAGGCAATGATAAAAAGACAAATATTTTTTGTTGAGTTAAAAAAAAAAACCGTTAAATCGCTTTCTAATAGTTTGCAAAAAAATGCAGGTATTGGCATAACAGTGATCGAGAAACCCCCGAGCCAGCGCATTTCTCTCGATCATATTTAGTGAGGAATGGACGGCACCTTCATTTTTTTGCCGAATGCGAACAGCTCAGTGAGGAAACGCTGTTCATAATTGCTTCAGTATACTGTCGAAAGACTTCCTCGCTAAAGGCAATACTATTGAATGTTTCAGGGACTCGAACCTGGAACTCAAACGTAATAGGCAGACATGCTAACATTAACGCCATAGGCTTCCGGTGTCATTTTGGTAAAAACCAGAAGAAGAAGATCCTTGCTTCTTTACTTGGTTGCATTGGGTTTGCATTTTCAAATAAAGGAGCAGGAGCATAGTTGTAACAGGCGCAAGTAGCAAAAAGTATTTTTAACCCACACAATAGAAGAATATCCATTTGATATCCCACCTAACCTACTTCGTATTACTTATTCTACCCAGGAAGTGGATACGACGACGTTTAAGGAGGGTCAGCAAATCAATGAGTTGCAATCGGTTTTTATGGGGGGTAAGATTAACCCTAGATGGTCACACGGGGTCAAAATGACCCCAGGCCTTTTTTGTGAAGTCTTCCGATTTTCAAATTGTTCCCAATATCTACATTTTTTTCGATATAATAAACATTAAAATATGCACAAATTATTATTGAAACATTTAGTTTTGACATTCAGGAATGTATAAAAAAAATTTGGAGACATTATTTTGAAAATTGCAAAAGTTATCAACGTTTATATACGCTGGGGTCAAAATGACCCCGTGTGACCATTGTGTGATTATTTTGACGTGTGACCATCTAGGGTTAAAGAATCAGACCAAGGTGAATTATGCAGAGCGAATCTGCTAGATTCAGCTATTTGGTGGGGAGAACAGACTTGACTGGCATATTCAAGGAAAGGCCTGACAAATGTTGAGGATATAGATTTATGGGTTGGATAACTCTTTAGACCAGCGACAACCGAAGGGAAGAATTTGCTTTCACGTTTGATAAGCCCCAGGGAAGAGTTTGCTTTCGCAATAATAGGGGAGTTCAAACTGTACAATTAGTGGGACAGACTTTGGTTTGAACGACCAATGTTGGATAATGTCAACCCTCAGAAGACCGCTTGACCAACTTGTTGGATGGTTATCAAATATTTTTGAAAATTTTGAGGTTGGACGGAAGATATGACATAAAGTTGGACGACAAGTTTGATAAGTCTGAACGCAAACTACATCCGACCATCCAACATCCATCAAACGAAGTCTGTCCAACTAATTGTTCAGTGTGAACTCCGCTATTATGGTTAATGTGAGAGTGGACAACTAGAACAAATAATTCGTGAATAGACGGATCTATAGTGACAGGCATGTTGCGAAAGTAATATCTTCGAAGACTAGAAGACAAGCAGTTACGTGAGAAAGTCATGCATTGGCATTTTAAAGGATTTAGCTCAAGAAAGTTTTTATCACACTAAGTAAAGAAAGTGTTTAAGTTTTTTTAAAGGAAGGCGAGGAATCCCGCAAAAATGAGACAACTTTAACCATTTTAATGTCGTCTACATAAAAAGACAGAACCGAGAATGATAAATGATACCTCCAACGTCATTGATGGGAATCAGAAATAGGAGTGGACCGAGATGGCTACCCTGGGGAACTCCAGATATAGGCTCGCATATAGCTTTTCCAAAGACAACCCTTTAT
Organism: Melanostoma scalare; assembly: GCA_949752695.1. NCBI lineage: Eukaryota > Metazoa > Arthropoda > Insecta > Diptera > Syrphidae > Melanostoma > Melanostoma scalare. The sequence continues at coordinate 188,523,304 of OX456984.1, read as the reverse complement.
ACTCGGTTCTCAGGGCATGGATTTTAATTAGAGGTAGAAAGTTTGATGACTAATTTCGTAGAATGCTTTACTAAAATCAGTAGTAATAACATCAACCTCTTACCCTTTTCGCAGGACCAACAGAGTCATTGATAAGAATTGGGTAAGATTAATCGTAGTAGACCTTCGCTTTAAGAAACCATGTTGAAGTGGAAAAACAATTTGTTTACAAGGACAATACAGAGAGTCGTACACAATGCTTTCGAAAAACTTGGGAAAATAAAAGATTCATTCCAAAGATAGGAAAAAACTACCTGAGAGAGCGAGATTTAAAAAAGACTAGTAAGAGGTTCAGTGAGCGCGGAAGCTCATTTCTTAAGAAAAGTTGCTGGAATACCATCGGGGGAGTTGTCATTATCCATCAACCATTCGGAAAGGACACGTTCTCCATTACAGTATTTCAAGTTCTTATAGATTTCTTTGAAAGTGAACACAACTACAAAAAATAAATTGTAATAATACCGACCCTAATTTAAGGAATCTTGATCTTAAGCGACCCACGGCTTTAAACTTCCACCATTTTAAAAGAGCCATATAAATTGACAAGCACTAAACACCTAAATCCGAAATTGATATCGTGACATTTTATCGATATTTCGAGTTCACTTATGACCTCTTTTTCAAGTTTCACATTGAATCAAATGGAAAGAATCAACTGCTACATTTATTTACTTCGCTAGTTTTGTTAATGGAACACAACTAACCGTCTGCATGAAAATCACAAAAAAGAAAATCCTCACACAAATTGATATCGATTTCGATTCATATAAATAAAAATAAAATAATTTTTTCCACTAACGAACACAATAGCCAGCTTATATCTATTTGTATGAGGAATATTATTCATATACCCTCTTCAAGCCAAGACAAATTGCAACATCCAGTGTTCAATTTAACTTTTCACATTTTACAAAGAAAGAAAGGAGAAGAAGAAGATTTACGTCCAACGATAGTATAACAATAATGTTGAAATGGACAAAAGCCAATATTGGCCAACATCTGTACCCTACACTATCACTAGAAGATGGCAAAAAATGCTCCCAAGGATGTTGAAACTTTATATTGACTAGAATTGTGAAGGGGGTTTTTATTCGCTTCATTGAAGTGTGGACAATTCACCTTTGATTGATTGTCGTCTGGCCAGTTGAGAATTAAGAAATGAAAATGATGAGACTGCGGATTTTGCAATTTGTCTGGCAAAGAATAACGTTGTAGTGAGTAAAATTGATCTGATTTTACTTACGTTCTTATCCAACACAGCGTGAACAGGAAATAATGAAGAAAAATGATAGCTTCCTACACCAATAAAGCTTATTCAAGACTAAGACGATAGAGTCTTTTGTAAATATAGAAACAGAAGGGAATGATTTTTGACATATGTAGCTTTTCGGTCCTTCAACTATTGGCTTCTGTGATTTAGTAAGCCACAAAATCATTGTTAACAGGATTCTATTTTTATTTGGATTCAATAATATAAGGTGCAATTGGTACCATTTGAAAATTAAAAGATGAAAAAACGCTCATCATTTTTGAAAACGCTAATTGCTATGCTTTTTCCTTCTTTTATTTTAGCTCCGATAAATGGCAAAATGAATCAAAATTTTCCTACTAACGTGTTAACACTAGCCAACTGCATGTTTCGTTAACAAGCCGAATGATGATAAGTCTTTTTGAGTACGATAGCTGTTTAAGAGAACGATAGTCATTTCTGAAAAGGATAGTCGTTTTATGGAACGTCAGTCGTTCTGAGAACGAAAGTCATTTCATAGAACGACAGTTGTTTTAAGAACGACAGTTGTTTTTTAGAACGACAGTCGTATTTTAGACCAATAGAAGTTTTAAGAACTACATGTAGCCATTTTTTTTTGTAACGACAGTCGTTTTTTAAAACAATAGTCGTTTTAGAATGTATATAGAACGCCAGTCGTTTATAAAAACAATAGTGGTTTTTCGGACGAAAAACGCTTTTTAAATTTGTTTTGTTAGAAGATAGTAGTTTTTATCATACGGCAGTCGTTTTTGAGAACGATAACCATTTTTGAGGATGAAAATCGTTTCTGGGAACGATATTCGTTTCATTCTCTAAAACTAAATAATCCAATTTAGAACATCAGTCGTTCTAAGGAACGATAGTTATTTATTAGAACGACAGTAGTTTTTCAAAAACCATGGTAATTTTTTAGAACAACAGAAGTTTTTAGAACGTCAGTAGTTCTTAGAACGATAATAGTTTTTTCTTAGAATGACAGTCGTTTTGGAAGAGACAGTCGTTTTTGAGAACGATAGCCATTTTTGAGGAGGATAATTACTTCATTTTTGAGGAGGATAATTATTTAATTTTTGAGGAGGATAATTATTTCATTTTTGAGGAGGATAATTATTTCATTTTTGAGGACGATAGTCGTTTTGTATTACGATCAACGCTTTTGAGAATTGTAATCGCTTTGAGAAAGAAAACCGTGAAAGAGAAATATTCAAAATCGTTGAAGAGAACTAACTTCGTTCTCATTAAAATTGCCATCACAGTGCTTTCGGTTTATTAATTACGAGTCGATCTTATACGTGAAATAAAATAAACCTGGATGAAAAACTTGACAGATTCTTTTTCTTTCATTTGAAAGGAAGAAAACTTTGTATTGAATCACATCCGAATAGTAAATAACAAGAGTTTACAACAAACCAGTTCCTTACCAGAATCAACCCACTAAAAAAAACTATGAAAAACTTTTCTCACCCATAAGAAACTTTCTCGTTAATATTCTTCAAAATTAAAAGCTCTCCTCAACAACTGTCATGCCATGACGCACTCGTATTTCTAAATAAAGTATCATACACCCTCAAAAATAACCATCAACTACGTAGTATTCTGTTCGTTACTTCAATTGAAGTGACCTAATTTCAGTTTCCAACCATTGCACGCAACACAAGGCGTGTTTGCCATTTTAAATAATCTCCCCCATTTCCCCCAAAAACAATCCATTTACATGAAATTCATTCCAGAAACAGTTAATAAGCCATAAAGTAGTTAAATAAGAATGACACAATTTGCTGTTGGAAATGTTCATTAATTTTTGAGTGAGCACTTATTTTGAGAATTTGAGTTTAAACAAAATCCACCAACTCATTCTCGTACCCGAAAAACCAAGGGATGTTAACTGTTGTACTCTGATGAGCATGCACATGGTGATAAGCCATTGAAACTTTTCACCCTGCACCTAATTAATGCCATTTGTCAGTTATGGCAAAGTGTTTCAGTTGCTCCTTTGGAAGGACTGCCATCCGTATTATCTTCCCTTCTATATATGTACAGTTTCTGCTGCATGCCATAAGCAGACTCTACTCCTCCGATTACATAAAGCTGCTGCTTTTTAAAACGAGCAACACAGTTTTCAAAATTAATTATTAATACATGCTTGTTGGTGTTAGGCATGTGAACGTGGGTATAAATGACTCTAACAGGGAGTTTCATAAAAAAAAAGAAGAACTAGAAACAAAAATAAAAGTATTCGACTTCAAATGGCAGTTTTTTCGAGCTGAATTGTCTTGTCTATTATTGCAAGGACATTAGAAACTATTTCAATGGACGAATAACTTTGTACATATGATGTTGATTGCATACTCAATAATTCTATTCAATTTGCTTTCATCTTAAAACTAAGGGAGATAAATTTTACGTTGTTAGGTTCCAGCAAGGATGCGAGCTTACACCACTATTTTTTTAGGAAACTTTCTGAAAATTTTGTTTGACCATATTTAACAGAATAATAAGCAGGAAATCAAAGAAAAGTGGTAAAGTGGTCTCTTATTGCTTCAAAAGAAATCCTTTTTATCCAACGAATATAAGTCCACTGCATACCGAAACACCCTGTACCTTGTACTCGAATAAGGAGAAACAATAGCTTTGTGTTGAACACTTAGTTTGCAAAACTAGGAAATAAAAGAACCGGATACCATATACCAGCATAAGAAGGAGCAGATATGATAGGAGTCATCGCAAGTTGATGTACGATAACAACAATAATGATTACAAACCCCTTATGTGCTGCAAGTGGCATAACCCTTTGTGGTTATCTGTTAAATTGACGTCTTGTTGTCATTATCATTATCGTCAGTTTACAGCCTTCATCGTTACTGTTCTTGTTATTTCATCAACAAAAGTCCTGCAAAATTGCTTTCTTAAAGGGCTGTGTACATAACATACTCATAGTCATATAAGATGTCTACGCTCCATGTGTTATTTCAACATTATTAAAAATGACGTATAATGGGGTACTTGTCTTAATGAATGAAAAACATGGCTTCAAATGCTAATACAATGGCATCATCGAATAACATTACGGGTGTTTTCTCTAAAAACTGTCAATACGAAGGGAGTTCTGACAAAGAGAAAATAGAAACGTTAAAGCTGCGCCCCTATATTACATGTTAAAACCATTCATTCGAAAGGACACTATACATACTCTTGTAGAAATAACCTTAATAAAACATGTACATATATTCATTTACTACCCGAAACTGACAGATCAAATTTCTAATTTTACAAAAAGTTATTTGTTTTGGACGGACAAACAAGAGGATTTGTGTGCAAAGGTTTGCACAAAAGCCTAATTAATGGAGTGGATGTTTTTCTTTTCTTGGTTTGGTTTTTCCTGTGAAAAGGTGGGACAATATTTTCCTAGACAAATGATTGACATGGGTAGTGAGATTAAGTTTCATTCTAAAGCAGGTGAGGTTTGGTTTTGGGGGTGATGGTGATGGTGAACCTGGGCGTATGTCTTTACTTTGTCTGTTGAAACACAAAGAGAGTTTAGACCTCTTTGTTGTTGACTTCATAATTATTCAAAAATTATAATGGGTTCTTTTGAAGAATGAATTTAAAATTAATTGTTTTGTTTTTAGAGATTAAAGAGCATTATGCCACATGCGGAACAAAAACAAAAAGCTTTTCTAACCCTCATTAAAATAAGATCGTTAGAGGTAGATGTAGGTGTGTGTTCTTTGACATAATCATTTTCGATGGTTTCAATTTGTCTTCAAGACTCAGCCGCAATGAAATTATTACTTCGCTTTACATAGATGACTCAAATGTTACTTCTATTTTAAGTCTTCCTGAGCAACTAATTGACTAGAGAAATCAATATTGAACGATTAGGAGTCCTACGAAAAATTTAAAGAATGCAAAGAGTGAGGCGAATGGCAACGACTTTCATTAGTCCTTATAAAAACTTCGAAGAAACGAATGGTTCACGTTATTGTGAAATTTACCTAGTGTGGTAGGTGAGAAGGTAAGGTAACCATCACAGCAGACCTAACATTGGTCTAATTTCAGTTGTTGTCTTGACTTGTTTTGCATATACCGCAACGAATAATGCCATGCTTAAATTGTTGAAAATTTCTCAACTCGAAGTCGGAGTATTTATTTATACAATTTCTAGATTCGAATTTTTTCACTTGAAGTTCAAAATCAACTTTACTATAAACAAATAAATAAAGGCCGAGGGGTGCAGCAGACATGCTAACCATTACGCCACCGACACAACAGTCAACTCAAGATTTTAAAAAACAATAAAACTTCTTCTACCTTTTACGGCGTCGCTAGTTTCAGAATCCGGAAGGGGTCACAACTTCACACTAGTGATCCGCTTGTGGGGTACAACACGTTTTTAGCAAAACAAGTCTCCCGGTTTTGAGTTATTCCATGTCTGAAGCCAAATGCTGACGACCGTCGGTGCATTTCTCTTTACCTAGAGTCTCTAATTTCAAATAATTTAATAAGGTGGTACAACAACGAAACCTAGACGGCATAATGGAATCATTCTGCAGCAACCAACATTACTCGAACCTCACCACGGATATCCTGGTCTCGTGTATCACTCAGGCCGCACAACCCTTTCAATCTACCAGAAACCAGAAATGGAAAGAACCGTGGTTTGACAGAGATTGTGAAGCAGCAAGAAAAAAATCTTTCGGCTTTTTGAAACTCCTGAGGGTATCAAATTCAAGCTTTTCAAAAAGAATGTACCAAGAGGCGAACAAGGATTTCAAAAGGATTTGTAAGGAAAAACAGAAGTCATACTCGAACTATTTAAGCCAAAAATTATCTGAAGTAAACGACAGCCGTTCGTTCTGGAAAATAGCCCGTTCCCTCAATGGTATCTTTTTTGCTCAAGAAATAAAAATCAGTACGACTGTTTTAGCCGAACATTTCGAAAATTTACTCAGTAAGCCTATAAATTCAAACAATTTGATTCTCTATGACAAACCTTTTATAGAAAACGAAGAACTTGACCGTGCCTTCACTGTACAAGAAGTCTTAAAAGTTATACACCGATGCAATTTGAACAAAGCTCCTGGAGAGGATCGGGTGCCGTATGAGTTTTTCAAATATGCCACCGTGAACTTTATTGAAAAACTAACTGAGGCATACAACTGCATTTTCAATAGAGGAAAAGTTCCAGAAAGTTTTCGACAAAATATTATACTACCACTATTCAAAAAGGGAGATGTTAACGATCCTAACAACTATCGTGGAATATCGTTTATGAATTCGGTAGTGAAAATATTCAATGGTGTCATTCTAGACAGACTTACAAGCTGGTACAACAAAACGAACTACTTAGCGAGTTTCAAGCCGGTTTCAGGAAAGAGTATTCCACAGTTGATAATATTTTTTCATTAACCTGTATTGCCAGGTCCTACCTTGACAAGGGGAAAAAGTTATATGGATTCTTCGTTGATTTCAAAGCAGCTTTCGACTCAATCGATAGGAATGCCCTCTTTTACAAGTTAAGCTGTCTTGGAATGTCAACAAAAATACTAACGGTAATACAAAGCGTTTGCTAAGTCCACTTCTCTTCTCGCTCTTTTTGGATGACCTATCATCGGCTTTGACTGGAGGAATTAGTTTTGCAGGAGTTAACATCAAAGCACTTATGTACGCAGACGATATCGTCATACTAGCGGAGTCACCGCAAACGATGCAAATGATGATCAACAAGTTGCGTGACTATTGTCGCGTGTGAAACCTCACGGTTAACACCAACAAATCCAAAATACTGGTTTTCCGTAATGGAACAGGCAGATACGCAAGAGATGAAAAATGGATCTGGGAAAATGAACCGCTCGAAATAGTTAAGGAATACAAATATCTTGGAGTAGTCATCACACCACAACTTTCTTTCAAAAAACATCTACAAGGTAAACTCATCGACTCGAAAAAGGCTATAAACTGCAACTGGATGGGAGTCCTGGGAAAAATAAACGTTGCCCCAAGCGCTAAGTATAAACTTTTTGAAGCGGTTATGCGAGCAATTATGTGCTTTGCTGGTCAGATTTGGGGTTTTCGACAATATGATGAAGTAGAGAAATTATTAAGGTACTTTCTCAAAAAAATATTCCGATTGCCAGAAAATACACCAACATATATGCTACATCTGGAGACTGGAGTATCACCGCTTTACATTTTCTCACTCAAAATGCATTTTAATTATGTAAGAAAAATACTAGCTCTCTCTAATCATCGACTACCCAACATAATTGCAAGAAACCTGCTGCAGCGAAAGTCCCAATTTTTTGCGGAATGGTCACGGGTAGAACTTCTGTACAACGTCGAATTGATGGAGACAGGGTTGGAGGAATGGAATAAGAACTTTGAGGTGTTGCTGGCAAAGATCGAGGAAACAAGCTTTGAACAATATGCTGAGATGGCTCAACGAAATGAGTCTAGAATGATGTACAAAATTTTGCAGCATAACCTTGGTGCCAATAATTATTTCAATGATCGATACGCGATTCACACAATCACTACCATTTTTAAAACCAGAGGAGAGTTACTTCGTCTAAATTTCCAGCCATATGCCCCAGCGAGAAATACAGAGTGTTCCCTATGCAACCACAGAACCACAGAAAATACATATCACTTCTTAGCTATCTGCCCTGTTTTGAAAGAAATAAGACTTGCCTATTGGGGAAAATCTACCTTAACTTTGAGTGAAGCTGTTGAAGCTCTAAACGGCCAAGAGTGGAATTCGTTATACAATTATGTGAAAGCCGCCTTAAGATATCGCAACCAAATCCTAAATGAAGCATTTTAAAAACAGAAAAAAAAAAGAAAAAAAAACTTGAGATTATTTTAACTGTTAATATTAGTTTATGATAGATATATATTTCTTTTAATTAAATATTTATAAAACAAATTAAATTGTAATATTTTCAAAATAATACTCTCTTTTTCGTCTGGCTGACGGCAAAAGCCAATGCTACATATTGTGAATCTGTAAACATGATTTTGAATTATTTTGTTAAATCACACTTTTACTACTACTACTACTTGGTACAACAGACTGCGGGGATCCGCATATTTAGTAAGAAATGGAAAAAGCTCACCAATTGTTGCCGGTTCCAAACGGCTGAATGAGAAAGCTGTTACTTGTCTTGTAGAGTTTTACTACTTCTTTCTGAAGTCTTAGCCCCCACTTAATAAAAAGATATGCTAAATATTAAGCCGGAAGCCCATACTCAAATGTTCAGGTGACCAAAATCTGTTAGTTGATTCAAACTATGCAGCTGCTTTTTCACTTAAAAAAAAAAACAAAAGTTGAACATTTAACACTTTCTGATGCAGGTGTCAGCACAGAAGCGTAGACGTTGACGAAATATTTTTAAGACGCCACCCGTAGGGTTATAAAACATTAAAGCAATCAGCTTAACATCTAAACATGAGAAAATCGCAAGGAAGTGATTAAATAAAAAAATAGCGCTTTTCATGGCAACGAATTTACTAACGGAAGACTTGCCATTCCTCGGGAAAGGCAATACCCGTGAAAAAACAATTTTTACCCTCGAACCACGAGCTTCTGGGTTGACAGGCAGACATGCTAATTACTACGCCAAGGGTACCAGGAAGTGGTTGCCTTAAAGTAAAAGTTTAAAAATAACGCAGTGCTTTCAGCCACCGTCTGCCTGTTTTAACTATCGCAAGGATCTAGCTACAGTTTATTATAGTATGGAGGTAACAGGTTGACAAGTTTGGGCGGCCTATCAGAAATAAAAATGCACAGGAAGAGAAAATGAAAGGGGCTCTACATATATGTATATTCAAAGAAGTTATAGAAAACGAAGAAGCTAAGCCGGAGACGATTGACGCGTAGGAAGAAAATACTCGGTGCGTAATTGCTGACTTACGGCCCCAAATGCTGCAAAAAGTGGTCGAAGATAGGGCCTCTCAGCTGGAATTTATTCGAGTAAAACGCGGCAGCCGCTTGACCGAAATTAAAAATTATTTTTAAAATACAATGGCAAACCCTTATCATTATAATAAAGCTAAATTTTTGGCCATAACATTAAATTCTATGCGTTTTATTTCATCTTGAAAGCAACACATCTAAAAAACCATTTATTATGTTTTGCTATCTAATAACCATTCAATTCAACTCTGTCATCATGACCTGTTTCCAAAAACCAGTATCTGCAACTTTTGACAACAATTGATGAGTCCTTACCAAGGACTCACGCTACTTTACAAATACAACTCTTCTTTTCGTTGGATCTCACAACAGTGCAAACAAAAATAAAAGTTCGAATAATAATATGGTAACGCAAGACTTCGATCCACATAAGAAGTCAAGTACATGGGAATATTTCTCCAATTACCACATGAAACTATGTCCGTCAAGTTAGCACTACCACTTCAAAATTTTCATAGTTTGTTAATTGGATTAATTGTCGTAAATTTGTCGTAAATTTGTCGTGAAAACAAAAAATTTGTCGCTCTTCGTTTTTTAAAAAAAACCGTGTGTAGTGCTAACTTGACGGTCAAGTTAGCACTACCACCCCTCCAAATCCGTCAAATCGATCTTAAACAAAAAACAAAGTATGCAATTAATTGTCGTAAATTTGTCGTAGATTAGTCGTGAAAACGAAAAAATTTTAGCTCCTCATTTTTAAAAAAAAATAGTGTGTAGTGCTAACTTGACGCGTCAAGTTAGCACTACCACCCCCTAAAATGGTCAAATCAACTCGAAATCAAAAACTGAGTACGCCATTAATTGTCGTAAATTTGTCGTTCACAAGATATCCAAAAAGATATTTTGTCGCGACCCCCCTTTCCAAGTGCCCCCCATATGAATGATTTTCAAGCAACGAAAAACACCAAAGTTCAATATTTCAAAAAATCGTTCAAATCAACTCCAAATCGAAAACTGAGTACGCAGTTAATTGTCGCTTTTTATCCTCTTATTAGATATGTAAACAGATAATTTGTCGCGCCCCCCTTTCGGATAGTATTTTAAAAAGAGTAGTGTGTAGTGCTAACTTGACACAAAGTTAGCACTACCACCCCCCTAAAATGGTCAAATCGACTCGAAATCAAAAACTGAGTACGCCATTAATTGTCGTAAATTTGTCGTTCACAAGATATCCAAAAAGATATTTTGTCGCGACCCCCCTTTCCAAGTGCCCCCCATATGAATGATTTTCAAGCAACGAAAAACACCAAAGTTCAATATTTCAAAAAATCGTTCAAATCAACTCCAAATCGAAAACTGAGTACGCAGTTAATTGTCGCTTTTTATCCTCTTATTAGATATGTAAACAGATAATTTGTCGCGCCCCCCTTTCGGATAGTATTTTAAAAAGAGTAGTGTGTAGTGCTAACTTGACACAAAGTTAGCACTACCACCCCCCTAAAATGGTCAAATCGACTCGAAATCAAAAACTGAGTACGCCATTAATTGTCGTAAATTTGTCGTTCACAAGATATCCAAAAAGATATTTTGTCGCGACCCCCCTTTCCAAGTGCCCCCCATATGAATGATTTTCAAGCAACGAAAAACACCAAAGTTCAATATTTCAAAAAATCGTTCAAATCAACTCCAAATCGAAAACTGAGTACGCAGTCAATTGTCGCTTTTTATCCTCTTATGAGATATGTAAACTTTGTGTCAAGTTAGCACTACACACTACTCTTTTTAAAATACTATCCGAAAGGGGGGCGCGACAAATTATCTGTTTACATATCTAATAAGAGGATAAAAAGCGACAATTAACTGCGTACTCAGTTTTCGATTTGGAGTTGATTTGAACGATTTTTTGAAATATTGAACTTTGGTGTTTTTCGTTGCTTGAAAATCATTCATATGGGGGGCACTTGGAAAGGGGGGTCGCGACAAAATATCTTTTTGGATATCTTGTGAACGACAAATTTACGACAATTAATGGCGTACTCAGTTTTTGATTTCGAGTCGATTTGACCATTTTTGGGGGGTGGTAGTGCTAACTTTGTGTCAAGTTAGCACTACACACTACTCTTTTTAAAATACTATCCGAAAGGGGGGCGCGACAAATTATCTGTTTACATATCTAATAAGAGGATAAAAAGCGACAATTAACTGCGTACTCAGTTTTCGATTTGGAGTTGATTTGAACGATTTTTTGAAATATTGAACTTTGGTGTTTTTCGTTGCTTGAAAATCATTCATATGGGGGGCACTTGGAAAGGGGGGTCGCGACAAAATATCTTTTTGGATATCTTGTGAACGACAAATTTACGACAATTAATGGCGTACTCAGTTTTTGATTTCGAGTCGATTTGACCATTTTTGGGGGGTGGTAGTGCTAACTTTGTGTCAAGTTAGCACTACACACTACTCTTTTTAAAATACTATCCGAAAGGGGGGCGCGACAAATTATCTGTTTACATATCTAATAAGAGGATAAAAAGCGACAATTGACTGCGTACTCAGTTTTCGATTTGGAGTTGATTTGAACGATTTTTTGAAATATTGAACTTTGGTGTTTTTCGTTGCTTGAAAATCATTCATATGGGGGGCACTTGGAAAGGGGGGTCGCGACAAAATATCTTTTTGGATATCTTGTGAACGACAAATTTACGACAATTAATGGCGTACTCAGTTTTTGATTTCGAGTCGATTTGACCATTTTAGGGGGGTGGTAGTGCTAACTTTGTGTCAAGTTAGCACTACACACTACTCTTTTTAAAATACTATCCGAAAGGGGGGCGCGACAAATTATCTGTTTACATATCTAATAAGAGGATAAAAAGCGACAATTAACTGCGTACTCAGTTTTCGATTTGGAGTTGATTTGAACGATTTTTTGAAATATTGAACTTTGGTGTTTTTCGTTGCTTGAAAATCATTCATATGGGGGGCACTTGGAAAGGGGGGTCGCGACAAAATATCTTTTTGGATATCTTGTGAACGACAAATTTACGACAATTAATGGCGTACTCAGTTTTTGATTTCGAGTTGATTTGACCATTTTAGGGGGTGGTAGTGCTAACTTGACTCGTCAAGTTAGCACTACACACTATTTTTTTTAAAAAATGAGGAGCTAAAATTTTTTCGTTTTCACGACTAATCTACGACAAATTTACGACAATTAATTGCATACTTTGTTTTTTGTTTAAGATCGATTTGACGGATTTGGAGGGGTGGTAGTGCTAACTTGACCGTCAAGTTAGCACTACACACGGTTTTTTTTAAAAAACGAAGAGCGACAAATTTTTTGTTTTCACGACAAATTTACGACAAATTTACGACAATTAATCCAATTAACAAACTATGAAAATTTTGAAGTGGTAGTGCTAACTTGACGGACATCATGAAACTACTAAAACCACTAAAATATAATTACCCATGATCGATTTTTTCTCTCATAAAACAACCCAACAAAAACAAAAAAGAAATCTTTTTCGTTCAGGAAATTTCGTTGCCAAAGTATTACTAAAATAAAAAAAAAAATTATTTCAAAGGAAATTAAAATCTGCTGAACTGAATAAGTTTTTTTCATCGATTATTCCTCGAGAAAGACTCTCTTTTTAAAATAAAATCAACGAAAAAAAAAAGAACTAAATGCGATGTAAGGGAAAAATTGAACGCTTTATTCTTTTCGAATTTGTATGATCTCTGATTGTGAACAAAACAAACGAACATCGGAAAAAAAAATTGGAAACACACAAATTCAGAGAAGAAGCTCACAGGAAACGATGACGACGACTACGAGGACGTAGACAACGAAAACAACGAGGATGTGAAGCAAAACAATAGGAAAAAACTTACCCCCGTATCTACAATTTGATTTATCGGCTGGGATGTTACCATTCGGCTCCAGTCTGTCCAGATACTCCTCAGAGTTGTATCCATTGTAGGGAACTTTGCTACCGTGATTGTGTCCATGACCACCCCTGTGATGAAGATGGTGGTGATGATGGTGGTGGTGTGATTCGTCGCCGTCCTCTCTTGAAATTGCTGAAAATAGAAAAGAGGGACGCAAAAAAAAATTTAATAACAATAAATAAATGGAAAATAAAATAAATTAGACAATATTTATGGCGCTCATTGGCTTGTTCGAGGTTGAAGTTTTAGGGGGTTGAAAGTCTCTCCACGTCACAAAAGCACCATCAAAAGTTATTGTTTGTTATGGAAATGAAAATTCTTTTCTTTCGAAGTTCTTTAGAATGAGAAAATAAATTGGTTTAGCACAATTGGATATTAAATTTTAAAAAGGGTTTCATTTTTTTGGGTGCGTATACACCACAGTGACCTACTGAACTGTTCGTGATTTTTGTACTCGTTTTAACGATGCGGACGGAAGTTGTGGAATAGATTTTCCTTTTTTTTTATTAAATATGACCGATGATAGCGACAAGTAAAAAAAATTGAGGCTCATAAATTTGTCTAGCTTTGTGTATAAACGCCTACTGCAGAGCTTAGTGTATCTTTAGAAAACCAAACCGATTTAGGTAGAATATATTTGTATACCGTGGTCGCATTTACTTTCTTTCTTTTGTAATGGGTTTTATGATTTTGTACTTTCTTCTCATAAAAGGAAAATACATTCAAGCAAAAATGTTGGGAGACGATAACAACACCGATTTGTTAAAAAAAGGGGAGACCATAAGTTGAAGTGACAGAAAGTGAAAAAGAAAATTTTATGAGCTTAAAACAGAGAAAAAAATATTTTCATTTTAGCGGAAGATTGATTTACCTCTTTTTGCACTGACTTCGTAAAATGTCTTTTTTTAAGATCAATTCTTCTGTTTGTCTTGTTGTCTTGGTATTTATTAGTCAAATTGAATTATTCACTATTTAAAATGGTCGTCCATTTTCTTCTTCAAATTGTTTGATATTTTCTTCGGGTGGATGAGACAATCATCGTGGAAAGAATAAAAAAATTCAATGTATCGTAAATGAATTCCATTAAAAACAATTTTGTGAAAATGGCAGATGTATGAAAGTAAGCGCTTCACTTTTGAATTAGGAAAATTTAATTTTTTGGAAAACAAAACTACAAACGGTTATGGTAAGAGATGAACTTTGGAAAGTCGACAAAAATAAAAGGCCTGACGATTCATTCAAATTAGGAAGCTGAGACGCTGAGCGTTCGAAGATTTTCAGCTCGTGAACACTGCATATTTGGATGGTGCATACCGTGTGCATTTGTACATTTTTCCAAGAATTACAGGCTAGTTTTCGGAAGTCGTTTTTTTTTTAGAAAGAAGTTGTATATCGTCCCATAATTTGGTGTTGTGATAAATGAATAAACAGATTAATTCATACCTGTTCTTGATTTGTTTCGGGATCAAAAAGTCATCCCTTTAGTAGAGAAAAAAAATTCGATCCTAGAAATAGTGCAGTCATTGAAGCATTATTGCTCCGAATTTTTTTTACTTTCAACCGATTTGCATGAAATTTTGGAATTAGGCTCAGCTTACCCCTAACTTCAAAAGCGAAAATGATTTGAACTCCGCAACCACCCTGGGGTGCACACTATTATGTGTGCTCACTTATTTTAAGTGCAAAAGACTTTTAATAGTGCTCATTTTAAAGCTTATTTCAAGCACTATAAAACCCTTTTGTATTAAAATGCATAGAATGCATCTGCTTGCCGCTAGATCTAGCATTGACCACATCGATTAAATTTCAGACAAAATAAAAAACGTCTTTGATCTTTAATATCTAGCTTAATATTACACTAAGAATACTTTATAAAAAAAACAAATTGTTCATTGTTTTACCTGCTACAATTTTGTTCTTTATAAAATTTTCGATAAAACGTATATTTTTGGAGATATTTGCAAAAAACAGATGAAAAACGTGAAAAAATTGCGAATTTTCAATTGCCAATAACTTGAAAAGAATTGGATTTTTTGAAAA
Source organism: Melanostoma scalare (assembly GCA_949752695.1). Classification (NCBI taxonomy): domain Eukaryota; kingdom Metazoa; phylum Arthropoda; class Insecta; order Diptera; family Syrphidae; genus Melanostoma; species Melanostoma scalare. Next base: position 188,508,089 of record OX456984.1, on the reverse strand, counting down.
ACTTTATATATGATTTTTTGCTTAAAATTAGGCCTTCTATCGATATCCGAGGTTATTTTGAAAAAAAAATTCACAACCGAGAAGAGGTGGCAATCACCCCCAGGGTGGTTGCGGAGTTCAAACCATTTTCACTTCTGAAGTTAAGGGTAAGATGAGCCTAATTCCAAAATATGATGCAAATCGGTTTACAGTAAAAAAAATTCGGAGGTAAGACCGTATTTTTCGCTTCAATGACTGCACTAAAAGTGATTGCCTTTTGAAGTATGACAAGTGGTTGGTATATTGACTCAACCATTTGAACAGGAATACTTCACTTCGATTGAAGATGATCACATCACAACTTATCTAAGATGATAAAGCGGAAAAAACCAGTTGATGTGAAATCGAATTTAATAATAAGCATTCATTTTTGCGAAAAAAAAACCATTACCGAAACAAAGGAAAGTCTTGAAAAATACTATGAGGTCATAGTATAGCACCATTGCTGTGGTCGTATTAGCACAAGCGACGCCGAACGTCCTAGTCGATCAAAAGAAGTCGTCACACCAGAAATCGTCGATAAAATTCATGGATTGATATAAGACGATCGAAGCATGAAAGTTCTTGAGGTCGAAGCCGAGACTGTAGGCATTTCAACAGAGCGCTTACATCACATTTTACACAAATATTTGGATATGAAAAAGCTATCCTCGCGATGGGTACCGTGATTGCTCACACTCGTACATAAGTGCAACCGTTTGGCCACTTCAAAGGAGTGCTTAGTGATGTTCATCCGCAATCCGAAAAATTTTTGCGTTGTTTTGCTACCGTGGACGAAACCTGGATTCATCACAATACACCAGAGACCAAGGAAAAGTCAAAACAGTTGGTTTCTCCGGGTGAACCAATAAAAGTTAAAGTGGATTTGTCGGCTTACAAGGTCAGCTACTTACAGTTTTTTGCGATGCACGAGATGTCATTCATATCGGTTATTTTAAAAAGGGTAAAATGGTTAATGGAGAATATTGTTCAAAGCTTTTAGATAGACTTGATTTCGATTTGAAGCAAAAACAACCGAGTTTGGCGAAGAAAAAAGTGCTGTTTCATCAAGACAATGCACGAGTGCATAAGTGTGTAGTCACAGCATGTTCTCCAGATTGAGATCTCTGCTACAATTTCCTGCTTTTGGATCTGAAGAAATGGCTGGGCGGTAAGATATTAGAGTAAAATGTAGTGGTCATCACTGAAACAAATAACTATTTTGAGGGTCTTGAAAGCTCCTACCCAAACTAAGCAAAAAGGAGATTATGTTGAAAAATAAAATGTGTTTTTAAGAAAAAATATTTTTTTTATTCAAAAAGTCACTATAACTTGTAGAAATGCCCGTACTTTAAAAGATTGTACAAAACTCAAACGTCAACACCAGAGGAACAATCATTCAAAAGTCTGCACAATTACTCGCCTACGCATACGATATTGACGTAATGGGAAGAGGGAAGCGTGATATCAAAGCTGCTTTTGCGAGCATTGAAAAAGAAGCGGAAAAAATGGGTTTGATGGTTAATGAAGGTGAAACAAAGTAATGCTGTCGTCATCGACGAATTGGACAAAATCTCACAATAGACAGACATAACTTCTAGGTAGAACAGGATTTCGTCTATCAGTGCGGAGATCAAACGCAGAATAGCTCTTGCCAACTGTTGCTTCTTTGGGTTAAGAAGGCAATTGAGAAACATCTTAAAACCCTCTCTAGAAAAACCAAGTTAAACCTTATAAAGACCTTGATCATCAAAGTCCTACTTTACGGCGCGGAAGCGTACACCTTATCGAAAACGAATGGGAAACCCATTGGTTGTTGCGAAAGAAAAATACTCCGAATGATCTTTGGTCCCGTATGCGAAGACAATCTGCGAAGAAGATACATCAACGAGCTGTAGAAGAGCAAAGCTAAAGGAGTACGCATCGCGAGACTACAATGGCTAGGACATGTGGAGCTGATGGACATCAACGCACAAGCTCGACGGGTTTTCGAAACCACATTGCGGGGAAATCGCGGAAGGTGAAGACCTCGTCTTAGGTGGCGCAATCAAGTGGACGAAAACCTGCAAAACTAGAAATCGAAAATGTTGTCGAAAGATGTTGGCTTGAGGAGGTGAACCTCCAACTGTACCCACCTAAGTAAGTAAGTAAGTGGTCATATATCTGCAATAACAATTTGCAAAAAAAAAAAAAAACAAATTGTTCTGAATAAGTCTTTTCATTGCCAAATGACAATGCTTGTTGACCACAAATATACTGCCAATTGGTAATTTGACAATCACCAGAAACAGTGTTGCCAATTCGATAATAAAACTTTTAAGAAACACGTTTTATAATAAGTTATGTCTCTTTGTACATTCTTAATGTGGCATCATTTCAATCAGTTCTCTAATATAGAGATACCACTGCCTTTTATCTTCTTTTTCATGTATTTGCCTTAATTGTTAAAAAGAGCTAAGAAACAACGTTTTAGCCAACTTATTAATCAATGAAATCAAGTAAACAGTCACAATTAATAGTTATAACAACTATGGGATTTGTACTACATCACTTTGAGCTTATGCGAATACACACCTCAAAACTTATGACCAAATCATAATTGGCATGAGTGAGCAGCTTTGTCAAATCCGAATGAAATCCTTTATCAGGATTCCGAAAATATCCCGAACGTCCATAATGGACTTGTGCGAACAAAACATTTTCACTATGGCAACATAAACGATTTTGACTGATTTCTTCTTGATTCACTCATGTTTTGAGAATATTCACCGTGCCAACAAAAATCTCTCTCCAAGAACCAAATTATGTTAGTTGTTGTTTTCCAACTAATTTTTTCACATTTGCCAAATCAGTCAAATCACACAAAACTGGAATGGCTGACATCACAATTTGCTAATGCTTCGAAAAGTGAATGAAACTTTACCAAGTAGAGCTAGTTCCATTATGACTAAGATTAGTTCGTGTGTATTTATTCACTCGGTCTGTCAAGCACGATTAAGGGAGCTCATGCTTATAACAGTTGCCGCATTGTAACCAATTTTTTCTACTTCGTTTACTTTGTGTTCAAAATTTTATTTCAAAAAAAGACATGCAAACTAAATTTTGGGAGTTCCTAGAACCTTTTGTTCTTGAAATTCGCAAAATATTACGCCTCAATAAAACAAGAGCCTCATGTGACATTAGATCGCATTGCGAAGCATTGGTTAGGGCTTTTATGAAAATAAATTTTGAACTAAAAAAAAAATAAGCGGTGATAAGGAAAATTACTACTAAACCACTTTATGACATTGTTTTATTACCTGCCACATTTTTTGTAAGCCTACTTCGTATTTGGGCACTTTGCTTCATTTCTTGGGTTGTGCGTTTTCATCCCTGGTCGCTGCTTAAGAAAAGAGAAACCATCTTTAATGTAAAACGTTGAGCGAAATTCAGTGGATCAAAAAATATTAATCCACCATCATTAAGAGATTACTTAACAAGTGTTTAACTCAAGACTTTCAGTATAGGTTTGGGACTGCAACAGTTCATGTTCCAGGAACAAAAAGATAAACACTCTCATTAATGAAAGCAATTAATTACTTTCATAAATTTTAAACCATCTTTTCAAACTTCCAACGAACACAACTCTTTCCGTATACGTAGACAACAATCTAAAAACATTCCCAAGCTCAGCGATGCTTTTCAAAATTGATTACTTAACCCCACTCCAGCCACTCACTTGATTTTTCATTTGCTTAAGTTGTGCTTATTCTTTCGTAAGTTATTACAAATTTTTATTAATTTTTAATTTTTTTTTATTTTCAACATCACTTTCTGAGCATAATCCTGAGCGAGATGAATTACCATTTTGAGCATAAACTCAATTCCAATTTATACTCTGTTTTGAGAGATGAAATTATTTATTAATTCGTACGCTAATTTGCACAACAGGTCTAATTAGTAATCTGACCCAGCTAAGCAACCAACCATGAAGTCGTATCTAATTGAATTCATGCGGTTCGAGAGTGCGCAAATCATGGCATGAAGTCGAAGGAATTTCACTATCCCGCCCGCAGCATGGTCTTCGATATTCCAATTTCAGCTATTTAGGGCATGTTGGGCTAGTCCCACTGCTTCCGATGCTAAACTGGTTTATTTTACTTCGTCGACGATAATGACAAAACTGTGAACCATCATACTAACACAATGTGGTAGATTTTCGTGGATGTCATGATGTCATCATGGAAGGTGTATAAAGGCTTAAACAAAAATGAATTTAAATTATTTACCCATGGAGCTTCTGTGTTGGCTACATTTTTAAATTAAATTTGCACAAAGCAAACAGTAGTAAGCCCTAAGTCGTTCCTCTCCAGGTGGCTTAACTGCTTTCACACTGCGGATTTGAAACTGTCAAAAGGGGGCTATCTCTTTTATTTTTTTGTCAACGTCACTCATTATGTCATTTGCACATTTGGTTTTTCTCTTCTCTGTTTATTTTCTTCCCAAAAGTGTTTGTACAAAGGATTAGACCTTGGCAAGCGATGATGATGCCAGGTTCTATAGACATCTGTGTATGGGTGCGCTGTTAGATATGCCCATGCACACGTACATGTACATACCCACCACAGCCAACGAGTCTGCAATATTTAAGTTTAAAAATTCGTTGAGTCACAGTCGATGTACCAGTCTCCATGAGAAGGACGATGAAAAAAAAATTATAAAAAAAAAATATCCTGGCTGGTGTAGGCCTGAAGTTGGGTGGGTTAAGCAAACATAGATTGTCTGAAAGAAGGATGCCGACGTTGATAAAAAAAGAAAGGTAAAAAAGAAGCAGCAACATAGAATAGGAGTTCAGGTTTACTGAGTGTCCCCGTTCATGTGTGAATTTCAGGGCTGCAGAGGAAAGAGATATTTGCACCTTTTCTTCTTTTTTTTTGTCTATCGTCGTTGTGCTACTGAAAGATGTGACATCGATTTAAATTTATAATTAAAATGCGCCACACAACAAAGTCTGCCGTCATGATAAAGTTAAAACGAAGAGAACTCCTTCAACGTGGCAAAAAATCAGAAAAAATATTCTGTTGTGCATTTTGCATACCAGAAGGTGGCATTTTAAAATGCAATTTGTGCAAAATTATTTCTTTAAAGGAATTTTTTCATAAAGCCAGCTTTTCTGGATTTTTTCTTTGAACATCCGTTTTTTGTTTGAGTTCAGGAGAATCGAGAAAAATGTTTGTTGATTTTCTTTCTTTAAATTTCTTAATTAATATTAACAAAGAAACAGACCATGACAAGACAAGAGATTAATTTCGAAAAAATTAAATTAGATGGAAAATAGCTAAATTCGCTTAGTGAGCTCTGGTTCATTCATTTGCTGAATGAATGGTGACAAAAAAAACTTTCAGAGAGATAATATTACTTTTTTTTAAGATTCAACAACTTTAACAATGGTTAATTATGAGGACTGCACGGAATAGCTTATTTTTTACTTATTTTTAGGATCTCCCTTACATAACAAGTGCTTAGATTACTTGGATAACCCAAAAAAACCTAAGATGAATTCTAATTGTTTAAGAGTTGGTGTTCTCGATCAGTTGTGACAATAAAAAAATACAAATGTCAAAATGGGTTTGTTTAAAATATTAAGGGATCATCTCAGAGTGAAAATTATTATCGGATAGTAGGTATACACGGTTACAAACATGCTGTAAAATTTTTAAATCAAAATTCGAATTATTTTCGTCGTTACAGCATTTCTTAGAGAAAAGTAACGGAGCATCACATCTGCCGCGTCCGTCCGGTCGTTATTCCTATTATTATTATTCTTAAATTCGTTGAAGGTATAGAACTGGTTCGTTGGAAAGCCAAGGATTTCAGTTTATTTTCGGCATTCACTATGGACGGACCTCAAAGTTTAAGCGCGTTTTTCCCGGAATGATGTTTTTCAAAACTGTGTCCGCTGCCGAGGGAAAAGTTTTCAAGCTATCGATTTCAAAGTTTTATAGAACATTCTTTTTGTCATTCTCTATCGTCCTATGAAAGCTTTTTTTAAAAAAAAAAAAAAACTTCCTCGAAAACTCGAAAAACTGTCAAAAAAAGGGCAAGTTCACTTTTTGTTCAAATCGCCGCCATTTGTAAAAAAAAAAAAACCACCATAGAACGATAGCGGCTTTTCTACAGATTAGTAATATTTTGAAGTTTTTGTTTCAGATCAAAATTGAGCCCGGAAAAGTGGACACAACAATATTTTTGATAATTAATAACAATAATAAAAAACTAAAAAATCACCGCAACAAAAATCATTTTGTATATCCTTTAGTCATTGTTGCTTTAATTTATTAAAAATAACCCAGACCGATTAAAAAGAAAAAAAGAAATGGTGAAAATCAGTGATTTCTTTGACTCTGTTTACATGCTTGGGTTGAATTACATGAGACTTGTAATCTGTATACGGGTTGGAAAAAATATTCAATGATTGGCTTCATTACATTTGTTCGAAAATATACGCTTTGTTTATTCCATGGTAAAATGGGTATTTTGTCCAAAGAGACAAACAAAGCGACAACCACAAAAAAGGACATCCAATGGATTACTTTCCAATCAGTGTTCAATGCGGTAAGGACGCAACACATTGACCTAATTAAGCAGAAATAGCACCTATTTTGGTCCAATGTTAAATGCATTTACAACGAAACATATCCGACCTTCTAGGTCACTTGAAATTAACTTTGATGTATTTTGCGGGAGGGTAATAAAACGTCGGAATATGATAACAACAGGATGCGGACCACGTCCTGCCAAGGATGATATAAACCCCACATTTCGCGTATGGAAATAACTGTGATCCTTCAGGTGACAGTTTTTTTATTAGTGCACCGAAAACCAAAGTATGAAATACTAATGCGGCCGCTTGTTTCCGCGTCTGCAAATTTTTGGAATGAGTATGGGCAATGGGCATGCATCATGCACCTATGCACTTTGTCTCGTCGTTACCGGGATCAGAAAAAAAGGTTGTTGAGCCCCAATTCGCAGATTATTATCATTTTACGCCATCGTTAAAATTGCTTTCTAACACGAATTAATTATTTGGTGATGTTTCGAAATTTATTTTACCTTTTGTTGACTTTTTCCGATTTCGGTTCTGATAGCATTTGTTACTATAAAATAAAAACGTTAGTTGTAGGAAAAATGCTTAGAAGCTGACAAGTTACAACAACGCGCTCTGGTCAAGCAGATATTAAAATATTCAATACGTCATCAATTTTGCTACAATATATCATTGATGTGGATTTTCTACTTTAAATCAAAAAACCAAGAAAATTCTATTAGTGGATGGATAAATTTATGCATTGATCGAAGGAATAGCCGAAATTTTGATTTTTGAAAAGTGTCAGAATTTGTTCGTTATACTGATTAGCAAAAAAAAAACCATTCCTCCTTGGGGCTTTATTTCGCTCTATAAGTAACGAAAAAGCTTTTGATCTGCGATGAAATCGACATACGCTAACAGTTTTAAAATATTCGATAAGATATAACATCGTACAGTGCTAAATCTAAAAGTAAATGAGTCTTTAAAATCAACTATCCTCATGGTCAATTAGATAAATTACCGATTAAATCCGAAAAAAAAAATTTCCATAATTTTTTAAGTGAAATTTCTAATGGATTCAAAAATTCAAGGCCTTCTCAATTCTTGGTAATTCTATTTCATTGTAATGTTGATTAGCCAAGTACGTGGGTGCGATAATAGAAACGCAGAATAAGTATTTATTTGGACAAGAAAATTTATATTTAATTGTGCGAAAAGGTTTGATTTTGTGTTTTTCTTCTTTTTCAATAAGATACAGAAACTTTATTTTTTATTTTTTTTCCTAACGGTGAAATAATAAATGGTGAAAACACACTTACGGATTATGCTTTTGATGCAGACACAAATTAGTTTAAGTTGTTTTTCATTTTCAAATAAATCATTCAAAGGAATGCTTGAACTCACGGATATCGAAATTCGAACTTAAGAATGTGTTCAAATTTCTAACTCAGCTTATTAATTTTAAGCGTGAGAATCGAAATATTGGAAACTTTATGGGATAGTTTTCGATGTTATGTTTATTTTAATTAAGTAATAATGTTTTTTGGTTTTCACAATGACATTTATTAAATCCTTAACAAACAAGTTCAAATAATTTGCTCGTTTTTTTTTTCCACAACTTCAAGCCTTCAACGTGCCAATTTTTAATAGAGCAATCGATTTTCAAAAGCTGGAGTGGGATCCGTCTATAATGAACACAAATTTTCAGAGCACGATTGGATTGAATGCTTGGTGGTTGCGATATTCGTTCAAAGTTTTGAAAAAAAAATTTTTGCGAATTGGGTTTCTATGTTTTCATCCTAAAGTACAGACCTGCAACGTATATGATAACACTTATCTTCTAGAAAACGACTAAAATGATTCCGATTTAACTTTAAGTAAGTAAGAAAGTACCGTTCTTAGACTTTAAGAGTGGTACTTTCTACTGTACTGTTTTATTCAAAACTGACTTTCTCATCAATAGCTTTTGCTAATTTTGGTAAAATTTTACTTTTGTGTAGTTCTAGGTTGTTTAAAAAAGATTCCGAAACAACATTCGAAAATTTTAATTTTTCGTTAGTTTAAAAAAAAAATCAAATTTTAACAACAGTGTCCAGGGTTTTGTTTTTTTTAATTTTTTACCAAAACATATTTTAGCAAGGTCTATAGACTTGCACACTTGGTTTTCTAAAAAGATTCGTTTGAAAAAAAGTGAAAAATTAACAATCAATATTGAATGGTCAACAATTTTCATAAAACTTTCAGCGCATTACATATGTGTAAGCCATTGCAAAAGAATACCGTTTAGTGATCTAATTAATATAATAATTAAATAATAAATAATTTCTCTTTTTATATATTTTATGTGATTCTATCAAGTTTTCATAACTAATGCGCAGTTGGAAGCCCCGTTCACAAAATATATTATGAAGAGTGAATACTAAAACATTGTTACAGAAACTTAAAAATTAAAAAAAAAAGATTGTGTATTTAGAAAAACAAAAATTTTGTGTATTCAGCCTTTAGATTTTAAAATTGTGCTCAGCACACAATCGCAAGTTCGTGTGAGCCAGTCGTACCCACTTTTTTGACAACACTTTCAGCAATCTGTTAAGTCTCCAAAAGTTCAACCCATTAAAAACTCTTAAAAATGTGTATTCTGAGTCGAATATCTTTTCGGTACTTTACAAACAGCTATCGGAATAGGGCACTACCGTGTTATACCACTTATAGAACTAAATATTTAAATTATTTGATGTCATACAGCCATTTTGATTCAAGATTTGAGTTCAACGCATGAAAAACTATCAGAAAAGCAAATGATTTTTTTGTTACCACTTTTCCCTAATTTTGAGAACGACTGCGCACTGCAGTCGCTTATGTTTCCGAGGACTGTGAGGTGCACGATACGTAGTGTCTCATCTCATCAGCCCTGAACTATTCAGAACGATTATAAGTAACATTTTTTTTGTTTTATAATTAACGCGCACATCAAGGGGTTATGACTAACCTTATAATGTTATAAAAACACAGTGCGAGTATTTAGGAAAATAGCAGAGGATTTGAAAGGAGACACCGATGCACGTTGTTTTTGAACTTTTGTGAATCGTAATGCAGGGGAAATACAGAGCCAGGTAAAGCATTCCACATTCGGGTGGTGCGACTGAAATACGAATCTCTATACTTGACTGTACGCCCGAAATTGGGCTCAAGATAAAACTGATGAGCATTCCAAGCGAAGCGGATTTTGCGGCTAAATTGTTTCAGGGGAGGAATGCAACTGGCTATTTCACTAGAGCACTGTTTGTAAAAAAAGCGATAAAAGAGAGAGAGAGAGACAGATGACTTTTCGACGATGTTCAAGAGATTCAATCGATTCTACGATTGAACTATCACCTATCAATTTTAACGCTCTTTTTTGTACCCTATCAAGAAGGTGCAAAGATGTTTTAGAGGCACCTGGCCAGATAGGGGAGTTATACTTCAGTTTTGGGCGGATGAAGGCCTTATAAATTGTAGCCAGATCAGAAGGGGTGAAGAACTTCCTGCATCGTCTCATGATTAGCCAAAACAAATAACTGATGACTCACTATCCACAACATCTTGGGTCGCCATGCTCAAATGGGTTCGGTTTACCAGGTGTTTACACAACATGACATGACATGGTTACTTAGCTGTATTGATGATGATACATTGGTGCCTTTGTGGTGAGCTTTGAGCTACGTTACAATCAATGGCTGGATGGGAGAAGTATTTGAGTTTACAGCGACAACCAAGCTGTTCTGAAGGCTCTACTAAACCCTGTAACTACTTCGAAAGTGATCCGAAACGCAAGAGCTCTCTAAATGCGGTCGGAAGACTTAATTCTTTGAGTGTCTTTTGGGTTCCAGGCCATCACGGCATAGCTGGAAACGAGATCGCCAACGAACTTGAAAGGATCTCAGACAGCGATCTCTGAAAATGAACAAGAAATTAGTCTGCCAGGGTTCTCAGTGCGGGCTTCTTTAATCATCGATTTTATCGTTTAAAAGCGCAAATTTAGAAGGCATGCCTCCAATGGATGAAGACAGACTAAACGTATGCTCCCAACGTTTTGAGACCAAAGATTGTTGCTATCCTGAGCAAAAAAGATTGTTGGCGTTGCCGCGGGGCACTTCCTTTTTGCCAAACACCTAAACTTGTTAGACTAAAGTGATACCACACTCTGTGAATCCCGTGGAGAAGATAATGACACCACGGAGCACTTCCTCTGTGAATGTCCTGGATTTTTTCGTATCAGGTTACAGATACTCGGTGCAAACATGGTTAGAGCTGGTAACTTAGGCTCTTTATCATGGTAGTGTCTTTTGGATTTTGTCCTAACATCTCTACGGCTATATAAAAAAAAGTTATTATCTGGTAATACAATGAACCGGTATTTAGGACTAAGTGCTCCAGTGAGTATTTTAAAAATATCCGACAGAAAATGATGCAGATGCAGCAAAGGGTCATATCATAGCTATCATTAGACGGCCTCTTTCAATGTCGGCTCATCGGCGGTTGCAGACTTCACACAGAGAAGTTTTAAATTATCAGCCTAAAACTTAAGGCAGTTCATTACAAGTATTATTGAACTGCTGTCTATGCATGTAGAACAAGCACAATAAATGTTTTCGAACTAAGTTTCACCAAAAGACATTAGGAACTCATTCCGCAAACAAAAACATTTAAAAGGTTTTGAAACAACTTTCAAAGAAAATCATGTCAATTAGTCAACACTGCCATGCGTTTGACACCAACAGCCCAGTTTTGAAATACCATTAAAATAAGTTAATTTAACAAGACTATAAGTTTCTTTTGACTTATAACAATTGAATTGGAGTCTTGTTGGCTGAACTTCTTTAACTTATTATTGAAATACCAGATAGCTCGAAAATTTCACTTTCATACAAACAAAATAAAAAATATCGTCCAAAAGTCAATGGGAAAAGTGATTATCTACCATCTCTACACATTTTCCTGATATCTGCCAGTGGCAGACTTTCAAATGAAAAACCCAAATCGATGTCAGAAGAATTACTAAAATTGATGCTAGGTATAAATCAACGTAAACACAACAGTTTTTCAAATTTCTCTTTCAACTTTTGCCTTTGCTTTTTATCAAATTCCATGAAATGGAGATAAAGCTCCCAAAAACACATTACGTATCGTAACATCGTTATAAAAGTTGACTCCTATGCTGGTACCTGTTATCTCTATATATGTGTCTATATGCAATGAACTTTCTATACCAAACATTTTTGCCCCATACTCCCTAATTTAATTTCCGTAATATCCTTCGGTTATTGAAATTCAAATTTGATTACATCGTAAGCACACAGTGTGCAAAATCTACTACCAGACACTGAGACAGAGATAAAGGTTATGTAACCATCACAGCCACTCTTTGGTGTATGAAAAGCTTTTCAAAAATTGTTCACTTTTCATATAGAAAACTCACAGCGGAAACGCCTCTAATCAGATGAATTTTAAAATTGAGCAGGGTTACTGAATACACACATCCACTTCCAATTCCACACCCACGCCCGCCCACACCGGAGGGCGATTTGAAAAATCAACTTCGATATAAGTAAGTAAGAGCGAGATCCCAATGAATATCCTATAAATCACCTGAATTGGGTAGAGTGAAAAACCTCATTTTTGTATATAGCCGAAGGGAACACATATTATTATAAATTCCCTGCAAAGTGACTTTCAATTTCGCTTTTCTCAAGAGTCCTTGAAATCGAAGTAAACTTTCACAAAACTCACACAACCCAGTCGTTTTGATTTGTAATTTCGTCTTCATAGTCGTCAACTAAGGTTTCAAATTGACTTTCCATCGTTAACCCTTACAAACGACCTATGGATGAACTTCAACCAAACGAATATTTATCCAAAGGTAGGAGAGTTGCGAGTGGGTGAAGTTAAAAGCTTTTTACGTTTCGTTTACCCAAATACACAATCGTTGAGACAATACGCCAGGATGCACACATAGCCATTAAAGCATTGTTAGGAAATGGAAAATCCCTTGAAGCGAACAACCGTAATGACATCAGGACTCAGCATCATGAACCGCACGAAAGGGAAATATCATTGCGACATGTACTGCGCTCTGTTTTATTTTATTTTTTCAAATGCATAAGATTACATGGGTTTTGGATTGATGAAAATAAAAAAAAAAAATTACAAAAAATACCAACAAGGGAAGGAAAATGGATTACGGATTTCGACAAATGCCTCTGGGGGAAGTTGATATGCAAATGTTTGTTTGGGAGCTGTCCATGCTCTGCAAACGACGACACACATAGTCGTTAAGGATGGCGTTGAATTAAATAAACACTTATATCCAAATTGCAATTAAATTTAATCAAGCGTTTTGTAGTACTCTATAAGTGTGTGTCTAAGATGCAATGATATTTATGGAAGGGATTAAGGGGGTGGCATTAAATTGTAGTAAATAACCCAATCAGAGGGAGATTTTTGAATTATGAACCGGAATGTCGTGGGCATAATAAATAAATGTCTATGACAGCAACGTTTAAAAAGGTGCGTAAGTTAGTTATTGCTCGAGGGTTTCAAGGGTTATTTTTCATCTCAGCACCGATGTTTCATCTGGGGATGGGTTGTTTACATAGTTTTGAAAGAAAATAGAAATAACCTCTCGTTAAACTAAGCGTTGCAGAGATGATAGGCGTATCCCACAACCGGATCATTGGTGTGATGTGAAGTAGTTTAGCGGGAGAGATGTGATCCCTTCAAGATCACGATGCTCGTAACCCTGGAAAAGTAGGAAGAAAAAGATTGTAGATATGATAAACAGGAAAAAAAAAAAAGCAAACTAGGGAAATTTAAAGTAAGTGAGGATAAAAGAGCCGCTTAATGTCACATGTTCGTTTTCATTCCCCAAACGTTCTTAGAGGTCTATTGAGGTTAGAAACGTTTCACAAAACCTGACGAAATATGCAATGCTCTACCAAAGTTAGCAAAGAGTCTTAAGGATTTTTTAACTCTTCGTTGTGTGGATTTCAGAAAAGCGCGAAAAAGGTTAAAGAGCTCCGTGAAGCAACACAAGCTGACGTTTTACACAGCATTGCAAAGATTCGCAGAGGTTCGCAAAATTCAGCAAAGTTCCTCAAGACTTCGGATCATTCCGCAAAGTGCAACAAAGCTACAAAAAGTTCCGCAAAATGCCAGAAAGTTTAAAAGCAACCAAAAAATTTCGCAGCAGGTCGCAAAGCACCACAGAGAAGTTAATTAGTACCACAAATTGTCCCAGACTTCGCAAAGCAGAATAGCAAAGATAAGAAAAGTGTCGGAAGGTGCTTCAAAAGTACGCAAAGTCTGCAAAAACTCCTAAACCGTCGCGAAATTGCCGCAAAAAGACATAACGCTTTTTAAATTTGAAAAGTGACACCAAGTACCATAATGTACTGCAAGGTTCATTAAATTGTCGCAAAATTTCCTAGAACTATGCATATTGAAGCGAAATTCTACTGGGAAGAGCAAAGTTTTGAAAAAGGGCGTAGGCAAAAAAGTTCCGCAAAGTGCTGCCAGGCTTTTCAAATTGCCACAAATTTTTGGGTAATGGCGAACAAGTAGTTATATCTAAGGCGGAATGCGATTTCCTTCTCTAGCTATCAAGACGTATAGCAAATCCTTCATTGGAACAGATGCGGTGTAAGGGAGGTACGTTGCTTAGAAAAAAAACACTCAACCCACTCAGAATCAGACAAGGTCGATAAAAACCGTTCCAGTTGAAGTATTGATTCATTAACATCTGTTAATCATTAAAAATCGAGAGTCCCTCTTACTTTAGAATCATGCGTTTATCTTTTAGTACAAAGAAATAACTATAACTTTGCCCTCATCGCAATCCAACTAACGAAGTAACAATTGTAGCGCTTGTCAACTTATTTAAAAAAAAATACTCTCCAATTAATGATAAAGATGAGCCCATAAGCAAGTTTAAAAACTTTCAACAACCTACAATCTAATGCCATTCAAAAATACTTCATTTATGCTTCGTAATTCAATGTTGTGCTCTTTGACAAAACTTTCACAGACTTACTTTAAAGAACCACTTAAAATGTCCTTTGCTGTTCATCCCCATTATTCCCCATCACCGAAATTCCAATTTGTCTCATTTCACACAATTACCTTTTAACGAACAATGAAAACTTTTTCTACTTCCTCTCGACTCACAATAGACAGAGAAGACATAGACATTTACAACTTCAAAATTCCATAAAAAACATTTTTTAATTAAACACTTACACAGGGAGGGTGTAGCAGTTTCTATCCTATCGTAAGGAATGGCTAATCAGGGTGGTTTTTCTAATTAACGTACAGAATTTACTCGATTTATGTATAAACCACATTGGAGTAATTAGATATTAGCTGTCAACTTAAAGAGCACGATGGTGTCTTGCATGAATCGTATAATCTTGTATCACTTAAGTATCACGTCGTTTACACTTACTTATTCAGGCATTGAAATAGACTGTTTGACTGACGAATAACTGCGTTTAATTTAATTCATCACATCCTCAGCCTTGGGGTACTTCGTGCACTTATCGTTGCTTGTGACGTCGCGTCGTCGTTGTGTCGCTCTTGGCCTCCTCTGTCTGCGTTAAATGGAATAATTTCAATTTCAATTAAAACATGTCGAAGTGTCAAAGTTCAGTCGGCATTCGTAGCACCAGAAACGACACGAAGTCTATAGCTGTAAGGAGTAAGGACAGTTGTTCATTTCCTGTTTTATTGAAAGGTGGCTACCACTGTGTGTGTGTTTCTTTGCTTTACCTTTTTTGCACTTTTCCACTAGTCTCTAGTGGATTATCATTATAAATTTAAGGATGCTGCTTCGTTGAATCATTTTGCTCATGAACACAACACAACGTTACAGTTTCAACAAACCGTTTTTTGAGTTAAGGGAAATTCTTTTGAAATCCAAATAATTGACCTTAAGAACATCAACAGAAAGAAAAGTTATATTCATTTGATCGGACGTGCAAAAAAAAGCGGCAAGGATATCCTATCCATTCCACAACCACTTATCGTGTCCCGCTTGCAGTGTTCTATCATCCTTTGAGCAAAGGCACCTTTTTTGCTATATACACCTTGTTCTGTGTCCTGTGCGAATGTTGCTGTGATTGGAATGCAGATTTCATGACAAATCGGGGAGTAACATCCTGTGATGCCCTCAGGCATTGTTTCAACTTCAATTCAAGGCAGTGACAGCACTCAAATGATGAAGACGAGAATACGAGTGTACTTTAGTAGAGTTCCAAGCACAGCTGAATTAACGGTGGCGCACACTGAAATATTGTATTTTGTATATCCTTCAGTTAAGTGAAATACGAGAAAGAAAGGCAAAACGATTGGACGTTTCATTTTTCCATCTCTAACATTTCAGTTCAAACAATGAGAAGGTATATAAATAAAAGCTGCAGCAAAGAATGTTCGATTCGAGGTGTTGGTTGGATGCAAATTTAAATTGATACAAGTGCTATGGTGAAGTTATCCTCTGTCCTCTCAATTAGAGAGAAAAGGGTTTGTTTTTAATATTTGAAATGTCTACCAAGATGGTACAATTCTTGACATCGAGTGCCATCAGATTTGTTCACAAATGAAGCGACTTACGGAGGCGAATGTTATAGAATGAGCCAGATGCATAAGGAGTTTTTGTAAATTAAACCACTCTGTCGTGCTTCTTAATTCCGTTTTGCTATGAAAAGCTCTCAAGATACTTTTTTTCTCTCTATCTCTCTTCAGTTTGACAGCTTTTTTTAAACTCATACCGTTTGAGTTATTTCAAAACCACCGGCACTTTGCAACGTTGGATTCGTTGGACGCGGTCGACGTTGAGTTGACTGATTTTGATCGTTAACTTCAGATTCTTGAACGGAGTTTTTACCATATTTATCGATTTTCGACAAATCTGACACGGCAACATCACACAAGAAATATGTAGCCTCAATTTTTTGCACTACACTTGTTATCGCCTGGTCTACTACGGCGATAATAACGAAGGAAAATTTGAATTAACGCTCTTAAAAGTGTCATCGACGCTGATTTTAGGTAGAAGATCTTTTAATTTTTAGATGTTTCTCGTTCGTGTACTTTACCATGATAAAATTTTTGAGTTAATTGAATAAACGGACAATGACAGTTCGACGATTAGTGAAAGGGTGAGTTCACAAATTAAATTCAAATATTGTCAAGTCCCTTTTGGAAAACCTTTTACTTCTGATTAGAGAAACCGAGCCTGTGTCGAAGTCAACTGCATCTAAAGAGTGTTTTCAACATCAATATAAATATATTAGCAAATAATTCCCTGACAATTTAAAAAAAAAAAAAAAGATAAGTAATTTTTTTTAGATTTATACTAGCAAACCCGGCGAACTCCTTTTCGCCACCAGATGGCTTCTCACGGTAACTATAAACCTCACGGAGCCCGAGACCTTTCCAACGAATGCAAAACCGTGGAAATCGGTTCATGCGTTCTGGAGTTATAGCGTCAGGAAGGAAAACCCGACTTATTTTTATATTATAGATAAAATAAATTAACGTGTACAGCAAGGGGTTCTGAATACCCCTATATAAGTTTATAAAACACAGTGTGAGCATTTATTAAAATAGGAGAGGAATTTGTAGGAGACACTGATGCAGTTACTTTCGAAAAATTGTGAATCGTAATGCAGGGGAAAGCATTCCACAAACGGATTGTGCGACTGAAAAATGCATCTCTATACTTGACTGTATCGCCGAAGTTGGCCTCAAGGAAAAACTGATGGGTATTCCTAGTGAGACGGGTGTTGCAGCTAAACTTTAATGCAACTTGGCTATTTCACTAGAGCACTGTTTGTAGTCAAAGCGAGAAAAAATAGAGACAATTAACTTTTCGACCATGTTCAAGAGAATCGATCGGTTTTACAACTGAACTGCCACCATTCAGCTGTAACGCTCTATTTCGTACCCTATGGAGTAGGCTTAAGGATGTTTGTGAAGCACCTGATCAAATAAAGGAGTTATGCTCCAGTTTTGTGTGGATGTAGGATTTATAATTTGTAGCCAAATCAGAAAGGGTGAACAATTTTCAGCGTCGTCTTAAAAAACCTAACCATCTTGCAGCATTTTCGATGACTTCAAATTTGTGGTCATTCCAACGAAAATCATCGTTTGCACACATACCAAGTACTGACAGCCATTCGGTTTCTTGGATACAGGTTATATATGCCATTTATCAATAATAGCAATGGGGGATGTTTAGATTTAATGACAAAAGAAAGCTTTGGGTCTTCGAAGCATTGAATTCTACTTGGTTTTTATTGCCCCATGTAAAAATGGTATGAATTCAATGAGCTTATCACAAGCAACCGTTCCAGTTCCACATCCTAAGAGCAAGGACGTGAATTTGGAAAGGAATAAGTAAAGCTGAGGGTTGAGTCAACAGCAAAACAATTTAGAGGAGTAGAAGTTTCAGGAAAGGGATCATTAAAGAAGATAAAAAAGAGGATTAGAGACAATATGGAACCCTGAGGCATAACAGCATTTATAAAATGGGTATCAATGTAACTTGTATTGAATGGTCAAAATGAAGTTTCTAGTGCAAAGAAGAAGATACTCATCAATATAAAGAACACGCATTTTCAACGATAAGAGAACCTGATGCCTGATGAAGATAGCCTGATATTAGAGAACTTTCAACGTTAAAAACTGGTCTAAATATGGCCTCTTGCCTCTGGTAAACAATTTATCGTTGGTTTTCCTCCCTCATCCCTCCTGTACGAAGAAACGATTTTTACTCAGTAGGTACAAAAAGATACCTCTGATTAATCAATTGAAGAAACTCGAATGTCCTGCGAATTCAGATCAACTGGGAGATGATTCACGCCTGCTTTAAGAATAAGAATTATAGAAAATCTTCATTTTTTAGAGGTCTCGTTTTTTGTGTAGTCCAAGGTCTTAATAGCTTACTTACTTCTTTTAAAATACTTTGGTAGATCGATTCCTTTGTCAGCTTTAAAAGGAGGTGGTGCATATGTGGGCCCAGGGCGTACACCTACGAGACTAGCACCAAATGAAAACTTACGTTCAGCCCAATCTATCTGCCAAATATTTTTGAATTTGGCCTTGATGATTTTGAGATAATTGGACTTGAGATTGAGCGCCGGAAATGGGAAAAAGCTGACATTTTTGCAAGTAATTACGTATAAGGATTTAGGTATCATATGAAACATCATAAAAATATCTTTCATGTCATGTAAAAAACATTTTTCAAGATGCCTTATATTTCGAAAAGAGAAACCCAAAACTTGATTGAAAAGAAACATTTTCTTTGACGTTTGCCAGCCAATATCTCGAAAAAATCAATGCAATGCAATCATTTGACTGCTTTGGAGTCTTTTGACTGCTTGAAGTCTCTTTTACTGCTTGGAGTCTTTTAACTTCTTGAAGTCTTTCGATTGCTTTAATTCTTTTTCATTGCAACAACAACAGCTATTGGTACCTGAGACACGAACCAATCCAAAATCGGGATAGGAAGAAATTAGAACAATGGAGTCTTATGAATTTCGGTTTTTGAGTAAAGAGATCAAGACTGCGCCGATTAATGCCACTCCAAACGGAATATAATGGTATTCCTGGCCTCCAAGGCATTGTAACAATCTTTTAGAAACGCACAAATGAAACCATGATAATTATGTACCTCTAAGGAAGATAACGTCGCCATTACATTTTAATTTTTTGTAGTTCGCGCATGACTACATCGAGACCAAATTTGTTGACAAATATACAAGACTAACATACGCAATGCGCAATTTTGTTTAGTTATACCCCGCTTTAAAACTGACCTTTTCTCGCAATTAACTAAGGCACAAAAAGATCACAAAAAAGCACAAAACACCGTTGACAAAACTTTGTATTTGACGAAAAATCGTGTGAACACCATACGGAATTTCATCAAAATTGTGACACGATACACATTTTTTTGTAAGTAAAAACTCAGTTGGCTTAAATAAAACATGATATGAACGCCATTATTTCATGCTCCCATTGTATCCTAACCATTTCATTATTATGCGTGTCTCCCTTTAAGGGAAAGAGTAAAATCGCAGGGCATAATTAAGGCCATGAATACAATTTCCATTCATTATGCACGGTTGACATAATGAAGTGTTATACTGATTACAAAACGTATAATGAGTAGAACACACCTTCATTTTAAAGATTTAAAATGTTTACAAACAAACTTCCGTTTAAAATTTGAATGAACATTCGCAGCCGACACCACACACCGACACCGATCCGATGTGGAACACCATCATCCTTGTCATCTTCCTTTAGCTGTATCAACAATTCAGCTCAACATAAGAATTTTATAGAAAACCCAATGCCCTATTTCACAACGAATGAAAAGCCCGCCGGAAGCCAATTACATATTTATATTTATTTTATGAACCCTTAGTTCTCTGCTAGGAACAACAAAATTATATGGAACGTATCCGCTGTTTGTATTTTCCTATTATGACACAGCTATTTTAAGCTCTGGCAACATGGTACCGAAAACCAAAATACAAAAACCACATAATCCACACACCAAATGCGGTTTAAGCATAAAAAAGAAAAACTGTGTATCCACCATCATGATTTATTGAACGGGGAAAAAGGGTCCTTCCGAAATTTACGAACCAAAAGCACATACACATAGCCCTCATTTTTTTCTGTTGCGGAACAAATTGAAATAACAAAGTGAATTGAAATTCATTTGTAGCGAACCAATTGTGTATGTCGCCCACAAGCCGCAGCAACAACGATATCAGCGGCAACAGTAAACCTTCAACAAAAAGTGTTAGTCTTTGAGAAATATAAACTTTTGAAACATAAAAACCACTTGGAGAATGCATGTCCTTTCTGGCTTCCCTGACAACTGTTCTTACCTTAACGTGGGTGTGTGTAGTATCCTTTTTATAGTTTTGAAATTTTTTGTTACGACCACCAAATCCTTTTAGCTGTGTCGCTTAAATTTCAAGCGGAATAAGGGTGTTCAGGAATTCGTTTTGTATAATATATAATTTTTCACCCCTTTAGTATGTTGTACACAAAACACATGACATAAGCATAAATTTTGATGGTTTCCACTTTAACTGGTAAGCTTAGGTATCCTTTTTAAATCTGAACGCTTTCAATTTTAATGAGTTTTGAAATAATCTGGAGCGGAAAGGGCAACACGAGAACGAATGAAAAAAAAAATGAAAAGAAAAAAAAACATGAAAAACTAAATGTCCAGTGGGACACGTTTTACAAAATAAACCTTACGTACGTACGTAGTAGTTGCCATTAACGCTCGTAAATATTAATAATGTCCTTTTTTATAGCTCATAATTGGAGTTGGGTTTGCTAAGGACTATTTTTTGAAATGGGAGACAGGAGGCATCCAATGGTATTTTAATGTTTGGACATATATTCAAATTATCCATTCTTATTACGTCTGTTTATATGCTAATGGTAAAATAAATATCCTTTGAATGTGGAAAATTTGTTCGTATTAACAATAGTCACCTACATGTTGTTGGTTGGAAATAACAGTTTGGGTTATTGTTGAAGAAGGAAATTTTATGAAAGTTGGTAGGTGTACCGCTACCGATACGCTAAATCCGGGAATGGGAAATTGTAGTTTTAGGCTTGTCAGAGCTGTCAACTTTGCGGTTTGCCACAGAGTGTTGGTTTTCTGATTTATTGTATTTGCAAAACAAATAGCGTTTGGCCCCTGGCCCCAAACCAGAACCAACGATACTCAAAAACTGTGACCTTTGCTTTTTGCACAATGATTCATTTCGTTTTATTTTGAATTATGAGTGGGTTGGGGAATAGAGATTTGTGAGTTCAGATGCGACACGTTGCACAATAAATCGCTGAGAATGAATTTTGTTGATTCGAGCTTTGACATTTTCACTTGCGTGCAAAATTTAGATTACCATAACTTGTAGAAGAATAAATCAAAATTCATAACTCCAAGGACACAGAGTGGAAATGGAATGTAGTTATTGCTCGATTTCTTAGAAGAACTGAATCTAAGTCAAAAGCAAATTAACTTATGCTTAACCACAATCTTAAATACAAAATTGTGAAAATTTTAGAGCAATTTGGAAATGTATTTGAGTAAGCAGGATACGTACTACTATCTACTACCTTCATTTTAATCGAAGATAATACCAAATTTTGTTGAATTTTATGAACCTTAAACGTACTTTTTGATATAAGGAACTGAAAAAAGAACTTTTGAAATCAAATTAAAGAGTTTAACGCACTAGAAAATGCTAAATATAGACAATCGACACCATAGAGTCAATATTGTTGTAATGACGTAACACAGGCTTTGTAATCGCACCGTGATCGCAAAACAAATGGTAAAGAACTGTCGTAATTTCAACACGACTTTAATAATCATGTCAGAACTACCAACATCGAGATAGAAATATATCGCACCGTAATAGTCGTAATCGCCAGAGAGCTGTTTTAATCGCGACAAAATTATGGTAATGTGTGGAAAGTGGAATGTTCGAAACTAGAATAAAATAGTGGTTATCGCGACGTTGTTTCACGTTATCGTGAAAAAATAATCTTGATTGAGACTGGAATGTCAAAATCACTGCTTAGTCATCGAAATCACGACAAAATTGTCGATGTGGCGACAGAAGTGTCAAGCGCGACAGCATTACCATATTGGCGGCATAAAATTGCAAAACTGCGACAAAAAAGGTAACAATTGCGAAAATTGTAAAAATTACCACAGATTTGTAGTAATCGTCACTTGATTGTAGTAATTATTATAGAACGGTCTCACTCACAACCAAGTGTTGGCATCGCAAAAGAATTTTTGTTACGAAATGGTCGTAATTGCAACAGAATTGTCACGATCACGTCAAAATTTACCGAATGGCGACGGAAAGGTCGCTATTGCGACACAGCTTTCTTAATAATGAAAATATTTTGGCAACCGCAACAGAACGTTCGTAGCTTTGAACAAATAGTTGTGATCGTGATGACAATGATGTTAAACACATCTTACCTACATTATTTGATTGAGACGTGAAACAAGATTTGAACTGAGACCGAGCTGACGGCAATGCCATAGCTTTAAATTCATTCATTATATTATAAACCAACTATGGAAAAACAAAATAAAATGAATTACTTACTTACTTACTTACTTACTTAGTTGTGATAGCGAGGAAAATGTCGTAGTTGCGACAAAATTATCGATATCTCTAAAAAAAGCCTTGATTGAGACAGAAACGTCGCATTCACAGTTTAGTCATCTTATTGTCGCAATGTCAACAGAAGGGCCGTGTTCGCAACAGAATCGTCACATAAAATGTGCTCAGCTGTTTCTATGTCTTCGAGACAGAGACGGCAGGTGTCATCATGACTGATGCTTATATTTTCTAAGGTGATATTTGAGAAAGCAATGACAAGTGAAGAAGTTCGTAAGTAACTTTGCGTCACGTTTGCTCATGTCAAGAATTTCTTTCATACGTCTTTGAGATAAGTCGATGAATAGTTTTGACTGGCAGTGGCCAGTAGAGTTGTTATAACCAGTTCATGTTTAATGCTACTGATTGGGAGCCCGCATAGTAGGGTTCCGGGCCTTTGAAATGGAATTGAGATTGATTGTAGAATGTACACCTTCATGTCCAGGCACCCAGGAGAGAGTGATTTTATTGTGGGTGGCTAATTGAGATAGACATGTCAGGCTGTTCCAAACCAGTTTGGATTCAATTTTGGTTAGGTCGACGTAATAGTCGCAAAAGAATGTTTGTAGCGTGGAATAAATAGTTTTGATCGCGATAAAAATTTGGTATTTGCGAATAAATTAATGATATCCAGACAGAAATGTCGCATTCACAGTTGAATCATTGTATTCATGTTGAATTTATCTAAAAGTGTCAGAATTGTCGTAACAATATTGATGTAACCACGACAGAATATCGTAATCGCGACAGAATTGTCACGATCGGGGCAGAACTTTTCTACTTGCAACGAAACTGTCGCAATGGGAACAGATTTGTGGTCGTAACCGCCACAGAATTGTAGCGACAAAAGGTCTTTACCGCGGAACAATGTCGAAATCGAGACTCAATTGTTGTTATCGTGACATGACTGTCGTAATCTTAACAGAACTATTGCAGTCGCGACAGAACTATCATAATCGCGGCAGAAACAACGACAGTATCATGGTAGTCGCTTAAAATTTTCGTTATCGCAATAAAATTTTTGCAATAGCCAGAGGATAGTAAGTGAGACAAAGTGGGAGCAATTACAACAAAATCAAATCGTCAAATTTTGGGTAATCGCTACAAAATGTTCGTGATTTAAGGAGTAGTAATTACAATGGAAATTTCTAAGTAGCAATATCGCACGAAAAATTCTTGATCATGTCTGAAATTTTGAAATCGCGATTGCATCGTCGTAGTTGCGACAGAATTGTCTTTCGCGATTGCATCGTCGTAGTCTTTATAGTGTCAAAATCATCCAAAAATTTGTAATGGTAAGTAAACTCTTACAGAATTGTCGTAAACACGAAATAGTTCTGGCAATTACGACACAATTCAAAGACACAGAAATGATGATGAATCATCCCAAAACATTGTTGTTATCAACTGTGCAGTCGACATTATGACAAAAAAGACGTAGAGTATATTTCAAACTACTGGATCCTGATTTATACCGCCATCTTGTTTCTTATCTGGGCGAAACGCCAAATTTTTCATGGAGGAAGGTCACTGGATCTCTTGATCCTTTTCTGATTTTACTGGATCCTGATTTATACCGCCATCTTGTTTCTTATTTCTATTCAAGATGTTAAAAAAAGAATACACCAGAGAAGTGTTCTGGGAACTGCGTTCACAGGAGGACCAATACTTTCGTATCTCTCTTAAATTAGCAGTCAACGTGGCACTTTTTTCTCAACAAAAGAAGCTTATCAGTTTCATTTCTATCTCAACAATGTGCAAGTTCAGATGGGGAAAGGATATTACAAATTGACAAGGAGATGAAAATTTTTATTTCTTTGTCCTAATCATTCAAGGACTTCCTCTAGATGGTTTGTTTAATACTCTGAAAAACAGGGTTTTATAAATTTTTTCATTTTGTCGATAGAATTTATTGACATGTCAATAGTTATACAAATCAGGATTGATAGTTATAATGAGCTTTTAACTCAAACGGAGTAGACATGTTCCCCACTTTTCAGCTATACAAAGTTTGTTTCGCTATACACGCAGACTTTAAAGTCAGTAAAATATCTGCAACTCCAGTTTCAAATAAATACTCAGAATTTCCACTCAAAAGAAAGAAAGAAAAAATATAATTTATTGCTCTTTTCGATTGCAAATATCACAAAAGACACGCAATCATTTGCATACAAATACACTTGCCATACCGAAAATAATGCCGACAATCACCCGCATAATGAATCAAATTACACCATGTCTGCTGGATAAGGCTGCGAAAACATTTTTATTAATGGTTCGCCATTGCCTTGCATGTTTGAAACACCCAACAAAATGATTTTATTAATACTTTTCTCTAACACAGACATATTCTCAAAACGAAATGAAATGAAAAAAATATCCCTCTCATCGAAGAAGCAAACCAAAAAAAGAAAAAAAATCCCCATATTCATCTGATACCGTTACAGTTATACAAACGCACCCCGAATCAGTTGAATAATGTATGAATGAATGGGATGTTACATCACCCACTAAAGCTGGTAAATCATCTTAAATTGCAACAAATTCGCGCGCCTTTCCACTTGAGAATGAAAGAAAAAGACAAAACCAGACGGAGAAGACGTACCTACTCGTAACAACAACTCTCCTCCCTGTCAATATTTTGCAATAAATAAATAAATTGCCAGAGATTAAGTGAAACCCCCCTGAGGGTGTCTTGCTGCTGCTGGATGAAAATAAATTTGTTCCCCGCACTATTATTTTGCAAAATCGAATGTGTGAGTGAAATGAGACAAATCCTGGACCAAGAAGAATTTTCGATAAATCCCCCTTTTGTTTCGCTATAATATGAACGTAGAAGGGATTTATAATATTAAATCGCTGCGGGTGCACACATTATCGCATAGATGAGAGACTTCTCTTCAATATTTTTCCAAGGGGGCATATGTGGCATGCGGCAGCGGCGCGGCGAGTCCAGGGGGAGATTTATGAAGTCAAAATCTCAGATCGATCGATTTTCTTTGTGGGATTTACACCAATCGAAACATGATGCATTTGTGTGCTGACAGATTGAGCCAATTGCTGGGATTTAAAAATTCAATGAACCATTCTAAGGATTTTGCTAGAAAGGCAGTCGCGGAGTGATATTTTAACATATAAAAAACCAACCACTGAAAGGAGAGCCCTGAGGCCTAGCACATTTATCACAAGACTTGTGAAGAAATGAATGGCACATACATTTTTCTACCGGTTTCGAATGTCTAGTCGAGAAAGCGCTATTCATGGTAGTGAAATTACGATTGGAGAGCTTGCCAATTCCTCGCTAAAGGCTTTATCCGTGGAAAAACAATTTTTTGGTTTATGTTGGGATTCGCACAACGAACCGCCTGCGTAACAAGCAAACATGCTTACCCTTACGCCACGGACACCGCAATTACTTAATCAGACAACGATAATTGTTCGAATCCTTTTGATCATTTTATTGAATTTTTCACGAATTGAAGCCAATTAGCATTTCAAAGCCTGTCATCTGTTAAATCCTTATGCGCAAGGATCCATCTCCACTTGACACTGACCAGTGTTTAATTAAAAACATTAAATTGGGCATAATACTTCATACTCATTTTGCCAGTCACAAAAAAGTCATAATTAATTAAAAGTTAATCGCTAATAGCATCCGATAAAATGCCGTGCACTTACACATTTCTTTGTCTTTTTTACTGCTACGGATGCCGATGAAAACATTCCATTAAAATAGTTTCCAAAGAAACTAAATCGTTATTTTATCAACCAGCGCATGAGGCATCACAATTTGTAAACTTTCTCCGGACAACAGCCACTTAAAAACTTTTATCAAATGACAAAGCAGATGTCCTTTAGTAGAAAATCATCTTCTCTTTTACCTTGGCAAGGACTGCATTTTCACCGGCCAAAAAGCTTGTATTTAAGTTGTTATGCTGGAAACTAAATGAAGTTTATATTGCAGAAGTCAAGTGCCATCATTGTCGTCGTCGCAATGAAGGCATGGAAATACCTTTTGTAACTTAGAAGAAAGTTTTTGGCTAAAGCTGTTGTGGTGCAGAGTTTGATAACAAAAGTGCTTTGGAATTACTATGGGTTATTAAAATTTTGCTTGCAGCATACGGCCAGTGAATGGTTTGATTCAGTTTCAATAAAAGAACGGCCCGTAGTTATAATTAGAAAAAAATATTGATGGTCACATTCCACTGAAGGCATCGATTTTTTTCAAGTCATCTACAACTAAAATTCTACCTGTTTTCCGTTAGCAGATCAGATGAATGTAGGTGTAGAAGAATAATCATTTACAACCCACAAACGCTTCTCTCAGCCCTTTCTGCAATATATTGCCTTTCTACCAATAAAAAACGAAGCTACAAAACCAACCATGTTTTGCAAAGCAATGCGCAAACGATGGTTAGGTAGAAGTTTTCAATTTTCCAAATGGAAAATTGAGTATGAGCAACGACTCCATGCATATGCTCGTCTGCAAAAAGCAAGGGCAATTAAATTACCAAGTTCACTCTGAATTGATGTCGAATTGATGATGGTGTGTTGTTACTCGTTCGTAGTTCAAGCGCATTCCAGGGACACAAAAGGGCATACCAAATGCATATCTATGTTTGCATGCAGGTTCTGTGCTGCTGCTGACAGAGAACAAAACAAAAAATTGAATGTTCGCTTAATGGTTAATTTAGTTTCAGCATGCAACAGCTTTTTGGTTTAATTTAAGGCAGTTTCTTTTTTTGTTTTGCTTTTTTTTGTCTGCACCTACTTATTAAGTGTGTAAAACAAAATGAAAACGATAAAACTTATACAGTGTTTTCAACAGAACGGAGACACGATAAGGGAAGCCAGTGAGTGGCGGTACGATAGATCGCAAATTAATAACGATATAGAGATTTTTTTTATTTTCCTATCAGATAATGCCGTTTTTACAATCAATACGGTCAACGAAAAACATGCAATTAGAGGAGTAGTTAATTTTGGAGGCACAAATTGTGCGAAGTGCGGCGGAAGCGAACTGGCTTGAGTGCTTGCCACTTTGTTAAAGGAGAGATAAGGTTTAATGGAAGCACAAACATGCGAAGTGGTGGCATAATTTTGGAATGCTTTTGTTTTGATATCTGACGTCAATTGTTTTACTATCCATAAAATAATTGATTGAAATAAATAAACTGATAGTGGTTTTATTTGGGTCAATTGTTGAAATCAAGCTAAATGATCTCTCACGGGTTATGGAAATGGACAAATTTTATTCCACAGGTAGATTCAGAATTTGAAATCTTTTATAAGAAATATTAAGGTTTTGAGATCAATTTAACCACTTCTTTGAGCTTATCTACCTAGCATCATGAAGATTTTACTAACACTGGTTGTCTGATCAACTGGCACAGGCAATTGAATGATTCACGCGAACTGCGCGAAGTTACACCCTCATTTACATTCAAAGACTTACTACTAAAGATTGTTCTATAATCAGAGCTGACTTTCAAATTGGCGATTTTTCACCTGCAGTTGAGGAATTTCAACTAAAATATTAGAAGTTGATCACGAACTTTGTCCTAAAATGGACTTCATTCATTGATGAACAGAAAATCTATAACACAAAAAAAAATTGGGACAAAGGAACAGAACAGGGATTAAGTGCATTTTTCCAAACCAAACCTTGTGGGGAATTGAGGGGACCTAAAATATTTTGTCGAATCCGAGTGATTAGCTGGGAAAGACTTTCTGGGATTCGAAGCGAACTCCAACGCAGAAGACAGATATACTAACGCCACGGGCATTACGTAGCACCACTGGAAATTGACATGAAGGACTTGCCAATTCCTCGCGAAAGGCGATACCCGTGGAAAAACATTTTTGCCTCTGTTGGGATTCGAACCACGAACAGCTGGGTTAACATAAGTAATTCTAATCATCACGCCACAGGAACGGGAACCCAAAAACTACTCAACCGATATAAAAATTCTACTACAATGTTACATTATCCCTGACGCCGACTTTATTTTATAACATATTTCCAAGGGAATGGGAACGGGAAACTAGAAAGTTTAAACGCAATCTTTAGCTTAGAGAAGCGGGTGTTCCTGTCAACATTGGATTTTACTTTTGCAATTTTGGGTGGACAAAGCTTCAAATAAGTTAAGCCCGAGCTAGTTTTTTTTTATATTAAGGGGGTCGGCTAGTTTCTCGAGCTTAAATGAAGGTTACTTTTTGAAGGCGTGAAAAAAAACTATAGCTTCAAATATTCTGTAATCTTCGGAGTTTATTATACACATATTCATGTAAATTGTGAGGAAATTTCGAGGTAAAAAATTTGAAATCCAAGAAAGATATGGACCATGTCTTGAACTCCTTGAAATTAGAAGACGTCAATTTGCCGCATTTTTTTGAATATTTCTGGTAACTGTAACAAGAAAACAAAAAAATGGCGTTAAAGTAGACCCGTTTTCCCATAAATCCATCTATAATTGGAGTGAAAAATTGGAAATTGACAAAATGGCCGCAATTTTAAAAAAGAGGTCCAAATTTCGTCAACAAAATAGTCTTTCGATGGCTGCCAAATTTACAATTTTCATCCGGTCGTAAAAGTTATAGATCGCTGTATGTAAAAACATATGGAGAGTATGCAGTTAAGATTTAAAGACGATTCGTTAATATTTGCGTGAGTTACAGTTGCAGTTTTGAGAAAAACGCGTTTAAAGTTTTCAGAGCAGTTTTCGATTCAACAAACAGGAAGCGAGTACAAAGGATCTAGTACTAATCGAGCATTAAAAAATTTAAGCCGCAGTCAATACAAGGAATTGTAGGACATTAAGGACGAGGCAGCTGTCGGGCGCCCCGCCGCGTTGGGATGGGTGGAGTTCGAGCGCCCGAGATGCTTCTCTTCTATACTCTGCCATTTCAAAAATATCCAAGATATCATTCCAATATTTTAGGACATCATTTTTGAGATGTTTACCTACCGAAAAAAGAAAAAAAATCGATTTTTTGAAAATGAGAAACTATCGGAGCCCCTTAATTAAACACAATATATCATTATTGTTCTGCTTGTTTTGAATAGGACAGTTTTTCTTGTTAAGACTAAGAGAACTGAAAGAACCTCAACTTTTCTTCTGCTTGTTTTAGACGTAATCTAAATAAAAAAAAACGCTTTTGAATATAAATTCAAGTGCCTACTAGGCAAAAAAAAGTTTTTTTTGTTACTCTTCAATTTTGTAAGGACTTTGAAAAATAACAACCTCACAGAAAGCATAATAATTCGTTCAATAAAGAAATTGTTTTTTTGATTGCGTTTGAAGATTGTGATTCTTCTTTGGCCTTATGAAAATCTTTGTATGCATAAACTGAATAAATAATTATGTGGATAACAACCAATGATAGAATTTATAAATCAATTAATTAACTTATTAATACAAAAAAATGCGTACAAAATAAAAAACTGTCTAATTAGAGAGAAAAGAGAAAAAGCGAAATTATTAAGCATATGGTTCTCATATGACAAGAAATAAATTATAAGAGCTATATAGGAAAGAATTTATATTTAATTAATATTCAAATGAAAACAGTACGTATTTTTGCATACGAAAAACAGAAAGAGCTGCGCGCTTTTGTCACAGATTAGGAACACAAAAGAGTTATTAATTGATCTTAACAGATTGATCACTTAACAGAAATTAAACACGAATTTATGTTAAAGCTAATTTTGAGGAACAAATTAAACATTCACTCTTCAGCGAAGTTTTTTATAATGCCAGGGAATGTTAAACATAATTAAAGGTATCTTGTTTTGTCAGATTTTGAATTTCTTTAAATAGGTTTTCTTCACCGGGTATCCATGCAATAGCAATCCGTGGAGGTCTTTGAGTTGTTATTTAATTTTCGATGAACAGCTGATAGTTTTGATTTTGTTTCTCTGACGATTTAAGAATGCAAAGATTCTTGACAATCCGTTTCCAAAGATTTTCGATATTTTTGTCTTGAAATTGTGTGCTCGAAAGACAATCATTTTTTTTTTATTTTTTCGAAGACGATACAATGCTTGTAACAAAAGTTTTTTCAGGATTTGGCAAGGATTTGATGTAAATATTTTTGGATTTATCTACTTCTCCTGCTAAATTGGTTTTAATACGATTCCTACCAAACATCGCTATCGCTATACTATTAAAAAATTTAAGGTGGTATTCTGGTCTAGAATAATGAATTCCAGGTAGTTTTTGAAGTGACGTAAGAAAAATCAAACAATACTTTTAATAGACAGTTTTTAATAAGTTATTAATTAACATTTGAAGAAGACAAAAACAGAAAAGTCAAAAAGTAAAAAAATAAAAAAAATATTGCAGCAAAATATTTTTCATTTTCTAGGAAAATGTCCGGTTTTAATAGAAACTAGAAGCTTCTT
Organism: Melanostoma scalare; assembly: GCA_949752695.1. Lineage (NCBI taxonomy): Eukaryota > Metazoa > Arthropoda > Insecta > Diptera > Syrphidae > Melanostoma > Melanostoma scalare. The sequence goes on along the minus strand of OX456984.1, from coordinate 188,476,843 downwards.
CTTCAGCTGCAATTATTTAACTGTCACTGTCAGTGATAAAGTATTTAAACGAAATGTAGGTGTAAAAACTTTCTATGTAAGGTTACAGAAACAGAATTTCACCGAAAACTTTCGAAGTAAGAAAAATAATAATACATAATTATAATTTAAAAAAACAAAAAAAAAATGATATTTAAGAGGCACAATTAATGTATTTATCTAATTTATTTGGATTTTCAATCGGGCAGACGGCATTGCCATACTTTATTTGATTTTCTTATACATACACGATTTAAATAAGAAAATAAAATCTATTTACTACTACTAATAACTGCTAATTTGAATTTTAAAAAAATCATCATGTACACATATTGTTAAATGTATAGATGTTCTGATTTCGAACGGATTTAAAACGAAAACCGAGATTGAATTCGCACGGATTGAAAAAGTGTGTTCTAGGTTAGGTTAGGTTTAAAATGGCTGTCAGGAAAACAAACTGACACACTTAGACCAATATTAGGTCCATTGTGATACCATAGAAATTATGCGAGGGAGTACCTCACTTAACAAAACCATTTGGAGCTTTTAATAAAGCGAAGGAGATGCAGGGGATCTGTTTTCGCCAGATCGCTTGGATCATCAAGAAAATATTTTCCTAGATGCCGTTTTCTTTTAAAAGAGAGTGCAGGACATGAGCAGAGGAGGTGTGGGATTGTCTCCTCATCCTCCTCATCTAAGCAACTTCTGCAGAAGTCATTAGAGGAAACGACAAGTCTTATGGCGTGTCTTCCTATCAGACAATGAGGTGTGTTCTAATTGGATTCGGATTCGGTATTGATTTTAAACCACAAAAATGTTCTGGAAAATAAATTTTTATGTTCATTGGAACTGTTTAATATTTCTCACGGCAATGTTTTCTTTTTTAATAAATCAAATAAAGAACTTTTGATTTTCTTTTTTTCACTAACTTTGCTCTTAGAAGACAGGTCAAAGATTTGGGTTTTTTGGTCTCACGTCAAGCCAGCTTACTCTCACATTAGAACACATAAACTAAGATACGCATGATTACCAAACCAAAGAAAAAAGGCACAACTGCAAATGCATTAAAATACAGTGTTGTTCTTGCCGCGTCAGTGCATCAGGCACTCTCATATACACGTGCTATGTAAACATAATTTGACAGCTGAATTTGCCGCTGCCGCAACTGCAAAACCGATTTGGTTTGGATGAACTTTAAAGAACTTCAGTTGCAACACCCGATAAATGAAAGCAAAAGTGCCAAAAAAAGCTGATAATTTTTGAGCGGATGAAAAGAACGTAAACTGAAGTTAAAACTCTTTTGGCGGAAAATTTTCCTCTATTTACAATCGGGAAAATAGACACTTAGAGAATTAAAAAATTAGAATAAAAAATAAGATTTTTTAATTTGAATTAAAAACGATAGAATGTTGATGCCGTTCAAAATTAAAAACGAAAACATGTTCGGTTCCTGTTAAAAAAAAACAAAGCGATTCGGCTCAAACGGCAAAACAAACGTTAATGTTATTAGAAAACAGTCTGAAGATTATTGAAGCTTAGGACAACAAAGCTTACTATCAAATAAAAAATTTGATTCACATAGTCTTAAAAAATGATGCAAAAACATTTTCACCAGCCATAACTCGCTTGGCAAACAAACAGTTTATTTATTTTCGCAAAAGCTCCACCAATCCACACAATGAGGTAGTGTTTGCTAAGGAAAATTATTATTTTCTATTTCTCTAAGGTAAACACTTCAGCGATTCCACCCCTGGACTCTGGTTACATAAATGCAGGTCCATCATCGCTTGATTGCGACAAATTCATTGTTTCAATTGAACCATTACAATTCGTTCCACATCCAACCCAATATCCCCATATACTGGAGCTTAAAAAAAGTCCTTTATCCTCTTTAGTCGACAATAATGTTGTTCTTCATTCTCAATATAAACTAACACTCACACACACATCTATCCACTCACACAGCTCATGCACTCTTCTAAGAACAACGAGCAGCCGAACATGCGAGAAAAAATAAGTATAATCAATGGAACGACTAAATAAAACACAAAAACAACGAGAAAAAAAACTTTCACTTCAAAATCGTTTCACACTCGATAAACTTCGAATAAAGGATGCGAAATCTCCGATAACTATTACGTCACATTAGGTGCTCTCCGTTATGGGTGTTGTGATTTCATTCATTGCCATACCTCTCCCCAATTTTACTCCTCCCTTGCATGTATTTCTTGTCGCGCTACAATGCACAGGACAACCACCAATTCAACTTCCTTGCAAATGTTAGGTTAGTGAACATGAGTTCTATAGCTTCCAATTTGCAGTCTTTTTCAAATGAACACAGGTACACTTTGACTCACCCCAAAATCCTGATTCCCGTCTTGAGTGTGAAGGGCAAGAGTGCAATGAGGAATGGTGAGTTGAATGGCGAACGGGTCTATTGTGTTTGCTCAAGAATGCACGACAAAAACTAACAAAAGTGTCATGTGCACACAGGTCCGATCGCGATAGCGTCGGGAACGACGAACACAATTATCGCTGTGAGACTCATGATGATGAAAGGAATGAGGGAACGACACCCACTATACCCCATACTATACTCACTACCACCAACTACTCAAACCTTCCCTCATATTGGATGGGTTTTCAGGTGAAATTTGAACTGGAAAATCCACCTCAGCAAGCAATGCCGCACATATTATTCCGGTCACATGGTTCGGTGAAGCTGTGTCGCCTGGCGTTGTGGAACGTTTAACCTGAACCAAACTCCTTCGCCCGTCGTCGTCATCATCATCATCGTTGTCGTTGCGCATCTCATCATTGTCGCATATGGCTGATGGATTTCGAATAAATCTATTATAGCTATGCTTTTCTAGTTTGGATGTATATTGTATATATGTGTATGTGTTTTGGGTGGTTTTGTTGGTCTTGATTTGGAAGTGAGTGTTGATTGGCATGGCTCTAGAATTTTGCATACCATTACCACGTGCAAGGCGCACTATTCCGGATTATTATTGATATGACAACAAACGCAGATGGGGGTTGATTGCAATGCTTTGTCAGTTCACTGAATGGCATTTTGCAGATTGCGCTGACAGTCTGCGACATAGCGATTAGATTTGATTCGATTTATGAGTAAAATGTTTGAAGGAGAATAAAGAGTCAATGAGAGTGAACCAAATGTGAGCGCTAAATGCAAATTTTGAACATTGTTGATCCCACAAAATATCGTTACTCATATTAATAGTATACAACCCCTAATTATATTACTTATTAATAAGGCAATGGCTTGAAGAGGCTACGGTGAGAACATGCCCAGATACCAGCATCTTCTAGAAGGGATTTTGTGATTGTACGACCACAGCAAGAAATTGAGGAAACGATTGTAATAGACTCAACAAGTCAGGTTATTCAACGAACCTTGTCAGTGATTCAGAACCTTCATGAAGTAGGTGAATTGATCCACGGTAGACAACCTAAAAATTCATAAGGACCCGGCACAAACTCCAACTACACCACAATAAAGTTCCTTAGCTGCACCTTGAAATCATGTTTTTTTTTTTTTTTTTTTTTTTTTTTTTTTTTTTTTTTTTTTTTTTTTTTTTAAAGAGGAGGCTTTTATGCTAATCTGGAGAACTCAGACCTAATATCCAGTCCCTTGTACTACCAGAGTAGCAGCCTTCCCTTTTTTTTTTGTGTTGCAGTAGTTGGAAATAAGTTGTTAGTAATTTCACATATATGACCTCAAGGGCGGCGTCCATATGAAACTGGGAGGCTGAAAGAAAAGTAAATGCCCAGAGCGGGATTCGAACCCACGCGTCCGGCCTATCTACTAAACACTCTACCACTGCACCACGGCCGCCCTTTTTGAAATCATGTACCGTCCTGTTTCTTTTCTGAGCAACTCCTGCGAAATCCTGAAAGGGCTTATTTTTCGGGACATTACTGCATAGACAAGGTGTCCCGTAATTCGTGCAACATACATACTGGGATGAATGATGAAATTATTCTATATCATAAAATCTATGCGTTTTTGAGTGCACTTATTATTATTTTTTTTCATTTTTGTTTAGTGCATCAGAAAAAATTAAAAAAAACTTTATGTTTAGCAGGAATTTTATGAAAAATATCACCACAAAGTCAAAATTTTGCTCGAGGAAGAAAATTTGAACGCCATTTGAAATTGAAAATCTGGCAACTCTTAAACCATATGATACAAACTTAATTACAGTTTTGAAGATTTGTATTTCTACTAAAATTAAAGTCCAAAAATAGGTCTCTACTATCAGTATTGACAGAGAAATCGAATTTAACATAAATCAGGGTACGCCAAAAGTAAGTTGTTTTTCAAATCGGGGATAAGTGATGTCAAAGCCGAGAAGTGGACTTTAAACTGTACAACGATTTTTTTCTTAAAATATGACCAATAATCAAATCCCGAAGTATGTTACACGAATTACAGGACACCCTGTATACACCATACATGAGCTTACATCCGAGCCGTTTGAAGGATGAAAAATTATGTTGTACTTTGTGTCCATTTTAATACTCATTTTAATACTTTTTTTAATAATTCCAGGGGAAAAACTCAGCGTGTTAATCGATCCGGTTCGTTTAAAACGAAACCACTAATTCACTTTTGATGAAAGGTACTTGGTAATTGGTTAAGTTGGTCTCCCTAAAACGAGCTTATTGCAGTCATTTGAGTTGAAGAGCTCACGGTGTTGACCGAATTCTAGCAACATCATTCAACTACTGCAATAAGTTAATTTAAGATTGACGAATTGGAACCCCTTTTCATCAGAAAAGACATAGTGATTTCGTTTTAAACGAACCAACACGATTCACACGATGTGTTTTTCCTCGGCTCTATTGATGTAGTGTTACACCAGGTAACAATACCCGCAACGTGGTGCATATAGAAACTTTGGATCCCCCGGAGGTTGAAGGTATTCTGAGACAAAAATAATATCCCAAACATGCAGTTTGGGTTCCAGAAGAACCATTCCCCTCATCACCGCTCTTAAGGTTTGAGAACGACTATATTACACAACATTAGTCTGCTGTTCATTTATCGAATTCAATTGGTTCAAATACTGATGAAATAATGACAAAATTGTGGTACTAAAGAGCTCGATAACTCGAGAAGTAAAAACACATAATTCAGTCACGTATTGCTAGATCACGTGTGCGGTTATTTGGCCCCTGGGCTCATTTAAAGTTAACTCTTCTTAATACTCCAGGCAGATACACATACGAAAAGCAAATGTAATTATTTTACCTGCAGGTCATTCTCTGCTTGGATAGAAAACAGTCAATCAGCAACCAAAAGCAGCAGAGCAGGAGCTGCCCAAGGATCGAAGCATGGGCCGTATCATCACATGACCAGCTCCATTCAGACAACACCCAGAATTGCGGGGAATTCCCTCACGTTTGCAACTTTGTGTCGTCAGACATTGCAGCTCGAAGAGTTAAAGAGATTGGGCGCCTTCTTTGACTTCGTTAAACTCATGTCATTACAATTAAAAAAAAAAAAAAAAAGTGGATTTCGTTTATGCCGTTCGTATATCAAAAGAATTTCCCTCCCAAGTGGTTGACTAGCAATCAAATATCATTCAAATCTGTCAGTCAAATATTCAGCATTCCGGAAGAACCAATTCACATCCATTTCCTAACCCAAGATATTTTGCATACCCTAAGTAGATGAAATAAAACAAAGTGAATGTAGCTAATTGTGATAATTTTCTCGACTCCAACTCACACTCTAATCAGTGTACAAATTATTATGGGAACTAAATTCACGCCTCTCCGCCGCCATCACATCACCAAGTTCAGAAGATGTATGCCGTCTATCAAAGAGGCGAGACAAATTCAAATTAAACAGAATTCCATCAGCGTTTATGCATGTAAACATGATTTGTCTGATAGGAGTTGACTCATATTGGCAAATATGTGGAATATTAAGAATGTAGACGATTGTATACCTAATGTGTGCAGTTGTATCATTTTGGAGATTGGTATGTAGATGGAGACTATGAATGTCTATGCATAACGTCGCTTTGGTATTCCTTTTATCATGAAGGAAGTATCTTTCTAATTACGTTCTTTTGCTCATTACTTGTTGTTGCAGCAAACCTCCAGCTCGGTCGGGGTTATTAGCAGTATAGTAATGATTGCTATTCATTAATGTAATTAAAAATCAGATAGCGTTACACAGAAAGATCACAAATTAAGATTATTCTGTCTTTTGATATTGAGAAGTCATACTCAACTTTGGGAGAGTGATGTGGACGATGATATCGAAGTTTAATTATATGGCATCCTTTGGCAAAGTACCAAAACAAAGATGGACAATTTTAACAGGTGGGCAATTAACAATTTCAGAGTTGTTTATGTAAAGTAAAATAAGATGTAACATTTTGCTTGTAGGTTAACTTAAACATGAAAAATAAGAATTGCTGAAAAATCACTGAGAAAAAAAAAATCAATAAATCCTACCCGTTTCTGATTAAGACTGCGTATAAAAAAGATGTTGGCAGACATCACGCATAACTGTTTTGTGTAAAAGTGATGTCTGTCACTTCACTGTCACAACTCACAATTGTGTCATGTATAAAAAAAACTTTAAGTTAAAGAAGCGATTTCGAATTGAAAAGTAGAACTAGACAGTCTCAAAACAAGTTAAATCTATGATTTTTATGAATTATACATACTTTAATCTTAAATAAAGGTTTCTGTAACTCGCGAAATAAACAAATAATGTTCATTGAGTTATAAGAAAGTCTGTTTCGGATTCAAGTGCCGACAGACTCATAGCCACTGTTCTCAAAAATTTTTCTCACGTTGTTCAGGTTTTCATGAGTGAGAATTGATATAAATAATTCGAACTAGAATAAGGTCTTGAAAATCATAAAGATTCAGAAAATTCAAGTACTTTTTAGACAAAATGAAATCAAAAGAAAATTTAAAAAAACTCGGCTACTTACGATAGAAAATTTAAATTCACTTACCTGGAAAAAAGAGAAAAAAATACATTAGAAAATTGCAATAAATAAAAAATGTTCAATTTACAATATTTTCAATATATCGAAACGGATTTTCTAAAAAAAAACTTGTCAACATCGACAGTGGTTGGATTATTTAGAAATTTATATAAATGCAAGAAACTGCGAAGATGAGTTCACCTTGGCAAATGAATTTGATCTCAATAGTTTCAGAAATAAGTTTCAAGAAGGGGAGCTCTCATGTCATGAAACTTTTTCTACAGAACTACTTTAAATCATCCATCCTTCTTGTCCCCAGCGGCGACAAAGACATTTTTACACCTAGACGAACCCAGCATCAAATTGTGATCAGTTAAGACCGTATTGCCAACAACCCCTTATTTTCATACCTACTTGGGATCACAGATAGGCTTTGCGGGCTCGGGCTACAGATGAACTATGCAGACGTAATCACAAACGGATTTGGTCAAATCAATCAGACTTATTTTCGGGAGAATAGAACATTGGAAGCGGACAATTTTCCGGCACAAAATGTCAAAAGCGCATGCTACCCTGGCAGCAAAAACAATGTGGAAGAAGTGACTTCGAATCAAAACTCTAAGATCGGCCTCTGGCAATTTCGATGGATACACGTTTAGTTTCATTTCTTGAGATAACGCCTAGTTATCATTAACAGGTGTCGAATTACCGCATCAGTGATTGAGTGAGTGAATACTCTTTTCCTTTATAAATTTGCTCTTTATTACACAACATCAGTCTGCTGTTCATTTATCGACTTCAATTCGTTCAAATACTGATGAAAGAATGTCAAATTCTTGTACTAAAGCGCTCGATAACGTGAGAAAGTAATACCAAAAACACATAATTTAGTTACGTATTATACTCGATCACGTGCGCGGTAAAGTGAACCCAGAGTTCAATTCACGATCAAAAAGATTCCAACTCTTACGAGACGGGGTTCCAGCTCTGGCTTTAGTTAAATCTTGGGTCCTAAGAAACAAAAAAAAATTAAAATTACTTTTTTCCTTTTTCTGTTGGTTTTCCCTTGATTGGACTTAGTTTTCAGATTTTCCCCTTTAATATATTTTCCTTCAAAGAATCAGATTTTCAAGCACATGGCAAAACTACCTAAATGTTACTCTCTTTTGATAGAAAGACTTGTTTAATTCACCAAAGATTACTTTGTACATCTAGAAGCAAACAAAAAAGGGTTTGTAATAAGTAGCTACTATTTTTTTTTTTTTTTTTTTTTTTTTTTTGTCAGGAGTAAATCTTCAAAAGACACTTAGTAGTATTCGATACCAAGTAGTGTGGGATTCTTACCCACTAAAAACTCCTCATAATCAGAACCAATCTATAACGATCGACAACAGATTTTTCTTTCTCAATAATATTATCTCTTTAAGGGAAGCTTAAACTTTTAATGCTTCCCATGACTTTTAGGCCATTAGCTCGTGTGGCTTGGTTCTTCTTAATCTCCGAACATTGCCTCTCGTATTTAATACGGACTCCATTTCAGAGTTGATATGACTATGCAGTCGCTGATTGTGTGATACAGCATGTTTTCTTACAACTTCTGTAACCGTTTCTATTTGTAGGTCACGATGTAAATCGCTATTTCTTATATACCATGGTGCATTTACTATTCCACGAAGGACTTTGTTTTGGAACTTTTGGATGATTTCAGTATTTGTTTTCTTTGAACAGCCCCATAATTGGATTCCATAGGTCCAAACAGGTTTAAGTACTTGTTTATAAAGCATTATTTTATTTTCGACAGATAAGTCCGAATTTCTACCGAGTAACCAGTACATTTTTCTATATTTCAATTTGAGCTCTTCCCTTTTCTTTTTGATATGCTCTTTCCATTTTAGCTTTGCATCCAAATTCATCCCAAGGTATTTGGCCGTAGCTACTATTGATTTTTTTTTTTTGTTCAAAAAATGACAAAGAATTTATTCGGTTTTCAATGCTTGACTCAAAACTAATTTAGTATTTAAAAAAAAGTGAAACACAATATTACAAAATTTTTTTTTTAGAACTTTGTTTGAAGAAAAAAATCTGATTTTTTTTATTAATTTTGATTTCACTAAAACAGCTTGAAATAAAATGCTAACTAAAGAACGAAGGATTAGCATAAAAAAACACCATGGAAAATTGTAGTAAATGACTTAGAACAAAGTACTATCCCCTCCCAATTACCGTCTAATTGCACTAACGTTCCTCCTTTCTAAGGTCATGGAAACGTTGAGAAGCCATCAACTCATTTAATATTTTGAAGAGCGAAAGCTTCTTAATGACCGTCAGTACACCTTCGTAGCAAAAAGTTGCTCTCTTATCGCAACTACCTTTCGGACCGTTCAATACAAGTTGAATTGGATGGTTTCAAGACTGGTACTCAATTTATAAATGCTGGCATGACCCAGGGTTCCGTTTTGTCTCTTTTAATTTCAAAAAAGATCTCTTGTCTGAAACTTCTAATCTCCTTAACTGTTTTATTAACGACTCAACCCTCAGCTTTTCATATTGGTTTCCAAATTCACGTCCTAACTCTTTGGATGTGGAACTGGAATTGCGGCGTATGATAAGCTTTTTGAATTCTGTCATTGACAGCATTGTTACATGGAGTAAAGAAACCGTTCAACACCTTCTTTGCTCATGCTCTGCACTACTTCATAGGAGGAAAACTCATCTCGGTGAATTCTTCTTCGATGATACTAGCGACTTAGCTTACATAGACCCTAAAGGTCTTTTGAAATACATTAAAAGTTCTGCGTGGTTCGACTAGCAGGTGATTAACCGGCTAGTCTCGTAATGGAAGATTATTAAGTGATCAACTCGTTAATCTTACATCGGGTTTCTGAGATCAGTAGGTGATTAACTTGCTGATCTCTGTGGTATCACAATGGGCCCTTGCGGCCTAAGTGTGTCAGGCAATGTACTCATTGGCTGACAGCCACTTCCACCTAACCTAACCTAACCTACATGGAGTAATAAAAACCAAGTAGAATTCAAAGATACAAAAACTGCCGTCTCTTGTCTTTAAAGTTTAGCAATTTACTATTACATTATAAGTGAATGGCACCTGCATCACAGAAACCGAAAAGCTGTGAATAATTGGTATGTCTGTAAACGATAATTTTCGTTGGAATGAAGTCGCGAAGTCACTAGAAATTTTTCACCCCTTCTGATCTGGCTACAATTTGTAAAGCCTATATATGCCCAAAACTGGAGTAGATACACTGTCAGACAAAACAAAGTGCAAATGCACTTGACTCATTTTAAAAATGCAGAGAATAAACAATGAGGAAGATTAATCACTCTATTTAATGTTACTACGTTATATTTTGTCATTGTTTATCAAACCTTTATAAATACTCCGTTATTTTTGCCCTCTTTTAAACATGAACTGCATTAATTTTCAAGCAAATAACATTGAGCTTTCAATAATGTATGTCGTTATGTTTACAATCTCCGAAGATATGACCACGTGTCTAACTACTCGAATAATATTCTTGGCTGTAGCCTATACCAATACTTCAATTATTTTTCTCTGAAAACACTAAATAATATTATTAGTATCAATGAACCATCATATCTCTCTGCAAAAATACATTTCGCAAGATCACCTCGCTCTTTTATGTTGCTACAACCCACATTCAGTTGTAGAAACTCGGAGCGTCAATTTTTCGTGAACGTTATCAGGCAGTGGAACAATTTACCCTACTCTCTAAGAAGACTTCGCGGCACCAAGCAGTTTGATGCGGCTCTATTCAGATACTTGGCAGTACATTAATTCAGTTAAAATTAAACTAAATTTGTATAAAATATTTTCAATGAAAATTTAAATTCTTTATTAAATCTTTGTATATTGTTTGTCATTCTTCTTAACATATTGATATTGATTTTGAAATTAACTTAATTCATATTTTGCTATTAACTTTTACTAATAATTATAGGCCATAAGGCCCAATGTAAAAGATGTATTTATTAAATAAATGAAATGAATGAATGAAATGAATGAGCTCGGACAAAATAAAGTGCAATTTTTTAATACATGTGCAAAGTATAGCTAATAATAGTCAAAAATAAAAATTTAAGCCAAAATGATCAGAAGGTGAGGTTATCTTATGAACGTTTGCAAAAATTTTGTTTCAAGGAACAACTCTCACCCGAATTGAAAGAAGCTTTAGTTTCGGACCGTTGACGTGGGTTGACCTTCCGTAAATTAAGTGAAAAATATAGTCTGTCAATTTCTGGAACCAAGAAGGTTTATTTGAGCTTCATTAAACGGTGATCTGCTGCCAGTTTTAGAAGTCAAAGTGGAAGAAAGAGGAAAACAACACCGCAGAATCACAATAGAGGCCAGAAAAAACCGTTATCCACAGCTAGAAACATTGAAGAAGACCTACAATTAGACGTAAGACCAAGGACAGTCCAAAGGTGTCTTAATGAAAGTGGGCTACGAAACTATTTGGCAAAGAGAAAACTTTTGCTATGCCAAATAATTATAAAAAAAAGACTTGCTTTCGCAAAAAAGTATTTAACAAGACCACAATCGTTTTGGGAAAGCATAATTAGGCTTCATGAGTCTAAATTTGAGTTAACAAATTCCAAATCAAGGAAAAGAGTTTGGTGCAAGCCCAAGGAAAGACTAGACCAAAGATGCATTAAAAAAATCGTCAAACATGGTGGTGGGTCTATTATGGTTTGGAGATGTTTTCCCTTTGGTGGCGTTGGGAATATTGTCAAAATTGACACCAAAATGACGGGTTCTCATTACGTCAACATTATTAGAGAAAACTTAGCTTCTTCGGCATCAAAAATATCGCTGGACAACTACATTTTCCAGCAAGATAATGATCCGAAGCATACTTGCAAAGTGGCAAAGCCGGTTTTCTCAAAACAACGTGGAAGTATTGGAATGGCCACCTCAATCCCAAGATCTCAATCCGATGGAGCATCTTTGGTCCATATTAGATGACAGAATTCCGTTAGATGGTCGGCGAAACATACCATCTTTTTGGGAAATCCTCCAATTTGAATGTGAGAGGATTTCATCTGAAATTTTGAGAAATCTTGTTCGCAGCATACCAAAACGACTTGCTGCTGTTATTCAAAATAAAGGAGCAGTCACCAGTTACTGATTTCCTATGAAAATATATGTTTTTTGCTGATATTTTGAATTTGCACTTTATTTTGTCTTCTCTTTTTTCATGATTTGTTGCAACACATATTTTTTTTATTTCAATTTTGGTTATATTTTGTTTATGAATACTGATATGTTTGTAAAAGAACTTAAATAAATTAAATAAAATTACTTTTTGAAGTACAGTTCATGAAAACAATACAAAATAAAGTGAGTTAGTATCTTAATTCCGGTTTGCACTTTATTTTGTCTGACAGTGTATAACTCCCTTATCTAGTTAGGCGATCCTCAAACATCATTGCGCCTACTTGATAGGCTACAAAAGAGAGTGTTAAGATTGATAGATGATAGTTCAAGTGTAGAATAGATCGATTTTCTTGACCATCGTCGAAACGTTACCTGTTTGTCGTTCTTTATCGCTTTTCTACAAACAGCCCTTTATTGAAATAGCCCAGTTGCTTTAATCCCAATTAAGCCGCAACACTCGCCTCACTAGGAATTGCTCATCAATTTTACCTCGAACCCAACTTCGGAATCACAGAAAAGTATGGATTGGATTGGATTATGGAATGATCTACCAGACTCTGTTTTTCCCCTGAATATCGTTTCACAAAAATTCAAGTTCAGTTCTCCAGTTTTCTAAAATGCTCGCACTGTGTTTTAAAACATTATAAGGGTTTCATAACACCTCCTAAATAAAAAAAATTAAAATTTGACTGAAAGAAGTGTTCAAATACGGTATAGAGCCAGTCTTAGTACATCGCTTTAATTTAACCGAGAAAGAATGAATCGAAATTTCCAAAGAGATCTGTTCAAGAACATAACGAATATCATAAAAAAAAAATTTAAAAATCTACTTATCGAGAGTTGTAGTGTTTCAAACACCATAAATATTATGATAATGAAAGTTAAAAAATTTAGTAAATACTGATTTTTTCATAAACGTGTTAATTAATAGACGTAGAAATGTATTTTTATGATCCTATTGATATTTCTATGGTCAGATAGGCGTAGGAGAGAGAGGGGGTCCGTAGCATTTGCTACTCTTGTTTCGTGGCTAGTTCGGCACTTTTTGTGACAATGGATTAATTATTCAAAAATCTAATATGATATTACTTGTTTTTAACAAGATTTCAATTTATTTAAAGCATATGTCGAAAAAAAAACTCTAGCAACAGGAGACCACTTTATTTAAAAAAATTTCAAATAGAGGTACAGTCAACTCCGCTTATCTGCCCTCCGCTCAACTGACAATGTTTGACATCTGAAAATCTAAGGTGTTCGGGAAACGTCATAGCTCCTTCCAAATACTACTCAAACAGAACTGAATGAAAGCAAGTTTTTGCAATGAAATATTACTGGACATGAAATTTTTTTTAAGAAAAAGATAAAAAGGTTGACATGAACTTCAGGACACTGTTTTCGATTTTAATTAATTTAAATTTATTTAAATTATTATTATTATATTATTATTATTCAAGTATTTGATTTAAATTAATTTCATCCCACCAAACACTTTTATAATATTCAATTCCTTGACTAGGGCATAGTCCGCTATTTTAAGTCGCAGTTTATACCTGCATGTTAAAGAAAGCTTTTTTCATTTAGACAACGGACAATCTGTAAAAGATTTTTGAAAAAAAATTAGCTGAAACCCTTAAGAAAGCTTGATGAGTCATTCTCAAATGAAAATTCATAATTTATTTTAAAAAAAGCTGGCTTCGTGGATAGCAAAGCGTCCGAAAACGAAGGAAGAGTTTCAGAAGTTATACCAGAAATAAATTCTCCTGCAGATTTTTAATAACGCGATTCTTTGCTTTCATTGTAATGATGATATGACTGATTAAAAAATTGTTGATGAAGTTCATCGCTCTATAATATGGAATGCTTGGAATTAAGGTCTAACGATGAAGATCCGCTAAGCTGAAAATGAAAAGAGTTGCAGTTATCCGAAGTCTCTAACGAAAACTGAGCTTAATCACAACAATGCTTCTTGCATTTTTGGGGTGACAGTGAAGGTGGTGCATGTTTTTACCCAAGTAAACATTTTTTGCAATAACAAAGCAATCAAACTAAAAGTGGCGTAACTACACCCACTCCACTCAAAAGAGGAAGAAAAAAAAGCATTAAGTCGAGAAATAATTTCCGACAAACTTATGCAGAACTCATACGCCCTCTTCCGGAAGCAAAGCTTTCGTCTGATAAAACATAAAACAACTCAACCAAAACGTTTTACACACATCTGCATCATCATAACCTGTGCCAGAGTCATTGTCTATTTATGACAGAATATAAATTCAGACGATTCCTGTAGGATTTCAATTCACTTGCATCCCCTCTGCATGCTATGGCTAATACTCGCATGAGTTATTCAACACAATATTCAAGATATACGTTTGAGTTCATCGTCCAAGCATTGTCTGTAACTCAAAGTCTGTCCAATCATATAGGTCAGACGATAGAGTAGTTTGTTCCTCATTTGTGTTGCCTTAGCCCAAGGATGCAATTAGTTATAGAATATGCCAGGATACTCGTTGAACTAAAGTCTTGGTAGACCAAAATTGCTTCGTTTCCGAAGCACTTTTACAATACAATGTGTGTGGGAGAGAGTTCATTTCTATAAATATGTCCAAGCAAAATGTTTTTGTTAAATTCTTATCCGGAATAAACTACGATATACACTGCACATTGTAAAGGATGTTGTGTATGCGTGTAAACCACTGTTTTTATAAGAGCCAAAAGTTGTTTTAATTAATTGAATTTGTTTTGGGGTGAGGAAGCTTGATTATGGGGAAAACCGAACTCATTGAATACAAAGTTTTAAAGTTGGTCACGTCCTTTCCGACTAACAATACCCAAAACCACATAATGGTCAAGCCGCACGACATACGAGGGGGCTTCTTGGTCATTTTACCATGCGTATGTTTGTTCGCACTCGTACTTCATGGAACGTGATAATTTGCCAATATATCCTTAATGTGTGATTTTCGAATACTCCTGCACTTTTAAGGAACATGCCAACCGTAAAATGACTCAGCTCCAATATATCCTTTTTTGTTTGATTCGGTTCCTTTCATAAGAGAAGTCATGCTGATGGAGGAAAAGGCCAAAAGAAAAGAAAAAATATTATATGGAGAGTTAAGGAATCCATTTATGTGCTTTTTGTCCTTTATAGAGGCTAAAAGTCAAATTGAATGTCCTTTTTTTTGCTGCCTTCATTCTCTTCTCTGCATTTGTTACTCAATGCACACACAAACAAACAGACATACACATACACATACTCGCACACTTTTACATATAAATGGCGACGGCATTTACAATCACTTAAGAAGGAAAGCCAATGTAGATGGAGGTAAACGGCTTCGGGGTTATTACATACTTCTTTTTTCTTCCCATCGAGATTCAACCTACCAACATACATGCCAATAGGACAATGGGTGTTGTTCGGGTATGAGTTTTGAGTATTGTAAATGTACCATAGAGACTCTTTCGACACAAGAGTTCGTGACCGAAATATTCCCGAGGGCGAAATTGACGATCCAAAAGAGGAAGCAGTTACTTTCAGATAGTTGGGGTTTGTCCTGTTGGAAAAATAGTTTGTTTTTCTACATCAAAATTATTTCTTCAAATTGTATTTGCTTTTTTAATCAAACAAATAAGTATTTTTAAGGCCAAGCACGTTTGAGCGCACTGAACTTTTTTTTACTCACATTGGTTTGGGTAGACCAAGACACCAATGTGAAAGCGAGATAAATGAGGCACTGAGAGTTTTGATTTACGAATACGCGAATTGGATTTAATTTGCGTGAAGTTTTGTCGAAAGCTTTTCTTTGTGATCGTTTTTATGGAAGAACCGTAGGATACATCTCAAATATGTTTTGGAAAATGATTCTTATACAACAAAAACAAATTCTTTCCATCGAAGTGGGTGCTAAATAGATATTCCATGGCAAGCACTATACCCACAGTAGGCTTTCACTTTTTTTCAATTATTCAACGTAACGTGTTACCTATTTTGCTTCTTTTTTTGTTAAGTTCACTTAAATGTGATGCCCATAGCTTGTTAAGCATGTCTACCTGTTACGCGGGAGGTTCGTGGTTCGAATTCAACAGAAAATGAAAAATATTTTCCAACGGCCATCAACTTTTGCGAGAAATTAGCAAGTGCTATCATAGAAATTAATTCATTGTCATGAGAACTTCTTTCTAGATTAGTAGTTCGGAATCGGCAGACAATTTTAGGTCCGCGAACTAAAAAAAAAATATTTTAATAGAACGGAAACATTTACAGATACAAATTATACTTTTTATAAAAGCCAGAGTTCTGCACTTTATAATAAATTTTAAATGAAGTTTTAAATTTATTTAAAATTTATAGTTTTTGAAATAACTGACTCAAAAGTCAAAATTTACGGAAAAAAAAAATCACTTTGAGTATTCTCATGATTACAAACGCCAAAAAAAAATAAATAAATTTTTTACTAAACGCTGTAAACTACTTCTTTCTATGTCTTCTAGTTTTTGAGATAATTGAAAAATAGTAAAACTATATTTCTTCTTTAAACCCAAAAGATTCTCTAATTTTAAAAGAATCTTTTCATATAAAAAATTTGCACCCACCCCAAAGCTTATGAGGAGCCAAAGCAGGGGGGTTGCAGGCATCTCACTGCTTGCATCGTAAATCTCATGCATACTTTTGTGATTTTAATACAGTTAATTGGGTTATTTAGTGTTTCTTTTTTATATAAAAACTCTTGATAAAAAACTAAATGATCAACTAAATGTAGAGCTACAGTATTACAATAACACAATAAGCAAAGCTCTGATAGCAAAAAGTATTAATTAAAAAAATAAAACTATTAAAACAAGTAACTTCCTTGATGGACATAGCTTTTTTCTTCTTTAGCGAACAGTTTCTAGGTTCACAGAACGATAAAGGGAGGAAATAAAAATAATGCTGTTTTTGTTTTCTCTGACATTTAAATTCGTTGCAACTGAATTTAATTAAAAATATTTCTTAAACGGAAACAACTACAAAGTAAGTTGCAAAAAAGAAATACATAGGTACATCTGAAAAGAAAAAGCTTTGAAATTGTAACTTTCAAACTTTCTTTTTACAATTCCTTAAATTTGACGAAATACAAGGATATTCAATAATACTAACAGTGATACTTGATCTCAAAGGCGTGTTTTATTGCAAATAACTCGAACTCAAATATCTGATTTTATTTCGACATCGTCGCATGCTGCTTGATTGGTTTGCCTATTGTCATCATTTTTGTTGTTCACAAACAATAAAAATCAATGAATCGAAAACTGATTAAGTTTTATAAGAACTGGCTGCTTTTGAAAAAAGGTAGTGGAAAAATTTCTAACGCAAAAAGAAAGAGATTGAGTGTTTACAAAAGAGCTGGACAAACTTTTTTACACTACCCATGCACGCGCCTTAGATTGTGGTACCCATGACGTGATGGTTAGCATGTTCGCCTGTTAACCCAGAAGTTCGTGATTCGAATCCCAACAGAGACAAAAATGTTTTTCCACGGGTATCGCCTCTCGCGAGGATTGGCAAGTCCTCAGTTAATAAATTCTTTGCCATGAAAAGCGCTTCTCGATTAGCCATCGGAACCGGCAGAAAATCATGGTATTCGAACCAACTTTATTACAAGTAACGCCATCTAGTTTGCACAAGAGGCACTAAATATGTTTGAAACTGTGTTTTACCAAATGGAATAAAACATCAATTTGAGAATTTCAGAGAAGGGGCAGAGTACGATAACTATGGGGACAAAAAATAATAACGGTTTCTGATAGAGGGGTTCAATACAAGCATTTTTTACTATGGGAGGGGGGGGTCTATCTCCCCCCGTTTAGGCGGTAGGGGCAATTTTATAAAAATTGACTTAAAATCTAAAAAAAAATATTGTAGAACAACGGGAAAACTTACAATTACAATTTATACCTTTTATGAAAGCCAGAAATTTGCACTTTATAATAAATTTTAAATGAAGTGGTTTCAATTTATAGTTTTTGAAATAACTGACTTCAAAATCAAAATTTACGAAAAAAAAATTTAAAAAACCACTTTGAGTACTATGTTTCTCGTGATTACAAATGTCAATAAAAAAAATTTATATGTAGTTAGTTGCTTCAATAAATTTTTTATCAAACGATATAAATTCCTTTTTTCTATGTCTTATAGTTTTTGAGATAATTGAAAAATAGTAAAACTATTGAAGTATGCATTATTTTCAAAAAATTATGGAAATACGTACGAATTTACGATAATGTTAGGAGATAGACTAATGAAAGTATTAAAATTCATAAAACAGGTACTTATGTGCAATTAATTTCCGTATGCAACAGCTTTTCGCATGGCCCGCTTCGCGGGGCTCATTTTTTTAACCCTTTTTCCGCAGGGTTAAGCTGCTCATGCTAAATATGAAAATAGCAATTAATTTCCGTATGCAACAGCTTTCCGCATGGCCCGCTTCGCGGGGCTCATTATTTTAACCCTTTTTCCGCAGGGTTAAGCTGCTCATGCTAAATATGAAAATAGCAATTAATTTCCGTATGCAACAGCTTTCCGCATGGCCCGCTTCGCGGGGCTCATTATTTTAACCCTTTTTCCGCAGGGTTAAGCTGCTCATGCTAAATATGAAAATAGCAATTAATTTCCGTATGCAACAGCTTTCCGCATGGCCCGCTTCGCGGGGCTCATTATTTTAACCCTTTTTCCGCAGGGTTAAGCTGCTCATGCTAAATATGAAAATAGCAATTAATTTCCGTATGCAACAGCTTTCCGCATGGCCCGCTTCGCGGGGCTCATTATTTTAACCCTTTTTCCGCAGGGTTAAGCTGCTCATGCTAAATATGAAAATAGCAATTAATTTCCGTATGCAACAGCTTTCCGCATGGCCCGCTTCGCGGGGCTCATTATTTTAACCCTTTTTCCGCAGGGTTAAGCTGCTCATGCTAAATATGAAAATAGCAATTAATTTCCGTATGCAACAGCTTTCCGCATGGCCCGCTTCGCGGGGCTCATTATTTTAACCCTTTTTCCGCAGGGTTAAGCTGCTCATGCTAAATATGAAAATAGCAATTAATTTCCGTATGCAACAGCTTTCCGCATGGCCCGCTTCGCGGGGCTCATTATTTTAACCCTTTTTCCGCAGGGTTAAGCTGCTCATGCTAAATATGAAAATAGCAATTAATTTCCGTATGCAACAGCTTTCCGCATGGCCCGCTTCGCGGGGCTCATTATTTTAACCCTTTTTCCGCAGGGTTAAGCTGCTCATGCTAAATATGAAAATAGCAATTAATTTCCGTATGCAACAGCTTTCCGCATGGCCCGCTTCGCGGGGCTCATTATTTTAACCCTTTTTCCGCAGGGTTAAGCTGCTCATGCTAAATATGAAAATAGCAATTAATTTCCGTATGCAACAGCTTTCCGCATGGCCCGCTTCGCGGGGCTCATTATTTTAACCCTTTTTCCGCAGGGTTAAGCTGCTCATGCTAAATATGAAAAAGCAATTAATTTCCGTATGCAACAGCTTTCCGCATGGCCCGCTTCGCGGGGCTCATTATTTTAACCCTTTTTCCGCAGGGTTAAGCTGCTCATGCTAAATATGAAAATAGCAATTAATTTCCGTATGCAACAGTTTTCCGCATGGCCCGCTTCGCGGGGCTCATTATTTTAACCCTTTTTCCGCAGGGTTAAGCTGCTCATGCTAAATATGAAAATAGCAATTAATTTCCGTATGCAACAGCTTTTCGCATGGCCCGCTTCGCGGGGCTCATTTTTTTAACCCTTTTTCCGCAGGGTTAAGCTGCTCATGCTAAATATGAAAATAGCAATTAATTTCCGTATGCAACAGCTTCCCGCATGGCCATGCGGAAAGCTGTTGCATACGGTTGTTGCTTCCCGCATGGCCATGCGGAAAGCTGTTGCATACGGAAATTAATTGCTATTTTCATATTTAGCATGAGCAGCTTAACCCTGCGGAAAAAGGGTTAAAATAATGAGCCCCGCGAAGCGGGCCATGCGGAAAGCTGTTGCATACGGAAATTAATTGCACATAAGTACCTGTTTTATGAATTTTAATACTTTCATTAGTCTATCTCCTAACATTATCGTAAATTCGTACGTATTTCCATAATTTTTTGAAAATAATGCATACTTCAATAGTTTTACTATTTTTCAATTATCTCAAAAACTATAAGACATAGAAAAAAGGAATTTATATCGTTTGATAAAAAATTTATTGAAGCAACTAACTACATCAAAATTTTTTTTATTGACATTTGTAATCACGAGAAACATAGTACTCAAAGTGGTTTTTTAAATTTTTTTTTCGTAAATTTTGATTTTGAAGTCAGTTATTTCAAAAACTATAAATTGAAACCACTTCATTTAAAATTTATTATAAAGTGCAAATTTCTGGCTTTCATAAAAGGTATAAATTGTATCTGTAAGTTTTCCCGTTGTTCTACAATATTTTTTTTTAGATTTTAAGTCAATTTTTATAAAATTGCCCCTACCGCCTAAACGGGGGGAGATAGACCCCCCCCTCCCATAGTAAAAAATGCTTGTATTGAACCCCTCCACCAAAAACCGTTATTATTTTTTGTCGCCATAGTTATCGTACTCGTGCCCAGAGAAGTTTTTTGAATTGAAGCCGCACGACCACTGTGGGCACTGCGTACGTTCGGTAAATTGTCTCGAAATGAGATCGCTGTTGACGCCGATTGTTAAGAGGCGAACTTACGAGCTTAAATTTCATACCACACCGTCCTGACCTCCCTATCGAGTGCAACCTTGGCAATACCATTTTCGTATACCATTTTCTCGGGACATGTCCTATTCTACGTGAACTGCGAAGGATTTACTTTGGAGTTAATCTACTGCAGAGGGAGAATGTTTTGGGCATTATGAATGGAAAGCGAGGATGGGATCTATTATGCAAATATACTTTAAATGCGCTGCGATACAGAAAACGAATTATGGAAGGCGACTTTTGAAGATCAATTTTTTTTTTATATTAAATTCAAACCGATCATAAAAAAAACGTTAATCTGGTAGACGGCACTATGCCAAACCAATAGAATAAGATACATATTTGCAAAATTTGTGTACACCATATGAAATTAAATTAATAAATCTAATCTATAAATCTAATCTAATCTAACTTATTTTTACACTGGACCTAAATTCTGGGCCATAACATTAAATTATATGGGTTTTGTTTTCCTTCTATCTTGAAACCACATACGTCTAAAAAAAACAAATTTCATTTGATATTTAGATCTTTCGTAGTAGTTCATTGGTACGGCAAACTATTGTCCGATAATAAGGTAGAGCCCCTTCCGATTCGTGTCACTGGTAATGGTTGTGAAAAACTAATGCTAAAACGCAACGCAAACGTGAAATGCCACAAATAAAGTCCGTGTTATAAGCTGACACTTAAGCTTTTTACACCGGTGCAAAAGACGAAGATAGAACAAGACCTGATCTTTCCTGGTTCGTTTTCATTGCATATTAGAAAAGATGCTAAGATGATAAGAAAAGACGTTAATACTCGTACTTTAATAAAAAAATATAAAAAATTGTTTTATTTTAATTTTGAACTTGAATAAATATTTTTTGAGTTTATTTTTTTGAAATCTCGGGTTTTACCATTTTCGGTCTTGCCGCTACCTTATAATATTTATTTCATTCAATTTTTAGTATCATTTCACTTTTGTCTTAACACCTCTGCACACTGTTTATTCCCGCAACTATTCATTTAAAACACACTCACTTCCTCTTTTTGCCACCCTTACAACAGGAAAAAGCATAGGTGGGTTTGCACTATCAAGCTAAACACGCTTAAGCCTCTAATTACCTTAAACATTCTCATTAGCCTCAACTTTGTTCGTTAATGTATTAACATCGACCTAATTACGCGTGAGATAAACTTTCGCACTCCAAAGCCCTAACCACACGCATACCTATACGATAATTGATCCGAAACCACAACCAATTTGACGAAAATACCAAATCTTTCAACTTATTTTAGTGCTATTTAAAAAGAAAACCAATCCCACAAGAAAATCCCCAAAATCAAAAACACAAAAAATACCTACCAACTTGTCTGACATCCGATTACCGCATCCAGTTCAAGCAATCACACAACTTTTGTGATTGTGACGCTTGCAAACGAAATCCAATAAAATATTCAAGCCCAAAACGTGACAGTAATTTCTTTCCTTATTAAACTAAGCCATTGCTATACTTTTTCTAAAGGAATATGATTCACAAAAAAATATAAAGATATTTTTAGGTGGCCGACTTTTGGCCAATTTGCAACGTTTTTCTTATGTGACCTTATTATATTAGCTTTGTCAGTTATTTCACTTTAATATAGGCGTGTGTATGTGTATATATATGTAGGTGAGACATATATTTTTTTTGTTGGCCTTGCGTTTGCCTTGTTGCCTCCCACTGTCAAGGCAAACAATGATCTTTACTTCCAAGTTCAGCAAACAGAAATGAGAATGACAAACAGAACCTTGTTATTACGAAAATAAACTCTCATTACAAGGAGAAAAAGGTATGTGTATATCCTTGAAAAGAACGACGTCTACTCACGCAATAGGAACACACATGCACACCTTAAAGCCACATTCTACGTGAGATAGATTTGTTTCCAGAAAATGCTTTTACCACACATTTATTTCGACCACTTCTGCCTCTTTTATTTCTTTCTTTTTTTTGTGTTGTTGACGTCAGTAATGAAACTTTCTTCTCTTATTTCGGTCCTTACTTTTGTCCCTGATGGTATTTTGTAGTAGGTGCTTCACACGCTTTAGTTTATTTATATACATATATTCTCCCGAAGTATGAAAACAATCTTGTCTCGATGGGAGCAAAAATAATAAACTACTTAAAGCAGCATTTTCGTAGGAGAAAAGGCCGGGTAGCCGGTGATCTTCAACAAGGTCACCTTTATTACAAACAACGCCTTATTTTTCTGTTTTTATTTAACACGCGTAACCAATTTGGTGCAAATGTCAAACTACTTTGAACTTGAAGGTTGCAGTTGAATGTGCTTTGGTGTAAGAAGTAAGAGGTTCTTAAAATAATTAGGTAGGGTTCAACTAAATAAAATAAAAAGTACCGGGACCTAGCGCATTTCTCTACCATAACTTGTAAGTTGTAACCATACATATGTCCTTTTCATGATAGTGAGTAATTACTCCCAGAAGACTTGCCAATTCCTTGCGAAATTCGATACCCTTGAAAAAAGAATTGGACTTCTCTGGGAATCGACCCTCGAGCACTTGACAGCCAGAGATTCTAACCACTGGGCAAGGCACGTTACAGACAGGGTTCAAGAGTTGAACAGTAATAATCTTTATCTTCTTTCAAATCATAGCTTACAAAAAAAACCAGTATGAAACACGTAAACACGTAAGTAGATAGAACTGAAAAGAAAGGAAATTCGAACCGTCTACCAAACTACTGAAGCTTGTTCCAAACGGAGATTCTGGTGATGAAAAAAGTCCTATTAGGACTTAATGAAAAAATTATGTTCTCAGTGAAAATCCGCATCTTCTCAGATAGTCAAGATCTTAGATAGTCCTTAAATCACCCAGCGATTTTCAGTTATAACTTGCAAATGGAAATGAGAGAATAGTTCAAAGTTTACCAGTTTTGGGTGGCAGGGCACAGAAAAATCCAGTGAAATTGCAAAACTAATCAAGTAAATAAGTGGAGCAGGATGGATATCGCTGGCAAACCAAATAGAGTAAACAAACATTAGTTGGAACAATACTACTATTTGTTTGACGACTAAACAGAACTGGGTCCGAATTTTAGCTCACGTTATCGAGGAACTCGCGACGGAATTAAATCAGTTTGGTTAAACAGCTCAAGTTATCGAGCAATTCATAACAACACTTTGGTATTCTCTCAAAATTAATCGAAATGAAAGCACCAACCGAATCGAAAAAAAAATTCTCATCCCTTCGAACCGGTCAATTTTGTTTTAATGATTAATGTTTATTTTTTCTAAAACTTTAACAAAAAGTTGTTATGCTTTTCAAAAGAATGGATTATGCTAACGAAAAAAAATGATATTAGTCTATTAATCAGCGACATCTGTGAATCAATAGAAACTCGAAAAAGATCACTGAATATTCGATTCCTGTACTTAAACAGATTGCACCTTAGATTCGCGGTTAGTGTCTAACCGGACAACGTTTCATTTGTAAAAATGCCTCAAGACTGTTTATTCAAACGATTTCAGCAGAGGTTTCACGAATGAAGAAGAAAAGAAAGTCCTTTCCCTGTCTTGCTCTCTACGACAAAAGTAAACAACATCTAAGAGATTTCTTCTTCGACAGTTCAAGCCATCTGATCAGCGCAGACATTCACTTGCCCCATCGCTTTATCCAAAAATTTAGTTAGTGAGGAACACTCTTGAATCTATTTCATGTGATATCAAAATGGAAATTTTACTGGTTTTAGTGTATCCTATCTAGTGCTGTAGTGAAATAGCCAGTTGTATTCCTCCCCTGAAACAGTTTAGCCGCATCCCTACCTCGCTAGGAATGCTCATCAGTTTTACCTTGAGCCCAACTTCAGACGTACAGTCAAGTATAGAGATTCATATTTCAGTCGCACCACCCCAATGTAGAATGCTCTACCTGACTCTGTTTTTCCCCTACATTAAGATTCACAAAAGCTTAAAAGCAACGTGTAACGGTGCCTCCTTTTAAATCCCCTCTTATTTTTCTAAATGCTCGCAATGAGTTTTAAAACATTATAATGGTATGTAATCATAACCTCTTGATGTGCGCATTAATTATATAAAAAAAATCCTAACCGTTTTTTAACCAAATTATATATGAATAGCCCTGTGGTGAACCATTTAAGAAATGAATTGAAAGTTATTGGCAAAGTGGTGCTCATTACTTAGAAAATCATAAAAAATGTGTATCATGTTTTGATTGAATTAAACATTTCAACTCCTCTGTAAGAGGAAAGCATGACTCAAAGGTAAAAGTTATTTGACGCCAGATGATTAAAATGAAATATAAAACCAACTAAGAACAAAAATAATATCACACATATTTTCAGTGTTTTCGCAAATCAAGGCAACACTTAATGGACATTGGACAGCCTTGTTGTAAGATACGAACGGTAGGACTCAGATAGGTGGAAGGTTGGTTCTGTATGAGCTCAATATTTCGATTGGAAACTTTGAAAAGGATATTTTCTGTACGCATTATATTTCGATTAGAATAAAAATGTTCCATTTCGCATAGATTGGATCGATTGCAAACAATTCTAAGAGCATCTAATAATCAACCTTGTGGTGAGCCACATTATAGATTTGTAGAGCGGCATTATGGAGCACCGTACAGCTTCATATTTAAATTCATAAACTATAGTTTTCTAAACAAACAACCGAACAGTACTTATTTAATTGGAATCAAGTCTGCTCACTTCAACTTTGGACGAAATCCACACAGTTTCACTAAAACTCCATCCGATTTCATATAGAAAAAAGTTTGGAGCACTTCTTTATTTGAAGGCTGACAGTCAATTTGCAAACCTAAACCAAGCCCACCAAAGTCAATATTTGTATTCACAAAATATCATTCTGCAGTCTCTGGTATACTCTTCTCAAAGGAATAACTCATCATATAGTCACTTGAAGTAGACGTAGATTAACCACGAACCACAGCAATACATTCACATCTTTCAAGAAATCTTATCCTCATCAGCATCGCCACCGCCAACGTAGTTGCTAGTCGCCACCTTGACTTGAGATGCCAATAAATAAACTTGATATTCTCAGAATAAGAATTCATCGGCACATCCGTTCGTGCGTTGTCGTCGCCGTCGTCGTCGTCAATAGTTGCTCTTTTATTTATTCGCCTTTGCGGCTTATGTGGATACTTCCTCTCTATTTTTATTATTTTTTTCCTGCCCAATGCGAATCTTTTCATTACTTATTCACTATAGTGGCATCTGCTCCATCTGGTATTCCATTCGGTCTTTCAATTGTATATTCATTAAAATTACAATTTCCAGTTGCAAATTTACCTTTTTCGTCCCTAATCTCAAGACAAGCCTTCGAGTACGTACAACGTACTTCTACGTCTTTCGATATGCTTTGGAAATGATGTCTGAAGTTGCTTCGTTTCGATCTCATTTGAATTTCGATTAATTCCATAGAATTACCACCTCAGTCGAAGGGGTAGATTCTAAAAATAGTATGTCCACTAGGGGACTAGGTTGGTGCCAGTTGGGTATAGGGACAAGGTTTCTGTTAAAATTACTTGGTCAATTAGTAAGTGGTGCTGCTTATCGATTTTTTTGCTTTTTACTGCTTTCGGTTTTGTTTCTGTGAAGACGGTAGAAGAGGTTGGGGAATTTGACGTAATTAGGGTTAACTCATTGTCGTGTTTATTAGTTGTAAATAACCCTTAACCATGTCAATTGACCTCGTGCTTTGGACACCACTTGAACGTCGAACAATATAAACACGGGTAGAGCCAACTTGAACGACGATAGTTCAAACCGTAAGCCCTAATAAGCTCCAAAGGTTTACGACAACAATGTAAGGCGTAATAGGAAAATTTTAATGAGAACATTAATTGATTGGCAAAAAAACTTTTGTTGATATAATTTTAGGGGAAAATAGAGCAAATGTGGACTGGGCAGTTCTTACGGTGTGTAAGTATTTGACTTGAAACTGATAAATATAAATTTTAGACGAATGTGCTTAAGGGCACTGTCGCAACTCAAACGTCGAAAAGAAGTCGATTTTTCGTGAATTTTTTGAAGGAAAAGTATGAAATGGATTTAAACGCAATTTTGTACAAATATTAACACATGTTTGACCAATATTTTGTAGTTTTTCCCACACCAAAATATTCACTACAACCTAACTTACATGTAAGAAAATATTTTTTTGCGCGACTCCGCCTTCAAAAATTATCAGAAACAAAAAATTTAAAAGGTGCCGTTAGATAACATCTTTTCTGTTACTTATTCGCTGTGATTTTAAAATTGCGATTTTGGAATTTTTGGTGACCATTTAAAAAAAAAAAAATCGATTTTCACCCCAAAATCGGACCTTTCTTCGGTTATAAAATTGGTTCTATTGAAAAAAAATAAAACCCCACGACTAAGTTCGTTTCTTCGTTTTTGTATTAACAACAAGTGTGAAAAATTTGAGGACGATGGGTTGAACAGTTTTTCATTTATCACGGTCACCGACTTCAAAAAAGTGGTTTTGAGATAATCGCATTAAAAGTTTTTTTTCGCAACGATCGACATTTTTCACTACTACACTACTACACGACTACGTAAATGCTACTTGCATCTGCTTGCTAAAAGTTGTCGGTAAGTTTGTAGGTGAGCATTGTAGTACCGTGTTCACTCACCAAGTGGCACTGACTCGAACTACAGGCGAAAACTTTAAGCTGCCGTAACTCGGAAACTATTCGTCAGATCGACTTGAAAATTTTATTCTTTTTTATGTTTTTTAAGCAAGATAAAGATTTACTGACCTGACCTTATCGCGTCTTAGAAATAAAAGGAACGCCATATTGAAAAACCTATTAACAGAGAAAATTGAAATGATATGCAACAAATTTGGCCCGTATTTGAATCTGGCGTAGTAGTGCAATAGAGGCAAAAATGTTTTTCCACGGGTATCGCCTTTCGTGAGGAATTGGCAAGTCCTCCGTCAGTAAATTCATTGCCATGAAAAGTGCTTTCTTGATTAGCGGTTGGGTACAGGCAGAAAATTGTAGGTCTCCTCCATTCCCTTACAAGGTATGGTTGCGAGAAATACCCTATAGACCAAGAGCTAACGACCGATTTGCTTACCTCATTTTAGCAAGGCTCAAACTTTGCTCATAGAAAGTGCCCGTCTTACACTCCGGTTCGGTCCACAAGGCCTTAAGAATAGGGCTTGAAGTTGTAAAAAATAAGTGCCCATTTACCTCATTTTAGCAAGGCTCATCTTTTAATATATTCTTCATTGATCCAATATATACACGAAAATAGCATTGTAAGACGTTTTAGCGGTCCACAACATGCTGTAAGACGCTCGTATATATGTAAAAAAAATGACCCCATTTACCTCATTTTAGCAAGGCTGGTTTTTACACACAACTAAGATGACATAAAAACAAACACACATTTCAAGTGTAAGACGTTTATTCGGTCGATAACCCTCTGTAAGACGCTGAAAATTAAATTAAGATAGAAAAAAGATGAAAATCGACAACAAATGTCTATGTTCAAGTGACAATATTTCGGTGAAATTCAAACATAGAAAGCTCTCTGATATAGCATTTTAAGGAAAATTTTATTTACTTCCTTTTTTATGAAGCATTGCCTATACCTTTCTGCAACCAGAAAGAAATGCCATTAAAAAAACTGACAAAACTGAAAAACTGGAAAAAATTGAATTTTTTTCAATCGGTAATTTTACTATTTTGGATAAAAAATTTTTATTTACAGTTTTTAAAAAGATGCATTTCGATGGGAAAATTTGCTTTCTACAAAAAACGTCCTTGGAATTGCATCAAAATTTTGCTTCGTTCTCGAGATATATTGAAAAAACGAATGAAGATGGTTTAGAACCCATATCTCCGATTCGCACCCTCTAATTTAATAGCACTTTGGGTTTTTTCTCTAAAATTAACCCATTAATCGATTCATGCAATAAAAGTTCATTCAATGTCGAGTTCCTTAAGAAATGACATAATCAAAAGACTATAATTGTTTCTATCTTAATTTAATTTTCAGCGTCTTACGGAGGGTTATCGACCGAATAAACGTCTTACACTTGAAATGTGTGTTTGTTTTTATGTCATCTTAGTTGTGTGTAAAAACCAGCCTTGCTAAAATGAGGTAAATGGGGTCATTTTTTTTACATACGAGCGTCTTACAGCATGTTGTGGACCGCTAAAACGTCTTACAATGCTATTTTCGTGTATATATTGGATCAATGAAGAATATATTAAAAGATGAGCCTTGCTAAAATGAGGTAAATGGGCACTTATTTTTTACAACTTCAAGCCCTATTCTTAAGGCCTTGTGGACCGAACCGGAGTGTAAGACGGGCACTTTTATACTTTTCGGGCCTAAATCTTTCAATGAGCAAAGTTTGAGCCTTGCTGAAATGAGGTAAGCAAATCGGTCACTAGCTCTCCGGCTACTAGGCCATGGGGTTCATGGCTCTTTTGCACCACCCTATTTATTTTATTTATTTTTTATGTAGTGGTGCAACACAGTGGAAGGTATCTTATAAGTTGTTATAAGATTTTCGCCCCTTTTTCGAACGAGAGTAAAAGGAAAATTGATTTCCCCATTTTGTACTTTGAATGAAATTCAACCTGCACGAAGCTACCTTAACTCAATGAGCGTTATCGTAGTTTCAGAACACATATTCACGTTCACTAGTTTCCACTGACTGATTCTGTAACGCTGAACAGTTTTCTTCTCAGTACCAATGCGCATTATTTCCATAATATGTTCTTACTGTCCAATTTATTAAAGCCTTTAAAGAAATTGGCCAAAGCCACCCAACTTCCCTCAAAACTAAAACATTCACTCTTTTTCACTGATACTCTGACTGTCTTTGTAACGCTACTAGATGGCACGAACGCTTTAAGACCCTAAAAGCAAACTAAATAAGTTCGGCGAATTGCTGAATCAGTCAAACTTAGCAGAGCAGCAGTAACTTTTTTAGAGAAAGTTGAATTTAAATGAAGAGAAAATTATAGAGCACACAATGTTAGTCAAAATACAAATTAGTTCAGAGCTTTACCTAAACAACCAAGCATCTTCTCGACTTTGAGTTACTCTTTTGAATGAACAACCCTTAACTCATCCACTTGAGTATCGAATAAATGCAAATTGTTGTGAACTCGTTCCGTATGCTTCCCTTTCCCGAAGTCATAAGACTTCCTAGGTATATCGATCCGGAACTCGTTTTTTCTTTTACGTATTTCCATGTTGTCGCCATGATCCCTTATCACCAGGGGATTTCTCCCCCAATTTTTATTATAACCAACCGATTAAAAAGTCATAACAGATATTTCCACATAATAAAACCGGCAAGCGATATAGCCACCTCTTATTTTTGTCAACATTATCTGCAGTTGAAAATCTGAGAAAATGCATTGCTATCTTTTTACATTTCGTCGGTTGGATGGGTAGATAAGTTCTCCCTCAATAGGTCACCCTCTTAGATATCTCACACAATATAATTTTTCTTCCCCAAAAATAATTACAGCATTCCATTGGCTACAGTTGTTGTTGGAGTAGTTGTCGTCGAGAAATACAACGCACGTGTTTAGTCTCATGCTAAGATGGGTCTTTGAAAATTGAGATAAAGATGATGACGGGCCATATTCTACCGTACAATGTGGAGGCAATCAGTCAGCTATTCTGTAGATTCCTCACAACTGACTGGCCTTACCAGGGGCGCATTCAAATAAACATCCCCTGTAGGGTGTTATCTCTCATTCGTTTCCGAACAACTTTTTAAACTTTATTTTTTATTTTCTGTGTCGTATATGTAAATGCTCTGTTCGAATTCAAAGAGGAGGAAAAGGTACACCGAAAGAGACGTAGACAGTTTGAAGTCTGATAAGCCCAGAATGCCTCAGGTGGTGGTGTTTAAATTATTGCTTCATAGCAACGAATCCAGTTGGATTTTGCTTCAAGGGCTGTTGCACACCCCATCAACAAAAGCATCAACAGCAGAGCTTGTTGTAAAATCCTGTAAGGATCGATAACTCGTCCCAAAGGAATTTTTCCTTCTAATTTGCATAAAAGTCGCCTTTCGTTAGCGCATTGCCTTTTTTTTTTTTTAACTTGCAACCAATAACAAATTTGAATTATGCACTCTTCTTCATTTAAGGGTATGTTTCAATTAGGAGTTATGAAGGGTTGAATTGCAGGCTGGAATATAAAAGCACACGCACATAAGAAAGGAGGATATGTGGTTGATTACAAGCAAAGGGCTCTCATTATAGCTCTTTGGCTTAAATTAGAGCTCTCTGCTGAAGTAGGGGATCAGCAACAACAATAAAAAAAAAACCTGAATTGTTTGAAAAGGATCCTTATACAGATGCCGATACCGGATAGAAATCAAAGGACTCGTTACAGTGATACTTCAGTCATCTTTGATTCTGTTTCATTTTATGTTTTTATTGTTCTTTGACAAGCGTCGCAGTCCTGAGGGTTGGAGTTTCTTTTTTTTTTAAGCAAATATTATTTTTTGATGTGTTACAGTTACACGAATGAAAACCTTTTTCCAGTTTATGATCCGGTGACGGGTATAGGTTTTTTAGATTGAAGGGATGTATGGTTATTCAATCGGGTGGATAAAGGAATGGCAAATTTTAAATTTAATGACATTGCAGGAAGTCCCAAATTGGTTGTGGGTTTACGTAGCAGTAAGGCATTAGGTAAAAAGTCCTTTATTGAAGCTTAAAAGGAATTCTGAATGTAAGGTGCTCAAAGAACATTTCTGTTGCTTTGACTGCTTTCCACAAAGAAGCGGGGAAGAAGTCCGTTCAACTCCAAGAAAAGAGCTCGGAGGGTTTATATTAAATGTTTTCCATGGCTGCTACTGCAAACCAAGCTATTCAAGAAAAACTGCAAAACAGCTTGAAAAAGAGAAATACTCAGGAGATCGAACGAATCTCAAAGCTCATTGACGATGTGCTCAAGGACTGCTTCTTGTGGAAGACGACACAAATCTGCACATCAGATATGATACAATTGTGAATGAAAATTGAACGAATAGCTTGCAAGGCGGCAGTTTTTAAGAGCTGCAGCTAACTTTGCGGAAGCATCCGACATCATAGTCGAAGAATTAAGTGAGGCGCTTAGGAACTCCAAACAAAATAAAGCGATTGGGTTAGAAGAGAGACATATGAGTTTTGGAAAAAGATGGAAGATCTCGAGTTTACAATTTTCACAATTCTCATCTCGAATTTTAGACGAGGTAATAGCCAGCCTAAGCTTTTGAAGGAAAGTCATTTCATATTCTACCAACTTACAAAGGAAAGGAAGACACACGAAGTTTCGGTAACTACCGTGCGATCAAGCTGATTTTACCAAACTCTTAAGACTATTGGGCGGGTGTTGCGCAGCCTACAGCGAAAAAATAAGGGTGTCTAACCGATGCGTATTGGTTGTTGGAAGGTTAACAACAGAAACAATTTTAGTATGGAAAGGCATAGTGATTCCTTCGAGAATTTGCCTATTGTGCTGGTTGACTTCGAAAAGGCTTTCTTTCAACAACAACAAAATCTGATACGAGTGATTCTTAGACAACGTAGAATTCCGGAAGCCTAGGTGCTGACAATTGAAAATACATATGTAAAAAGGAGCAGTGGCGAAGGTAAGATGTCCTATTACGGTCACCTAAAAGCTGTAACAGTGGGTGAACCACAAAAAAGTCTTCGACTTTTTCCTCGAAGCTAAGGCACCGAACAATGTTTACATCAATTTATTCTTTGCTGACGATGGAGCCGCTCAAAGTGATAATCCTACGTGTCTGCAATGATGACTCCCATGTAACAGTGAGACGCAATGGACACCACCTTCTCCCAGCTCAACAAAAAGGATCAAAAAGGCAACATGTCTGAGAGAATGCGGTAACTTGACAAGGCAGACAATAAATAAATCAAATAACAGGACACTGGCCCCCATCAACTAACTTCCAAAGTTAAAAAATTGTAACTCTCACTGCATGAAAAGTACTTAGCTTTCAAAACCAAAAGATTTTGGTAGAAATCCCTTCACCTTAGTAAGTACCATAGCCTACGAACCCGTGACCCTACCCTGCGCCCAACCATCTTCGAAAATGAGACAATTTTTAACCTAAACTTTGAATTCAAAGTTCATAAAGCTAAATTTGTTTTAATATCGGAGTTTCTACCAAACCGGGAACCAATAACAACAAACAAATTCATCTTCGCCTATTGGAATAGCAAAAATTTGTCAAGTTTGTCATTTCACTTCACTCTTTGATCAACGAATTGGTTCAATCTTAAGAATAATTATTATCTACTTCAAATGACACGACAATAAAGCTCTTAAATTCGTTAAATCCCAACCATCACCCGAACACGATGAACATAAAAAAAAGACCATAATAAGCCAATTGTGTTCGTTACTCAAGGGTCCTCAATTTCGTTCCTAATGAACGCAAAATTGATGCTACTCCGGATTTCATTGAATTTCACGTTGCTCTATGTGGGCCCATAAACCCAATTCCGAATTCCGCTCAATAACATACTTAATCATCCTTGAGATGGAACCCATCATCATCATCAACCACAATCCGCCGCCGATGGCATACCACACAACACAACACCAATAAAATTTGTTCGTGTCTGTTTGCTTATATGAGGTTTTTCTTTTGCCGAGTTATCTCATGCATTCAAAGTATACATCCGGGGCACTCAGACGATTCTACTATTACCATCACCCCGTCACCACCACCACCGCACTGTCGCGTCGCGAATAAACAGTTGCCAAAGTAACATACATATCTCCTTCGCCTTGTTGACGAGAATTGGCACGACCGGGCCGGGTTTATAATGTTGGTGGTCACCGCAACGATGTCAAATGGCGTTGTAACTATTCATTCTTTTGTCCATCACGTGATTCCCTTCAGGGATTCTTGCAACGTCGTCATATTACGTGGCTCTTTATGAAGACACCATCGCTATTTTTGTATATAGAAAATGCAGGAAGGAATGCCCTTAACCATCTTGCCTCTGTGGTTTGGATAAACTATTTATTAGTATTCAGTATGTCACCTGAGAGTGTCGAGTATTGGAGGTTATGGTCTCTGCTTCGCTTCTTCTGTGTTTTTTACTACATCCAAGTCTCTGAATGTGTGAAATTCAATCCGGGAAAGTTCCAAATGATAACTGAGCTGCTATCGTACTTCAGAGACGGAAAATACAGGGGTGGAGTTTATACATTTTTCAAGAGAGACTAACAAACAACATAGGTAGGTACTCGTATGTATAAAAGGAACACATAAAATTACCAATTTGTTGACCGTTTTTCAGCATAAATATGACAACGTCGTTTCTGAAGACTTAGCTTCGACTCTAATAGATGTAGTTTTGAAACAGGTCTTAAGCCCCCACTGATTAGTGGCTTTGTCCCTTCAAAGTCACAACTACTAAGGCTCTTGCTCTGGTTTCTTATTCTTTACTTGTGTTGGTATGACTACTTCAGCCTTAAGCATTGTTGTTCTCGCATTGTGATTGCTTTATGACGAGATGCTGTGCGCGTTTGAAATGCTGGACAGCTTCGTTGTTCCGAGAAATGCAAACAAAGCGCAAAGAGAAATCTCGCAAGACTTAGTGGCGCGGCATTCTCTAATTTTTTTTTTTGCAATTCAGTCTGTGTGTTTGTATGGATAAACCGATTCTTGTCAGGCGGACACTTATAAATGAAATAAAACCAATGGTTAGGTTATATTAGTGTTGGCTATCCCACTGAGTGACTGACGGGTTCTTGAGTCCATTTGTGCCATTGGTTTTGGTATTTGAAAGTCTTCACTTAGAAAAAGGGTAACCTGAGGACTTGACAAATATTTGTGGCGGTGACGGTGACGGTAGAAGCTAATATAAAGAGGGAATGTGGTGTGGCAAACTATGCTGTAAAAATTGATTTTTTCTTTTACGTAAGACTCATGAGTTACAAGAAAATATTAGAAGTTGATAGTAATTTGAGCTGGAAAGTGATGTCAAGACAAACAGGTTGAGCTAAAGATGGAATTTACCAACTCCACCTAAAGTATGTGCACAGCTACTAGTCTTGGACTCTTTTCAGATCATTCTGTGCGAGTCATGGTTCTTTGACATTTGCAACTTTGTTTTGTGTGTTTTGCGGGTGTGTGGGGTAAGACGAAGTCATGATATTAAATTTCAGATGTCAATCGTTCTTTGGAATGCTGTGAGTGAATATCGGTTTTTTATATAGAAGTGTTGAGCCATGAGTTTCCATGACAAAGGATTTCGTGAATAAAACAGAAATATAATGAGAGTCCTTGGTGTAGTGACAAGTGACACCTCCTCAATTGGAATGTTTACCACCCCGATTGTTCGCAGTGAAAAAGGTTAAGGCAACTCAAAGAAATTAAATTGTTTCAAGTGTTTGCAGGGTCTGTTTGGTCAGTCGAGAATGAATTTTTCATTTTTAGTGTCAAATAACTCTAAAGCAACTAGTTATAGACACGAAAAATATTTTCATCATCAAATCTTACAGAACAAGAAGGTATAGTCGCTGTCTGTTGATGCACAATTGTTCCCAACTTTTTATACGGGAATCTAATTCCGAAAAAAAGTGTTGTTTTTAGGGGCACCAACAAAATCAAATTTTATTATTGCAAAAGGAATGATTTATAATGACGGAATAGCTGAATAATATTCAGGAAGTATGGTTTAATTCCAAATTAATTTTTCTCAAAAGGCGTTTTCTAATAAATTGGCGTGAAGCCTAGTTCTGCTAGATTTAAACCGATTCGAAAAAATTGAAAAAGGAAAGTTTCCGTAATTGGATGTAATGTTTTTTATTATTATTATGAGAATGTTTTTGAAGAAAAACTGAAAAAAAATAATAACTACGATATTTTTACTTTAAATATAGTAAAATAGTAAAAAAAAAAAAAATCAAGCAATTTTTACCACTTTTAAAATCTTGAAAACACCAGTTGATTCACAAACTGTAGTTTGAAGATTGTTTGTTAAATTGTAGTTAGAAATTAGTTCCCTTTACATCTACATATTTTTGAATGTGTACTTAATACTCATGTGAAACTGAAGTTCGTTCGCACTTAGCATGGCAATTAATGCCACTTTGCTGAAGTGGATTGAGTTCCCACTGAATGGGAGCTAACAACTAAGTCAGTTAGTGGACTTAGTTCCTGCGGACTTATTTCCCTGTACCTACTTGACATGTATTTTTCTAAAAAAATTATTGTGGTGGCTGGTGGGTATGGGTACCTCCTCCCAAAGCAAAAAAAAACCACTCAACTAATACAACTATTTCAGTGCAGCGATCTTCAGACAAGTGATATTTGATTTTATTCAATACTTACGAAAAATGCAATCGGTTATTGATAACAGAATGTTAACTTACCTGGAAGAAAAAAGAAAAGAAAAATTAGATCAAAGGCATCAAACTTAACAAAAAACACACAGTGGTTTTTTTTTAAACACACACTGGTTTTTTTTTTAAAACACACAGTGGTTTTTTACTGACGTAATTTAAGATTGTGTGGACAACCTCAAGCCATTGCACTTTGCAACAAAGGTAGACTCTTGGACATTCTAGAAGAGTTCGAAATGTATAAATCAAACAAAAAAGGAAAGAGAAAAATACTAAACAAAATACACTATGTAACACAGCAATTAAGCAAAATCATGTTAAAAGAAGACGAACAGAACATAGCACAAAGAAAAGAAAAAGTAAAAAGAGAAACAACAAAAACGCGAAACAATAGCTCAGTTGACAGACGAAACACGCCAAGAAGATGGAACATCGTTTCGAAACGCGTCGCTCTAAAAATTTAAATACATATAAGAAATATTATAAATATAGAAATATTATAAATAGACGTATTGCCAAACAAATAAATATAATAAATTAATTTAAAGCTTCTTTTTAAATTTATTTATCGTTTGTAAAATGTTTATCATATTTTAAATAAAAATGGAAGTCAATTTGGACATATTTAACCGCCAACTATGTATTTCAAAGCAATCAAAACGATATTTTAATATTTAAGTCAAGAGAAAATATTTAAAACTTATATTTCTGCTCTCAATATTCCATTCTCTTTTTTTGTAAAAAGTGCAGCTTTGACTAAACGAATTTTTAAAGCTTTTCTCCCAACAATATCGGAATAAATAAATAAGCATTACATACAATAATTTTTTTTCACTAAACTATTTGAACCTAACTCTACTCGTTTTCGAACAACGAAATCGATAGCTCTGCTGGTTTACCCAATAAAAGCAAACAGACCTTTTTTTAATGAAAAAGTTTTGATTTAAGGTCAAATCCAGCTATGAGATGACATACAGCTTTGTCTAAAAACATTGAGCGCTTGAAACTTTTGTTCGCATTGTCCAAAGTTAAGTACAACAACTATCGGTAATTTTAAAACGAATGGTCCAAAAGCACCCTACAACACCCGAAGAGATGATCAAATATTTGTTTAAACAAAAAAATTGAGAAAAACTTGTTAGAACTGTAGAATACAAGTGGTAAGAATAGTGTCTTAAGACCGAAAAACTAACTGAAATTAAAGATGGCAACAATAAAAAAATAAATTTTTTTTATATAAAAATTAATTTTTTATGTTTTCCTAAACATCTTTTTTTTACACTTTACTTCTTTCTGAATTTGGGTCAGTTCTTAGCGATTCCTCATACTTTTTGCCATGGCTGAACTAAAAATGATGTTGCTTCGCTATTTAACTTGACAAGAGTCCAAAATAATGACGGCGACAGAACGGTGACAGATACACAATTTATAGAAAAACCTCCAACTTAAACAAAGGAACTAATAAACTTAAATTCAAATAGCTCGTCGCTCGTTAGTTCAAGTATTTAAACAAAATTGTATCACGTTCAATTAGTTTCGGAATCCCTAATTTTCTTTATAAGTAACCATTTTTGTTGTCTAATTTTCTTTTTAAGTAACTATTTTTGTTGTCTACGAGACCAATCTACACCCTAAACGAAGCAATTAAACTTTGCGACAGAGCACAATCATCTAAATTATCACACCATTAAGAAAGCAATTTCACAATCCATTTGATTACATTCATCAAGTAGATATATACCGTTGCCCGAGAGATACATATACATACCCCTGTCACACGTCATTAAATATTGCCCGATCTATTTTATCTTTTTCTTAGCTACTGTATTGTTTTTTTTTTTTTTTTATATATACCCTCGATTCTGTAGGTGGTGTCGTCCTTTCCTCTCTTAACTGTTTCTGTGTGTGAATGTAAAGAAGCAGCTTAATAGCATGAATTAGGGTTGCTCAAAAAACATCGATACATCGAAAACATCGATGTTTACTATTCGATGTATCGAATAAATCCGATGTTTCGCACCCTTTCGATGTTTACCGATACATCGATGTTTTTTTATTCGATGCATCGAATGCAGCAAGCATTAAAAACTAAAAAGACTCACTGAAAGTGCCAAATCTACAGTGAAATTTATTTCACATGCTCTCTCTTTTCTTTCAATTTATGTATCAGTTGGATGGTGTATTTCATTCGATCCATTTTGAATAAAGCAAGCATCGTACAAAACACACTCACAACTCACAGTTACAGTACCAAACCAAATCGATTTCAGTGTTGTTTCTGTTCAATTTATGTCATACATAATATGCTCTCTTCTCCTTTACTTTATATATCCAGTAGGGCTATTCCAGAAAGCGCGGCTGATAGCTTTTGGTGGCGGAAATGAATTTTCGTATTCTCAAAAGCGAATCGCTTTTAATTTTTTTTTCCTATGGAAAGCGTAAGCGCTTTCCAAACGTCATTCTTTTCTTTTGCAGAAACTATACCTTTTTGACATAATTCATTTCGTTTTCAAAAGCGATAGGTGTTGTAGTTTCGAATTACAAGCGGATTGATAGAAAAATGTAAATATAATGAAAAATTTAATTATCATCAATTGAATTGAGAGTAATTTTCCTTTTTTTTATTAAAGGAGTCAAAAACACACCACGACACAACGATTTTTGATGCTTGTTGACTTTATGCAACAACACGAAGGGATAGCAATTTCCTACAGCTATTAATGATTTGAAACAAACTTTATGCAATGTGGCACACACGTTAGTAATCCAGACTCCTTTTTCCGGCTGGTAATACAGCTGTCTTGAGTGCAATAGGCATCGGAACCCTCCTTTGAGAACTCCAAAACATCTCTCTAAGTACTTCGAAATTTTAAATGCACCGTATTGTACTTTGCTTGACTGATGTTCCCAAGAGCTGCTCTATAAGGTGTAATTAACCACGGTTCAAGAGTATAACCAGCATCACCTTCAAATGTATAAAACAATAGCATAGAAAATATAACTGCATTTAAAAATTTGTTTGATTACCAAAAATTTTGCTTTTATCTCCGTTCTTGAAAATATTTTCTGCGGATACTTAGGGAAACTTGGAATTTTCACTGGAAAAATTTGGAAATAGATGACATTTGAGTGGATGCATAAGACTTCCAAATGGAAATAATGGAAGTTTAATTTCTAACCATGTTCGCTTTTCAGAATAACCTAAAGCCCTCGCAATTGAGTTATCGTTTTAAATACGATCCGCCGCGCTTTCTGGAATAGCCCTACAGAGACAGACTACACGATGTGCAGCTGCACACGCGACGCGTACGCTTTGCTCAAAAAACATCGATACATCGAAAACATCTATGTTTTTATGCGATGCATCGACAAACATCGATGTAAGGTTACGATGTATCACATCGAATAAAACATCGATGTTTTTTTTCCATGAGCATCCCTAGCATGAATTACCCTCGAAACAAATTATATTTGAATTCGACTCGCCTTTCAGAATCATATGCATGCATGGAACACATCAAAAATAAGATTTATAGGTTTATACATTTTATGATGGTGGTTTTTGTCGGATACGAGACAACAATCGCGACCTTGCAAGATCGTCGTCATTGTCGCGTAACAAGAAACTTCAGATCAGAATGTCCATAAGCAGTTGGCATATGGGACTGGTTTTAAATTGCATGCGGGACATGCAACGGTATAGCGCGGAAAATTATAGTGTGCCATATTGCGAGAGGCAGGAAATGAGTCATTTCTGCCACACATTATTTGCTGACTAAAAAAGGAAAAAAAGAAACTACACAAGGTGCGGCATCTGAGACAAGCATTTGTTCGACATTTGCCTCAATTCGATGACTTTTTCTCATTAAGAGAGACAAATTTAAATAATAAAGAACTGCCTTTCTTTGAGATTGGAACAAAGTCTAGAAAAATCTGCTAGGGACTTATCGCAATTGAATGAAAGAACTTCGATTTCAATTATTATGTCTTTTCCATTGGATTTTCTTATTATTCAGGTTTTTTTCGCTTGGGTCCTTTCGTTCTGTGATACTCAACAATACAGTCTAGTCTCTTTGGGACTATAGCTTCTATTATCATTTCTATACTGTAGTCTATATTTAAATCTATATTATTCGTAGTGTGTGTAGGTGTAGGTACTTTCTTTTGTATATATTAACGATTTTTCCTTAGCCTGAATAAGTAGGTAATGATTATTGAAACGAGAGTGGAGTGGTCTTATCGAATAAATATACTTAAATAGAAACTCGATGGAGCTGGAGTTTTCTATGCTGGTAGGTAGCTGATAGGCAGTAGCTGATAGTAAAACAAAATAACATACTTTAACTTTTTCTTGAAAACTTAAGTGAAGCATTGTTTATTATGAAATTATTATACGTTTGAGAACTACAGAAGTGGCCCTAGAAAGGTCAAAACAAAGTCTATCATCATAAAAAATTCAGTTATTGAGCAATCAGTTGGAGTTAAGACATTTCATTGAACGTCTTCATCAAACCAATAACTCTTGGAACAGGGTGCGAAGCAACTGGCATTTACGATAAGACAATGTAAATTGTGGGATTATAAGAAATGGTGCGTGGTCGTAAGAGATTGATTGAAAGGAGCTTCGATTGAGGCAACCGCATGGCAAGTTTAACCACTGACAGAGAAGTACGATTTATTTTGCTGCGTAGGTGATAACTGATAACACTTTTGGTAAATTGTTGGTGTTTAAATTCAAATTTTCTTTTGTTTTGCTCATATCGTTAATGTCTTGTAGATTGATTTATATCCACTGGAATTGTTTAATGGTCGATTGCTTAGTAGTAAATATATGGAAAACAAGAACCTGCCCATGCAAATTGGTTGAACGACCAGGCAGAGTATCCTCAAAAGTGACTTATGATTCTTTGAGAGCAAAAAAAATAAAAACCTTTTCACATTTTAATTTTTTTGGGGAAATTTTTTTATATCCATAATTATTAACATCTAGAATATATTAGAAATAAAACAAAATAAAAAACAAATAGGAAACAAACGACAAATTATTAAACAGTAAGTGAATAGCAAAATAATACAGCGTAGTTGTAGGACGACTGGACGCTTTGATGAAATACCGCATAGAAAAACGATTGATTTTCATATGTCTGTGGAGCACAAAAAACTTTTGAACATCAATTTACCGAGCCCTCATAAATTGGGCGGGATGATTTTACTCTCACTAAATTATTTTGAGTGCTGATTTACTTCTTAAAATATCCCAGTAGTCGGGAGAGAGTATATTATAAGGAGAAAAGAAGGGAAGAACACCGAATTCTCAAAAATAAAAAGAAGCAGCAAAAGAAGCTAACGTTTGAGGAAATTGAGAGATGTCATGACTCATGACAGGAATCAGATTGGGTAGTTTTACCCAAAGGTAAAAAGATTTTAGGATGGCAAAACTCGAACGCAAGCATGTAAAGATCAGCAGGGAAACATAGTAATAGGGAAGCAATCGCTACTGAGAAAATGGAAAGACCACTTTCGTACACTCCTTAGCGATGAAAACACTAATTCTGCTGTCAGCCAGAGTTACCCATTCAACTTGGACGATGATCAAGAATGTCGTCCCTAGAAGAAGTTACGCATGTAATATGCAAATTAAGTCAAGAAGATTGCAGGTACAGATGGCCTTGATGCCGAACTTTTCAAGGCAGCAGGAGATCAGTTGGAAAGGAGCATTCACCAGTTGATCTGCATGATATGGTCAAAAGAAGGCATACCCTTAGGAATGGAACCTAAGTATCGTATGTCGAAAGATAAAAAAAGGGAGACCCTCACCATTGCGCTAATTATAGAGGAATAAGCCTCCTTAACGTCGCGTATAAGACCTTGTCTGCTGTATAATGTGAACGTCTGAAACCATAAGTCAACAACTTGAGAGATGTTTATCAATGTGGTTTCTGGTTTTAGAAAAATTTGCTGTGGGTCTGTCAGTGGAATATATATGGAAAATGGAATCCAAATAATTGGGACGATTTGTTCCACTTTGCCCGAAAATTTAATCAGCTGACACGACAAATGAAATTACAACAGGAAAATAGAAAAAAGGAATTTTAACAGAAAATATTAGTTCAATTAAAAATTTTCTTTTTTAAAAAACTCTCTCGCTTACTCTCTGGAATAACACTTGTTCCTTGTTATTCAATTCTAAAGAAAACATAGTAAATATTACATTTCAAAATTTTTCCAGATTCGTTTTCCTGATCGCTATAATTGAACCCTAACTCAGGGGCAATGAAGCACTCTAATTTTTGGAATCGGTCCAGTATTTTTCAAGCTCCCGGTTATGTTTTTGTTCCCGTTACGTTCTAGTAGCAATATGGGTATGAAATACAGTCTATCTAACCTGGGGATAACACCGAATTGTAATATTGAAATCGGTACAGTGGTTTTTGAACTCCCGTTCCCGTTCTTATGGTTCATATGGGGAAAATGGCGATGAAATATAGTCTATGGCACTTAGGGGCAATGAAGCACTTCAACTTTGAAAGAAGTTTTGGAATTGGTCCAGTATTTTGCAAGTTCCGGGTCATCTTCTTGATCCTATCCCGTTCCGTTTCTGTGAGAACATGGGCATGAAATATAGTCAGCAGCAAAGAAGCTGTCTTACGGTAAAAAAAATATTTTGTAATCGGTTCATGATTTTTCAAGT
This sequence comes from Melanostoma scalare, assembly GCA_949752695.1. Classification (NCBI taxonomy): domain Eukaryota; kingdom Metazoa; phylum Arthropoda; class Insecta; order Diptera; family Syrphidae; genus Melanostoma; species Melanostoma scalare. The sequence continues at coordinate 188,433,821 of OX456984.1, read as the reverse complement.
TTCCGGTTACATTAACGTTACCGAGGGAATATTGAAAGGAATTATAACCTATGTCATTTCTCAGGTTCTAGAATCTAGACCATTTCTGTTCCAAATTGCATTCAAATCGTACCTAGGTATGAGACTGCATAGTATATTCAAACGCTGAAAGAATTTTGAAATCAATCAAGAAGTCTCTAAGTTCCCATATAATTATGTTCCCGTGTATATTCCCTTTTCGGTGGGAATATAAGGATAAAATATACCTACATGCTAACCTTTCTCTTCCATCAGTTTATCTATTAAAAAAAAAACATTTTAAAGATCTAAGAATAAAGACAGACAACGGAAAGCGACTTTGTTTTATACTATGTAATGATAATTCATGTAATATTTAGTCACTCTAACTGCGTGAAAGTGCTACATTTAGGTATGCCTCTTATTTTTTGGAAACCAAGTGTCAGAAAGTTTTGTCAATTCATCAACATAAACCAACCATCGCTGAGAAAAGAAACTCATTTGCTCTCAAGTAATTTTTTTCTGTCACTGTCACTGTCACATTTCAAAACTGACTCAAACACTAGAGTTATGAAAAAGTCGTTAGCTCAAAGCAAGCCTGTGATTCATCATAATAAAGAAGAGATAGAGGTACCTACCCAGCTAATTTAATTAAAACTCAGAATATCTTTCTATCAAAGTCTCAAACAATTTCATTCATAAAACAGTTAGGTAGGTATTATAGATACGCTCTACTTTCTCAAGTCCCCTAGCAATTAAAGAACCTTACTTATTATCTAATTGCTGCTTAAACAAAATTACTGACATAACTCTAATGTGTCATGTACTTGTTGTTAACATTAAAACCATTCGTCTGATTGATAACAAGTAATTAGGTAGTTGCTAAGTAAACATGCAGACGAAACTCATATAAACGTAGCTACCAACGAACGTTCATACACGCCATAAGTACCTTCATACCGACTTGCTTTTGAATGACATCGATTTAATTAAAGCACATGAACATTACATTCTCCAGAAAAACATAGGTGCGCGCTTGTGCATTTTTTAGGGCCATTTAGAGACGATTATGTTTGATGTTTCACAACAATGCTTTTTCAACGGAAGATTTACGTATGTACCTACCTACATCCGTAACTTCTTCTTAACAGGAGATGTCTTCAAAAGCATTTTTAAATTTCACATGTCAATAACATGCCTACAGTCCGGAAAATTGTGCGTTAGACATGTCATTACTCAACACCTACAAACAAAAATTAATTCCGTCAAAAAGGTACAAATTGAAACTCCGGCAAATTGTTTTTCTCATCACCAAAATTATTTCTGCTCCTTTTCCATAATTCGAGTTTTAAGACATCCCATTCTGCACTGACCCATTGAGAGAAGGCAAAAAACCTTTTCATCACCTAACTTATCGGTTCACACAGCCAACGAAATCGACTTTTTTTTAAATAAAAATTTATCATCACCAAATGCCAAACAGGTATCCGATAACTTATTCAAATCACACCTGCGAACTAAAGATCTTTGGCCAAAACAATGCGATTCGAAATTGTTTGCAAACAGTTTTTAAAAATATCTTCAAATGCGGTCGATGAAATTCGAACCAGACATCGTTCATTACCCATCACCAGCAGAACAAAAACAACACCTTGCTCTCATTAATCAGACATCTGCTGGGTTCTGGGCTTTGTTATCATCCTGCGAACAACAATCCACTCACCTTCACTTTCGGCTATCCATTTCAATGTCAAAACAAAGCACGGATGGTTGACTCGCCGGCCGCAGTTTACTCAGAAAAACAAAAAAGAAACAAGAAAAAAAAACCAAATAAAACTTTAAAACTTTGTAAGCCACACGAGTGACGATGAATACACGCTTTAATAGGCAGCTAAAGGCACACAACTTGAATACACAAAAAGGCTTATCTTTCTCTCTCCCTCCCACAATTTATTTCTATAGATATGGAGATAATGGTGGTCATGGCCATTCGCTTTTCCCCGAATACTAATTGATTTGTGCATAATAAACATATATCATCTTTTGTGGGTCGGATCTCGGCTTTAGAGAGTATTAAGATTTACCCAAATCCCACCAAAACGAGATGAGAAGTTGTTAACAGCCATTCTCCGAAGGAGCCAAAAGAACTCATGGAAAGGATTTTACTGATTTATCTGTGTAAGGATCGGCATATCATGGAAATGGAAATCTAAACAACAATACGTGGGTCATTTTCCTAATGAGAAGGAAGAATGTTTATTTTTATGTCTCCTCAAAAAAAGAAAACAAAACACCAAACAAAATAAATCCTACGCACACGCTGGCGCAATGAATTGTATCGACTTGGGAGTCCGGGCACGTTTCCTTCAATGTTGATTTGATTTCGTATTCAAATGTGTCTGCAGCGAGTGTGTATTTTTGTTGTGTTTCTGCTGTAGCGGCAGCTTGTTTTTCCATCGTAAAATGTTAAAACGCGACTATCAAAAGACAAAGTGTCAACGATTTTATTTCCTTTATAATTTTTTTTTTTCTGAACAGCAGCAACGACAGTAGAAGGCCTACTTAATTTTTATGAGTCTCGTTAGCTTACAAACAAGGAATTCAACTTGTTTTAGAATTTAATTGGAATTTGAGTGCTATTACAGGAGGATAATGAGAACAAGTAATCAACAGCTGTCTCCTATACAGACAGGGCACAATTAAGAAGAGTAACATGACCACCCAATAAAATCTATTTGTATCACACAAATGCCATAGCAAGTGGTGAAGCGATGAGTCATTCGTCGCTGCAAAGTACCTACACGAATGGGTATTATTTTCAAATCAATTCAACTGGGTTAATACAAAAGGAAAATTATTGCATTCTTGTGGCAGGGAGAGTACCACACAATGATATTTACATCTTTTGTTTACATGCTTTTTACAGCTCACACTTTCCTACTGCAAGAAAGTTGATAAGGTTTAGTAGAAATTCAGAAATAAGTAAATTAATTTTATATTTCTTTAAATTTTCTCTTGATGGGACCCTGTGTACTTCGGTGCATTGAGTGTTCCAAACAAAATTTGAACAAGCACACAATGCACAAGTTAAACTACTAAATCGATTAATAACTAGTTGCGATGCTCCTATATTAGTTGATATGATTATTTATGAGTTATGTTATGACTAAAATAGGTAATAATAAAATAGCAAATAGGAGAGACATTTCAATTTCAAATTTCAATGCAAACAATAAATAAATTACCTCAGTTTACAGATGAGTATAGAAAAAAGGTTCTCGTTAAGATGCTGTTAAAATTGTGAGAACTTCGAGCATTGGTAGCAGCGTTGCCGATGTGCCACTTTTTTTTAGGGTGTGCTACCGAGCCACCACCTTTCAGTCTGTGCCACTTTTTTAGCATTCCCCACAAGTAAAACTAAAGTTAGCAATTCACCATGCCATTTTACTATACCTTTTCATATCTTTCATGCGTACAAGAGTTACTCAAAGTACTCAAAGTTTTAAAGTTCAACATAACACACACGTTGAACAAAACTCATTTAAAGAAAAGATTGTAAGAAACTCAAACGTCAACACCAGAGGAGCAATCTTTCAAAAGTCTGTACAAATACTCGCCTACGCAGACGATATTTACGTAATGTGAAAATGAAGCGTGATGTCATAGATGTTTTTGCGAGTATTGAAACAGAAGCGGCAAAAATGGGTTTGATGGTCAATGAGGGCAAAACGAAGTTTATGTTGTCATCAAACAAGGACACTGAACATCGACGAATTGGACAAATCGTCACAACAGACAGACATAATTTCAAGGTAGTACAGGACTTCGTCTACCTAGGATGCGCTATAGACACGGAAAACAACATCAGTGCGGAGATCAAACGGAGAATAACTCTTGCCAACCGTTGCTTCTTTGGGTTAAGAAGGCAATTGAGAAACAAAACCCTCTCCAGAAAATCCAAGGTAACCTTGTATAAGACCCTAATCATCCCAGTCCTGCTTTACGGCATGGACCTTATCGAAAGCGGATGAGGAAACCCTTGGTCGTTTCGAAAGAAAGATCTGCGAATGATCTTTGGTCCCGTATGCGAAGACAATGTGTGGAGAAGAAGATACAACAACGAGCTGTATGAGCTGTACCGCGACATGGGCATAGCCAGAAAAGTACGCATCGTGAGGCTACGATGGTTGGCCCATGTATAGCGGATGGACCCAAACGCTCCGACTCGACGGGTTTTCGAAAGATTATTGCAGGGAAATCGCGGAAGGGGAAGACCTCGTATATATACTTTGGTTCTGAAGCCGAAAATTGTGTTGTAAGTCAAAGATTAACGGAAAGTGAACTTGTTGAAATTAAGAAAAATATTCTAAGCTATTATAAAATACTTTGGGATGAAATATATTTGATCGATTTGACATCAAAAATGAAAAGCTTTCTATTTAGAGGCATTAAGACCCCAAAGTAATCAAGTCGAAATAAGAGTTCACTTATTTTAAACTAGTTTCCGTTCTTAGTAATTCTACCATAAGTCCCGGAAAGTTAATCGAACAATATAAATTTTTTGGTTTGAAATGGGTAACATTAAAAATAGTTTGAATGAATACCTATTTTCCGACTTATATGAATTTGTTGCAAAAATATGAACCTTGCTCCTTGCCTCATAGCAGTGCCTGCGCTGATAACTTTGATGAAAAGTAAACTCACCAACAGATTAAAAACTAAAACTTGCGAAAATATGTTGGATTCCTTAAATTTAGTAAGCAAATGTGACACAGCTGAATGGAGTCCTGATGAACTTCTTATAAAAAATATAGGGAAACAACCATCACAAGAAAGTAAAGTGTAATACGAATTCTTTTTAATGAATTATTATTTATCTCTTTTTTATTATTTATTCAAACTTTTATTTATTTATTTGTATTGAGTTATCAATAAAAAATGAGCTGTTAAATTTTTAGTTGTACATATGAATTCGTTGAGATGTGTGAAATTTTTTCATACATTATATGGTGTTGTTTCGTTTTTAATTTCAAGTGCCACCTTTTTTTCTCGAGTGCCACTTTTTTTTGCTACTTTTTCAAAATATCCAATGGTAACGCTGATTGGTAGTTTTCTATTCAAAGGGTGTTCTTTGGATAGACGTATGGTTTTCAATCTGGTAATACTTTTCCTTGGATTTTATCTTTTTGCCAGTTGTCACTTACTATACCTAATATGTTCAATTTGGTGCCATTTAGTCGTGGAAGAATTGAAGAGGTTCGATAAATTGTCTCGAGACTAAATCGTGGTTGACGCCGATTTTTACATAATTTCAAGTTTGAACCTCTCGGCTGTAATTTATATTTGAGCCAATGACCAGAGGTTTCCTCATCAGCTTTCGGTAAGGTATAGGGGCAGGGCTGACATGATCAAAGTCTTAAACAGTGTTACCTTGGAATTTGTGGAAAGGGGTTTTGTTTCTAAATTGTCTTCTTAAACCAAGGAAGCAACGATTGGGAAGAGTTATTCTCCGTTTGATCTCCGCACTGATGTTGTTATCCGTGTCTATAGCGGATTCTAGGTAGACGAAGACCTGTAATACATCAAAGTTATATCTGTCTATTGTGATGTCAGATTAAGAGATGGTAGGTTGATTACATCCAGAAGAGTGTATATTTCAATAATCTGACAATTTGAGCGGGGCCTTAGTAAGTAGGCGAGTCACAAAGATGTAAAAAAAAAATCGATGTTTTGAAATACTCGAACGCGATTAATTTTTTTTTTATTTTGAAGGTAATTTTATCAGGATTACGGAAAACATATAATCTGACATTTTGCTTGGGGCGATTGAGGTTAAATCGTCTGTAAAATGTAAAATATATGATGGTTAATATCTCGGTTAATATTGATATTAGCAATTGGTCCAAAAGACATTTTATGTAGAAAACTAAATTCTCTACAAGTTTGTAGTCTACAATTTTTCTGTAGCTTTTGTTATTTACGAGATAACTGCGACAAAACGTGAATTTTATAAAAAAATCTGGTTTAGTGGCCCGTACCACCTGGCCGGTATGAGTAACGACTTCGCCACAAAGAACATTTTTGTAGAGTGTTCAATTTCGAGAAAAAAACATCTTCGGTTAAAGCGATCCTATGAAATGCCGCTGAGCTATATAAATTTAGAAATAAAAAATCAGTTAAAATTGTCAGACTAAGAGTACGCCCCCATATAATTGTCAGATTATCATCCTGGAGGACGAAGACATCAAGTTGATCACTCTGTATAAAAATCTGATGCGCTAGAGTATTTCAAGGTCACGTGTTTTTTTACATTTTTAAAAATCAGTCATGATATATGGCCCCACTCAAATTGTCAGATTATTGAAATATACACTTTTTAGAGTACACTTAACATACACTTAAAAAATCTGACACGCTCGAATAACTTTATTTTTTTTTTTCAATCTCTCTTTACGCCCATTTGCCCCCAGTCAATCGTCAGATTAATATATATCGGTTATCAGAAAGGCAAACCGCGTATACTGTATGAAAATCTGACGCGCTCGAGTACTTCAATTCGACTGTTTTTTTTTTTACATTTTTAAAAGCTCATACACGCCCGTAGCCACTAAAATGGAAAACTGCCATAGGCGGATCCACGGGGGGGGGGGGGGGGGGTTTTCGGGTCCGGACCCCCCCAATCGGGAAAATAAAAGATGTTATTTGTAACATTTATCGGCTCCTAAGGCCGTGTGTGAATTGCGTTAAAATGTGTGTTAAAATTTAACCCGCGTTAAAATTTGACACTCATGAGGTGAATAAAATGGGTTAAAATTTATTGAGCTGTGAAGCAGGTTAAAGTGTGTTAAAATTTGACGTTTCTAGGGATAGAGAAATTTGCTCTTGCTTTTGCATTCAATTCAAACAACGAAATATGAATCAAGAAAAAAAACGAAGGCAGGCTGGAAAACCATACATTTAAATGTTAGTTTGAAATCAATTAATTTATATAAATTCAATGCTTTTGTTTTCTAGGGTTTCACGAAAAAAAAATAAAACTAATTGAAATTAGCATAAGTCTGGATGAAAAAAACAAGAATTAATACAAAATACTTTAAATTTGTAATTTTTCTAAACCAAATGCGAGTTTATTGTTTTGTTTCTTTTGAAATGTATGAAAGATATCAGCCATGAAAACTAATTTGCAGTGTTACTACACCGAATAAATCAATGAATCAAAATGGGAATTTTGTTTGAATATTTTTTATTGTTGTTTTAGAATATGACATTAGAATCGAGAACAATAAATAAAAAAGGTTTTTTTTCAGTTTCAGAGACTTTTTATTAACCCTATTTTCTTAAAAATATGTTTTGTAAGAGAAATTATTTTTCCGTGAAAAGAAAACCAAATTTTTTTCAGGGAAATTTCTTAAATTATCGAGGGAAATTTTTCTAACTTACGCAGAAATCTTGGTTAAAATAATTGTTTTAACGCAATTCACACAGCAAATGGCTAAATTTGATCCCACCTCAAACAAGACGTCAAATTTTAATCGTGGTAGGAGTTTTAACGCAAATTTTAACGCAATTCACACACGGCCTAATGTTCAAATTTCGTTACGGGACGAAAAAATATAGCATGAGCAAGACAAAAAAGTAAAGGAGAAGTAATATTACTATTTAAAAAATTCAAGAACTTTATTGATCATTATTACATTTCATAAGAAACTGAAGAGCAGACTACCTCAAACACTAGTAAATTTTCGAGGTTTTTTGAAAAATTTCGCTAGAATTTCGTCCACGGTAAATTCAATATGGGTATGGATATGTAAAGAAGCAAGACTATTTAGTCGTTCCTGTCCCATCGTATTTCTCAGGTAAGTTTTGATTCTCTCAACGTCGAAAATGGTTTGGAGTTGCTGTAGTTACAGGTAGTACTGCCAACAATTGATAACCTGAAAAATATCGTCAGATTGATGATGATGATGATGATTGATGATTGATGATGATGTTTGCATATGTGTCTCGATCCGATAAAAGTGACTTACTTGGCAAAAAATCGGTTGTTGGATCATGATTGATTACACAAGTTCTTTTACTGAATATTCATGAAGCGCAATCAGAAATTGTAACATCGCTATTATTTCATAAAATATAAAATCAGAGAAACGATTTTTTACATGGGTTTGAATGGTACATCAACGCCTTTCAGAGCGTGCCGTGTAAGCATTCACTTTTGCCTAGAAGGTGCCTTTTCTCGGATCGCGTCACACATAAACCTTTTTACATGTAAATTTTTGATCGAAAGATACTAACCAGTAAAGCATCAAGCGCATTTTGAATGTTCTGACCGTGGATTCGTTGTCTCCAGATCTTGACTTCTGACAGAAAATTTTCTTTCGATCAATCCGATATATCTTCGTAAAATGTGTAGAAGTCAGCGAGCGCATTTCTTTTCGTTAAATTCTTGTTTAAGAAACAGTTGGCCGAAACTTTGGAAAATGTATTTGTGTTCGGAGAACCGACTTTTGAGTTGAGAAATGAACGTATCAAGAAACGGAATGTAGGAAGAAATTTTGTAGTAGTCTTCAATACATTGTGCTTGAACGTTGCAACGATTTTTTTGTTGATTGCAACGTCGCCGGCGCCGGCGGTGACGCGCGTGGCAATTTTATTAACTGATTCCATAATGTGACAGGCTATTTGGAATTCAACAGTCGAAATCGCTGTCGAAAGATGCAATGCATTTTGGGAAGTATCTCGATCTTTCCACGTTTTGATTTCTTACAAAGATTCAATAACAGTCGGTTGCAATTCAACGTACGTTCCAATTGCTTCATGAGACTGAGCCCACTTGGTAGGACAAACAGACTTCAACTTTTGTTTTTTTTTCTCAATTTTTTTTTTGTCATTTTTGAAATTTCTTGGTGTAGAACGTCTTGTCTTTTAGACCAGTGAAAAAATGCTTCAATCGCTCCAATAGTTCCTAACGCATTTTTTATTCCTGACACTTCGCATGCTGCATTGACTGCCAAACTAAAGATATGTGCAGCGCAATGTACATAAATTGCCAGGGGGAAATACGATCTCAGATGAGCCTGTGCACCAATGAATTGAACAATGAACATCATGTAAATAATTTCTGATTGAATCTGCTAAACCTCGTATATATAAATAAAATTTTGAGCAATGGACCCCCCCCCCCCCCCCCCCATGCCCAAATCCTGGATCCGCCACTGAAAACTGCCATACACTTTTTTTCGTTTTAGAACGTAAACTTCACAGTCCAATAAGTCCCCATGACGCTTTAGTAACTGCAAATTTAGCATCCCGGGCTCCCCTACTAATACGAGTTTTGCAGGGATGCCGAAACTAGACATGGCTCTGTACAGCTCGTCTCCGTAAATCGATAAAATGATGGTGAATATCGATATTATATTCTCAGATTTTCTCCAAGATCTGCCATAATGTCAAAATTTGGTTTATTTTGGACTTTAATAATTAAGTCACGTATATTATTCAAACATAAATAATAATTAATAATTAGTACATTTATAATGGACATTGATTAAAAATTATAGTTTTTTAGTAAATAATAATTATTTCTATTATTTATTTACTTCTAATTAAAATTACAAACTAAATATGCGTTTTATAAATGAGCCTAGTTGCTAAAGCTTTTAGCTCTAAATAAGAAGATAAAAGAGAAAACAAAAGAAACAAATTAGAATAGGAAAAAGAACATAGTTTATATAGGAATACTTGCGTTACTAAAGTAGTTGAAAATTTCAAAAATTCGGCAAATTCGTTGCCTTGTATCCTATTACATATGACTAGTAATTAACTTTACACAACGTACTGATAACCGTAACTAACGCTTGACCTTGCATTAGGCCTTATATAACTGTACGCGGCGAACTCTTCGCGGTCTACCGCAAAAACCGTTGATCGTATGAAAAAAAATTTAAGTAAAAGTTTTGGAGAATTTTATACTCTACAACTTTTACTTTAGGTGCAAATCTAATATAAGCAATAGAAAGCGAAATTTTAACGAAAAACGATTTTTATGACCTTTGACCTTCAATATCTTAAGACGCGGACACGATAGCACTTGTGACTTTTGAGACAACATTTAAAACGACAAATCAAAGGTTTATACCAATTTACAGCTTATTATCTTTCATTCGAAGGTTGACCCTCTTTTTTACCTAATATGATTGGGCTATAAAACGCGACTATCAAAAGACGAATTGTCAACGATTTTATTTCCTTTATAATTTTTTTTTCCCCAGTAGCAGCAACGGCATTAGGAGGTAGGAGCCCTTCTCAATTTGTATGAGTCTCGTTAGCTTACAAACAAGGAGTTCAACTTGTTTTAGAATTTAATTGGAATTTGAGTGCTATTACAATCATATTGTCTCCCATAGTCTGTTTGGGCACAATTAAGAAGATTAACATGAGACATGACACATGACCACCCAATAAAATCTATTTGTATCACACAAATACCATATAAAGTGATAAACGCGATGAGTCATTCGTACCATGCACCCTGCAAAGTACCTACACGAATGAATATTATTTTCAAATCAATACAACTGGCTAATACAAAAGGAAAATTATTGCATTCTTGTGGCAGGGAAAGTACCACTCAATATTTCTATCTTTCTTTTACACGCTTTTTACAGCTCACACTTTCCTATTGCAAGAAAGTTGATAAGGTGTAGTAGCATATCGCTATACAAATTGTAATTGAATTTGATCTTATATTTCTTTAAATTTTCTCTTGGTGGGACCCTGTGTACTTCGGTGCATTGAGTGTTCCAAATAAAATTTGCAAAAGCGCCTAAGTAAATATATTAAGGATAAAGAACTATTGAATTAATATCAATAGCAACTAATTGCGCTGTTTGCTTAATCACTTGATCTTGATAATATATCATTTATCATGACATGAGATGACTGAAATAGGTGATACAATAGTAGATGAATGTGTACCTAAACAATAAATAAATCAGCTCAGTTTACAGTTGGGTGGGTACTGGGTATAGGAAAATAACATAATATTACTTCAAGTTTTAAACCTATGGCGGTTTAAGTGTATGTGTGTGTGTGGGGGGGGGGTATGGTTAATTCGGCCGATTTGTTTGTGGTTCGCAACAGATTCACAAAAAAAATCAAAATGCTTTCGTTAAAGCAGATGTTTCTCCAGATAATGACGGGCAAACCAAAAACACGATTTTCGCTGAAAAAAAATAGGTTAATATGTTGTTAAGAAATTAGTAGTTATTAAAAAAAAAAAAAACCAAAAAGCTCTCGACAATACCTGGTGAATTATGTAAAGAAGTACTGTGCACAATTTGAAAAACGCAGAAGAGTTTGGTCATATAGGTCAACTGTTGTACAGTCTAATGTGTGTACTAAAATACAACATGCCTCGAATATAAATAACAAAACCGGAACTGGCATGTTTATGAAGGAAATTATTCGTGGTCGAAAAATACAATAGCGCGCCGCGCAGGTATAAAACCCGCCTTGGAGCTGAACCATTTTTTGTGGGGTTATTTGTAGTCCCCCGAGACGATTGACTCCTTGGAAGTGTTAAACCTCTCGACTGGTATTTATTTGAGCCAGAGGAGCCGCACATTGGGCAGCTTCATAGAGATCAGTGCGGAAATGGTCACTTTGAAATTTTGCTTATATAAACAGAAACCATTACTTTTCAGAAAGTTACCTCTGATAAGGAAAATGCAGTTTTGTTTTGTTTTTATGTTCTGTACAACTTTAGCCAAGGGATCAAAGTTGACTAGATCAGTGCAAAAAATGCAATTCGGAAAAGGTGTACCTACTGCTTTTTAAATCTTTATTTACTGTTCGACTAAAAATACAAAACGTGTCCAAGAAAGGTAAAGATGTGTACATTTTTTTTATTTTTGTTTTTTTTTTTTTTCAAAATGAAAAACAAAATTTCTTTTGAAAATAACTAAGCGGTACGAAAACCGAGTATTTTTTTAGCCTTGTTAAAATTTTGCCCAATACCTTCTGTTCCGGTAAAAGTGTAGCAGGTCAGTTTAGACATATTTCCTTAAGGTAACGCCCTTAAGAAGAAAGAAAGGAACATTTTTGCGAATGCTTTTTAAGACACAGTCAGTATCTACGTATTAAAATCAATTCAACGTTAAAATATAACATTTTGTGAATACTGTGTGAAAGTTTCATAGAAAAATATGAAAAAAGACCCTACAATGGCAGCAGTTATTGTGAAGCGTCTCGAAAAAAAAGGAGTGTTGCGTTGCCCCTCGGTAGTCGGTACTGGATTTCAAAATCAAAAATCCAAAATTATTTCGTTCGATAATAACCGCAGATATCACTTGGAGGGTTTTTCGAAATCTCAATTCTTCACTTTTTGGGAACACTTTAAAGGGTTTCTTATTGTAAAAAAAGATATTAACCAATTTGGAAAAAAAAACTCTCCAGCGTTACCTCGTAAATCTTACAGAAATTTAAAATTTCAGAAGGATAGGTGCAGTAGTTTTAAAGTTAATAGGGACACCGCTACGAAAAAGTAAGTTGTAGGAAAAACGCTTTAAAGCTCCAAGTTAACAATAGCGCACTTGAGCCGAGCAGGAATGAAAACATTTATAACGCCGCGTCGTCAGTTTTTCACCGATCGTCTTGAATTTGCTAAGCTTTTGTCGGAAATAATTTTTCTTGTTTTATTTTTTTAAATGTTAAAGACTTTAAAAGAGGACTAATTGTTGTTTATGGGGATATCCGTGACAAGATATAACAATGAATTTGGTTTAATTATGCCTGTTAAACCTTGTACTAATACCACCTTACCACTGTTGGGAGGATAGCAATAGAACAAAATATGACCAAAATAAAAGATCAATGTTTACTGTTCAGTCCTTGTCGAACTCAAAAGAACATTTATTTTACCTGAATTTATACACTAATTTATTTTATGACTGTGCGTCTGGCAATTTGGATAGCTATAGTAATTGATAGCATCTCTTGTTTCCAATATCGTGGGACTGGAGTGAGAATAGAGTTGGTTGCATTTTTGAAATTTTGTACACAATTGTATAATGCTCAAATAAAAAGAAAGCGTTATATAAAACTTTTCTTTCTTTGAGGTATTGGTACTTGAAGTCAAACCTTTTTTTTTTTGCTTTATTTTTTTTTTACTTGTATTGATATCTCGAAAACGAATACAGATAATGAAAATTTTTCTTAAAACAAATAAAGTTAAAGTCATTACTACTTTTATACATGGCATTTAATACAATCACTCTAAACTGATCAAAATAATTTATCGCGCAAAACCACTACTTCTGCCCCCCTGTGCGGCGTCCACTTGCCCGAAATCACTTATAATAAAGCTATTTCTTGGCCATAACAATAATTTCAAGCGTTTTACTTCTTGTTGAAATGTCAAAAGTTTAAAAAACACTCCTCACTCATTAGTTTTCCGAAAAAAAAACTTTTACCAATAAAATAAACGACTTTTAAATAATTCATCAATCGAAACAGAAAGTAATGAGAGTCTTCAAAAGAAGTGTAAGCGCATAGCTCTATTTTGTTTGGTTGAATTCAATCATTTCTATTATCAAACTGACAATTGAGTTAGTCATGCGCACAGTTGTTGGTAAGGGATTGTGGCAATAGTAGTTTTAAGTGTTGTATAAGGGTTTTTGTTTGTAGCTTTCCCTTAAAATGCAAAATATCTTTTATAAAATTATTGTTATACATATTCAGTCGTATTTATAAAATTTGCTTACAACATCCGTAGACAACAGTCCAGCTAGACAGTGTCTAAAGAGTTGGACAAGCCTTAGGCAATTTCGTATTTATAAATACATTCCAACAGTTGTCTAAAAAGCCCCTCAAACTGTCAGCTTTGAATGAAAAACTAAATGGTGACGTTCATGATGTATCCGTGCAGTACCATTGTGTGTGTTTTGATATACGAGTACAACAACTAAAAGGCTCTGAAAGAGTGTGGCGTAGGACTTGAACTAGACCAAAAAAAACAGCTGATTTGACTTTGAGTAACAGCTTTTCCAAGCCTCATAAAATGATGAATTTTTTTCTATTTATAAATGAAATTGTTGAAAGTAGTATTTTTGCACCTCAAACTACTTAATTTTTTTGATCTTATCACTCTCAATAGTGTTTTATAACATGTTCAACAAAATCGTTTTTTGTTGTATCAAATGAAATTTAGCCACAGTTTAGACAACCAATTTCGGTGTCTAAAGTTAGACATTCCTTAGACATCGATGAAAGTGTTTATAAATACGATTTGGAGTTAGACACTGTTCTAAGAGCTGTCCAAAGTTAGGAATACTTTGTAATGGGATTATAAATACGACTATTATATATTAGGTATAGCTGTAAAGGAATAATTGAATATCCTAAATCTCTAAAAAAAAATGTAAATAGTCAAAAAGAAAAATGTACTGCTTCTGAATGAATTGAATTGAATTGATTGATTTGAACTTATCTTTTAAATGTGTACCTCACTTGTTTGAGGTGACATATCAAAATTGTTTCTATTGTGTTCGGCATTTCCAGCTCTTGAGTTTTTAACATTTTAAAACACAGATAGGTATATTATATCAAAATTAATAAATATTTAAACAAAGAGATTAGAAGTCATAGGCAAAAGATGACTTATAAAATCAGAGAAGAGGTTGGAGACCAAAAAATAGGTCTTTGTGTCTTTTAACCTATTCAGAATAACATGTTCCAAATTGGCCAGCGGATTTATGTTTACTGAGATTTTTCAGGTCTTTGGTAACAGCGTGAGTACAAAAAAATGTTTGCTTCATGGCGGAGTACATACCTAGTCTCAAATCCAAGAGCACCAACATTTCTGAATTTTAACGTTCGCATTTTTAAGTTTTGAGCAATTTATTTTTGGTTTATCTTCATGTCCATTAAGCAATCACAACTACCGATTAATTTATCTCATTTTACTCGTGAAATACAAAAGGACCAAAACTAATCCTTTTTACACAAACTCCAAGGCTCCATTCCACTCACAAGAGATTACAAATTAAATGACCTTTTGTCGAAAGTTTCATCATAGCTGCAGCTGTCATTTCCAATAATACTCATGACAACCATGATAGCACACGAAGCATTTTACATCCCATTGTGAATAGGAGCCATCACACAGACAAATTTTATAGAACAACCCTACAATGTAGAAAAACACCAAAAAAAAAAATTAAATATAAAAAAGAAAGGAACATCCACAAATCTGATTAAAACGTAAAATCGGACAAAGAACAGAACCCTTTCATGTGCATAATTCGTTTTGCATGTTGCTGCTTTGACAATTTTTTATTTTTTTTCATCAGTCCTTGATATTTTATGTGCCTGTCTGCAATGGTATCTGCAAAATGTGCAATAAAACTCATGCTGTTTGAAGTAAACTTTGATTTTTTGTGGAGCAAATGAAATGGCACACTGTAAAATTATTTAATTATGCTTTTTGAGTCAGCATCGCCGCGACAGCCTGGCACGGCCGGCGCGGCGGGCGGAGAAGCGGGTGTGGTTTGGAGACATCTTCTTTCAAAAGAAGATACACACACAAAATGCCCGCACCATATAGCCATGGGAACAACTCCTTCTTCGTATTTTCTAAGAATTGCATAAAAGAGAAACGGCAAATTAAAACCAATCCGGAAATTCCCTCAGTCTGCACATAAATGAGTCAGCAATTCAGTTGCATGGATAAATAGGAAATAAGTCAGGAAGGAGATTGTATTCTCCCTCAGGAAGGATAACACCGCAAGAAGACCTTAAATTGTAAAAAGCTCTAAAAGAGAAAGCCTGGTTCTTTCTGATTTTCTGAATCGATAAAGTTTACATTTTTAATTGGGCAGAACGGTGTATGGATTAACGTAACCCTCGGGCAGTACAAAAATCAATTAATCTCTTCTTGTGTTTTCTCTCAATTCATCAGCGTTGAGTTCCGTTTGGCTCTTAGTCATTCACACAGAATCACCCACCGCACCAAGTTTCAAGTTTCTATTTAAGGCCCGAAAACACGTCAAACACTCCGCTGAAACTGTTGTAGGCGTCACGTGATAATCTTGGGTATGGCAGCATCACTCGGTAAACTTTCAAAGACTTTGTTTTCATTTCTCTTTACCTAAATGGGACAGCAGCACTCTTGTCACAGTGCCGCTAGCTGCGGGCACATTTACTCTATACGAAGGCCAATGAATTGAATATTTTGCACTTTGTCAGGCTTTGAGTGCTAGCTATCACGACGAAAGGCTACCACCATCACACAAAAACAACAAAAACTTAATTTTGTATTTGAACCAGAGGGATATTACACTTGGTTGTTTGTTGCTCCAGAGTGGGTAGCTGATTTAAGGAGATACTTTGTTAGATATTGTATCTCTCCAAGTTGTGTAACTTTTGTTGTGTTTGGCAGGAAAAATATACAAAAAAAAAAAAAAACAAAAAAAAAATTTAAAAAACAACAGACAATAGGAAAACTTTTACGTTTGCCATTGTTCTGGCTCAAAGGAGGTAAATGGGCTTTTCACTTTCTTTATGTGAGGTGACTTGTGCTGTACCTTTTCTACAGAGTGGCTGGCAAGATGTGTGTGAATGATGCAATTGAGCCAGTTTCAAAAGGTTGTCTTACATTCATGGGCTTCAATTGTTTTTAGATTCGAAAGTACTTGTTCGCAATAATGTCTCAATATGAGCACAGTATTGCGGATGGAATAAAATGAAGTCAACAGCAATTGTGGTGTCTATTGATAGCCTGACATGGATTTGAGGTTGAAGATGAGGTATTCCTGTTCCGTTTCTATTTTTAGGATAGTGGGTATTGTTGGTTTTGTAGGTGAGATATTGAAACGAACATCACACCATGATATTCATCAGCACAATAAGCTGGGTGTTGTACACATACGGCTTTACCTGATGTTATCAAAACTTAATAGTTTTTTTTTTCACTACAGCTCAAAGAAAGGGTATTCAGTAGAGAGTGGATGAGGATTTATATATCTCAAAGCAATGACACAGTGTAATGCAAGACAACCATTTCACTACGCGATGATTCTATCGGAGAAACTCAACAAAGCAACACTCAACACCACAAAGGCCACACAAACAACTTTCGACTTCGTATTAACAGCTGAACGGAAAAGCACAACATGATCGGAAAAAGAGCAACATGATCGAAAAAGACTTAAAAAAAACTGCTAGTCGGAAAACAGGAACCTGCATAGAAAAAAAAAACAGCAACGTAATCCCAGAAAAAGCAACATATTTGAGAAAAGAACAGCGTAAAGCGGAACAGCGGAAAAAGAACAGTGTGGTCAGAAAAACAGCGTAATCGGAAAATAATAGCGCAATCAGAAAAAGACCAACATTTTCGGGAGAAAGCAGCTCGATCGGAATGAGAGTATCACGATCAGAAAAAGAGCAGTACAACCGGAAAGGAACAGCAAAAACGAATCGGCATCTAATCCGATGGTTAAAAAGTGAAAGATTGTCAATAATGCGGATTGAAAAAGCCGTATTACCGAATTTGCTGATCATCCACACTCCATATAATTTTTGAAGTTGAAGAAGTAGAATGAAAATAAAAGCTAACAAAAAATTATTTAAAATAATTGTAAGAGTCGAAATTTCTTGTAAATTTTAGTAATGAGTCTATTCTTTGTCTTTAACGTTGGAAGGTAGTCCAGTATACAAAATCAAAACTAAATAAAAGTTCATTTTTTATGAAAGCTCACTGCAAATCTTCCTTAAATGATCTTTGTGTACAAAAACAAGATACTTACACTGACGACTTCCTAGAATTTTGGTAAATATTTTTAAAACGCAACTTCTCAGTAAACAGGGTGTAAGATGTGACAAAAGTAATGAGATGGCATATATATGCCAGCAAATATTGACAAGTTTGACAGTCGTGTAAACCAGTCAAAAATGCTAAGAATGAAACCAGCCGTAAGTTAATAAAATGGTAAAGTGGTTTCGTCGATCGATGTTTGAATTCATCCGCCAGATTCGATAATTGAATTCGACGCGGATGCGGGTGCTTTGCGGATCGGACGGATTCCGAGGGAAAAGACTATTGGGGATTTCAAAATCGATATGATTATGAATCACCCAAAACTTTTATATAGAAAAAATTAAGATATCTAGAAACTCTCTACTTCTTCTTGGGAGCATCTTTCCATGGTTGGATTCAGCTTTAGTTTAAACGTTTACAAAGTGGTTAGTGGGCAGTTAGATTTTGCGACGCATGGCGTTTAATAAAACTCTCTTGATCTTCTTGGCAGCCAAAAGAGCACGACGCTTCTGAGTTTCAGAATATGGATTATAAACTCGATTAGCTGGCGAGTGTTGGCCAATGGATTGATTGACGTACACGACAGAGCAGCCTTCTTTTAGGCTGGCACAACACCTTCCTGATTTCGTCGAACTTCAACAAACGAGCCAAATGAGTACCTAATGGTTTGATGTTACTTGAGCAAATCGTGGTTCCAATGCCAACAGAAACCAAAAAATGTGTTTCCACAGGTATGACCTCACGCGAGGAATTACCAAGTCCTCCGTTAGTAAATTCATTGTCATGAAAACGCTTTCTCGATTAGCCGTACGGAACCAGCAGAAATTTGAAGGTCCCCTCCATTCCCTCACAAGGCATGGTTGTGAGAAATGCGTTTGGCCCCGGGGTTCACCGCTCTCTTGCGCCACCTTATGTATTATGATCAATCCGTTCAGATGACGGAATGCAGATTCGGTCTAGATGACAAAAGGTTGGACATGACCACCAGGAGCCAACTTCAACAAGTTCATTTTGTTTATGGTCTCAATAACTGGGATCTTACGGACAGCACGGCATTACCCTTCGTTCTTTGAATAAGCAACCAACGGGCCACGGTAACAATCACTCATTGTACCACGTTCAGTACGGAAACGTTGGGATTTGAACTGACGTTTTGAATGTCAATCCAGATCTTCATGCATCTCAAAAAGACACAAGCCTGCTTGGTCTTCTGCAATTTTTGAATCTCATTGGAGACAACCAGGGGGAATTCAGAGACACCATCGATGATATGTTGCCCACTAATCGGCAGAAGTTTGGTTGCCTACGAACTCACTGACGGAATAGGGTTGATTTTGCGGTCTTAACTGGTGAGTGGTGAACATCTTTCACTACATTCTTCTGATTATTTTGTTCATTTTTTCCGTAGAATCGGACACATAAGGCTTGGCGTTGGTTTCGTTTAAGTCATTTTACGAGTATTTAGTTATGTCTCAAATTTCAATTAAAATCTGTCCGAAGAAGCTGGGGCGTCCTATATTACGGAATGACTCAAAAAAGTTATTGGTCGTTTTAAAAATTACAATAACTTTAAGCTTAATATGCGAGGATACCTAGAAAGATATGTGGTCTAATAAAGAAATAACTATAACATGGACATTGAACATCAAAGTTATAGTCATACTCCACGTCAATGATCCAAATCTTAAAATGAGCTTTGCTCTTCAGAAAGAAGGGTTTCCTTTTTCTAAATTAAAGCAGATTAAATTTCTTCATCATTTCAATTTATATCAATGTCGGCCTCATCAATTAAATATCCAAATTTGGCTTCGCATTCCAAAAATTCAGTTTCCGAAATCTCAGCCGTCAACAACAACACAACCGCTAAGTGGTGGGTTGCTGAGAAAAGTGCAAGAACTCAAAAACTCAACATGCCTATTGCTCATATTCACGCTTAAATCTTGTGTATAAATATTTTTCAATAAAACTATAAAAACTTACTTAATCTTCCGAAACTGTGAGATAGCCTCTTCTTGAGTTTCTGCAATGCGCCACCTTTTTTCTCACGCATTGTCACACCTGAAAAGACAATAAAAAACAAAAATGTAATTAGCGAATGGATTTAAAAATAATTGCTAACATGCAACATTGTTCACAGTAACCTGCAAACCATAATTAACACTTTCCATTTAATTAAACAAGAAAATATAAATTCCAAATATTGGACAACATCAGGTACATGCGTACACACAACATGTTTTCTGAATAGGTACATACCCAGGATTGATCACATGCGTCAACTGGTGTGGTTGTTTGAATTGCATAACAATATTCAAACGAATTCCACTTGATACTCATAGAAAATAACAACGGCAAAATATATACCAAAAAGCCAAAACAGCTCCAAAAGTGAATGGCTGCGCTACAAGTGGAGTAATTAGTTGGCTTTCGACATTCACCATCGTCTGAGGGCGTAGGTTGTTGCCGTCGCCGCGCTACGACGCGGCCTATCAGACACACTGCAACAGCAAATCAATGCAATGGTAGTAGCTAAAAGCAAGGCAACATCTGTCGAAACTTCATTTTTGCATGTCGAAGAAGTCGAACAAACGCCTTTACACATTGACGCCAAGTCAAACTACTTAAAAGACTCACGATGAGTAGGAGAGCACGTTTTCGCAGTAATATGGTATTAACTGTGTTTGGATAAATTTTTTTTTTTTTTTTTTATTATATCTTTTTTATAGGCCCAATGCAAGGCGATGGTTGATTAATAGTGCCTACAGGAAACATCAGTTGGAAACTCATTTGGCAAGAAACAGTTTTTTGTACGCAACGGTCTGGTTCGCTTTAATGGAACACCGTTGATTGGTTTAATTTAAATTTTTACTTTTTTTTCTGTTTGTTGGTAACGATAAACAACTGAAATGCAATGTGGGTTCGCGAGGAATGCAAATTGATAAGTTCAAAATCGTGGTTCGGGTGAGTTGAACTGCAAAAGGTTAAGTGGGCAAAAGGTTCGTAGGATGGAGAATTCAGGGACGGTGTATTTATCGATAGCATAGATTTTTGCTATGACCTTTATTTTGATTTTTTTTAAATCACATAAGGACTCCTAAAGTCAGGCAAAGGTGAGAGAAGCACCACAGACTAAGTTTCAATGACTTGGTACCATTGCGAATATTTAAAAATATTTTCTTGCACTTTAATTTCGTTACTCGAATTTCAAATCAAGCTTAAAGGAATAAACGTTCAAGAAATGCTCAGCGCCAACATTTAGTCATTTGTAGACAATTACATGTTTTCATGATAGAACGCCTTTTGAGATAATTATAAAAGGTTTCTTTATTAGTATAATAAATAGGGTGGCGCAACAGAGCGAGGATCCCCTGGGCCTAGCGCATTTCTCACAACCATGCCTTGTAAGGGAATGGAGGGGACCTACAATTTTCTGCCGGTTCCGAACGGCTAATCGAGAAATCGCTTTTCATGGCAATGAATACTAACCGAGGACTTGCCAATTCCTCGCGAAAGGCGATACCCGTGGAAAAAACATTTTTGCCTCTGTTGGAATTCGAACTCGAACCTCTGGATTAACAGGCGGACATGCTATCCATCGCACCACGGGTACCACTTTTCCAATCGTTTCCAATCTGGCAATATTTTTTGGAGATGGTTTTTTTTTTACTTCGGTCACGGATTGTCATTTCATAGTGGAAGAATTGGCAGACCAAGGTGAAATGTCTCGAAACGAAATCGCTGTTTACGATGATTTTAACATAGTTTTTATTTTAAACTTTAAGTCTGTGAATCGAGAGATTTGACATGCTGGACTAATTTTGGATTTCAGGAAAGTGTTATGCTCATGAACAAATTTATGGACTAATTTTGGGGTTATGTGAAGCCGGTTATCTACGCAGATGAGCCCCCGAGGATTGACGCCTTGGAAGAGAGTATTCGGCGTTTAACTGCTGACATACGGCCCCAAATGTTGCAAACTTGTCAAAAATTAGACCCCTCGGCATTTGCCAAGAATTTGAGTCACAATGGTACTCCCAGACCCCAGAGTACCACCTATTTAAGCCGCGCTGTCAAAAATGTTCTACCTACTGCATAATTTGGTCTGAATTTTTGTACTCGGGGATTTTGGGGTCGATAAACATGAATCTGGTTATATTTGCAAAATTCAAAATGGCGGACAAATGTGTGAAATCGAACTAATCATTTCGACAATCCAAGCAAATTTTAATGTACTGCATATTTTAGTCTAAATATTCGTATTCGGAGGTTTTCGAGGCCGTTGATTACAAAACTACTATTAGCTTTGTAAAATTCAACGTATTCATAGAATTATGTTTGATCGGTCGGTCAAACAATTCAATTGCACAAAATTTAGGCCGCTATCTTGGATTCGCCATCTTGAATTTTGAAAATCTAAGCTCATATTAGTGATCAGCATCCCCAAAAACTTCTGTATACCAATTTTAGTGAAATTTGATTGAAGTTCACAAATTTGGTACGCCACATTGGATCCGCCATCTTGGATTTGAAAATTATAAAAATATAACCTCAGATTCGTGATCAGCGACCCAAAAAATCACCGAGTACAAAATTTCAGGTCAAAATATGCAGTAAAAAAAGCATGGGTTAAAACATAATAACATACCCTTAATCTTTATAAGAAAGCTAAGCTCTTGGCCATAACATTTAGTGTTTTCAATTGCAATTTTTCAGATCAGAAATAGCACAGCAGTGAAAAACGTCAAGCAAGTTAGAACAAGCAAACTTGTCAAAAAAAAGCAATAACAGAAACGAAAAAAACCTATTTCAGCGTATTTTCGTCACGAATAAGTAATTTTATTTTTAGCACAAGGTTAAGTTTTATTTTCCAGTCTTTTTTTTTTAATTTTTAAACTTTTCACAACAAATTAAAACTACATTGCGCTAAAAAACTACGAGCAAAAAGTCAACAGCTGCTTTTGACAGGTTCACCAATCGTAATCTTGCTCAAAAGGAGGTGCAGAAAACGCTGTGCTAAACTGTTCTAGAACAGCTCATTGAACACAAAAAAGGTCAGAAAAGATCAGAAAAAAAAAAAACAGAAAATTTCTCATTGAACACCAAAAGCTGATTTTCTTTTCATGAAACTTTTCCAGAACAGCTCATTGATCATTAAATTATAAATGCCGTTTATTTCTTCTTGAAAACCATAAGTCAATGGAAACACAATTCATTTTCAAAATGAGGCAGAATTCGAGGAATTCTTCAAGAAGAGACAAATAACAACTTATAATAAAACGATTCATATGAAAATTGCATTGCATAAGTTTCTAGATCTCTATGCTAACATGCATACAACTACAAACATATAGGGTGGCACAACAGAACGGTGAGCCCTGGCGAGCACATTTCTTACAACCACTCCTTGTGAGGGAATGGATTAGAAATACAATTTTCTGCGGGTTCCGAACGACCAAATGAAAAAGACATTTTCATGGCAACTTGCCGATTCCTCGCGAAAGACGATGCTGGCGGAAAATTTAACCTCTAGCGTAAAAGACAGGCATGGTAACCACTACGCCACGGGTACTACTGAGCTGTTTGCTGGTGTCACTTTATTTGAAGAAAGTCGAAAGAATCAAAACTATGGAGAAAAAAACTTCTTAGAACGACTCTTTAAACTTTTTTTTTTTTTTTAACTTTAAAATTTTTCTCTGTAATTGGTACAGCTCGTGGTATGACAATACCAGTTGAGAACGAATTGCATGAATAAATTTTAACCTTTTTTTTTAAATATGTAGTAACAGAAAGACGCCGAAATACAGGTCGGCGTAGCTGTGACACAAACCGAAACCAATCATAAACTGAAACCAAAAAGAACTGAAAAAATCGTAAAAGAAACTCGGTCGAAGCATTTTTTTCAGTATATGCAAAGGCATAATAATTCTTTCCATATAAAACTCTCTGTAGAAGAACAAGGATTCAATCATTATTTCAAGGTAATTGTAAAAGCACCGATGCCTTTTACGTTACATACACAACATCAATGATTTCTATCTCCACCAAAGTTTACTTTAATTCTAAAGATTCACCGCACACAATGACAATAGTCTTCAGTGTATCTGCGAAATGCATCGTTCATGAGTTGCATTGCAACATCCGCCAATATTATTGGCGAGGAGAACGTGAGTATCACTTCCTAATCAATATGACTAATTCATCGACTGGAACATAAAAATGCCATCATTCGTTTTATAAATTCATTTCAAATAAAATTTGTTACTCATTCATAGTTCAAAAAACAAACAAAACACCTTGTAATTCCTCAGTCATACTCATATGAACTTCAAAACAACAGAACCGATTTTGATTAAATTTTCAAGCAATCTTCCAACTAGCCTATGAGGAGATCCATCAACGTTGGTTTCATTTCACATTGAATACAACCAAGGAGGATTAGCCATCAGCTACGAACAAATATGAATTTATATTTACATATATAATAATCGGTATGTGTTTTATGCTCCTTTTTAGCTTAGCCTTGGTGTTTCTGACAATTTTTTTTTTTAATTTCTCAAGAACCAGGAAAGTTTTTTTGTTCAGTGTTCTGTGTTCGACTTAAAACTAAAAAGAACACTGATGAAAAACTAACCCTTGTAATTTTGTAATTCGAATTGTCAATTTGGGCTCCATAAACTTAAGAATTATTGTTGAACAACCTATACATTCTCAACTTTTGAAATTGCAGTCTAAGAAGCTTCATGCTACAGAACCATTGATGTGTTGCTTCAAAAGTTGACTATGGTTTCTCAATATGCGATTGGCCAAGATTTTGTGATCTGACACCTTTTGCCAATGGCCTGTAATCGACTCAAGGCCTTAAAGATGGTATTCGTGAAGTTATCAAGGACATAAAACCACAACTGTGAGAATTGGTGATAAGAAAATGCTTGATATTGTTTCTTTCTTTTTGATTGTTCGAAAGAATCATAGAAAAATCATAGGAACAAGCTCAACCCCTGGATAGAAACCAGCAATGATGTAAGAAGAACTTGTAAAGCAAAAAAAAGAAAAGTCATTTTTTCTAACTTCATGTCTTCGTTGAATCCATGTCTGATATTTAAAGCCAAAAACACCTATTTGCATGTTTTGGCTCTTTGTTGTGAAGATTATTTCTCAGCAAGCAACTTTCAAAATAAGTACCTGTTAAACACGCCGAAAAGTCTAATGAAAAACTTTGCGTGACAAAACATACTTCAGCCACAAATGTCACACAAAACGCCATCTTAATGGGATCTTGTCTTGTTTTGTGTGGTATTTGTACACAAGTATCTCATATTCTTACCTCAAAACGATTTTCAAATTAAAACAAAAAAAAAATACAAACATACTCACTCTCTTTACGAAGAAGATACACCCCGGTTTGTTTTTCTCATTTAGCGGATTGCGTGCATGGTTACAGTTAATAAATAAAAAACAAAAAAAAAACCTTGATGTCTCACACAATTTAACATTAAGCACAATGCGGTAATATTTGTCTAATAATACCTACCCCAAATGAGGATCGGAGGCGTGGTAGCAGTTAAGTTGGCACAAAATTAGCTTCACGCGAATCCAACAAAGTTTTATTCATCCTGGTATTCTTTTGTTTTGGGTTGTGGTTTTATTTGTTTGTATTGTCAAGTTTCAGACTCTTATTCTTTACTTAATATTACACACCTGAATGAGCTCAAAATCACCAACCATACAAATGAATGTCAAAAGGACTCATTCAGAGTAAACGACCAGAAAGGAGGCGAAGTCGCAGTTTATTTGTATTTATTGGAACTCCACTGGCAAATTCATTTTCAGGTTACTTTTATGACGACAACGATTGAGTGAGTCTTTGCAATAACAATAAACTAATAAGCACTACCAACCCACTCACCGTATGAGGGCATGATAAAACTTAATGAAGATGTCTGTGTAGATGTTTTTTTTACGATCAGATGGTTGGGGAGGGGGACCTCTTGAGAGTTTTGTCCCGTTCATTTATTTTATAGATTTCCTTATCGAATAATGAGTGTAATATTTGAATACAATGAAGACTGTGCTTAATGGGACAAGAGGTACTTTTATTTTAAAGAGAAGAAACATGGTGGTGAAATGACGAAGCTAGGGCAATAAATAATAAAAAGAATAAAAAAAACTGTAAGAAAGAAGCGCAAAGTAGAAGTATGTCCAACTTAAAGCAAAGAGCACGGACGGCATGGCATGTATGTATAAATGGGGTGGCGAAACAGACTTATGGACACCATGGGCCATAAGCAATTGAGTTGGAATGTACCGTGTGTGTCAAAATAATGTCGGAGAAAAATTCCAAACATTCGATCGGAAAAATACCTCGAAAGCAAAAACTCCCGAACTGAACGAAATCGGAGAATTTTCATCTCCGAACAGATACCTCGCTAGGCCCGAGTATTTAAGTCTTTCTACAGAATTTTGTGTTGTGTACTGCCGTTTCTAGAATAACCAGTTCCATTAGACTCTAATGGAACTGGTTATTCTATACTCTAATGATTAGAGTCTTCCCAATTCAGCTATGTTGGATTGCGATCGTAAAATTATACAGGGTGTTTTGCATAAGCTGCAGCAAAAGCTCAGGACGTATAGGTTGAATCAAGATAGGAATAAAACGCATGGGGGGTAGGTTAATCTCCATCTGAATAGGCAGGAAGGGAAGTTTTATAAAAAAAAAAACTGACTTAATTTTTTTTAAAAATTATTCAAAATCAATAAAGTGACTTACTGCCACATACTATAACGTTTTTGAAAGCTAATGGATCGTTCTTGACTAAAATCATAGTTCAAGTTGATTTTGTGAATATTTTTTGAATAATCAAGTCTCAAAATTAAATTTTTTCTTTAAACAAACTTTTTACTAAATTTTGTGTTATTTAGGGTAAATTTTTTAAATCAATTTATGTTCAATTTAGTTTTGAGTCGAACATAGAAAACCGAACTAGAAAATCTTTTTTAGCTTTTGAGAAATTGAAAAAATGAAAGGTTACTCTCCAGAAAATCCACTTTTGTGTGGTTTTCCCTGATTGAACTTTGTTTTCTGCAGCTGAAGTGAAGACTTTATACAGTGGTTGTGCGTCCAGCACTCACAAAATTGGACAACGTACAAAAAATATTGAAGTAAATCAAAAAACAATTCAAACTTGGGAGGGTTACATTTTCTGAGGTCAATGCGAGGTGAAGCAGTTGAGTGAGAGAGTTATGATACCTGAAAAATCACGATGCTTGTAATGCCAGAACAGAAGAAGAAGAAAGAGAATAAAAAAAGAAGAGGTTCCTTATACTTTAAGGCATTTTAAACTCAACGTGTATGTTGATACTTACCCCGGGGCTAAATAAAATTAAATAAATAGGGTGGTGCAACAGAGCGAGGAGCCCCAGGGCATTTCTCACAACCATTCCTTATGAGGCAATGGAGGGGACCTACAATTTTCTGCCGGTTCCGAACGGCTAATCGAGAAAACGTTTTTCATGGCAATGAATTTACTTACGGAGGACTTGTCAATTCCTCCGAAAGGTCATACCCGTGGAGAAACATTTTTGCTTCTATTGTCATTCGAAACATGAATCTCTGGGTTAACAGCAGACATGCTAACCTTCACGCCACGGGTACCACTTACCCCGGGGCTACACGAGCAATATGTTGCAAGTCATTTACAATACAATTGAGAATTTTCAAAATTGAAAGCCAACCGGAGTAGAATATTCGAAGCCAAATTAGAAGTAAGTCGATTAGCCATAACACTAGCCATATTATTTACGCAGAACTAGTTTTCGAGTTTCAAGTTTTGAACTAATCGGTATTATTGAAAAAAGTGACATATAAAACTCGAAATCGTAAAACTAGTTTTTGATAAAACTAGAAATTCATGAAACTGGAAATATCTAGTTTTGAGGACTTCACAACTAGTTTTGAAACGTTTTTGTAATATTCATCAAAACTTTTTTACTTCACATCATATTCTTCACATCATATTTTCGTTTCGTTTCGTTTCGGCATCGGTTAATTTGGCAAGTATGTAGGTCTCCGTAGTGGATTCAGGTTATTCACATACACCGTATTTGGCTACCCCTTACACAGTAAATCACCCCGGATTGGCTATTGACCCTATCAAAAGTCGGTGAAGGCCGATTTCCGGTACTGCGACATAGGTGAAATATGGCACTGCCATCTGCTCAGAAACTAATAATTGCAGTTCGCATTTTGCAGGACCAAGCTAATGCATTGCGTGCAGCGATAATCAACTTACAGATTAAAAAGAACTTCTTTATTGTGTTTCTCCAACTCCAACGATTGGAAGTAGTTTGGCGGGTTTCTGCTACGGAAAAACTGCATGTGACCAGGAATCGGAGTCGCTGGTAAGGCAACGTTAATTGGACTTATTGCTTCGATTTCTATGCCAGGCAACTCGGCTTGTGACAGAGATATTTGAGCAAGGTTCACAGGCTCTGTCGTTCTGTGTTGCGGACTTCGAAGTCAGCATTCAAAAGATTTTCCCATTGCTCAACGATGCAATATTGGAAGGAGCTAGCTACTGCTGCCGTTGGATATTTATCTGCCTCAGTCAAAGCAATTGACAGGATGTCTGTACCAGTCAACAAATTTGGTATATCTGACCTAAAACTACTAAACCGAAAGATGAAAAGCATACGCCAGATCTAACATTGGGACTGTCACCTGAAACTGCATTTGATCAACCTTAGCCCCCCCGTTGCTATCATATTATGGCGTTCTCGTGCACTATCCGCAAATGCATCAAAATGAATTTGAAGCGTCTTATAAGGGCGGATATGTTTCGTGGTAGGTGCATCTAATATAGGAATAAAAGAGGTGCTATTTCTATACTGAATTACGTTCATGTGTTGCTTACTTACCGAATTGAACACTGATTGGACAGTAATCCATTAAATGATCTTTTTTGTTTGAGTAGCTTTGCTTGTCTACTTGTCTCTTTGAACCAAATACGACTTCTACCATTTGGTGAACAAAGCGATGCCGGGGTCTCCATTTTTGCTTCGTACAATTTTTTACTTTTAATGATCTTGAACCGATCTTATTCTTGAGAAATAGAATGGTAAGTTCAATGCTTACCTTTTTTTTCTTTTCATATATTTATACAAGCAATCAAACGTTTGCAAACTACAGAATTTGTTTGAATTTTCTATTTTGTTTTCAAAATCAAAGTAGCTCTTGCTATTAGTTTCGATGTTCAAAACGAGAAACCATTTTCAAAACTTGAACTAGTTTTTCTCCAGAAATCAATAGTCCCGTTTTTTTTTTAAACTAGTTTAGATTAATTTTTGCAAAACTAGAATCGACAGTAGTTTTACCTGAAACTAGTTTCATTTCTTGAAACTAGTTTTATTTCTAGTTTTACGAATTCTCAATAATATGGCAGTTACAGCCATATTATTGAGAATTCGTAAAACTAGAAATGAAACTAGTTTCAGGTAAAACTAGTTTCGTTTCAAGTTTTGCAAAAAATAATCAAAACAAGCTCTAGAATAAAATTGGCATTATTCATTTCTGAAGAGAAACTTGTTCGAGTTTTGAAAATCGTTTCTCGTTTTGAGTAGCAAAATTAGTTCTATCAAAGGAGCTGCTGTGATTTTGACAACGAAATAGAAAATTCAAAAAAAAATCTGTAATTTTCAAACGTTTGATTGTTTGCACGAGTATTATTCGCATCTTGAACGAGAAATACATACATACATATGTGTATACAAATAAATTAAAGGTAGGTATTGTGTTTACCAGTTTCATTTTATTTCATTTCATTCATTTTTTTTATTCATTCATTTCATTCATTTTCTATTTCGTAAGGATACGAAGCCCAAATTCGTGGAATATCATTCTATGCGCCATCGTTAAAATTATTTCCTTACTCGAATTATTTGATGACGCTTCGAAATTTATTTAATCTCTGTTGACTTTAATGAATAATACAAAAAGCCTTCAAAACTAGTTTTGAAATCCTTAAAACTAGATATTTCCAGTTTCATGAATTTCTAGTTTTATCAAAAACTAGTTTTTCGATTTCGGGTTTCGGGAACATTTTGAAAACTAGTTCTATGTAAAAACTAGTTTTAAAGTGAGTCAATAATATGGCTGTTACAGTTTCATCAATTGACGCTAAAAATAAGGAAGTGAATTCTTCAAACAGAGAAAATATACAACCGTTCTTTCGTCGACGCCATATTGAAAATAAATAATAACACAATGATTGAAAGTCGATTTCCTGGCTGACGTCACATCGAAAACACCAACAGTAATTTGAATGTAGTGTAGGCCGGCAGTTTGCCATATCTTCATATCGCGTAGCAGCAGGGTTGCGATGAGGAGAACAAACATTAGAACCTACATATTTTCTCTCTATATAGCAATATAGCAAGCAAAGTAATAGCTCTTCAAAGATAAATCCTCTGTAAAAAAAAGGAAGAAAAAACAAGAACGTCACCCTGAAATTGAGATCAGCTCAGAGGTATCAAAAACTTTAAGTAAGCTCAATTTTCTAATCAAAATGGCCACACCCCACGAACATTTTGTAAGAAAGCAGCGTTTCAACCCCTAAACCCAGCTCTACTAGTGGACGGTTTCGTAGGCATCTGGATGTCAATGGTTGATTTCCTTAAACCTAAGTTGTAAAAATGCATAAAGCAAATACAATTGCATGAAGCAAAAAAAACGATCAGAACAAGAGTATACAAACCAGCAAGTGTTTTAAGGGAATTTGGTTCTTCCAGATTCTTCTGGTACCGATAACGGTCCAAGGCACTGACGAAAACCTTTAATGTGGCAGCCTGCGCTTGCTCATGGCAAATAAAATTGTCACTGACAAACAAAAATGTTTTAAGCAAACGAAAATGAGCAAGAACACAGAAAAAACAAATTCATTTGGCAACAAAACAGCACAAGTTAAACAAACAATTACAAATTAAATTATAAACTTTAAAGAAAGAATTTTGCTTATGTCGATGCAGGGCTTGAATCCCCAAGCAATATCACTACAAGGCTTCAATGAATTCAACGTAGAACTTGTAAGAAGTATCCATAAATGAATAGATCCAGCGGATCATTCAAATACATAAAAAAACCTAGCTAGCCGCTTTGGCAGCATGAAGCACTCTAATTTTATGGCACCATTCCCATTTTACAAACAACTATAAACTTTTTCTAAATAAATTGAATGAAAAAAAAAAACAATTTACCTCCAACATAAAGTGCAGACCAATTATTTTCAATTCCAAAAACTCCCCGCGGCGATTTCAAAACAATTTCCATCCAAACTTATTCGAGTTCACTTCCGGGTAATAGCCAATCTCACTCAATTATAAAAGTTTCATTCTAATTTTAACCTCTCCAAAGTTATTATTATTGCCCTTCTTTTCCACTAACATTTAATTTTGCCGCATTGAATATTAAATTTTGTGTTTTCTCATAAAACGTATTTCAAGTATTTCTATTTCACAATGGCAGCTCTCAGTGAAAAGTGGCTTCCGGCTACACAGTAACGAAAAACAAAGAAAACAGAAATAAAGAAGAAAACTCTGAAAATCATCAACCCCGATTTCCGGATCCTATTTTTTCCGGGTCGTGCTTCACAACAATCACGGAGAGGAATCTCAATAAAAATCAGCGAAAAAATTCTGCGGCAATGCCAAAAAAACCAACATTATTCCACAACCCACCCACCACTCGAATATCAGAGGTATGCGATAGCGAAACGACCCTGACTTCGAATTAAATGGTTAGTCGCACAAACAAAAGTAGAATTTAAAGCTCTACATCAAGTGCGTAATCAGAGCACTTTATACACAAAGATATATGTATATACATACATATACACAGGTAGACTGTATATATAGACTCAACAGACACCAGAGCCATCGACACCGAAGCTATGACCTTTAAGCACCAATTTTAATTTTGTTTTCCATTTTTTTTTTCACGGAAGTAAAACAAAAACTGGAAAAGTACCCTCCAGGTACTTGACTGTCACGTAAAGCCAAAGGGGGAACCCCCTTCACACTATAATCGTCATCATCATCGGCGTCGTTGTCGTCCTAAATGGCGATGCTTTGTGCCAAAGCTTAAGCGGCTGATGGAGACGGTGCTGAACTGCTGATGCTGATGCTGATGCCGAAGGCGGCAATGAAAATCATGTTTTTTTTTTCAACACTTGCAGTACCTATAGTCTTATAAAACAAAATGACTACACGCACTCTACCAGATAAAACCAACAACAAAAACTACAGACAAAAAAATGTGCCAACATGCAATGGCTCTCATTACGAAAACATTAAAAAACGCTGTTGGTGTAGCTGACTGGATGCCTCCAGCAGTGAAGATGTTTCCTTTGTCATCATAAAAGAGGCTGGATTCAACAGCAACACATAAAAAACCGGAGAAAGAGCACAAATGTACAACAACACGTTCAGTTTACACAAAAATGAGAACGTTTGATGAAATCACTCCATTGGGCCCTGTAAGTGTATCAAAAAGTGTTTAATTTTAATTGTTGAGCGTTTTTTTCTTATTATTCGCTACCAACGATTTACAACCCGCCCCAAACAACGCGTAAAATAAAATTAAATTTTACACAATATGGGCCAAGCGTTGACAGAAGCCTTCGGGCTAAGGGGATAAGAGTTGTGTAATTTGTCATTTAACAGCCATAAGGCAAGATATGAGCAGTGAATTGGTAACAGAAGTTAATCTACTTTTGGGTAATGATATGAAGTCACTTGTCGTAAAAAGCTATTATCTTTGGTTATTATAAAATAATACTTCACACACAAACCTACCTAATCGGATGATGGAAGGCTTAACGACTACTCAAGATATTTCTTTGGTTTTTATCATTAAAAGTATAACTTAATGCTCATCAAACGTGCGATAAGCCATCATGGTTTTAGCACGGGGTCTTAAAGAAAGCAATGAAATATTAAGAATTTAATTAAAACGAGATGGCAGTGGTGGCATGACAAGTATAAGAAGCAAAATCTTCAAAGCCAAAGTGATGTTAGTTTGAGACTTCAGTTCGCTCCTCATAAGAGGAAAAAAACATTTCATGTTTTATTTGGTTTTGTGAATTTCAAATGTAAACTCCAAAATATTAAACAAAAATGGCTGGGCGAAACAGTGCAAATCAACGTTTTGAGCATGTATCATAAGTTCAGCAATTAACCTTGTCTCTTGTCTATTTCTATTTAGACCGAAAAGAATTCAATGCTTCTAAGGCTTAATGCTGCCTTCTGTCACCTGAACGTGCACGCATTATAATTATCCATGAACAGAGCCTGCATCAATCAAACAGAAAAGCTGTTAGTACTTGGAATGTGTGCAAACTATGAGCTGAATAACCACGAATTTGAAGTTGGTCAAAATACTGTAAAATGCTTAAGTCTCTTGAAACAATGCAGGTTGGTATACTCATACTGATTTGGCAACAGTTAAGAAAGTCTAACTCCACCCAAAGCTACAGCACAGTTCCCATTTTTATGTTGTTCTTAAACATAAAAACTTGATGAGGTTCGAAGAAGGGCTTCAAAACAAAAAGGTGGTATTTGAATTATTAAAACGGTTGATTTAAAAAAAAACCAATTTCGTTTTGAGCCATTTTTATAAACAGAGCTTTTCTTAAATATCCAGATGAACTCCTCCCGTGAAACAATTTAGCCGCAACTTCCGACCCGGATTGCTGAATGCGGAATGCCTTACCCAAAGCAAAAAAAAAAGCGCAGATGGGACTTCTTCGAGGAAGAAACGCATTGCAGGTTTAATGCAATAGTCTGATGGCAGAAGGCAGAAGGCTGAAAACAGGTGCTAATTCCGTTACGTTTTAGACCACTAGCTATTGTCTTAATTTTAGCTACTAAAAAATGTATTTTAAGTTTTTTACCATACAATCGATTACAAAGTTTACTGAACGATATTCGTGTAAATAGTACGGAATCTGGGCCCATATAACAGATGGCAAATAAAAGATGAATTTTTACTAAGAAAAATATGCGAAAACTTGTCCTGCAGACACAAAATAAAATCATAGGGAATATAAGCGGACACAATTTATCATTTCAGTTAATTTTAGAAAGGGTCAAGACCCTTTAAGACAGCCATTTCTGTTTTAGTTCAGCTATCAGTTAAGCTTTCCGTTGTTAAACTGATGTCTAAATGCAAAAATTGAAGCGTTTAACTGAAACTAAAATAGAAACTGATGGAATTACCATTAGTTGTCAGTTCAGTTGTTAAGTTAGTCTGACTTTCGGCGGCTCACAAATAAAATGAAAAATCAACTGAACACCAGCTTGAAGTCCAAATACAATGCCTTCTTTTAACTAAATAACTGAGCTAAACTGGAAACTGACCGTTGCAAAAGGCCTTCAAAAGTTCAACGACAAGACATCTGTATAATCACTCACAGTACCGATTTCATTAAACCCTTCTTTAACGGACTTTAGGAGACGAAACAAAGCTTTAATCCTTCAAAAGAAAGTTAAACTAGATTAAAACTTTGCACACTTGCGGGCCTAGTCAGAAATGCGATTTCTGAAATTTGACTTCAAATTTGAATTTGCGAAGGTTGCTTTTACTTAATTCATCCGCCTTAAATATAGCTTTCCGTTTTAAATGTAAATTCGCCGACTCGACATACTCGTGCAATGTTATCCATCATTTGTCAAAAGCTTAACGTTTGGTTAACAAACTCTCTTTTGTGGTGATTTTACTTTAGATTTATCTAACAGTAATTTAAAAATAAAATAAAATAAAAACATTTAATGCATCTGCAGTTAACGACACAACCTCCATTTTGTAAAACAAATTTTAAGCCAAGAACGAAAAAACCACTCCACAATATTTTTAACTTGAGGCACCAGACTTTTCAAATGATCTCATGTTTATAAGTAAAATTTTCCTAGTTTTGACACTTTTTGTCTTTGAATACATACAGTTTTTCAAAATACTTTCATTCTAAAATTTGAGAACTTTTCAAACATAAGATGGTGGAAGATTTCATTGAAAATTGATTATGTCTCAATAACCGAAAACCTTTCAAAGGGAGGAACTTCTTTTCACACAGGTGCCCTACTACACCTCATTTCTTTTTTGAACCTGAAAAACGGTACAGAAAAATTGGGCTTACCAATGCAAAACGAACTAGTTTTATTTCTTAGTTCCGAATAGAGCACTAGGTTGATACTAAACACCACAAACGTGCTGTAAAAAAACGTGCCAATTTAGCAGCGTTTCTTCTCTCGCTCAGTTGCCCCATCATTTTATTTTGGGCACACTGATTGCGCATAAGAAGCGTTCCTGAAGAAAAAACAACTACAGTATGAGCATATGCCGCTAAAATGCGTCTCTAAGATTTATCTGGAAGACATTTTTCAAAGAAAAATAAATCAGCAGTAGTCGACGGCATACCCAGTTTTGTGCTGAAAAACATCCCTTTTCAGGGGGTGGACATCTACACCAAGTTGTTTAACAATGCGTTGAATAGAGCATATTATCCAGTGCGTTTGAAAGGTTGGTTCCAATCCGGCAAATATCCGGTGGATTATTCTTCTTCCAAGTATTTCAGCAAGGTATTCGCGAAGGTTATCAATAGAGCTCTTTATACAAGGGCAAATATTTTTCCAGAAAATCAGTTCGGTGTTAAGGCGGGTCATGATACCCTACATGCCGCATTTAATCTTGTATCTGATATTCAATGAAACAAAACTAAAAAGCAGTGTACGGGTGCATGTCTGGTTGACTAGGAGAAGGCATTCGATATACCGTTTGGTTAGACGGCCTTTTCTTTAAGTTGCTCACTGAGTCATTGTTCGTTGATCTACAAAGTCACCCACAGCCAAGAAAAGTAGTAATCAAGTACCTCGGTAACTGGCTAGATTACTATAAAGATTTAAAAAGAAAATATGGAAGCTGTTCTGGACAGAGCTAGATAAGCTTTTTCTCTGACACGGCGACAGTTTTACAGCAGACAACTTGATAGCAGAGTGAAGGTGATTTGCTACATGGTCCTTGGTTAATACAGGACAGATTGGCAGTTCCACTGACCTATCACTCATAAGTCAATGGAACAACGGCTCCTTTATAACATAAAAAAATGCGTTCATTTATGTCCCTGAAAAGAATATAGAAATATTCTTGCGTTTAAGGCGGCTCAATTCACTGATAGGAAATGAAAAAGAAAAACCTCTAAAGAATCGCATTAAAGAAAGGTGTTTTCAAAAACAGGACAAAAGCTATTTCGTGTCTCAGACTCAGAAGCTTGATTTACGTCTAAAAAAGGTTCCCCGCAGAAACACAAAATCTTTTATATTCTCTTTCTCGGGAAGTATTCAGCATCAATTTATTTAAACACTCTCATAAGCAACACGAGAGAACTGTCAACGAAACCTATCGAGCTTCAAAAGCTGCGAAAAGCAAAGGTTTCTATAACCATAGTGTGTAAACAACTTATTATTATAAAGCCAATGCAATAAAATGTGGTGTCAGTTCAAAACCATACCCTCATTTTTCTATCATTTTTCTGATGTCACACACACATAACGACAACTAAACTAACCCACTTTGAGGGACTCTGCAAAAACAGAGTTTAGCAACCATTTTGCATCGTGGTGAGTGTTGTAGGTGTTTCAGTTTTCCAGAAAGAATCTCGGCAGTCTGGAATCCAAAATTCATGAACTTCAATAAGAGAAAATTGAATTAGTACTAATATGATTAGAAAAATCCTTTTTCAATCAAACTTCTGTCAAGGTTATGATGCAGGCAGGGTTGGTTATCCCACTTGGAATCTAATTTCCATTGACCCTGTTAGGTTTTTCACCACCAGTTAAGCTAGTCCTAAACGACGAACATGCTCGCCGAGCATGCTCGTGCTCGCCGTATTTTCATCGTCTAGGGGTTGGTTGGCGAGCAGTTGGCGAGCCGCTCGCTGTTGGCGAAAATTTTCGATTTTGTTATGTTCGTTGGCTTCGTTGTTTTCCATGTAGGGCCATGCTCGCGAGCAAACCGGTTTTTTACTATGAAGCAAACCTCATTTCTGCTGTGGACGTCGTCGTGTGCATATCGCGGATAAAGTAAAAAGGCAACAGACAGCCACAATTTAATAGAAGAATACACACGTTTACGCTGTGGGGAATCAACATGAAAGGAATGCTCGGCAAATGCGTTCGTCGTCTATGGGATAATGCAAACGAGCATGCTCGGCGAGCATGTTCGTCGTTTAGGACTAGCTTTACCTAAAGGCTAACAAGAGATTAATGCTGTGACAGACTGTGTAGACTCCAATTAGACTCCTTAAGACCTATTAAAAGGAATAAGAGCTCAACCTAACCATAAATTTTATATTTCAGACATTAGCACACCAAAAACCGAATAATTTATGTTAAATACTCTCCAACTTCTCAATTTATCCCCTAAGCTTACATGACTTCTGACCGTACTTAATTGGTTAGATCATTTGTGAAGTAAATATATGCAAGAACTTTGAGTCACGTTTTTAAACTCAAAAAATTTCTGATTTATGCCAGGTGATGGTAAAATTCTAAGAATTTCAGAAGTTTCTTTGAAGTTTATTACAGAACTTTCTCCAACAATTTTTTTTTTTATTTCTTTTGCCTCTCCTTCTTTAATTCGCTTTAACATAATTCGTGTCTGGCAGCATAAATAATTTCTGAGAATCACTTCGAACAACTTTTGGATTCTTGAATTAAAATGTCATTTAACTGTCCACCTGTTTTGTTCGAAAACCCAAAAGACAATCCACTTCAGCCACAAAAAAAAAAAATAAATAAACAAAATTCAATATTGCAAATTGATTTAGGAAAATGTTGTGATTTGTTCTCACCGAGACGCGACAAGGAACTTTTTGAATCCTCCCCAAAACAAATACAAACCCAGTCTAGAAAAATATTTTACCACAAGGAAAAAAAAAGAAAAACTTTTCTTTGCTGTTTGCACAACATAAAATCATATTACGAGCGAGCAAAAATGATAAGTGTCAAATTCTCAGCGTCAACGTACCAACACACAAGAGTTTATAGCTCTACATCTCCAAGAATACCAATACCACAACATTACCACCACTACCACGTTACGTTTTCGCGAGAAAGGAAAAAAGTTTTCTTCGCAAACCTCCTTTTTTCTCAAAAAAAAAAAAAATAAATAAATAAATAAAGAAACCCGAATCTATCCTAAGCAGACTCTTAATACGACACAATCAGGCACACAAATAAGAAAAAAGTTTTAACAAATATTGACAAATTGATAAGTTGCCAGCAAACAAACAAAAACAAAGTCAACAATTTTAGTGTTTGCCTCTGATTTAAAGATAAGCATGAGGATGCGGTAGGTAGTATACCTACCTAATTTGCCTATACCATCGACTACACCACCGCCCGCCGCCACCGTCGCCGTCGCGTCGCGCCGAAGCCGCCACTTTATTTCGTCTTACAAAATGGAAAAACTCATTAAAACATCTCCAAGGGGAAGCGAGTGCATGAAAATTCATGGATTCGGCAAACCTCAATATACAAACCAAGGGAAAGAGGAGAGTGTGCGAAATTTTAATGAAAAATTAATTGTTTCATTTCCCATTTGTTTAGATTAATTTTATTTTTATTTTCTTTATCCACTGTTAGAGAAACAAACATTTTTGAAATTAAATGTAATTTCACGGACAGAGCTTTACCTCGTTATCGTTTGATGACTTTATTAATTAAATTTGATGCTAAGTCGATTTTTTTTTTGTAATTTGAGGTTAGTTTAGAGCATTTTTCGGGTTACTATAGTAGATAGTAAGTAGCCGAAAATTTTCTTTTTTTTTTTGTGAGTATTTTTATTTAGCTTGGACAACACTTACACTCGGTGGCTTTCATCTTTTGAGGAAATGCTCAGTAGTGAAATGCTTAGAGACCCGGAGTGAGTTGAATGTTCATTTCGTACTGTCTGACTTACTAGACACTAACAATCATATCTCACGAGTTTGGCTGCAGTGTAACTCTGAAACTTCAAAATCTTTTGCGCCCTAATAGGTTTACGAGCTAAAAAGGCTATTGTGAAGTATTTTCCAGATGTTCAAATTATAGACATTAGATGAGGTGTTTTCCTTTGCACAGCCCTTATCGTACTTTAATTTGAAGCTCGTTTAATTAAAGGAGTTTACCTCTAAAGCTGTGCGAATTTATTTGATAAATCTTATTTAGCTAATTTCTTCCAGTACGATGATTCGTCACAAATATGACAGATGTGTCTTGCGTCATACCAACAACACAATACCTGTCAACCTTATCCAGTCCCCTCCTAATTTACCAAATGCAGACCCCTTCTCGTTTTCTCAAGCCACTTTTTCACTTTTCATTTATTTTAATGACTTCTAGGAGCAAAAACAATCATAATAAAAAAAAATAAACAAATTTCATTCGAAACGAGGAAGAGAATATAAAAACGATGCCTGACTCATGACAGATGGCCATGGAGACGATTCTCAAGGTGAACTTGCACTCGGAGGATGTTGGAGGGGCTTTTAATACTGTACGAAAAAGTTCCTATTGATTTTTTCTTTCTGAATTCATCAGAGGGAAGCCTCTCTTTTTCTATCTCTGACTCTATCATTCATGTCTACAAATTTCTAAGAGAATTTCGTTAAAGTTAAATGCAACTTTTGTTGGCGGGAATTGTTTTCATTTGTCACACACAATTAATTGGAAAGCAAATTGAGCGACACGACTTTGAACTGGCTGGACGTTGTCGTTGGGACACTAATGACGCCATTTAATAAAGAGCCTCTGTAATAACGTAACGAAAAAAGTTAGAGCACGTGATAGTTGTTAACAACAGCAACTCTCACTTTCACCCTCCCTAAAAGCTGATGCCCTTCTGGTGGGTTCTATGTTGTCAGCGGAAGGAAGCCAGTTGAATGTTTTTCACGCTACAACAAGTGCTATTAATAAAAACACACGATGTGATCGTTCAATTTTAATTGTAATCGACGTTTATAATGAATGAAAAACGAAGGCACATACGGGTATCATCGGTATGTAAGGCCATTGGCTGGAGATTGCGATGAAGTTGGTACGTGATTGTGCGAGTAAAAGTTAAGTGCGATAGTAAAAAATGTTTTAAGCTGACGCACCTTCCTCATGAAAGATAAGCTGGTTGAAGTTATTCGGCGCCCTTGCAATGGGGTAAACGGGTTTATTTTTAATTATGTCACAGCGACTTTTACCAATGGCTTTCATATTTACAACGGAAAATATACATCACTCGGAATTGAACAAGTGGGCATAAAGAATTCAAACTGTTTGGGATTGTGTATCACGTTTGAATCATTTACGCATTAGTACTGCTGAAAGGTGTTACAATAAAAAATTTAACAGTGTCACTGGTCAGCTGCGAATATAAAAGCTGTTTCGTCGGTCTGTGCAGCTGTTGACGTACATTAAACTGCTACCCAAATAAAGGCTTTTGATAATGTTATGTCAGACGTAAAGGAATCTAGAAAACTGCGGATTTTTATTGCAGAATTAGGTTATTAGGGAGATTATTAGATAAAAAACCGGTTTTTAAAAAAAAAATTGTTCTAACGATTTTCATTGAATTTTCAGTGTTTATATGTATCAAAAACTACTAAAAAGTAGCATTTTCAGGTTTCCTCTCGAATATTTAATTTAATTTTTTTCAATATTTTTTGCGAATCTTAATCAATTTAAATAATTAATGAGTAGCTGGCAACCCTGTACCACCGAAAATATTATGAAGAGCGTAAGACTCTGTACTCAGGCTCAAGACTTTTAAATTGCACTTTGCACACAATCGCAAGTTCGTGCGACCCAGTTATGTAAATTATTTTCTACAGATTAGTTTTAAGAACTTTTTTTCCAAAGTTCTCATTGAAATGATTGATTTGAATAGTTATTATATTGCAGTGTACTCTTTTTTATATCCAAAATTGATTTTCCGCTCGTTAACAGCTTTTATTTCGTTTCAATTAATTAATCTTCAAAAAACAGAAAATTGAATAAAAAGTAAAAAAAAAAAAAAGTGAAATTGTCCATTTTTAAAAAGATAATCCTAAGATTAGGGACCAAAACCTCTGTTCAATTAATATTTTTGAAGTTTCAATCCATCGGCAAAGAAAAACCGGTGAACCGATAGATCTAAAAAGTTTGAAAGTTCTTTGGGGTACATTAGGCTAGAGAATTACAGTCGATTAACCAAAATAAAAAGAAGAAAAATTACGTTTTTAGCTCTGTTTTCACGCTAACGTTTAGGTAGAAAAACATTTTTTTTTTAAACTAACCATAACAGATCTTTGTCCACTTGAGTAGAGTAATTGCAGACATCTCCGCAGTTGAGTTAAAAGATCATTTTGCATCTGCAAAAAGCCAAACAAAGCAGAATAAATAGGCTATACGACTATCCATGTCCTTAGAGCAAGAGAAAATTTTTTTTTTTAAATTTCGAAAATTTTTTCTTTTTGGTTTATCCCAGAAAAAAAAAATGGGCACAACTGGGTCGCACGAACTTGCGATTGAGATTAACGCGCCCCGACTTTGAATGGATGTACCGTACACCCTTCACATGCAAAAGCTAATCTCAGCGCCGCCTGTTGTATTTTAAGGGTACTAGAATAGGCTTGTATAGTTTACGCATCCCGCCCAAACGTTTAGTAGCAGCCAGGCGTCCATCATCGCAGCAACCTATTTTTCGGGTCCGCTTTTTTTCAGCGAACCTTTATAAAAGTATTTTTATTGTAAAATACATATAGCATTCAATAAGCTTTCTGTTAAAATTTTAAATTGAAATATTAAAAACTCAAAAAGGAACAAGACTTTGAAAAAAAAATCCTGTTTTTCTAATTTTTTTTAACGATTTTTTTAGATGTTTTTAAAATTTAAATTGACAATAAGTATAATGCAGCTCTCTTTGATAATGTTTGAACTGTCTGTATGTAAGACTATTTTGAAGTCATTTCATGCAAAAATAAAAGAGCTGTTGACATTTTTTCATGCTCGGGTCCGCTTGACCCAGTTTGTGGTTTACGTGATTGTTCGGAAGTGTGTGGTTAACGGATTAAGGCTAAGTACAGGGTTTAAGTATTTGACTTTCATAATATAGGGTTGCCAACTTCACATTCATTATGAAAATTTAATAAAATCAAAAAAACAA
This sequence comes from Melanostoma scalare, assembly GCA_949752695.1. Lineage (NCBI taxonomy): Eukaryota > Metazoa > Arthropoda > Insecta > Diptera > Syrphidae > Melanostoma > Melanostoma scalare. The sequence continues at coordinate 188,391,792 of OX456984.1, read as the reverse complement.
AATTCTCTGCAGCTGCTACATATAAACGCTGAAAATTTAATCAAAATCACTAGACTGGTTTTTTAAAGTCGATTCCTTATTTTTCACTTTTTTTAAAGCAAGTTTTTGAAAAATCAATAATGCAAGTTTTATGATCTTGCCAGATATGTTTTGACAAAAAAAAATAAAAAAAATTTTAAAGATACTTTTTTGAAAGTATTTAAAAAAAAATTAAAACTTTATTTTAAACATTAATATCGGAGGTAAGGTTTTTAAATTTTCGATCAAGCGGTTCAGGCTGTAGATCCATATACGTAGAGAAAGACAAACATAGACAGAATTGCAGGGCCCACTTTTTTCGTGTTCTCTATCATCGTAATCGCAATCGACCTGGGACGACGAAGATTTTTTGAGAGATGATTCAATTCATTTCTATACAGATGGTTCAATAACCGAAGAAGGGGTAGGCTGTGGGGTGTACACAAACCGACTTAACGTAAGTCTCTCGTTCCGCCTTCCAAACCATTGTAGCGTGTTCCAAGCGGGAATTCTGGCGATCAAAGAGGTCCTATCATGGCTAAGAGAAAACGTGATATCCTCAACGAATATCCGGATTTTCTCAGATAGTCAAGCAGCCCTCAAATCACTCGGCGCTGTTTCTACGAACTCAGTAACCGCCCTCAACTGTCGCTTATCTCTTAAGGAGATGGCTGAACAGTTCAATATTCACCTTTTTTGGGTGCCGGGGCACAGAGATATCGCGGGTAACTGCAAAGCCGACGAACTCGCCAGAGAAGGAACCGTTCTACCGATCTCTACCAGCAGGTTGAATATTGGTATACCAATCGCTACATGTAAACTTATGCTAAAGCAAGAGGCGATGGACAGAACAAATCACAGGCGGAACAATATCACCACGTGCGTGGCAACAAAACGTATATGGCCAGGTCTAGATCCAAAACGCACAAGACATTTGTTATCAATTGCCAGATTGCAAGTTAGCTCCGTAATCAATGTCATCACCGGACATTGTCTGATAGGAAGACACGCCATAAGACTTGGCGTTCCCTCAAATGACTTCTGCAGAAGTTGCTTAGATGAGGAGGAGGAGGAGACAATCCCACACCTCCTCTGCTCATGTCCTGCACTCTCTTTTAAAAGAAAGCGGCATCTAGGAAAATATTTTCTTGATGATCCAAGCGATCTGGCACACACAGATCCCCTGCATATCCTTCGCTTTATTAAAAGCTCCAAATGGTTTTGTTAAGTGAGGTACTCCCTCGCATAATACCTATGGTATCACAATGGACCTAATATTGGTCTAAGTGTGTCAGTTTGTTTTCCTGACAGCCATTTAAACCTAACCTAACCTATCATCGTAATGTCAGGTTTTATTGTCATCTCAATATTTTAATTAGGCACAATTGCAAAACTTGCCTTATAAGCACATACTGTCGCAATTAAAAATCTCAAAACTACAGTTTTAAGCTTCAAATGCTTTGTTTTCTTACAACGACCATTTAATTTAGCATGACTATTTTTCACTGAAACACAGCCTGTTGAAAATCAACCAAAAATATCGAAAACAGTGTTAGATCCCTAAATTTTTGCGAGAAGTGTGTCTCCAATAGAGATTGGCTATAATTGGAATACTCACAGATCAATAAAGAAATTGTGATTAATAATTTTGGTAGAAAACAACACTTTTCCAACATTCTACTCTTTTTAATAAACTAAAAAAGTATATTAAAAGAGATAGTAGAAGGTTGGGGTTAGAAACCGAAAAGGAAGATCCAAAAATGTTACTCGATAACGTGAGCGGTAATACGAAATTCATATAATTCCATAACGAGTAATTCGATAACGTGTGTCGTAATTTGGCCCCTGGGCTCGGTGAATTCACATTTTCATCAATTTACTACAATATTTACGTGGAGATCGTAAAACTTGCCATTATCAAACCCTCTTCTTAGCGAAGGCGCGGACTACCAGTGCAGTTCATATTTTTATCTAATATTCAACCGTTTCTAAACTTATTTTTAAAACTTACCCCTAAATTTTATTTAACAATAAATTTTTATCTAGAAACACCAGCTTACCTGCAAAGAAAAAGAAAAAAGTTTAATAAGTAGGTACAATTAAAGTCAATGATAACCTAAATGAAAATCTCAATTTTATAATAAAATAATTTAATGTTTATACAAATATTTTTAAGTCGCTTGAATTTTTTTTATCGGATTTTTAGCAAATACATTTCTTTTTATGTCTACTAAAAATGGCCTCTGTACCTCTTTATGTACTCACTTTTACACTTTTAGATTATAAACTGAACCACTCAAGTCCTAGACTGGTCGAAAACAAATATCCAAGAACCATACGAAGTTATTTGAATATTATTTAAATATTTCTAGTCAACTTACATAAAAAAAAATCCAAATGATGCATATTTTTAAATTAAACATTTAAATCATTAAAAAACTGTTCTTAAACAAGTTATTTTTAAAAACAAACGTCACCAAACAGCTGCCGATGTCAAATTCGGCCAGTGGGACTTTGTGGTGACAAGTTAATATTTTATTTTTCCATACACGAAACCATTACTTTTGTTTGTTTTCAAACTCGCCGACAAAATGTCAAACACACACAAAATTACAAACGAAATATTTCTAAAACAAGAAGGAAGTCAAATTAACTTTGTTTCTATTTTTAAATTCCTCTCGCTGCGAAGACGGACGATGGGAAAAGTATACATCTAGACCCTTGGACACCGGGAATGTTCAAAAGCAAGATGACTTAACAATAAATTTTTGTTTGTTTTGAAAGTAATTTCAACAGAGAAATGCGGAAAGATTAATTTGTATTCTCAGAAATAATCATTAAGCATTATTTATTTGAATTATCTAAACAATAAATTGATGGCTTAGCTATTCGAGTCTTTTGAATTTGGTAAATCTGCAACCACTATGGTTAATTGACCGGGGGAGAGAACCGAGGGCAGGCATAGCTTCACTATCATCGATCACTTGTCGAGAGAAACAAAATGAATACTTGAAGTTTAATAAAAAAAGCTAACAAACGAGATGGCAATGGAGAATGGAGTTAGAAAACAAGGTTTAGGAGATTAGAGCACTACATAAAGCCGCATAATTTCTTTGAAACCGATAAAATGGATTTGAAGAAATGCAAACAAGTTTTTAAACTTTGTCTTTCTGCTACCGATACAAAAAAAAACACCCTGTTGAATATTTGAATTACATAGCATCATGCGTCACGAACGAAAGTGTCCAAACATTCTTAAAACTCTGAGTGTGACAAGTCGTTTTGAATTCTCTTTTCTTTTTTTTCTGCACCCGCCTCGAGCCGGTCGCTAAGTTATTCGATTAAAAACCAAAATAGCCATAATGTCTGATATATAACGCACAAGTACTAAATTTAGAAGAAAACCAAGAGAGAATATCTGCGAGTTAATAATTTTTGAATGAGGCGCTGAGAGGTGATGGCATTAGAGTGCCATAGCGGAGCGAACTGTTACTATAATGTGGTCGGAATTTAAAATCATCATTACGAACAGCGATGGTTGCTTTTGTTGAAGCGATGCCAAGTGCTTTGGTATTATTATTTGTCAGTCGGTCGTTTGGCGGAAAACAGATATTAAATAATTGTGTCTGATTATTTGTTTGCTTTTTGCATATAGGTACCATGTGACAACAGATAGTTTCTGGGTAAAAGTGAAATGACTCTTGTAACCAATTTCGTATGAATGATTTGATGGAATGATTACTCATTGTGACCGAATGTAAATGTTTGGTGTAAGCAATTATTTTGGAATTTATTGCAAATGAATTCAAGTTTTGATGAGCTATTGAGAATGTCAGAATGGGCGAGTGAATTTAATTTGGAATTTCGGAAGTAAAGTAAAATTGCTGCTTTAGCCAATGAAATATTTTATTTAATTACTTAATTTGGAAATTGGTTGGATTGATGGATTGCTTTTTCAATGCTGTATTTTTTTGCACATAAGATTTATCTTATTATATATTTGATGGCAGTACCATCGCACGAATGGGTATTTAACCCGAAAAATACATTTTTAAAACACTTTTCTTAAATTTAGAGTTGAAAATTAAGTTTTTCATTTGGTAAGTCATGAATACTTATGGAAGTGTAACGCAATTTGTTTAAATGTTTACTTTTTTCGTCTTTTTTCGGAACTTTTGTGATGTTATTGGGAGTCATTCGGTGTCATTTGGTACCAGCTTATAGAGGAAGATGTCACAAAGAGAGAACAAAAGAGTATCGATCCCATATGTGCCAATTTAACGTATGTCGTGCATGATGGGTATTTATTTTTATAAAATTTAGCAACAGGTTCACATAAACTATATTCTTTTTTTTGAAGGCTTGGCTTGGTTTTGGCATTTTAACTAAAAGGCAGTTAATTGATGTTACAAATGAGTGTGAGGAGAATGGGTCATATGTTAAAAGACGAGAAAGTTCTCAGATTAAGAACTGACGAGTTTTAACTCGAATGAGAGATCGAGAAATTTTTTATGTTGACAAGTTGAAATGTTGAAATGTTGACATGGTGCAAACAATGACATCAATGACATCAACACAGGGAAACTCATACTTACGGCTCAATCGTTTTAGTGCTTCGTCTTTTTCTTCAGAAAAGTGTGGAAATACGATTCAATCCGTCATACGACTCACAATTTTTGTTGCGATTTGTTCTACTACTTTAGATACTGTTGACTGATTTACAATAATGTCTTCAATAACTCCGCTTTGAAATCCAGGATCTCGTACATATCTCAGAAAAATACTCATTTTTTCTTCATTGGTCAGAGCAACGCCTATGGTTGGGCCAAAAAACTCAGACTTGGGATCGATCTCAATCTCTGCTTTTTTTTTTTTTTTTGCATAAAACTTTGAAAAGTAAGAAAAAAGTTCGAACTAATCTTTTTGCATGTGATCCAATGACTCTGATGACAAATTGAATAACCTGAGATAAAAAATGTTTTAAGTGAATAGGTTTTGAATATGTTTTAAACACATTTGAATGATAAGTAAGAAGAAACCGCCTTATTAGGCACTGTCAAAGACCTCCTCAAGTAAAAAAATCAAGAGGCTCGCCTCGAAAGGGAGCATACAGAAGTTGCAAGAAGAAGCGAAAAAGAAGTGCACCCAACTCAAACCAAAGAGAACGGCTGTTGCAAACCAAACAATTTAAGAAATACCACAAGCAAGTTAAATAAAGGAGAGAAATGCTCAAGACATTCGTTCGACGAAGAATTTGAAGATTTATGCTGCTTTATTTAACGATGCTCAAGGACAGTTTTTTGTCGACAAAATTCTGGAGACAGTATTGTGATGGCCTTTATTGAACGAACAGTCTGCTTGAAAAAATTTTTCCAGAAGCTGAAACTAACTTTATACACTGAACTAAATGTCGTAGGTGATATTGAAGAAAATATTTTGTCAATCTTTGAAGAATCAATTATTCAAATTAACAAATTTTCATAACATATTTCATACTATTGAAGATTTAAATATTCAAAATCAAAAAACTTTCTTCAATTGTTCTCATCTCTCAGTATGTTATTCAAATCGAAGAATGATTGTCACAATGACGAAAGTCAAATAGTCTACTTTAGTGAAATAATGCGTAAATGTGAGTTTCTTCAAATTGACAAAATTTTGTAATTATAACTCCCGACCGAATAACCTAAATATACAGTTTCTTTTATACCGAAAAAAATTCATGAAATGTAAGAAACGTTTCCTCACTTTGACAAAATTTTCTTTCTTTCCAGGAAAACGTTTTCCTCAAATTGACAATTTTTTTTCTAATATTAATAAATTGTTTGAAAGTTGGGTTGTTAAAGAAAGCAAGTGGTCATAGTTATTTCAGTGCTCAAAGTGTTAACATTAAAATTCTCTTAGTCTTAAAAGTGAAAATATTCAAAAAAAAATGAAAAGAAGAAATGTAGCTGTTTAACAACTACCCATCAATAAGTAAGTACAAATATTATTCAAGAACCTATTAAATAAATCCGACTAGAAAAATAAATAAAAAATAATTTGCAATAAACTAAAAAATAGTCCATACTTTTTTGGTTTTAAAAATAATTTATGTATATTTTCAATGAAAAAACTACATATAAACGCTTTTAAAATGTGCTCTATTGTATTTCAGGTCACTCTTTCCTGATTTCCCAGCGGCAATAGAGCTCAATCTAAACCTAAGCTAGATGGCCTACCGTTGAGTCTTATTATCACTGACCGGACCGGAAGAATCTTATTTAAGTGAAAAGAAAATGTTACGTTTTGAGCTGTCACCTACATACATTTGTAAACAAATATTTGAAAATAAAATTAAAATGTTTCTTACAGATTCATAAAATAAGTGATTTGATATTCTGTGTTATTAAACTAAAGAATGGTAAGCAAACTTGAAGAAGATGTATTAAGCTTGAGAATTTTTGCTTTGACTATGGGATGTTAAAATAAGATTCTGTTTTGGAAATGAAAAAAACGCGAATGGTTTGAAAAACTGAAGAATATTTCATGAAAGTGAAGAAAAAGGCTTGCCATACTTCGAAAAAATTTCTTCACTTCAAGAAAAAAATTGATGTGAGAATGAGGAAAAATCGTAAGTTTTTAAATACATTGATTCAAAATGAAGAATATTTCATCAACACGCAAAACAAGATTTGTTGATTTGACAATTTTTTATGTCAAAAGGAAGAAAGGTGAGTGTGAAAATGAAGAACAACTGTCAATTTGAAGAAAAAAATTAGTGAAAGTGAAGAATATTTTTTCAATTCAACAACATACTTATTCAAATTGAAGAATCTTTGTCTACTTAATTTTTAAAATTATATGATGAATTTTATTCAGTTTGACAAAATTTCATAGATTCATCAGCTTTACGAAAAATTGACAATTAATTCGTCAAGCTGACACATAGTTTTCATTGACCGTATATTGATCACCCTTTCTTCAATTCTACCAACATTTTCATCAATATCACTACCAAATTTGGTTCAGTGTAGAAATACCCGACATCACAGTCAAAGAATTTAGAGAGAAACTTCAAAAAAGGCAAAAAAAACTGATTCACACGAAAATATCAGTTTTGGAACAAGATGTGGGACATCGGGCTTAGATGGTTCACGATTATCATCTCAAAGCTTATAGGAGCCTAAGCAATAAAGGGAAAGTTACTTGCTACCAATGGAAAGGAGATACAGGAAATTGCGTTAGCTACCGTTTGATCAAAACGATTTCAACAATTTGAAGATCATTTAGCGGGTGTTCATAGCCGACTGAGACAAATAATACAGCTATCTGAAAACTAACTAATGAGGTTTTATCGGTGACAAGTCAACAGCAGATGTGCAATCCAAAGTATGATGATCCTGGTTGCAAACATCGTGCACAGTTTACTTTCTAAGACAAAGTTTGCATGTTATGCTGGTTAACTTCGAAAAAGCATTCGATCGACAACCACGAGATCTAATTCCCATGGGTAACTTCAGAAAATAAGGAGTCCCAGAAGCCTTAGTGCGGATGATTGCGCATAGGTATGAAGGAAAAGTGACGAAGGTCAGATGCCCCGTTGCGTTGGTCTCACCGAAGCATTCCAAGTCACAGATGGTGTACAACGAGGAAGCGAAGGACTGCTTTTTATTACATTCCTTGGCTTGGAAGACAAAGCACGGAACACCAAAGTATATCATCTATTCTTTAGAATATATTTCTATTCTATTTGTACCTTCAGATCAAAAATATCATCATAGGAAAAATAAAGCATGAACGGTTTAGTTGGAATTGTCAGGTTCAAAGAAGAGATCCAAAGAATCTAGCCAAAAAGGCAATGTCATGCAATGCAACGTTCAGACATTATCGAGAAAAAAAAAAGAAAGTCAGGTCAAAACACACCAAATACAAACAAATGCAACGAAATCTGAACTTAGTCATGGAAAAATCCAACTGTGAGGTTTGCGACGCATTCTGAGGTCAACGCACCGTAACCTACGAGTGAATCACTAGTGCATAGCCAGTAAGTAGGAGAGCTGTGATCCCTTTGAGATCATGATGCTCATAACGCTGGAAAAAGGAAGAAAAATAAACCGAACGGATAACTTCGAAAGCGGTTTTCATGGTAGTGTATGGTTACTTATGTTTGGTTCATTTCTACACAAATTTCTATATTCCACTACCCTACCCATCCCCCTTTTTTCCTATGTTTTATGTGCCACTAATTGCTCCTAGCAAAAGTTTTGAGCAAATAACAGATGCAGATACTCGTACTTTCCATCGAAACCAGCGGAAGGACTGAACGGAGATCATCGTTATGTCGAGCTAGAAGGTTGGCCCAGAGTCCAGTTGAAACGTAAATGACCATCAGAATGTAAGGTAGGAATTGCCAAGATATTTGAAACCCTAAATATATTTCTAAGTTTCACTTTAGAAACATAGTTTCGGTTGTTTCTTTTCAGTTCATTCACATTTATGTAGTTTTTTTGGTTTCGAAATTTTACTTTTAAATTTCCTGGGGCCCTTAAATAAATAAACACCCTGTACTGATTTGCTATAATCCCAAAAAAAAAATTATGGTGGATCTAAGCAGCTTTTTTTTAATAAACTATTGCACTTATTAAATGTTCGATGAATTACTTCACTGAACCCACCCTAAGCTGAGCTTAGTTTGCGGTGTCAGCAACCAACTTGCTGAGAGTGCCACTCTCATTATTGACGCGTTTGATATTTCGTCTGTTTACCTCGCGGCAAATCGGTTGTGCATATTTTCCAGTTTGTACAGAGAGCTAGAAAACAATATTTTTCAACAACTCAACTTCTTTTTCTTCTTCTTTCCGGCGCGGCGCGGCGCTAAAAAGGGATCACAAATTCCCCTCTTGTCTGCTTCACACAGATTATCCACTCAGCGAACAATCCAAAACTTGCTCATAACTAAAGGTCACATACCCAAAACGATGCCAAACATGATATTTTCAACCAAACAATTCCAACAACCTTAACTCTTGAACATGTCCCCGACCCCCAATTAAAGCCACTGACATTGATTAAAAACCATTTCATGCTCCGTGTATTTATAACTTAATCGCACTGAAAACCAGTAATAGGTTTACATATGACAAGTAATAATGAGACTGGTATTGGGGGGATATTGACGTGCTCTGCATACCGAATGCACTTCCTGGGAAAATATACATCCGCTTTTGAAATCCTGAATTTAAACAAACTTAACGAAATATTTAACCGCCTATTAATTTTTTAATACCTTGCTATACGTCACATACTCGTATATGAGATTTTCACATCAACCAACCTACCCTTAACGAGTTGCAAAGACTGCTTCGATTATAATTATTTAATGAAAAATGCCACAACTTTACGAGTAAGTACGTGTACGACGTTACATTCACCCTCGCTAGTCAACGGGTGGTATCTGGACGGACGTAATAAAAATCAATAAACTTAATTAAAATGCAAAATGTATTGTATCAGTACTGTACCTCTGCTACTCCGTGTGTTATTGTTGTTATTATTAATTTTGCTGTTTTGTTCAAATGTTTGCCCTGTGGATTAACAAATGTTTTTCTACACCAGTAATCGCTGTTGTCTGCTGCCCCGTTTGGAGGTTTTTCAAATTTGCTATTTTTTATTTTTTATTTTACTTTTTACTTTACGTGTACGTACACTTTTTGCACCACCACACCGCTCAAAACTGAATTCTACAAACACACACAAACAATTAGCTATTGGATATCAAATTGAATCAGAAATTGTATAATAATTCAATGTGACTGTAGATACACATGATATACCCTTCTAGCAACAATAGCAATTAGCATAGATACTTTGAATACTGGATACTGACGTACACACACACAGAAGCACTTAAAACGTGACGCGGGAAACAATAAATAATCACCAAAGATCGAGCTCACAAGAAAAAGTTTGCTGTTTCGGAGCAAATTTCATTTATGTAACCTTTATTGAATATTTCGATACTTTTTCACTGAAAAATCACAAGTTCACTTCTGTAAAAAAACAAAAAAATTGTGATAAGAATAATTAGACTCTATTTGCACACAAGAAAGGCTTAGTATTCGCACCGAGGAAGTTATTTCCGCGTGGCTGGCTTTATTACACCAACTTCAAAGATTAAAGATACTGTATCTATGAGAGTGGATTTTGAGGGAAGAAAAAGTCGATTAAGCTGTTTACCAACACACTTTACTCTTAGGTCGGAAAAGAAAAGGACATAAATAAACAAAATAAAGAACACAAGGAAATTCGACAAACCCTGCTGGCATAGCCAAACGAAGAAGAATATGGCAAAGGCAATGCCCAGAAAGGAAAAGCAAACAAAAACAAAATATGAATTGACAGCAGACAATTGTGTGAGACACACCAGAGATGTAAATATAGATCAAAAATAAGTAGGACACCCAAACACAAATGAGAATTTCAAATGAAAGTCCTTGATCTGCTACTGTTACTGTTTAATTCGCTTACTCAATGACGACGCGCTATACTAGGACACCGATGTACGAATTGAGAAATAGAGACTACGGAGCTGGTTTTATTTGCCACGCAACAGTAGCAGCACAACAGTACGACTTAACTCGACAAGGATTCTGACGGAAATGAGGTCAACGAGATTGCAAGTCGAGACCGTAACCAAAATCCAAAACCCTAAAAAAGGATACAACGAGAGAGAGAGGCGGCGAGCGTCGCGAGGTGGGTCGGTCGTTGGCGTTGGAAATTGTGGGTGCCACTTGTTTGGATGCGAATTGAAATCCAGAGAGCACAAAGAGGCAAAAATTCTATTCCAAGGGTTATTCCATACACTGAGTACTGAATACTGATACTGACTACTGAGATGAGAGAGAAAAAGGGAGAGACTAAAAAGAGAGAAAAGACGAGAGAGGGAGTAGGAGTCCAAGTCCAAGCTCTGAGAGACTGATGTAGTAGGGGTAGTTTCACAACCCGGGCAAATTTAACCGGATAAACTTTACTTGGAGCGCTGGTCATGGTATTTCCCTCACAAAAAAATTATGTGAAATATTTTGATACACAAACAATTGATAGTTGAGAATTCTTTTAATTCCTTCCGTGGGAAAGGAATGAATCCTTCAAAAAAAAAACCATGTTTGTGGAAAGTCCACCTTCAGAAATTATGTGCTTATGCAAATCCAAAAGAATCCTCAACAACCTTCTCTTGACTTCAGGAAAAAGTAAAAGATTTTAAATTCCGAATTTGTATTCATAGGAAGGAAAGATTTTTGCGACACAAGTATCTGGAGTATCAGCAAAAAGAATGATATTTGTGTACATAGGGATTGACCTCAATTCCATAATTGGAGAAAGTGTCTCTTTTGGTATTTGAATTAGTTGCCTTGATGTTGTGTAAGGACTTGAGTTAGTAAACAGTTAAGAAGTGGTACGTATTTACAATACTAAATGACTGGTGCCATTGACATTCCCAATTATTTAAAGCAGTTGTTGTAAAGTTTGGAATGATGCCAATTATCATAGTTCATAGACATTTTTAACAATTTGGGTAGAGAGGACCAAATTTTTGGTATACATATTTTTTAATTATAGACTCCTGAGTATATGCCCTACTAACAGACATGTTTGAATGTGGTAAGAGATTGTGTATGGGACAATTTTGGAGTTCACGTGTTGAAGAGGAACTAGTTTGAAAACACCTAAGAAAATGCTGAAGTCCAACTTTGTTTACTAATTTGAAATACGAGTATAAAGTTAATAGAAACCAATATTTTATGAATGCAAAACAGTGGAAATACAACTAGAAATGAGATTTCAAATCTTTGTTTGGCGGTATAAAAGCAAACGCGAGCTGCAACCCATGTAAACGGACTTTAATGAGGGAAATTTTGGTGAGCCATTGAACCAAATTTGACAAGAAGTGTTTTTTCCTGAACTGACACTTTTTATTGTACGTTAAGTAAGATACCGATATAAATTAATATAAACCTTCTGTGGGTTTTGGTAGTTGCCTTCATTTTTATTAAACCGTAATTCCTTTTCGAAAAAGTCAAAAAGTATTTCATAAAAGTTTAGGCTGCTTGGGATCAGTAACACAATGCTGGAAAGAACTTATAATACAAGTCTGATCGAATAAGATATTATTTCAAAAGCAGCCGAAATATCTTTTGGCAATTCATAAACGCTAAGAAAATACCTAGTTGTTACCCAACAAGTGTTCTGATTAAAAATGTAAGAAAATTCAATTGCCATTGCACCGAGTTTTTAATCAACTTTCTCGCAAAAGAATAGAACTTTTACTTGCTATTACTATTAATTTACTAGATTTTTTCTCATTCATCAAGTAAAAGTTAATGAGATAATGCAATCTCTGGCGTACCTCAGGGATGTCATTAAGAACCTCTTCTCTTTATTGTTCTCATTATCAATTTTTGCATTACCTTGTATATAAAAACAAACAAAAATGGAGCAACAAAGCGGGAGCCCCAGAGTCTAGCGCATTTTTCACAACCATACCTTGCACGGAATTGTGGGGACCTACATTTTTTTACCGACTCTGAACGGCTATTCGAAATATCGCTTGGTACGGCAATTACTACCGGAGGACTTGTCAATTGTTCGCAAACGGCGATAGCCATGGAAAAATTGTTGGTTTTCTGTTGGGATTTTACCCTCGATCCTCTTACTTAACAGTCCAACAGGTTAACCACTACGCCATTTTAATATTTACATCGTATGAGTAAAATATTTATTCAAAAGTCATGTTCAATTGATTTTAACCAAATTAAAGTCTTTGAATTTTCTTTCAAATCCAGTGCTTTACTCCTTTCTAGCAAAAGAAATATATTTATCTCTTCTTTCAAATCTACACAACTTGTAGCGAAAATGTACAAGTTGAAAGAAATTTGTATTTCTTACAATTTAAAGGTATTACTTCGTATTATAAAAATAATCCACACTTGTTAAGCTTACATATTCCGACAAGAGTTTGTAGACTTGTAGTTTCATGTAGCAAGTATTGCAAGTGAATTAACAAAAGGGTATCACATTTATTAACAGGAGGGAAGTCTTAATAGCCCAGTTAATTTTTATTTCTAATAACCGTTGTTCTTATGTTAACAGAAATAAACAAAAATTGAACATAGAAAACAGTTTTATTAAATCTATTCGAAGACATAAATGTAACTGATCTAGAAGCTTCTATAACCAATTGATGATGTTCTTAAGACAGCAACAAATGGTTTTGATGTTGACTGTTCAATGGCTTTGTAGGCAAACACAGCTTCAGGCTGAAATATTGGGTAATGCAGGCGGAATAACTCCAAGGGAGTAACTGATAAGTTATCACAACAAGTGCAAGATCAAAAAAAATGCACAAACCATAATGACTGCGAACAACCTATCTATGTGGACGAATATTTTAAGAGGACAAGATCACGTTCATCTGATAAAAGTATTCTCTTAAATGGACGCTGTAAGACATGCGAATAATTTTTTTTCACCCATTTGCAAGAAATATCATTGCACGTATGAACCAATTGTCATTGTGTACACAAATGGTGGTTCAGGAGAATTGTTGTTGTCTTTAATTTCTTAGTTAAATAGGTCCTCTAGTGTGGACACTCTGTAATAACGACAAAAAGTAGATTCTCCCATTTTTTAGGTTCATAGCTAAATCGGCGAGTATTTTTAAACAACGACTTGTGCGGACACTTTGTAATAAGGACAAAAGACAGGTGCTCCCATTACTTAACTTTATAGCTCAATTGGTGGCTCTGAAATGGGTTTTCATAAATATAAAAAGAAGCAAACATATTACATCCTTGTTCTGTAGTATTCTCGAAAGATAATCTATTTTCTAAGCATTACAGAAAACAAAACATTCAATATTTCAAAAAAATGTCTCACCCGCTAACACGCTAACATTTTATCTTCCACTATGAAGAATCATCGAATTGGCACGGTATTCGTTTAAAAAAATAAATAGTGTGGCACAACAGAGCGAAGAGCTACAGGGCCTAGCGCATTTCCCACAACCATGACTTGTGAGGGAATGGAGGGGACCTACAATTTTCTGCCGGTTCCAAACGGCTAATCGAGAAAGCGCTTTTCATGGCAATGAAATTATTAACGGAGGATTTGCCAATTCTTCGTGGAAAAAACATTTTTACCTCTGTTAAAATTCAAAAAACGAACTTTGAAGTTAACAGGCAGGCATGCTCACCATCATGCTACGGGGACCTTTTAGTAATTTTTTGGAACCATTATTTTGTCTTTGTCGACAAGGTAACTATCTAGGTCAAGTGCATATTGAGCAGCCAAACAATATTTCACAACTGAAAATATTCCCCGGTTGTAAAAATCTAGGTAAAGAGTATTTTCAGTAGAAATTTGTATTGAAGGGTCTAACAGTCTTCAATTCGTCAAAATACTGCCATCAGTATTAATAGACTTTCAAAGAAATTTTGGGAAACTGATAAAATGAGTTTATTAAGAAAATTTTAGAGCGCGAATGATCTTATTAAGACCTGAACCACGAATTTATTTTTCCTAATTTTTGAGTAGGTAAGTACGCATTTGGAACAACTCAAAACTTCAAGTTATGAACTCAAATACATTCTGCAATATGAGTTCAATTAGGTACATTCTCAGTTGACTACAACACCTCAAGTTTCTTGGATTGTAAAATAGGTATGCTAAATTATCTAAACACTTTAGAAAGACGAGGAATCTCGTAATTAGATCATTAAAATTCAACTTCATCATTGCTATAAAACATAAAACATCTAAAAAATTATCGGTCTATGAGCTGAGTTTCGATCCATTTTTTCTTTCGACTAAGTTGTGAACCAAATGTTTAGTGTACCCTTCTCTTTCCCCTCACTTGTGATGTTAGCCCATTTCCAACAATCATAATTAAAACCCCACTATCAAAATGAAACGAAAGGTTTTTCAAACAGAAACTACAAGACACTCATTTGGTTCTCCTAAAATTTGTATTGAACAACAAAGTCATCTCCTCAGAAAATACGTAGAGAAACCCGAAAACTTAGTAACCTTTATTTAAAAAGGTCAATTTCCCTTCTCATGAAAGGTGCTAACATATATCCATTCAAAACACAAACAACCAAATCCCCATACATACATAAATCACAGCCCAAAGTAGATTTCAAAAGTGCCATCCTCAAAGGTGTCGCAAAATTGTTTGGCAAAACGAACTCAATATCACAGTACTCGGAGATCCATTTGACATTGGATTTGCATTTAAATTGATATCCAAATTAACAACCGCTTATGCAACACACACCTCAACGCAAAACCATCTCAAAGATACAGAACCAAAGTACATTTGTACATGAATCGCTGGGGCGTTCGGATCGAATTATTTTCAAAGACCGGCATTGATGCTACATCCTACATTCAATTGTCTACACTTCTATCACTTTTCTTTTTTCTGCTTTCCTATTTTTTGTCACACTAAATGCACTTTGATGTAGAGAATAGAAATGCACAAAACCGAGTATCGAAAGACAAACTAAAACCACAAACCATTCAGAAATGGAAACGGACACACCACGAAATTCGAGAAAATATCGGTCGACCGGTCGTACATAGAAGCAATTTGTGTAGCCTGTTGTGTGATTCAATTTGCCGATTGAATACCACGTTGCGTCACATTCGGAGTTCGTTCGTGAACTGCCACTAAAATCTGGGAGCGTATTTCACATAAGCGGTGTTCAGTATGAATTCAAAGCCCTGGAATTTATTTAACCGCCACCACTATCCAACACAACACATCTCGAACCCATCCCTAAAGCAGTAACAAAGCAACAACATCTATAGCCAGCTGAACACATTCAGTGTCAGTTTCGCAGTTTTCAAATAAAAACGGCAAATTCACAACCGATAAATTTAAAAGGGGGTGGTAAGTGGGTCGAGTTCGAGTTTTACCGTCCGTCGTCGGTCGGGTCTCGGCTCTCGGGTGTCTGTATAAACATTACCGAGGCAGAGGCTAACTAAAGTCATGAGAGAACGGAATGTTTACATTTTTACTCTCAGTCTTGCGCTCCATTTTCCTCTCATTCTCACACCGTCTCTTCAAAATTTTCTCTCGCTCACCCTGTTTGCCTCACTCCCCCATTTATGCAGGCATTTACGTCACTTGCGTCATTTATATTCAACATCCACACAACATAGCGGCACGTCTAGAGATTTGTTTGGTTTTAGCAACCCGATGGGTTTTATTTGTTTTTTTTTTTTTTTTGTGCTGGCTGTCACTCAGACGATGATTCACCCGTGGTGAATAGCACAATTTTACAATCCACAATCCACACTAGTTCCACTCATCAGTGTATGAGTGAAAGTACCGATGTAGGTAAATACTTTAGCACTCATCGGAGTACAAAAAATGTAAAATATGTATTATGTTGGAGTGAAGGGCACTTTTCAGGGGTAGTTGGCGTTAAAGCAATGTGATTTGAATTCAAATGAATTCGTTCGATTTTTTATTTATTTCCATAGAAGTTTCGAAAATAAAGTTTAGATTTGAAGGCTCTTTTGAGATTAGGTACATGAAACATTCAACAGACTCAAGTGGAAATCATTTAAATTTTATAAATGACCTGTCAGACGAACAGGAGGCAACCTACCTACGAAAGTTCTTCTTCTTGTTACGTAACGGTTTGTCCCACGATAAGGGCTCTGGTATTTTATTTTTTAATAGCATTAATTGTGAGGAAATTAAAAATGAGACCAATCAATTAAAAAGATGAAGAGGGGTCTTAAGCGTTTCGAAGAATTTAAATAAGGAACATTAGTCGGGAATGGAGTGAGTTGTAGGATTTTGTAACAATTCCGGTTTTTGTGATTTAATTTATTCCCATTAATAATCAGATGAAGGCAGACGTAATTTTTCTTGGTTTAAAACTGATTGCTATTGTCTTGATAATGAAAGTTTGCATAATGAATGTTTTCTTAGCCTAAGGTCTTCTGGTGGGCGCCATTTGAAAAGAATATATTGACAAACTTTATTTTTTATACAGAATCGGTATGTGAACAAGTGCAAAACAATAAAATAAAATAAAATGTGTATTTGTCAGCCCAAGAGTATTCATAAGTTACAGTCAGAAGTTTTGCTTACCCTTCGCTAGGCTTACTTGAAAAATCATTTTGGGTTCTTACTAAGACTCGAGCTCTGATCTGTCAATTTCTGAAAAGTTTGGATATCTGCAAAATAATTGCCATTTGTTTATTCTGTTCTTGGAACAATGTAGATTTTCATGGAAAATTAAAATTATTGGCAAATACGTCGACAGCAACGATAACGTCAACGACAACGATAACGAACACGACAACGACAACAACGACAACGACAACGACAACGACAACGACAACGACAACGACAACGACAACGACAACGACAACGACAACGACAACGACAACGACAACGACAACGACAACGACAACGACAACGACAACGACAACGACAACGACAACGACAACGACAACGACAACGACAACGACAACGACAACGACAACGACAACGACAACGACAACGACAACGACAACGACAACGACAACGACAACGACAACGACAACGACAACGACAACGACAACGACAACGACAACGACAACGACAACGACAACGACAACGACAACGACAACGACAACGACAACGACAACGACAACGACAACGACAACGACAACGACAACGACAACGACAACGACAACGACAACGACAACGACAACGACAACGACAACGACAACGACAACGACAACGACAACGACAACGACAACGACAACGAAAACGACAACGAAAACGACAACGACAAGCAAAAGCACCAGCACAAGGAGAGTGTTTAAAAACAGTGCGAATTATTTAGTAAAAAAATTCAACAAGTAAGGGGTCAAAGTGAATCTGACTTATAACAGAAACTCGTGGATGTAAAAGGAGGAAAGTATTGGTTCAAGCGACTAAGGGCAAAATACTCATAACAATTTTTTAGTTAGAGTTACTGCAAAATGTGAATTTTTGAGTAGGTATTCGTTTTAAGTCAACAAAACAAGTAGCTCACTTACTTACTTAGTTAACTACTCACTCACTAACTCGCCTACTAGCTTAAGTGGCCATTACGGTCTGGAACGATGATCCCTAGGCTCAAACTGCTTCAAAATTTTAAGACTTTGAAGGAAAGTCTCAACTTTCCTTCGGTTCAGGACTGGCCCATTCTAAAATCTAAGACAGGAAAGGATTGTTATCGAATCTTCGCAGATGGTTGCAAAACCAATGATGGATCTGGCGCTGGTCCCTTTGCGGAGAACGATAACATGTGACTACACGCCTCTTTAGGTTCATACGCATCCGTCTTCCAAGCGGAGACGTATGCTATCCAAATGGCTATAAGCCACGTTACTAACAACGGTTGGATGAAGAAAAAAATCTGTATTTGCAGCGACAGCCAAGGTGTGCTTAAGACCTCCCGCAACCCTCTTAATACTTCAAAAGGGATTCAGATCGACGATGAAGTTGCGAGACAAGGATCTCAGACAGCACTTGGCACTTCTCTCTTGCCAAACACTTAAAAGTGATACCAAACTCTGTGAATTTTGTAGAGAAGATGAGGACACCGCTGAGCACTTCCTCTGTGAATGTTCTGCTTTTTCTCGCATGAGGTTACAGATACTCGGCGCAGACATGATGAGAGCAGGTAACTTAGGCTTCCTTATCATTGCAGCATCTTCAGGCTTTTCCAAGAACTTCTGGAAAGCTATAATAAAAAAGGGTGGTATCTGGTAGTACAATGAACCGGTATTTAGGTCTAAGTATTTCAGATAGTATTTTAAGATCCTCCTACAGAAAAAAAAGTGGCCATAACAGTTCTAGGTGAATCTAGGCGTCGACTTACGTTGTTCATCAACGATTAGTCGACTTAAGACGAGATCTTTCACTTCCACGATTCTCCTTCGAAAGCTCTGGAAATAAGTGATAGGTGTTCATATGCTCTACATGTTTCATCCTTGTCCCCGAAGCATACTCTTAAATTTATGCTCGTGTAGCGGTACAGCTTACTTCGTTGCTGAATCTTCATCTTCCGGTAGACCTCCGCGGTGACTTTTTTTCTGCACTTTTAGAGTGGATAGTCCAGGACTTTGTGATGTTATTTCCGATGTTCTCCTCCTTGTTTAATAAAAGCATAAACATATGTACAGTTCCTTTTACCTACATTAACCATTATACCAATTCTTGCCGCTTTTTCGTTTCAATTCATCAAAATCGTCTGCACAACCGAGGTATCTAGTGCTGATTTTTGTTTGTTGTTGGAAAAAACCGCATGGCAGTGTGTCGGCGTGTGTAAGAATATCCCATACCTAAGGCATGCTCTGATTCGATTATATAGTGATTTGAGTTCAATGCAACCTGCACGTCTGGGCACTGCTGTGTTTTGTTTAAATCTTCTGTACCAAAGGTCTAAACAGACACTATTTTGTAAACAGATTATGGTAAGTTCTTATTGCTGTGTGTTTACGAGGCAAACATAGTGGTTTCGATATAGCAAACCATATAGTTTTTTATCGAGCACCTGCTTCAAACTGCTTTCAGTTGCTTGAAATGCTCATTGCTCTCATTTTTGCATTGAAAATCCCTAACATTATCCATGTGTCATGTGTTAACGATAAGAGAACACTATAATCTCTCTTTTACACAGCAAAAAATTATAACGATTAAACTGAATTTAAAACAACAAACGAAACCAAAAGCATGTTAAACAAAAACATTTGCGAATTGGATGCGATGGCTCCCCTTAAACGCAATTTCAATCCCAGCACATTACCCACTTCAAAAGTAAACCGGAAGCTAAAGTCGTCGCCCTATGCCGTTATTTGTGTCTGACTGCATCCATGGTGATGGCTTTGATTGTTAATATTTTTTATTTTAATCAAATTTGCTGATACGAACAAAATTTATATAGTAAACACACATATAAACTCGTATATTGCAAATGGAAGCAATGATCTGTTCATCCTTTGATGAAGTGTTAAGTAATCTTTGTGGACCATGTATGTGAATGGATTATAATTTTTTTTGTATTGTGCGTTTTGCAGATGCTGATGATGATGAGTATCCACACACATGGCAGTGAATTAAGTTGGATTTCTTTGTTTTTTCTTGTTTCGACGCAGCACATATTCGATTATGGGGATTGAACAAAGAAAGTTCAAGAATGTGATGATGTCTAGAAGTACAGTTTGCAAATCGACTTTAAGGTGTTTGATTGCATCTTTGTGGCAATGCGGAATTGATCAAGAAAACTATATTGATTTGGACTAAGAAGAAAAGAGCGTTAGGTACACATGTAACTCTATCATGTTATCTGTTCATAGATTTTTTTGTTTCAGTAATTGACTTTTGACAAAATGAAAAAAACACGTCCTCATGCCACGCATTTCAAAAACCTCAACAGATTTTAGATTTTCATAACTAAAAAAGCGTATACCATGAATAGGTATGCCACTTGCGATAATTAATTTTATTAATGCAAATTGAATGCCCTAATTGTAAAACTCAAATATTGGTATGTACCCATTTTGTATGGAGAGAATTAGGTAGATATGCCTAACGATACCGAGTCTACCAATTAACAATTTCCGGATATTTGTTTCATATTTTATCTCCACCTCACGGAAAGCAAAATATTTACCCAAACACTAGGTATAAGGCCAGAGGAAAAACTATACGAAATTAGATTTAACTCGAGCCGAGGCAATCAATGGAACTAGGGGTTTGGGTAAATCGTTGGATCCAGCTGGGACTTTGAATAAAACACGACATAAGCCGTATCAGCGCTTAATTAGTCAAATCTGTGGGCATTGTAAGCGTGAAATGAAACGCCTCCTATTGAGCCTGACAAGCACTCTTCTAATGCGTCTATGGAAAGCAAAATGAAAATAAATAAATTATCGGTGTCGGTTTAAAAACTATTTTTTTCTCACACTCCTTTCGGGTGGAGAGTTGGCGAGAACGTCAATGCACTATCAAAACTATAGTCAAACGAACTTAATCAATTATGAATTTAATTCGAGTTAGAGTTTAATTTGTTTAGCGACATAGAACCGGGAAGCGGATGTATTTATGCTGTCAATAATGTCAATAAATTGATCCGAATAATTTAATCGAATCGAATTTAAATCGAAATCAATATGTATTCTATTCATATTTGAATACTTAAAAATGTATCAGTGGAAATCATTTCAAATTAAAATAATTTCATTAAATGGGTAGTGAACATAATAAATTTACGTCATTTTCATCAAAAAAAAAAAAGGTTGACAAGTATTTACATAAAATCACTGAGGATATTCAAAAAGTTTTTGAAAAAAGGAAATATACAATGTTTGGTCTGTTTTTTCTAAGACTTCTCATATTCTTTAAGCTTACAAATTTGTTCCTGTGCATGAAACATAAAATCCCTCATCAAATCACATGTACACCAGAAAAACTGGCGGGGGCCCTAGAACGCCGTCAAGATGATCGATATCAGTGAAGTGCGATTTAGTATATGACAGCAAAGGACAGAAAAGGAAATCGATATGGCGACTGCTGCAGATTTGGGATTTGAAGAAGCTCAAATCTTGACTGACTCAAAAAGAAAGATACATCTTTGAAAACCAAATTTTTTACAATTACAGCCTGCGCGAGAACAACTTTAACGGACTAAGTATGATCGTTTTAGCAAGCCTAAATCTATTGTGTGAGCCAACGGTGCCAGCTTCTTATTCATAAGGTCAAATGACGACCCAAAACAGACAACCCTCAAAAAATTTTACCATGATATGCAATCGAATAAAAAGTTCCACCAACATTCAGTATGCAGGACAATTTCAAGGAGCCTTGGCCTATTTAAAATCACGTTGAATGCAAGTCAGGAGCCGAATAACTGCACACGTGATCGAGTAGAACGTGACTGAATTATTTGTTTTTGGCATTACTTTTCACGATTTCGAGCACTTTAGTACTACAATTTGAGATTCTTTCATCAGTATTGTGGTACCCGTGGGGTGATGGTTAGGATGTCTACCGTTAACCCAGTGGTTCGTGGTTCGAATCCCGCAACAGAGGCAAAAATGTTTTTTCACAAGTATCGCCTTTCGCGAGGAATTGGTAAGTCCTCCGTTAGCAAATTTATTGCTATGAAAAGCTCTTTCTCGATTAGCCGTTCGGAACGAGTAAAATTGTAAGTCCATTCTATTACCTCACAAGGCTTGGTTGTAAGAGATGCGCTAGGCCATGGGACTACTCGCTCTGTTGCGCCACCTCATTTATTTATTTATGTTTCATCAGTATTTAAACGAATTGAAGTCGATAAATGAACAACAGACTGATATTGTGTAATACAGAGCGAATTTTGAAAGAAAAAAAGCACTCACTAACTCGATCACTGATGCGGTAATTCGTCTTCAGGTTAATGAAAGATTGAGATTCGAAAGTTTTACTAAAAGGTTAAAATATCACGCCAGGGTTGCAGACGTCGAATTGAAGGCCGACAAGGGAACATTAGGTATAATAGATGCGCCGGCCGTTACTACCGACGATCTGGAACAAACACTTCTGTCGACTGCTTAACGCCGCACCGATGATAACCTAGGTCCCGATTTTAGACTAAATTCTCTGTTTAACTTGAACGTTGATTCGGAATGCCGTTCTCTCAACCAGAATTCAAGTTAGCCATGTCTTTAATCTAATAAAACTATACCGATCCAGATGGCACTAACGCCGTTTTTCAAGGCAAGACTAGTTAGAAAGGGGCATGCTGGCATGCACCAGCTGATCTCCTTGATATGGTCGGGAAATACGATGCACGCTGAATCTATTATAAGTATCTTTCGCGAGATTTTAAAATAGGGAGATCCTTACAAATGCGCCAATTGAAACTTATGACGACTCCTAGGAATACAAACTTTCCTACACGGATAGCCCACGAAGTTTGGACTAGAGTCTTCGAACACAATTTAAATGGAGCTCGCAAGTGGAACGAGACTTCAATCGAATGAAAGTGTAAAACTTAATACTGCTCAACACCTTTCCGTTTAGTTTCGAATTCACTCAGAACTATACCGACCACCCAAGTATATAAGTAAAACAGGCCAGCAAGTAAGTAAGCAAAAAAAAGCAAGAAAGTAAAGGCAAAAAACAGGGAACTCTTGCAAAAAAAAATTAAACAAAATACTTTCCTTAAAATTTTATGGAACAAGAATCTGAATAAAATAATTTATGGAATTTTTAGTTCAAAAAAATATGGAGGAAATCGTATATTGAAAGAGTGACTCTCATTTTTAAGTTATGTTGTAATACATATAGATAAGGTATATGAATTTTTTATGAAATGACCTCCCCCATCAGCGGCAAGGATAAAGAATACCTCGCATTTATTATTTTAAAGAAATAATGAATTCTGAAGAAATTAAGGTAATCTTAAACTCAATATTCGAATGAAGCATAAAAAAATTATAAAAATTACAAACACATGTTTGTACTAACTTGCTGTAGGTTTAGTTTTTTTAGTACCTACATTCTACATAAGTACGTCTGCTAATTGCTGAGAAATTGTCCAAATTGTATGTTCACTATTGCTATTGCTATTAGGTAGCAATTGCACTATTGCTATTGCTATTAGGTTTAATGTGTTCCAAATGTGTTCAAGGAACCCCATGTTGATCATTTCAATAAATTTTTGTTCATTTTACTTACAGGGTGACATCATTAGGACATGATTGATTCTTAAGTAATTTTTGATAACTTACCTGAAATGAAAAAGAAAAAACATTGTAGAATACTTATTTTGGATATTGAAGCAGTGTAAATATTTTACAAAAATAGGAAAAACAATATTGCTGATTTCAAAATTTGTAAATTGATTTAGAAAAAAGTAGAAAAAGTTTTTCATCATCTGGATTTATGATTTAAGTGGATTTATGATTTAAGAGCGCAAAAATATGTTAAATTAAAATAAAATGTTACAATCCACAATGCACAAATATTGACAGTATTTTATTCAATATTTTATTATTTTAAAAACTAGTATAATTTTGATGCAATGGGATACTCATGCCACACTATCAATTTAGTATCGTAATAGTCCAGCAGAAGCAGAGCCTGCCACATTCGATTTTCATTCGAACTAGGTGAAACTTGACAACCCGAGGCCGGTGAAGCTTTTGAGTACTATGATTCTATTTCGATTGTTTTCTTTTTAATTAGAAAATTTTCGTTTCGAACATCGGAGTGGGGGGCCACATTACCACCTTATTTTAAGTATTGAGTCGAAGCAATAGGTTCCACTATTGTGTTCTCTACCTACTTCGTTTGTGTCAACTTGTCTGACGTAGAAATAAAAGAGTAATACACCCTATCACAAGTAAACAAATAAATAGGGTTAGGTTAACGCACTTCAGGGTTTCACAATTTGGCTAAGTGAGAAAACTGTGCATTAGTGTGATTGCTCCCGGAGAATTAGCCAATTCCTCGCGATAATGCGCTGCCCATAAGAAACTTTTTTAATTCTGTGATTCGAACCTCTCAAACTCCGAGGTCCAATAACATAAGGTCAAGTGAAGTAAGACCTTATTTGGAAAATTTGCTATATTTTACTATTGAAAACGGTAATATACTTGTAGCCAAATTGAAATAGATGTTGGTTTTTTCACTCCGATAAGGTGAAATAATGCTTAGCTTTTGGAAGAGTATGACCAAATTCTTCTTTGAGGAAAATTAAAAATTATATGAGCAGCACGATCACAATCCTTCATAGAATTTGGAATACGTTGAAGTCAATAAGACTAACTTAGCGTTTATGCACTGCGTCGTTGTGAAAATGGAACGACAATTTGCGACAATAAGCGCGTTATTCAATGCTTTTCATTTCTCCTTTTGTGCACAAATTGAAAGTCATGACAATAATCATTAAAGAAACCAAATTCATATTTTGTTTCCGCATTGGCAGCTAAGTTACCTACTTCAATTACAAGCGTATTTTAAATAACTTTGTGATCATTTTTAATTAATGTTGCTTCACCAAATGTTTGTAATTTAAGATTTTACAGTTATATTTTACGAAGGGAGATTTGTGGGAAAATTTGCTTTCCTGTTTCAAGAACACGAAGATGTAATGAACAAGTAACAAACTGGTTAGATTAAAAAAAAACTGTGAATTCCCACTTTACAAAAAAAAAAAATAGATTTATCAATTCTGTTCAGTTTTTAAAAAAAATTTACAGTTGAACTCTAGCGGGTAGCTCTTCTTCGTGTTTTTTCTTCACTTTTCTGACAAAAATGTTTTTGAGACGAAGGCCCAGCAGTGACCGCTGTCAAAGAGAAGATATTTTAACAATGTTTTACATGCTTTGCCCATATTGTCCAAAGTTCAACAAAATTATGAAAAATTAGTTGTAAGACAAACAACTCTTGATCCCGGTGCAACAGGATTTGAACACTTCACACTTTAGATATGCTATATTTTTTTCTACAAATTTTGTCCGCTTTTATCTCGTTTGCAAACTTGTAAATACTTTTTTTTACAAAAATAGCTCGATTACAAACTTGTAATTTAATATTACTAGTAAAAATTGATTTTGTAACTTTGGTTTTGGTAAAAATAGACCGCAGGTCATGATATGGTATTCAAGAAAAATAATTTATGAAATTCTTTTAATTTTTGTACCACTTTAATGAGCTAATGATGTTTGAGTTTAGATTAAACGGTGGGTTAAGATTAGGTCGCTTAAAAAAAGGTAAATATTCGTGAATTTTTTTCTTTACGATACAGTTAGAGTCTATTTATCAAAATCAATGCTACTAAAATAAAATATTAAAAGAATAAATGCTGTATTAAAAAATACAAAATGGCGGAAGTTATTGTGAAACGTCTTGAAAAAAGAAAAAGTCGGTACTGGATCATCCGAAATCAAAAAATCACAGCCATTTCGATAATTGTTTTTTTTATTTTTCACTTTTTGGGAAGAGTTTGAAGGGAAAGACGCTATTTTTGATTAACAAATTGCAGCCATTCTAGTTGTTAAATAAAAAATATTAACAAACTTTGAAAAAAACTCTGCAGCTTTAAGGGGGGGAAGCTGGTCTAGAATTTTGAAGAAACCGAAATTTTTTTTTGTCTTAAAAGGTATTTTAGGGTCTTAAAAATAAGATACCAAAGAATGGATGCCGGCAAAAATGTCTAAATGCCCAAACTTTCCATTCTTGCCCTTCAGATTTGCCGTATGATTTTATAGTACTTAAAACCTTAAAGGCGTTTTTCTCGAAATCACTTTTTTTGAACTGGCCGAAGACATAACTCGAGCAAATCTTCACCGATCTATACGAAATTTTGACAGTACATACCTTCCTCCAGAGCCGTACGTAGGATTTTTTTTGATTGCATAATTTTTAATCAACAATTTTGTCGATTTTATTTTAGTGAAAAATTTAATTTTTTGAAAACGTTTACCATTTCGCGAAAAAAAACCAAAATGTCGAAAAAATCGTACGTACGGCTCTTGCTGTTGTTATATAGAAACTAAAAATTTTCGGGATTTTGTTGCAGGACCAAAATTAAGGAGGTTACATCTTCGGCCATGGACCCGTCTAAAAAATGAAGTGCCTCCGAAGAAATGCTGGACAGCCCATTTTGAATTTAATTGAAAAAATTTGTTTTTGTACCTATATTAAAACCTAAATTATGAAACCTTTTTCACAGATTTTGAATGGATCTTTTTGTTGAGTCATATTTTATGCCCTTTCATAATCATATTTTATGCCCATTCATAAATTATGCCCATTTTTCACGCTCTAGACCAGCGTCCCCCGTTATTCATGTACAGAAATAGTGTCAAAAATTTCAAAAGGATCGGTGCAGCAGTTTTGAAGTTGTGAGATCCACCGGCTTCGAAAACGTGAGTTGTGGGAAAAACGAAGCCAGATAACAATCGCTCGCTCACGTCGAGCATATTGACTTGAAATTTTGAAATGCAAAACATTCATCATAAGATACGAGTACCAAGAAATGATATGCTGTTTTCATCGCATTATCTATGCACTTGCAGACACTCTGTAAAAAATATAATAGAATTTTTTCAGCGACCAACACACAAACAAAACAAGTAACAAAAAAAAATGTTTGCCAAGATGAACAATTCATGTTAGGTCGTTTAACTAAACATTTCACAAACATTTCTATTTACAAAACAATCAATTTTCAAATGAGGTTTCATTTAGCACCCGTTTCACATTGAAATTTAAATAACAAATCTACGCTAAATATTTGTCAACAAACAAAGTCTCTTAAACTTGTAACAGCACTTCTCTTTGCTATGAAGGAAGAAACCATTTAGATCACAAATCACGTTTTTAACATAAAACATCTCGCTGTACAGAAAATATTTCCTCTCAACGCCTGATTAAGTACCCAATTGGCGAAGACCACAGATCAATTAGATCTGTACCAACGTCACAGGTTTCTCGAACGACTTACAAACAAATGGAAATCTTTTCCTTAGAGCTCTTTTGTATCGTTTATTGGCGCCAAAGACCACCGCTGTTATATGCTCAGAGGGGGGCGTGTATAATGTGCAATACGTTTCCACACAACAAATCCAAACATCAAACAATAGTCACAGATTGAATGAATACACGCGTATAGTAACGATTGCACTTAATCAAAATGCCTCCCCATTCTTGGTTAATTGCCCGTCAATTCGAACCAATTGCCAAAGTTAATTGATTGCTCAATAATGATACATACTACCCTACTGCTATCGTTAGAAGTTGTTTGTACCACTGTACATCCCACAAGAATGTGCATCATGATGTTTCACATCAAAAGGAGAGCGCAAGAGTATATACACTTTAGTCATCGTAACACACTCCAACAACTTCCATTTAAAACTTTTGAACGAACAACTTATGGAATAAATGCCGTCGCCAGTGCTGTGTGACGACGGGCATGAATTGACAATCAAAATCTAAATTTATCTGTGCAAAGCTGCAAAGGAAATCTCGATACTTTAATCCAATGTTATGGGCATAGTAGGTACTCGTCTGTTAGTAAGTCTGTGTACGAACATCGTTGACAACGGTGTATATCTATTTGAGCCATTAGCTCACTTTGGTAGTTTTCTAATTATGCAAAATTTATTTTTCCCCCTCTTGTGTGGGATGGCTTCCACCATATCGTTGTTAGAATGGTTTACTGAAAACTTCAATGAAAGCTGTACTATTGCCAACGATGATTAGAATATTGTGACAGATTTACATGATGTGAATGGTTCTTTTTTTAATTATGCAGAGTTGAACGGAAGTTGTCAAGTCGAGTTTATTTCAATCCCAGGAAGCGCATACATGTACGTCCTTTGAAAGTTGTTCGAACTCGTTGCACTGTTTTAAGAGATCTATGTTGCTCAGCGCAGTAGTGGAAAAAAGCGATGAGTTTGTAAACCCTTCCAACAACGTGACGCAATCATTGCGAAAGCCTTAGGCCTCCAAATTCAATAATTCATTGCATGTTCTGTAAAGTCGGTCAGACGTGTTCGATAATCAGTTGGCAACCGTATGCCTTCTGAAGAAACCTCCCTCCAACCGCAGCAAGTTTTGCACTTCAGAGGCAGAGGCAAAATGGAATGAACTTTTCGTAGATGCATCTGTTGGTTTATGATCCCACAAATTGCAGAGAATGCTCTAGAGTTGCACTTTCCCAGAGAATGACTTTACTTTAAAGGAATGCGAATAACAGCAATGAATTAGCAAAGGTAGTCTTGGTGAATCGAGCAGATAGACAATCAGCACACCATGAACTGATGAATCGACAAAACAGTGGGAGTTGCTTGGACATTGCGTCGATGATGATGACGATAGAAATAAGAAGCAGCGTCGAGAATATTTTCCGAGTGTTAATTTAAGAACGATATGGCAAATTGTCTGTCAGCTGGACACCCTGTTTGCAGTGGAAGTTGTTTGTTCAGAAAATGTTGGCAAATTTGCAGGATATTTGGAAACTGGCGAAGAAGTTTTGACATGAACATTGCGTTGGAATATTTGAATAGGGACAGGATTGACAGGCAATTAACCAAATATTAGAAAATTCGTAGAATTCGTTAAAGCAAATATTTTCGTTCTAATTGGATTGGGTACATGTGCGGTTGAAACTTCTTGCTTGAAATCATTTTAGGGATTTGTGTGCAAATGAAAAATTTATCTGCTGATCTCGAATAGGATTCCCGTAGGGTTTAAATATTAGCTGGAGTCTGATTTGAATGACAATAGGAATGCTGATTTGATAAACTTTTTTAGATGGGTAGACAAAAAAAAACTAAGAATCCCTTAGTTTTAAATTAGTAAAAATAAAAAGATATTCTTGTGGCAGGCTCTTGGACAGTGCTTTGAAAATGGAATTTGAGTCGGGTGCGGAAAACTTTACCAGTGTTTATTTGGAAATTTTTTCCATTGCATTACAATGCACAGAAATTCAAGAATAATGCGCATCGCCATCTCTTGTCCTTTCCTTATTTCCTAACACTCGCACTGTGTTTTCCAACATTATAAGGGTAGTCTGGAATCTTTAAAGTGAGCGTCCACTTACGGGTACCACTGGCTTACAGCTGCGATATTTTCCTCAGTTCGCACTTCATATAAGCTATTTGGTGGCTCAATGTTCAAATTTGTTGCGAAATTTTGTCACAATAATGCGAATAGCCGCCTGAGTAGGTTGATTAAACTGACCATTAAATGGAAGAAGTGCGCGATGAACTTAACATATTGCAGCATTTTAATAATAAAATTAAACAACAACAAAACTAATAATAGCTAAAATTCGTGCGAATTCTTCCAACACCACAAGATTTTCAACTCAAAGAACTGCAATAAACTCGTTTCAGATTGACCAATAGGAAACGCAATCAAATATTTGATTAGAAAGAACTGAGTGGTTTCCTTTAAAGCGAACCGACACGATGAGTTTTTTCACCCCAAATGTTATTGAACTAACGAACACGAACTACACTTCCCTTTTTTTTACCCGCAAAAAACTCGTGTATATTCGTATACCCAATACGAGTTAAGCTCCTCCATTCCCTCACAAGGCATGGTTGTGAGAAATGCGCTAGGTCCAGGGGCTCCTTGCTCTATAGCGCCACCCTATTTATTTATTATAATACGAGTTAAGCATATAGAAACGTCCTTAGTTAAAAGCTTATGATTATGATTTATGATTAACGAAATAAATGCCAATTGAAACTAGGTCATAACCAATACACATATTTTAAGATTTTATATATAATTTTAAAAATAATCTTAAAAACAAATTGTTTCTACCAACAAATAGCTTGTGAAGTGTTGATATAAACCAAAAAAGGAGTAAGACCAAGAACGGACACCTGAAACACTTGGGAATGTGACTTTTGGCTCACTTTTATTGAGATAAAGTGCGACTGCAAACAAATATACAGAAACATGTCCCGAACATTTTACAAAAAAAGTTCCTCTTTCTGTTCTCCATCCATTCCATTCATATTATACATTGAAATCACTACACCAGTTGAGAAAAGGCATAGCCCTTAAAATATCAATTTGTTTCCATTTTCAATGGCTGACGCTTAAAAATAAAGGGTCCGCCAAATAACTTGTTTTTTTTTTAATGCTATAAAATAAACTTCTGAATATTTTCTCAAATTTCTTTTTTTATTTGAAAGTACAATCCTTCCGGTTAGTAATGGAATAATTTCATTCAAATGGCTACCTCACGATCATCGGTCCAATTTTTAAGCACATTATTGATTGTGTGCAGCTGTATTTCACAAATGTCTTCACGAATATTGTCCTTTAAAGCGTCAATTGTCTCTGGCTTGTCGGCGTAACACTTATCTTTTACGGCACCCTACAAATAATAGTCCAACGGTGTCAAATCGCAGCTCCGAGGTGGTCAAACGATATCAGCTCTGCGGCAAATGTTGCCAATATCCTCCTCTTCAATTTTTTTGAACAAAAATTCGTTCAACATGGCCCGATAACGATCGCCATTTAATCACTGAAATTATAACCAAAATCTTTCGAGCACTTTTTCACACATACCAGTTTTTTATTTTTCATTTCTTTTTAAAAACAAGTTTTTTAAAAACCAAGTATGCAAGTCTTAAGATTTTGCAAGAAGGTGTTTTTTACAGAAAATTTGACAAAAATCAAAGATACTGTTGAAAATATTAAAAAATATCAATTTTTATAATTAATAAAAATTTCAAAAACTAAAATTTTCCATGTTGATAAGGACAAACTACGACTTTTTAAGGTAAAATTTCGTATGTATCGTTAAAGCTATGAACGAGAAAGTTGGTTTAAAAAAAACTTTACTATGAGAGACATTTTCCAATAAATGCTTTTACATTAAAAGAAAAACAATTAAGGAATAATCTATCACATAAAATTTAATCGGAATTGTTTGTGTCGTTTTCGAGAAAAATAAGTATTACCATATACCTTTGTATGTCGGACTGTAGGCTGCCCAATAGACCCTAACTGCAAATTCTGAAGAATGTCGGTCAAAAGGTTCAGGTGGTAAATCGATATACGGACAGACAGACATAAAAACAAACAAATAGACAAACGAAATACCATCGTCACGTAAAGTTTCATTGTTATCTGAACACTTTTTTCTGTACGATAGCAAAACTTGCCTTTTAGTACCTACAATCCCAAGTAAAGAAAGGAATTTAAAGCTCTGAGTATCTAGTTTTCATATCAGACCTGTAAATTTTTTCGTCGGCCGTTAACAATCCCAAAAACAAGGAAAAACATTTTTTTTATTTTTGGTTTTCATGAAATGGTATGTAGACTTCACATGGTCATGCGACCAATTGATTCGCTTAGCTTGACAAGCCTTAATTTGACCTTTAGTTGAGCTCTACACAATGATCGTTAAAAAAAATTTTATTTTCGAAACATTTTGTTTGTATTTGAGTAGAAAAATTACTCATTACTACTTTTTGAACTAAAAAAATTTATAAAAATCAAAATATCACGTTTTTCGGTGCTTTTTGATAAAAATGATAAATTGAACCTAATACAAAAAAAAAGTAGCAGCGATTTGCAATTTCGAGGTATTTTTATGGACGTTTTGCTGTTGAAACATTACCGACGATATCTTTCGCTTATGCATTATATTGCATAATATTTTCATGCCGAATTTAATTTATCTTCCCCCCCCCCCCCCCCCCTACACCACCTTTCATTTTTTACCTCATACATGCTAACCAAAGCAAAAACACTACAACTCTCATGGCCAATATCAATAATTTAACTTTACAACCCCTTATTTATTAATTCTTGTCACCAAATTATACCCCGTTTAAGCATGAATATATCACAGCGTTCTCAAGATATATGCACTAGCATCTTCTACTAAATCCTTTACGGAAAATGACTTGCTTCAAATAACCTCATTCAAATGTTTCCTCCTATTAAAACGAAAAATTTTAATTGTAGGATCAACAACTTATCAACCCTCAAGCCCATGGCCTCATTAAAATATGATTTACACTTGGAACAACTTTAGAGGGTTCATAGTATAATATTCAGCCGCACTGCAACCAGCAGTAGGCTCGACAATTTATTTAGGTAACTATACACCCGCACGCTGGTAGTGTTCACCTTGACTTTTCGGTCAATTTTCACTCGACAATATTTACGATTCTAAATTGGAGCAACTTTTCCTTTTCGGGTAACAAAATTTTCACAAAGTTAATTACAAAGCTCTATCCATGGTGTATACGAGACGAGTATAAGAAAGACGTGAAAAATAGATAGGTAAAGGTATAGAAGTACCATCCTTCTTAACACATAAAATTGAGTATACCCGCTCACCGTGAGCCCCGCAGCATCATAAAGAAAGTGATTACTCTTCATTTAAAATGAAATCAGGTCAAACCGCCTGATGGAAAAGGATTCACCAGTGCGAGCACCTTTAAACAGATTTCAGACTGAGCAAGACTTGTGTAAAAAAAAAAAAAGTAAGCCCTTCAGGAAAGTAATGCGAATAACTATAGGTGGGAGAGTATGTTTGGAGCTAAACAGTAGTGAGTGCAATAACCCAAGTACAAACACAAAGAAACAGATGAGCATCTTCCAAGTAAGCCAGCACAAAAAGAAAATGAAAAAAAAACCTCAGGTAAAGCAGTTAGATGGCTGGGTCGGAGTCGGGTGGAGTAGAAAAATTCTTCTGGTATAGCATTATCCTGGAATAATTACACATCTAATTGCGAGTTCCCCGGCTGCTGCCTCAGTGGGAGTCACTTAACCAAAAACGAGTTTCTTTGCCGCGTTCCTACGTTTCTATTCGAATAGGGGTATACCTATACTTTGTTCCCTTTTTCGTTCATTCATCTCTGCCTTTGCGCTAAATGTCCTACTTTCGTAACCGTTCATCCTTTACATAAAATTTCTGGGTTTGCACGCTACAGCAACTGTAGTTGGTTTCCTTGCTGTTTTTTTTTTTTTTTTTTTTTTTTTCTAGGAAGTATTGATTGCCGTTCTGGATTTTTCAGTTCGATTCATGAGATCTCACTCAAAGACTTTCTTTTTGGGAAAATTGTTTGAAAAAATCAAAGATAAAATTCCAGAAGACAGGATTTATCCATCGATGACGATTCCTTCTGCTACAAAAGCAATACACCCAACTCTGTTCACTTTAAATTCAAGATAAAATGTGAATGACAATGAATGATATCTCTCGCTGACAGGACAAAAATGACGGATTTGTCCTTTTCATTTTCACCTTCAAATATGTAACAAAGCTGTGAGAAAAAAAAAATCTTACGAATTCAAATCGATAAATACACCCCAGATAACCTTGGAAACCGAAAAAAAGAAGAACAGAAGAATGAGTATAGGGAAAAAGCAGCTAAGCAGCACATAATGAGAAAAATCCAATACCAACTTCAAAAAGAAGATGAATGAATACAAATAGATCACAAGCCGGTGTATTTGTATATACTCGTAGATAAGTGGTTATATCTCAAAAACCAGTGGTGGATGGATGGAAGGCCTGTCTGTCATAGTGACGACATGACATGAAGAGCTTGGATTTTTCTACTTTCAGCGTGTAAGCCCATACTTGTCTGCCATGGAAAGTTAAGATTCATAATGCAAAAGTTGAATGTCAAGGATACTCGGCTACATTCAACGTGGAGAGCCACATTACATCTTTTTTCTTTTTCTTTTTTTTTCCTTAAAACACAAGTTGCAGGATACACGAGTTGAAAATTAAGAAAAATACTTTGTTTTGAGTGTCTTATTTTTAACTTTTGCTTTTGTTTTGAAATCTGGTTCTTCAAAGTTCAAGACGTAGTTACCTGCGATTTAATCGTAACGCAGTAAGATGTTTAAAGTTTAATACTTAGTTGCGTGTGTATCAACCAAAAAAGGGTGTAGGTTGATATTTCATAAAATGAACAAACACTACCGGTGCAATTTTGGAAAAGAAACTCTGGTAAGAGATTAAGCTAACAAGTCGATTTTCTTTAGTTGGCCCCATTTAATCAACAATTAACTGGAATTCTCTTTACTTTCAAGCTGACATATCAAGTGTCTAAAATGAAAGAACAACTCCACTGAATTAGTACAAAATCAAAATTTCTTCGCATTTACTATAAAAAGTGACTATCAGAATCAATAAGATACGTACATACATAAATGCATTCATATACATATATTGATTAGATGTCCTTGATTAGACGATTTTTTAATAACTCATTTGTTGACCCCGTCAGGTGATCACAGATCCTTAACCATGTATTAACCAAATTGCAGATTTAACCCACTGGGAACAAACTGGCCCCAAGCATCCGCGTAAGGACCACTTAAGACAAATTATGTCCAAGTTAAGCGGTAAGCTCTGTTACCGGCTTATGCCTCAACATTTCTGAATAATAGAATAATACAACAAAGTTAAAAGTATACTCAATATTGTACAAAAGGTGCGAATTAATCAATCCATACTTGAAAAAAAAATTAGAAAAAGTTTAATTTTTCTACACCAAGCCCCGAAAACTCACTTTTTAAAGCAATGCTCTCAAAACTACATATAAACACAAACATTTGAAAATATGTATATTAACGAAGAAACATGTGTACATCAAACACAAAGTAAACTTTTACCATTTTACCATTTTACCATTTTAGCACTTACGCATGTGCGACGTTTCCAAATGATATAAATAACAGGGTTAAGAATTTTTAAACGTCGCTAGTGTCATACTTCCTAGCGTTGCATGTGTTGGTGTGACTATTAATACTCATTTTTCATTTTGAGTTTTGCAAAATATAAAAAAAGTACTCATACGCCACAGTAACTATGATAGAATTAAAATTTTTACGACGGAGTTTAATTGGTGTTAATACGAACATTTGCTAATCACCACTTTAAGTAGACTGGTAATTAACTTTTTTCGTAAACTTTGAAATCAAAAACACAGAAATTTTGTTCAAACCAGAACATTGGCATTGAACAATTAGAAAGTGTTTTATGTTCGTTTCTTTAAGCCATGGCAGTAAATGTTTTGAAGCTTGCTTTATTGCATATCAAGCTCTTGAAACAAATGCTTGCTTGAAAGGACTGTTTGCTCTCTGTGATATAACGTCGTCACTTTTGTTCCAGTGAGAACGCCTTTAACTGGAAATTTAACTATGAGTAGTTCAGAAAAATCCCTAAGTAGTTAAGATCTCTTTAAGGAAGTAGAAGAAAGATTTATTGTTTTTCTTTTTGAACGGAACAATTAAAATAGCAAAAACTTATTTTTTCGATTTTGAAGGTTTAATATCTCGAAAACGTGACGTGACAGAACAATTTTGAGTCCACAAAAACATTGTTGGCTCTCTGTGATATAAAAAACACAGTGTTTATGAGTACAGTTTTGTACAGAGTGGGCCAAAACGTTATTCACAATTTCAAACGCTTCGTAATAATCAGCGCGGCGATTCCAACGCCATCTGTTGCATAAGACTATGCCATTTAATGGAAAAATACTCGGTTAGTTAGTATGGCACCGTGGACCCGACAGCAACGTTCTTTGTAGAGCGCTATTTAAAAAACGGGGAGAGTACAATCGCTACCCAGCACGCTTTCAAAAAACAGTTTAATTTAAAACGTCAAAAAACCTCCCGAGTTATCATTCTATCGATAGATGGGTGAAAAGCCGTCCCCGAATTGGACGTCCGCGTACACCAAGGACGCCGCAAACAATAAAACTGTCAACCACGCCTTTACCAAAAGTCTTCGTCGGTATGTGCGCCGTCATTCCCCCTTCTCCACGAACGACGAAAAGAAGAATTTTACTCGAGGATTTGAATATCCACCCATACTACTGATGTTTTGACATTGTTGAGAAAAAAATTCGGTAACTGCTTGATTTCGCGCAATTGTGACCACGGTTGGCCATCTCGTAGCCCGGATCTGACGCCGCCGGATTTTTCCTGTGGGGTTTCTTGAAGAGCAGGGTGAATCCAGACACTGAAGCATTAAAATTAGATATCCGAACTGAAATTGCAGCGATTCCGCGGATGATGTTGGCCAGAGCTCGGGAAAATTTTGAGAAAAGATAGCGCGAATGTTTCCGCCGCCATAGCGACTACTTACTGGATGTTTTATATAAAAAATAAAATTTTTTATTAAATGGCATACTTTGAGCTTTATTTTCATTTTGGTTTCATAATTTTAGCTCTTACCGTTTTTTTTTTACAAAGCGTTTGTGAATAACCTTTTGGCGCACCCTGTAGAACGTCTACAACAATCTCCAAACAACTGGTCACACATTTGTGAGATTCGTAACCGTTCCCACAGAGAAGAGGCGTTTGTGAACAACAGATCACAACTTCAGGAAAATTTAGAAACCTTTTCCCGATTTTATCAAAAGCAAAAAATGTTGCCAGTAGCTAGTTTCAAGGACAAAGTTGCTTAGGGATTTTGTGTAGCAGATCCTTCCTAAACTGCATTAACACTTAAAAAGAAGCTACTTTCTAACTAGGTAACCGCTCAATCTGTACCATGGTACGTATGCACTTGAAAAAGACAGTGCTCTGTAACTTAATTTTTTTTTTTTTTTTTGTCAATAAAAGCATTGCTTACGTTATGTCTGAAATAAAATCCCAATCACTTGATTATAAAGCTTGCACTTGCTACCCATTATCTGCACACTAAAGCATTGTGCGATGCTTTACCATTTGTCTATTGTCTTAATTGGTTGACTGTTGCATTCAGTGCACATGCACCATGCACATAGTGCACATACAGCAATTTCCCGGATCTCAATTTGATGTCGTTAACGAGACGATATAAGAAACAGCCAAATAGTGCAATATGGGTATAGAATACCGACTGACTGCCTTTTTCCAGACATGACTCACAGTTAAGGCGACACTGAAATAGTACCCAGCTTGAGAAAGGTTAGTCTTATGGTTCCTGTTAGCAGGGCACACCTACTCGCTTGTTTGTTTATGAAAATGCTTTGTTAGAGAAATGAGGGATTTTGAAGTCAAAGCAAACCACATACAAAACGTAAGGGTGCACTCATATGTTTAAAGTTTTCTCATTCCGAAAAGAGCTCGCATTCGGGCGGAAAACATAAAAAAAACATGAACCTGTCGTGTATTCATATACTTTAACAACGAGACTTCACATGATGACGTTTATGGCAATTTCAATACCGCCGCAGACTTAATGGGAAACAAAAAAGAAGGGTGGTTTGGAAAATAACAAAAAAAGAGGACAAAACTTCTTATAAAACCTAGAGCAACGAATACTCTCTTTAAGTCTCGGGCACCACATCAATGTCTTCTAAACTCAACTTCCGCTTTCCTTCTTAGAACGTGAGTCTTTTTATATTTTACTTTTTTGTCTCTCCTTTTATTTGGACTGAAATTTTAATTTAATTATGCTGAGCAACCGTGTCCCACGTATGCGAGGATGTAGGAAGAAACTAATTGCCACCCAACAAAACCGGTAGGGAATGAGTTGATTGCAGTTTTTCATTTCTTGAAAGGGGAGTACGGAAAGTGGAGACAACCGGCTTAGTGCAGTAATTGCACTTTTACTATATAGTTTTATTTTATTAGATTTTATATTTCCCTTCAGAGGGTGGATGACTCCATTTAAACGTTTTATCATTTTCTCTTTTTTTTTTTTGTTTACTCCGGTAGAAGAATATGATAAGCCAGACGTCATTACTCAGAGGGGAGGTAAGGTAGTGTGCACCGAATCCGTATGAGATGAACATGACCGAACGACCACAGCTTGGGCATTATTCTTCTCTTGACTTTGGTTAGCAAAGCGAATGAAGGAAGGTCATGGCTGATTGCAAAAGTTTCGCTTAATTTCACAGTATATTGGTTGGTAATTGTCTGCAGTATCTATTCTGCCGTCAGGAAAATGCAGATGAGCAAGTCGGCAAAAGGGTTTCAACTAGTGCTTCAGTTCATATCCGGATCTTTAAACTATCCGGATATCCGGATATCCGAATAGGAATGTTTTGACACAGCTGATATTCGGATAGTTTCGGATATCCGGATAGTGTCGGATATCCGGATAGTTCTGGTATCCGGATATCCGGATAGTTCTGGTATCCGGATATCCGGATAGTTCAGATATCCGGATAGTTCTGGTATCCGGATATCCGGATAGTTCAGATATCCGGATAGCTTTTAAAGATCCGGATATCCGGACCCAAACTTTAAAATTATTTTCTAGTAGCATTTGAAAACATCTTTGTTATTCACACTGACCTACACATAAAAAAAAATACAAACTTACTACTTATATATTTCCCAACCAGACCCCTCTTTACCACTGGGCCCACTGGGCCCAGGCCCAGGGCCCCGCAGTTAGCAGGGCCCCCAAATTGCTGAAACATCACTTAACCTCTATTGGTCTATTTTCAAAAAAAAAAAAAAAAATTCGATACAATCCTTTTTTTTAACAACAACCTTTGTTGAGCATTTTAAATAACATTCCCTCCGAAATTATATTCAAATTAAAACAAAAGAAAGAGAATCTGGTCAACCAAGTAATGATCAAGACAACGAACCCATACACACACTTGTTCTTGTGTTCGTTTCAGGGTGCTTTTAAAAATCCAATCAGAAAATACATCCTTTCGTGTATCTTATGACCATGGTGTTGTGATGGGAAAAACTGTTCTGTATCCTTCTGACATTTGCGATGGTCCGAAAGGGTTACTATTAACAATTTTTGCCTGTTTTCACTAATTGTGCATTTTTTTTTGCTGTCTGTGTTGTTATATATAGTAGTAGGCGTTGCATTTGTGTAGAGATGAACTGCACTCAATTTTTTAAGACTTCAAAGTAAAGAAAGAGGTAAAGAGAAAAGAGTTTTTGTTTTTGACATTATTCAAAAATTGTATAACTTTTTTTCGGTATCTTCTCATCGATGGAGTGTGTTGACTGCTGATTTAGGTCCGAAACAAGATGTAAAAATTCTTTCTCAAACAAGATGGTCAGCGCGAGCTGATGCATTTAGCGCTTTATATAATGGTCATCAAGAAATTGAAGAAGCTTTAATGTCTATCGCGAACGATTTAGGACAGGCACGAGAGGCCAGACAGTAAGCTCTTAGTCTTTGCAAAAATGTCCAAGCTTGAATTTTCCATACTAACAGAACTTTGGAACTCTGTATTGCAAAAAATTAATAAAACAAGTACTTTACTTCAAAAACAAAATATTACTCAGGATGTTGCAATAAATTTGCTGAGTTCAATCGATGGATTCATAATTGGGCTCAGGGACAATTTTGGTAACTTTTATTCATCAGCCAACACGGATTTCGAACATAAGGACCTTCCGGAAAGGACTAGGTGTAGAAGACCTTTTTTGACGGCTCTGAACCCTCAGTAATCTTGTCTGGGAAAGAAAGGTTCAAAATTGAAAATTTTTCTTCCCATCGTTGACACTCTAAGTGTTCATTTGAAACAGCGACTAGGTTTGTATACGAAGATTGGCCAACGTTTTGACTTTCTTTTTTAGAAAATCTGAATTCAGAAGATTAAAAAAAAAGCTGCTAATCTTTTGCGGAATCTTACACTGCAGATGTGAACGGAGATGAACTACATGCTGAATTCCTGAATTTAAAAGAATACTGGAAAATAAGCCGTCACGAAAATGAAAAAAACTGAAAATATTCTAGAACCTTATAATTTTTAAAAACAAATAAAATTGAAGATGAATTTCCAAATGTTGAATTTGCACTAAGAATTTTCTTGAGTATGATGGTGACCAACTGCAGTGGTGAACGTTCTTTCTCTAAGTTAAAAAGAATAAAAAACGATCTCAGAACAACAATGGTTCAAGAAAGATTGACAAGTTTGTCGCTGATGTCAATCGAAAGCGATGTCCTCAAAGGTATCGATTTTGAGGATATAATTAATGGTTTTGCTAATCTCAAATCAAAAAAAAAAATTCTCTTTCAATAATAATTCCCCTTTCCATCTTTTTTCATTTTAATATTTTCTTCCTTAAACTACATACCTCAAACTACATTCTGAATTTAATTTTCCGTTATTTAAATTTTGCTCATTTTTGAATACTTAAGTGAAATATTTATTATTTTGTTTTTGTTTTTACATTGTTTATGTTTAAGTTAATATTTCTGTTAAAACATAAACACGCTGCAATAGTTATTTATATTCATATTGAATTAAAAAAATATTATTCATTTAAAAACTAAAAGAATAATTATTAATTCAAAGTTGTGTGATTATTTCTGCATACCTTTATTACACAACATAACGTTTTTATATAATCATGTAGGGGCCCCATTTTCAAAAAGTGCCCAGGGCCCCCAAAAGGGTAAAGACGGCCTTGTTCCCAACAAGTATCCCGAATCTATGTATTGGTCTACAGACACTTCGCCTTTAAGTCCTTTCAAAGTTGTTTTCCCAGACACATGAAGACAGCCAAAGCGACACACAAAGGCAAGGACCAATGACTGCTTTTGACATACTGTTAAAAAAAAAAAAATAACCAAGATGGACCAATGTTTCAATTTGAGACATATCTTAGCGAGCCTCAGCTAAGCCATAACGGAAATCCTATGGAGTGGTGGAAGCACCGGGCAAGAAGGTATCCCTTCGTAGCTGATCTTGCCCGGAAAATGCTCAGTATTCCGGCTACGTCTGCAGCTGCAGAGCGCGTTTTTTCTACAGCGGGGAATATTGTGACTGCAAAAAGAAACGCTCTGCTTCCCCAAAATGTTGATATTTTGGTTTTTATTAACCAAAACAAAAAGTATTTTGAAAACAAAAAAAAAAAAAAAATATGTGTAAAATTTCCAATAACTGTATGTTTTCTTTCCACTATATCTTGCTCTGATACTGGATTTATTAAATAAAATACTTAGCATTTTTGGAAAACTTTCTTATGCCTGTTTTAAGTAAATGAGTGTATATCAACTGTTCGGGTTTTCCAAAGGATCATATAATAATTGAATGTAAATATTTGATTTAATCCGATCTTTAAACTCTTTTAATTCCGTGAAATTATTTTGAGATCCGGATATCCGGATACCGAAAAGTATTCGGATATCCGACACCATCCGGATATCCGGATATCCGACACCATCCGGATATCCGGATATCCGACACTATCCGGATATCCGGATATCCGACACTATCCGGATATCCTATACTATCCGAATAGGTCGGATAACGGATCCAGGATCCGGATCTGTTTCGGATATCCGGATATCCGAAGTATCCGGATACTTTGAAGCACTAGTTTCAACTATGGTTTGTTATACAGTAAGGGGAGAAGGACGGAAAGAGGAGACTTAACTTTCAAATGAAAATGATGAAAATCGGAGTTTTCTCTGTGTTCTTTTAGTTTTTCTATTCTATATCTTGCATGGGTGCTGTAGAATAGTGATTTCAACTGTGAAATTGCGGTTGCATGTTATTTTAGCTGTTGAATAGCAGTAGTTCAACTATTCGAATTGGAGGGAAATGGGAATTCATTAAATTCGTATAACAATTAGGAAAGAGTGGGAAAGTTTTGAGTCGAGCTATATGTGGTGTTGTAAAAAAAAGAGGTTCAAATTATTTCAAACAAATTGAAATTTTTAAAACAGGACGAGGACAAAAGCGGATTTTGTAATATTTTTTGCGATTGTGTTTTTGCACACTGCCCTTGATGCCATTGAACGAATAACACAAAATCCCTAAAGTCATATGCTTTTTCTTTTTTTAACTTAGGATGAAAGCATGATAAGCTTGTATTCTGTAATTTGGTCGAGAAAGTTTCGCAATGACAAAATGTAGAACAGATAATTTCAATGCTTCTTAAAATGAAAAAATAAACTGTGGTTGTATGTCGATATGAGAAGTAGCATTGCTGATTTACCATTCTATTGGCAGGATGCTAAAGATTTTTGTAGAACTATTTCTTTCTGGAAACTGTCGATG
The DNA here is from genome assembly GCA_949752695.1 of Melanostoma scalare. Lineage (NCBI taxonomy): Eukaryota > Metazoa > Arthropoda > Insecta > Diptera > Syrphidae > Melanostoma > Melanostoma scalare. The sequence goes on along the minus strand of OX456984.1, from coordinate 188,349,270 downwards.
TAACCGTGTGGTCTAAGAACATTATTATGAGCCAAGTTGCAAGTTGGAGAAATTTGTTTGTGTACTTATGTACTCACGATGGAAGTTATACTTCTTTGGCATAAAAGAATAAAAGAGCTGAAGATTTGATCCCCTATGCCACAAACCTTTGTTTTGATAAAAAGCAATTTTTAAAATCAGTCCAGTAGTTTTAATTTGAAATCTGAGCAACTTTTTCAGTCTCATAATTTTTCGAAAAAGTAATTTCAAAAAATCGAAATTTTGGCTAAGCGAAGTAGCGACCGTGGCGTAATGGTAAGCATGTCTGTATTTAACGCAGGATGTTCGTGGTCCGAATCCTAACAGAAAACCAAAATGTTTTTCCACGAGTAACCATTCGCGAGGAATTGGCAAGTCTTCCGATAGTGTATCGGTAGAAATTGTAGGTCCCCTCCATTCCCTCAAAAGGTGTGGTTGTGAAAAATGCAGAAGGTCCCAGGGCTCAACGGTCTGTTGCGCCACCCTATGTTTGTACGGAGTGATTTGATTGAAAATCAAAATGAAAAGTAAGACAAATTTCGTCCAAGTACGACAAATTGGGATCATCAGTTATGCCAGATGATGGTGTACTCCACTAATTGGAAATGAAAGACTTGTGGAGCCACAACAACACCTATCACGCTTTAAGTGCAGTGGGAAACGCCTTAATTTCTGTCGCCCTCTTTTGTTAACATGTCGGAAGGACATATGACCAGCAGATAAACTAATCAATAGATATAACTCCGAGAGCACATTTGCAATCCTCTCAACACATATCTTGTTTGGCCATTTAAAGAAGGCCTACAAATTATTGCCGATTCTGTTTGTCAACGTCAAAAAACTCTTTTCATAGCTGAGTTATTACTGAGGTATGACATTTTTAAATTTTTTTTTTAATTGAATAGGGCGAATGCAAAACACCTTTACTAGCACGTCGATCTGAAAGATCTTTGTGCTATTCCCTTAGGTAGTAACGTAAAGTGTATAGTTGTTAATTCGAAATTTAGGTAATGTAAGAACCTAAGAATATTCGGATATCAAAGAGGAGATGTAACTTACTACCAGTTCTTAGCGAAAGGCGATAATTGAGGAGAAACATTTGAATGGTTTTCGAGATAAATTTACAGGGTAGACTTGCTAACCATATGGCCAGAGAACATCAAACTCATTTGAGCAGCAAATGCTTTAATTCAGGCGGGTGTTTGCGTCTCAAATCCTTAACTTTTTTGCGTTAATTCTTATCGAAATATCGCCGAAGATTTTCAGCACAGCAAGTCCAGCAAAATTTTGTTAAAGAAAGGTTAAATTTAGGTCTACGCAAGAAGCTAAGCACATAAAAGTGGCATATTTGTAGTAAAGACATAGAAAAACTACACAAGTTACAAATATTTTTTTGGAAAAAACGAAAATAGGTGCCAAACAACACTTTTTCATTTGAAACACTTCTGAATTATTTTTATTCATTTGCTCCCAAGAATGGCTTCTGAATTTGACGAGTGAAGCTCATATTCACCAACAATTCATTCACCCAATCCTCTTTCATATCCTCCATCGGATATTTATCAGATAAGTTCAACCCGCACCGTCGATGCACTATATTCAACTTTTCAATAATGCCTCTTTAATTTGTATATTTCGGTAAATCAACATCTATATCTATTCTCCGGTGTTTCTAGCATATTAGTTGATGTTTGAGAAGTATTCGCCTGCAGTGGCAACATCACGGCCAACATCTCTTCTGTCTCATGATGGCACCCTGCTGTACAATCCTGGGTCACAACAACTTCATTAAGCTCGTCACAGCATATTTCAATCAAAACAGCATTGGATAAAGGATATAAAGCACTGTTCCTAAAAATCGGACTTTAGCTTCTAAAGATAATTTGAGGATGGTATCATACTCATATAAAAAATAATTTTTTTTTTAAACCTTTTCTTATAAAAACAAGTGGTAAATTTGATATCTTCCTTCCAATAACGGTTCTATGTATACCTACTACAGAAAAGGTCTTTTTACAATGATTAAAAAACTATATTACGGCTTTTATCAGTATTGGTATACCAAAAGGACCCACACAAAGCTTCCCAACTATAAGAATAATGGTACATTAGGAGTGAGAATTTTCATATCTGCTTCTTTAGATCTTCCGAAATTCTAGTAAGCTTCACCTTTAGTGGCAACTTATGTACAAGAATCTATGTTGAACAATTTCAGATGAATTTGATTTTGAAATTTCGATTGCGGACTCACTAGCTTATTAATTTCCCTTCGTATTCTAAAACTCCAATTACTAAAATTAACTAGACCAATAAAGTGTGGCTAACAGAATAGACAACATAGGGTGAGCATTCAATAAAACAGGAGAGGATTTAGTAGGAGACACCGGCTAACATTTTATTCCAATTTACTAAATCGTAACGCAGGCGAAAATAGATATGGTAAGGCATTCCTAATTCGGGTAGTGCGACTAATATAGTTGACTGTTCGTCCGAAGTTGGGTTCAAAGTAAAATTGATGAGCATTCCTGGCGAAATGGGTATTGCGGCTAAATTCTTCAGGAAAGGAAAGCAATTGGCTTTTTATTAGAGCACTGTTTAAAGAAAAAGCGATAAAAGGTAGAGCAAAGGTAACGTTTCGACGATGTTTAAAAGAATCAATCGATTCTATACAAATAAACTGTTACCTTTCAGTCACAACGCTCTTTTTTGAACCCTTTCAAGTATGCGCAAATATGTGAGTCGTATGCAAAACATTTAAGAAGATCAGAAGTTTCAGTCAGTGCTCCAATACAACTTGTATTGAACGGTCCGAAAGGTAGTCTAAAATCCAACGAAGAAGAAACTCATCAATAACAGAAGAACGTATTTTCGATGAGACAGCCTGATACCAAACTCAATCAATGTCAAGCGCAACAATCTCACTTACTCCAAAACATTATAAAGATTGGTTCCATTTTTCGTATTATATGCCATCAAATCACCAGTAGACCTTTTGCTATGAAAGCCGTACTATCGGTCATTAAGAAGCTTTCGCTCCTCTAGATATTTGATGAGTTGACAATTTGTCAACGTTCCGGTAATTGGTAGAAGTAGAAGATTCGCCTTTTAAGGGCTGGACAAATGCGGTTTTCTATTTACTCGGGAAAAGCCTAGAAGAATACTAGAGATGGAAAAGTTTAAGCAATGGTTTTGCCAGCGTAGAAAAACATATCTTTAAAACAACGACGCGGACACTATCTGAACCAGCGAATTTGTGTATATTGAGATCTTTGAGGACCTTTGCAGCCAAGCGAGTACGAAAAATCTGTTTCATTGTAGAATTTACATTCTCATGTGATGAAATACTGTATATGTGATGAACAAAGTTATTCATACCAAAATATTGTGTTTATCAAATTATTCGAATCTTTCCGAAAACAATTGAGATGAATCTAATTGAATGTCTCGAGTCACAATCACGAGGTGGTTTAATGAACCATAAAAAATCATTCGAGACTGCTGTGTGATAACCGCTCTTTTAAACAAGAACATTACTGTAAGTGTAAGTCTTTAATTTTAAGCAACCGAGTCAAAATAAAAATAAAAACCACTTTACTACCAACATTTACTAATTTGTGTCCCAACATTCATAATTGACAACCTTTCAGGTCAAATAGAGAAAACTTACTTAAGTATCTCCTTAGACAGGACAGTTTTAAACAAAAAAAGGTATTGATCAGCTTTCAACTGTACAAAAAATAAAAAGTTTCTTAACTCGATGAATGCCATCAGTTGACACATTACCCATTATACGCTCAAAAATGCTTTGCCATTGTTCTCAAAACGTTCGACAATTTCTTTGTCTTTCTTATAGCATGGGTCTTTTGAAAGTGGCAATACCAAGGCAAGTTAATGCTTCCACAGAACAGAATTCTTAATAATTGCATTATTCTTCAGTGAAAGGATATACGAGCAAAACGAACAGATTGTAAGTTCATATCCTTCATTTGGCACTACCATCTATCTATCTATCTATCTATCCAAAGCTGAGGCTGCATTGTTGTCTATGCCTTGTCGAAGTAGAAACACTTGCAATCCATTTGGAAAGAAAGTTGTTGGCATACATATACATCTACATTTAGGTATAATACACCAGGTACACTTCAACGATGTGAGTATGCAATTTCCCAGTGGAATCCTTACGGTAACCCAATTAGAGTCGTTCTCAAGATGAGTTTCTGTGATGCTTTATCAAGTGTGACGACGTTGACGACAACGACGAGGACAAGTTTGTTATTTTTTCACCTACCATTTCGTCCACCACCGGCACCCTGCCCATTCAGCACACCCACCAGCACCCCTTGCTACATATCCTTTTGGTGTTTTATTTTCCTGTGAGATGTTAAGTAAGCATCTTTGCGTTTCGGTCACATGTGAACTAAAAGAGTGTCAAACCCTTCATTCTCATTCTATACCCAGGAAAGGATACTTTTCAATCTTCTCTATCTCTATACTAACCAACACAGACATGTGTTTTTTAAGCGTTCCTTTTTTTTTTTTTGTTCTCGCAAATTTCTTTTTCACCTGTCAATGCAGTGTGTGATCTCATTTCTCGTGGACTTTTTTTTCTGTGTAACTTAACCTAGAGAAAAAAAAGCAAAAAAAGCAAAGTTTTTCATGAGGCCAGGCCAGAAAAACGGAGCAAGAGATGGAGAAGTTTTCATTCGCATTTACCAGTGCATAGCTGCAGTAGCACATCCTTGAATATTTAAGCAAACAGTATATCAATATTAAATGCGCACATAGAAGCAGGGATTTAGCGTGGACTTGTACATTAATTTACATACCTTGATCTCTGAAGGATATGTTGTTTGTACATAGACATGGACCTGGGGGGAGAGAATAGAGAAGAGAGTGAGCTATGCAGCATTAGTGGAAAAAATGAAACGAAAATGATGAAAAGTTCAGATTTTTTTCTACTCTAAATTTTTTTATTTTGCTTTTGTTGTGCTTCAGCTTTGTAAGCGGTGGTTAAGTTGTGTTTTGTGTTTACTTTGACTATTTATATCCTCTTGGCCATGGAAATGGCCTTGGCAAACGTACGAATGAATAACAGTGTGAAAGTCGATGCGGACTATGAATATTTTTATAGCAAAGAATATTGAGGTCAAAGATTTTGAAAAACTAGCTGATGAAGATTTTTAATGGATTTTCGTTAAAAGGGATTTTTATTGAAAAGGATGTTTTTACCTGAGTGATGAGGACTATATAAAGTGTAGAATTCATTTCACTGCAGTCAATCGACTTCGATGAAGGGAAATTTGATTTCATGTGTCATATGAACTGCCGATGGATAGGTACCTAGATTTCAAAACTCTTGGCGGCGACTGTTGCATGTCTCTGAATGTTAAGTAAATTCAAGTTTAAAATGTCCTTGTAGATGTGACTATTGTGAAGAGTCTTTTATATACAAAGGGTCTCTTTAGCCAAGAAAGGTTGGACTGAAACCATACCTTTGTCCGAACCAAATTTGTTGAAAGTCTCACATGTATATCAATTAGATATATGATATACCTTTCTTATTTTTTCTTAAAATGTTATTAATTTATTTTACTTTATATGAAAATTGTCATGAAATTATAAGAAATAAACATTCTAATTCTAAAAAAAAAAAAAAAAATTCTAAAAAATGTTGATAAAAATGGCACTTTTTGCGAAATTATGCCAAGAAACTCCAAAACTCTAAACAAAATATATCAGGGTTCTACATTGTGTTTTGTGAATGAAAAATAAGTTGAAGCCTTTAAGAAGCTAAGCTAGCTAAAATAAAGGGTGGCGCAAAGATAAGGGCACATCGGGGCCTAGCGCATTCTGAAGACCTACAATTTTATTCCCATTCCGAACGTCTAAATCAGCAGAGTGATTACTCATTATAGCTCGAGATTCGATTTCCACTCATCAAAATGTTTTTCACGGCTATCATCTCTTGCTGAACATTGGAGTACTTGTAATTTTCTAGCGAAAGGTGATAGCCGTGAAAAACATTTAACAGTTACATTTACACATGACTACATCACGCAGTAGTACAAGACTGTAGGCTGCGAGAAAAACATTTTAATGAGTCTGGGATTCGAAACTCGAGCTCCAAACAGGCAGATATGCTAGTCATGATGCTACTTCCACTTGGCACCGCAGCTAAAGCTAGTTATGTAGCGCTTTAACAAGAAGCCAAAGATAGACTAAAAAGAGATAAGGCTAAATAGTCTTTTCTGCAAAAATTCTATTTTTCACTTCTTGTTTTTAGTTTTCGTTTATTTACTCATATATTTCGCGTTGATAAGCCGAAGCTACAGCTGATATAGACCGCAAAAGCGCAACAATCGGGGTTTGTTAAATTTAATGATAAGAAGTTTATTGACATTTCGGCATCAAAAAAATTAATGAAAATTATGGTAATTTATAATAATAAGCCAGGATGTCCCTTTTTAGATCGGCTGGGACCTTACCAAATTTCTTCTATGAAGATTACAGCCCGATTCAGTTTAAAAGTCAAAAATCACAACTTTATGGCCTACTGAGAACCACAATACAATTTTAGTATTGAATGGAAAGTTGTGACTCTATATTGGAAAGTTGGGAGGCATCAGAGATTTTTGACAGAATCGCTAAATTTATTTGCTTTGCAAGTTCTTCACTCATTAGTTTTTTTTTTCTTGTTGTCCATCCAATAATTTGGGCTAAATTGTGGAGCAAAAAGCAACAAATTATAAGAGCTGGAATCATGTTTGCGTTGTGAACAAGAAAATCTCTGCTTCACTTGACCAAAGCACACCTCTGTAATAAAACGTTTTCGGCAGATCATTTCATGGAATTTCTTTTACGGCATCAGTGTGAGGATTTTTGTAAGGCGTTTGAAGCAAACGCGTGACTTAGTTTTCTAAATCTATTGAACCATTTTCTTGGAATTTCACTTTCAAAACACATCAGTCATGAACTGAGTCTGGCCATAGGGCATTCACATTTGCAAATTCTTCAACTGCATTGCAAGTCCTTTGTAAACTTAGGCGATAGAAGCCTCTACGAATGACGTAATATTTAGAAAATATTGGGGTTTGGTAATAGCAGTGATAAAGACAAAAGCTCCAGGAAATATATATTTTATGGGCCATTTTGTTTTTTCTGCTTCGATTTCTTTACGACTCGACGGAAATCTAAAATGAATACAACATTTTTCTAAAAATTGTAATAATGTATTACATTCTACTCCAATATCTTGAAATACACCGGAGCAGAAATCCAGGTTCATAAATACCTGCATCATCTGCTCAGAGGTCAGTGCACCTCCGCTCTACGCTCCGATGAGTCCTTTAAAAAGTAGTTAAAAAAGTCATTGCATATTTTTTGTTGGTTAACCGAAAAATAAGATGAAAGCCATTATAGACAGTTTCGGACCATTTTTTACAAACTTTTGATTATCTAACGTATCGTATAAAATAGAGGTCATAATCGGACAGCAACTAAAGTTTAATGCAAAATAAGAACTAGTCAAAGCCTTCTAGACATCATAGTTTTAAAGCGTTAGCTACAATAATCCACCTTAAGTTACTTTTTATTCACATAAACTAGCTAAAATGACTAGAAGACCGTTTGTGCTAGAGATACATAGCTTGTTGCTCAACAAGCCCTACGGCTAAGCGACGAAGCTCATTTCAAGCAATTATTCTCGGAATACTTGCCCATTCATCTCGAAAGGCGACAGAGAAAATTTGTTTATGTGTCTGTCATCAACGGTTGTGAATTTAAAAAAATTTCATTTTGTGCTTCAAGTTTTACTTTATGACGCAAAAGTCGGAATCTGTAATCTTGGGTCGGCCTTTTCATTCCACCTCATCTCTTAAGAATCTTTTTGAGGGATGCGGGGTAACCTTATATACCTTTTTTTCTAATTAGCGCACACATCAAGGGGTTATGACTACCTTTATATAGGAGAGGATTTGAAAGGAGACACCGATGCACGTTGCTTTTGAATTTTTGTGAATCGTAATGGTACCGTGGTGTGATAAATAGCATGTCCGCCTGTTAATCCAGAGGTTCGAGTTCGAATTCCAACAGAGGCAAAAATGTTTTTTCCACGGGTATCGCCTTTCTCGAGGAATTGGCAAGTCCTCGGTTAGTATTCATTGCCATTAAAAGCGCTTTCTCGATTAGCCGTTCGGAACCGGCAGAAAATTGTAGGTCCCCTCCATTCCCTCACAAGGCATGGTTGTGAGAAATGCGCTAGGTCCAGGGGCTTCTCGCTCTGTTGCGCCACCCTATTTATTTTTTTTATAATGTAGGCGAAAAACAGGGTAAGGTAGAGCATTCCACATTCGGGTGGTGTGACTAAAATAAGAATCTCTATAATTGCAAGAAGTTGCGCTCAAGGTAAAACTGATGAGCATTCCTAGCGAGGCGGGTGTTGCGGCTAAATTGTTTCAGGGGAGGAATGCAGCTGGCTATTTCAATAGAGCACTGTTTGCGAAAAAACAGATAAAAGAGAGAGACAGGTGACGTTTCGACGATGTTAAAGAGAATCAATAGATTCTACGATTGAACTATCACCTATCAATTTCAACGCTCTAATTTGTACCCTATCAAGTAGGCGCAAAGATGTTTGAGGAGCACCTGACCAGATATGGGAGTTATACTCTAGTTCATGGCGGTTGAAGGCCTCATAAAATGTAGCCAGATCAGAAGGGGTGAAGAGCTTCCTGCATCGTCCCAAGAAGCCTAAGCATTTAGCAGCGTTTTTGACGACTTCAAATACGTGGTCATTCCAACGAAGATCATCGTTTACACACATACAAAGTACTGACAGCTTTTCGGTTTCTTGGATGCAGGTACCGATCATGGATAATGGCAATGAGGGAATGTTAAGCTTCAACGACAAGAAACAGCATTGATCAAATAAACGGATTACGTGAATATTTTTCGAGCTCGAATAATACATTATTTTCAAATGATGTAAATATAAATTAAATCCTTCCAAAACAAATTTCTCCTCGTATTTCTCAAAAAATAGGAGTAAACTAAAATGTTTTTGCAAATTTCAATAATTCTCAAACTTATTGCGAAATTTTTAATAATTTTCTTAAAAATTTTTCTTCAAGCATGACTTCTTTGGATGACTTAGTTAAGAACAGAAATAGCAGACACCAATTCTATGCTTAACAAAGCTATATACAAAGAACTTAGCAATACTGTTAGATGCTTCTCAACAATCTTACGAGAGAAAATTTATTATTATGATGTTGAAGTCGATTCCCAATTTCTGGCATCAGGTAGCAGTGAAAAAACTTTATATAAATACATCAAGTATCAAATAGAAACCCATGAATTCATCAAGAATTCATCGGGCAGCCGGGATACAAACAAAAATAAAATAAATAAAAAAAACATAAAAGTACGAAGGTCGTTGCCATTTGCCCTCTTTGGAATACCTGACGATGATCCCAGGAATAGATAACTATATCCTTTTTAAGAAGAAAAATCTTCAAGTTAAAGTTTACATCCGCTTATTGAAAGCATCTCACCTTAGGGCATCCGCTGTGCTTCCTCTATCCATACAACAGCGCAGGCCACAATGCTACACCGCAGAATTTACCCATTCCACCCCTCCTTCCATATTTACACTTTCTGACTGTGTTTTCACAAAGTACTTCAGAAAAAGAGAGAACTTATAGACCAAGGATTTACTGAAAACTAAGAGTCATTATTTAAGACAAAAAGGCATAGGGCGAAGTGCCGCAAACAAAACTATATACCAGCAACCACCGATGAATCCACCCATCTATACCCACTACCTCCCCATCTAATGGTTCGGCACGAAGAAGCTTGTAGCAACATCGTGACAGGGAAAACATTCTGGTATATTTTTTTTTTGTTTTTGAAAAAAAAAAAAAAAAAAAAAAACACCCCCTGCTGCTGAAGTGAAAAATTTATTTCCGTTTGGTTCATCATGTGTCTCTATATGTGTACGGGAATGGATCTAGTTCTGGAACAGGGGTTGGCATACGTGAACAACGAACGCTTTCAACGTGGGGACGACTATACGAAGAAATACCCTGAATCAGAGGAGGCATTACCATCAAAGTGGTACTTCCGTTTCAGCTGATGCGGAAGAGAGTTCGGTAGAGTGAAATATACAACAACAACAAAAAGATTCCGAAAAAAAGAGTAGATTCCTAAATAAAACCACATGAACAAACATAACGCGGAGATATATTTTCTCCACTTTGTTCCAAGATTTGTGCCGTATTGTGATTTTGAATTTTTTTTACACTCTTCTTGCGGTTTGGAATGGCGTCAAGGGCGGGGGTAAATGGCTTTTCAAAAGGTGTTTTAACAAAGTACAGAAATTGAGTTTTATTTGAATGCAGTTCTTATTGCTGACGTCTGGATTTCTGCTGGCAACGTATAGACAACCTGTAGGGGCTTAGTTGGCAAGGCGACAAAAGCCGCATCAAATACTTTTTGATATGACAATTTATTTGGTTTTGCTTCTAAGTAGTAAATAGTAAAACAGAAATGTAGAATGAAGAAGCTAGTTAAGGGGTCGGGTATACCCAATACCAGCGCACCCAATACCATCGCACCCAATACCTTCGCACATAATACATCGGACACAACATACTTTGCGCACCTAATACCTCCGGACATTTCATACCAGTACCGTTATTAATGGGTTGGCCTTTTGTTTTCATTAATGAATATGGAGTTTAACTGTGCCACCATTTTTGAAGACTTAGGTGTTGTATGTATTGCTTCTTAAATGATAACATGTGAGTGTGTGCGTTATGAAATGTAGTGCAAAGCATTTAAGTGATGGAAAAAAAACTTTTTAAAAGGCGTAGGTACTTATCGGAAAGTGGTTGAAATGGCGAATTAATTTAAAAGGTCACACACAATTGTGGTAAATGTGAGGTTACCTACAAAGATATTTATATTTCTTTTGATTTGATATTATAGGTGGCTTGTAAAGGAACCAACTAATAAACTGCTAGGACGAATTGGTGTACTCAGTATCGAATACTGATCATATTTGTGTAGGAAAAAATAAATGTCGAAATCCCAAAATTGTCCATAAAAACGATAAATATTTCATCAAATCAATGAGTTCACGCGCTCCGTGTATTTGCGTATTTTTTGTCTTGTTTGCTTCATTGTTAAAACGTGACAAACTGGCATCGAAGCTCAAGCCCCGCTCTTCCGAAAAGGAATAGTTTTGATAAAATAGTTACTTCAACATCAATTTAAAATGATTGTGAAATTACAGTTTTATAAAATTAGTAGTTATTTGCAAGAAAAATTACAAAATTAAATGCTATGAAATATTGCTTATTCGGCCTTTTTAAAGAGGCAGTGCTTCTCTCGTGAAAAAAACAATTGAATAAAACGTGCTGTGTTTGTTTTCAAATCGAAAGAGGACAAACAAAATATCTGCAAGTTACTTAGTTACCTATCTATACAAGCAGTTGTAATCAAACGATTAGTACACGTAAAAAAATACTTAACTACTATATCAAAAAAAGGCAGGTACTTAGGGAAGACTGGGTACGGTTGAAACAAAGGACGGTTGAAACAACACAAATATTCTACGAACAGTAGACGGTACGAGAATGTTTCCCGAAGGAAAACGAAGCGAAAACTTATGCGAACAATCGTCAGTCTGGCTTAGCACGTGGCAAGTGGCAGTATTTCAAAAATGGATTTTTTTCTTAATCGATAACCAAATGTAAAATTTTTTGAGCAGCTTTTTTTTGCAATAACTGTGCTTCTATTCATGTTAGAGTTTTGAGTATGAGTTTGTGTTTGAAACGAGGAGTTTAGAACGCATCGCAGTGACTTTTTTCAACGTGTTGCTAATATGGCCATAATTATATACATTTTTGTAACTAAAGAGCGGTTGGGGACGGTTGAAACACTGTTTTTGGGTACGGTTGAAACAAAATGTTTACTTAATTTCCTTGCTTTCCAGATGCAAAGAGTTCGTGTAAGAAAGACTTCAAGAGGACAGACTGACTTGACAACCTACAGCAAGACAAGCAGGCTTTTTGTTGTGAAATGTGACGGAAAACATGGATTAAATCACTATTCGCTTCATAGGTACATTTATAAAAATGCGAGATGATTCTGGTGAGGGAGAAAAAAGCAAAATAAATAAGTGATTTGTGTAACATACTTTAGGATGTGATTCTAGGTAATATTCTAAGAAAAAAATCGTATAGAGGGGAGCCATCTCTCTCCGTTTAGGCGGGAGGGGCTATTTAATGAAAATTGAATTAATTTTTTTTATAATTCTTAAAAAAGCAACTAGGCCAATAACTACCACACACTAAAGTGTTTTTCAAAGCTAATACTATGTTTTTCAATGACATTTTAATTCAAGTTAATTAAGTGAATAGTTTTGAGTAGTCAGGTGCAAAAGTCAAACTTTTGAAAAAATCAAAAATGTTTTCTTTGAACAAAATTTTTACAAAGTTTCGCCTGTTAAGAGTCAATTTTCTTTCAATAATCAATGCTCTTATAAGTTTTGAGTAAAACACAGAAACTCGAACGAAAAAATCTTCTTTAGTTTGTGAGAAATTAAAAAAAAACAAAGGTAGGAACAATAGAATTATGTATATATAAAAAATATATAATATATACTATATATATATACGATATATAAATATATATATTTATATAGCTATGCTAACTATGGACTAAAGTATGTAATAAGCATTTTCAAACAGTCTTAAACTTATACTCAAAAATAAAAAATTCTAACTATTTCCATGTGTTTCAACTGACCCCTATTGCTGTTTCAACCGCCCCTGGTATGGGTACGGTTGAAACAAAAAAGATGTTTTTTAAAATTCCATGTTCTAAAAAAACTAATGCACGTAGCACTAAAAAGACACTCCTTATTTGTAGTTGGAAATCCGCTTTTTCATTAGACATCCCTTCTTCACCGCTCGGATTACAGAAATCAATGTTATAAACAATATAAGCAAAATTGTTTCAACCGTACCCAGTCTACCCTACTTTTCTCCGACACTAGCAAACACTGATGATATAAATTTTCTCACACCTTTTTTTCGAAATTACGGAAACAAATGAATGAGTTCGCCTTTGGCATCAAGTATTTATAGTGGTGATCAAGTTCATGTCTGAACAAGCACTAAGCATTGTCGGGCGGATAGCGCTTTGTAAGTCTGTACACGAAATTGTACGTAATATCGAATACGCAAGTTTGGACTAAGTTTGAACAGTCGCTTGCCTTATTGAAATATTATCTGATTAGTTAGGTACTTAAAACAATGTAATTAGTAGGACCTTATAAAAACTATGCTTATATTTTTGATCTTTACTATCAAAAGCAGATAAATTTTCGTGGACCCCCATTAACATCTTATGGACCCCCATTTTTTGTTCACGCCTACGTAGACCCCCAGCAAGTCTCCCGTGGACCCCTGGGGGTCCACCTGGACCACTTTGGGAAACACTGCCCTAGAGTATTGTGAAGTCCTGAAAACTTATGAAGTTATGGTTGGTCAAATTTTAAATATTTTGTGACCTTAATGAAGTTCAACAGACTGTTTCTTGGAGGGTCTGATAATTTTTCTAGTTCGTTGAAAAAGTAGTTGCCTAGAAATTTTATCCTGGTTTTTTGCAGGGCAGTGACAAAAGAAGTGAGTGGTATCCTTAAGTCTGCATAAGTCATCGGTGCAAAGACCAATTTTCTTTTTCTGGTAGCCTAGTAGGTTGTGTCCTGTTATAATACTGATATGGAAGTAGCCTTTCAGATCCGTTCTTATCGTATTTTGGCCATAGTTTCCTGGAAGTGACACAGGAATCTATAGGAACTCCCATCCTTCTTGGATTTTTGTATTATTTTTTACCAATGATCTGCTTAATTTCACAGGGTGGGACCCTGATTGATTGATCAATGAGCGAAGGGTCAAGTGCTGAGCCTTTTCTCGCTAATTCCTCCGCTTTTCGTTTCCCGGTATGCCACTGTGACCGGGAACTCAGCAGAGTCTAACGTTATGCTGTGTGCCAAGAACCCTTAGCTCTTCGAGACAGCAAGAAAAAAGCTTGTTTTGACAGAAATCGCTTTTATTACTGCTAGACTATCAATGAAAAAAGTAATATCAGCATGTTATAGCGCCATCATGGACACCTATTTTGCAGCGTTTTAACTGCCAAGATCTCGGCTTGGAAGACATTGCTGTGATTTGGAAGTTTGAAAGAACTGGCTAGATTGAGACTTTCCATTGCATATTGATATAGACATTTCGTTTATATGAGGTGTTTCATTCTCCCAATCCTGTCTATTGGGGAAGCTGGTAATTACTACGAGTGCGGGCCAAGTAAGTTATTTCCATATAAAAAAAAAACACAACTTCTTTAGGCAAAACTTACGAAAATTGCAAAAGAAAGTTTTGAAAAAACACATCCTTTGCAAAATAGCAACGATACAACTTCTGCACGACACACCATCTTAAGTCACAGCTTCTTAAGACACATCCTATCTCGACAATTTTCCTAAAAAACTGCTAAGAGCAAATCTTCCAAGCAGAACTTCCTAAGGTACAACTCTTCACACACAACTGTTTCAAACTCAACTTTCTAAGATTATTCTATTCTAGCGTTAAGAACTTCTTAAGACAAATCTTCTTAAAACAAGACACAACTCTGCAGAGCACAACTTCTTAAGACCAGACTTCTAACTACACAACTTTTAAAAACACAAGTTCATACGACTCAGCTTGTTAATATACAACTTCTTAAGAAACTTCTTACTAAGGCACACCTTCCAATAACCCTACTTATTTAGACAATTATTCCTAAGGTACAGCTTTCCAAGAAACAACTTCCTCAGCCACAACTTACTGCAAGTCTTTGTAAGATATAACTTTCCACGACAAATTTTTTATGGCACAACATCAGACACAACTTCTTGGGACACAATTTCATACGAACCAACTTCTTTAGACACAACATGTCAAAACTTAAGACAACTTTTCTAAAGACACAACCTTTTTGACACAACTTCTCAAGGCACATTTTCTTAACACAAATCTTTTACAACTTTTCCGTCACGACTGTTTATGACAATTCTTTCTAAGACACACTTGTTCAAGACACAACTTCTTTTAAAACATTTTTTTCAGACACAACTACTAACGCTAAGACTCCACCATCCCAAGATACAACTTCATCTTACACTTCTTGAGACTTAACTTTTACGAAGCCACTTCCTTAGACACAATTTCTCTAGAAACAACTTTTCATGATACAAGTTCGTAGGAAAAATCCTGCTTTGTGCAACTTTGTACAATAAAATTTCGATTTTCGACATATTTCTTAGGAGATGTACAAACTCTTGCGACACAGATTTTTCAGACAAACAAAACTTCCTTGAGATACAACTCGTTTCGACAAATCTTCTTAAAACACATTCCTCGCAACACAACTTCTTTAGTCACAACATTCCTCAGAAATAGCTTGAAGGCAAATCTTCTGAAAACAAGTCTATACGACCTTTACGACAAAACTGTTCACGACAAATCCTCCTAAACCTCACCTGCACCAGGCACAGCTTCTTGAGACACAACTTCTTAAGACTTAACTTGTTTGACAAAATTTTTTTAGGACAACCTTCGCGACACAACTTCTTAAATCACAACTTATAAAGAAACATCTTACCATGAAGTTTCATAATAAAAAACATCTTACCAAGACAAAACTGGTAAAGACAAATCTTTACAGCCTTAACGCCTTAAGCCTGTTTACGACAAATCTTCCTAAGGAACAGTTGCTCCAGATACAACTTCTGAAAACATAAATTCTTCAGACTTAATTTATTGCTTTTCCATTTTTTGACTCAGTCGATCCATTCAGGTTGGAAACATTTGAAGTTCTCTTGCCAAAATGTTATTAATTTTGAAAACTTGACCAGCAGATCTCTAGAGAAAATTAAAGACATGGCTTATATGTTTTCACGTCCAATCTTAGAAAATGTCTTACAACTAGACAAAGCACCCAAAGTCAAAGATCCACTCCAATTTATTCCCCTACAACACATGAAAGTTCAAGTTTAACAACAAATGTCGAACAGCATCAAGTTATTTCACCCCACTCCTTCCATTTCATTTAGTTTGGGTACCAATTTCCATAAATTGATTTTATTCCTTAATAATCGAAGTGAACAAGTGCCAAACACTCCCCCACAAAATCCTGCGGTGGCATATAAAGTTTTTCGTATGTTTGTATGTGGCCTTATCGAACATGCCATGGCTGCTTAAAGTGTTGTCAAGTCACCATGACAGTAGTGCACTTAAGTAGATTGAATGTCAACCGCATTTATAGTAAAACATCCTTTCTAATCGAATTAGTTAGCTCCAGCCAAATCCCCAGAGTGCGTGCGTTTCCAAATAACTTTATCAATCCAGTCAGTCAGTTTATATCAGAGATGGAAGGGAGCACACTCGGTCAACTCCTGCACAGTCCATCGTCATTTTTGGTGGCGTCAATTGAAATTATTAAATTTTGAAAGCATTTTTAAGTATGTTTACCCGGAAATGTGTTCGCCCTTAATTTTTGTGAATTCAAAATCTAAGCCGGGAGGGGATGAATGATAAATAATACTAAAACACCTAATATTGATTTATAGCCAAGCACCAACGAGACAAGGAAGACATTCCAGAGTGATCTATGACGAAGGCAAATATAATTCTAGAAACTCTCTCCAACCAACGACTGTCAAAATATGTTCTGTAAGGAGTATAAGATTCCTGGTCCTGTTCCATCATATTTTTGGTAACGAGCCAACAGAACGACATACACATTAATTTGCTTCTCGCCCATCTAAAACACTCAACCACTCACCCATTTTTTGTGCGTCTCTGTTCTTCCACCTTCCCTTTTCTAGCTACAGCTAACAGTGAATTTGTATAATTGCGCCATCTGAGAAAGTCGGTACAGGGTGTGCTGCACACTATTCAAAGCCACATGTGGATACTGCTGTGGAATGCAGAAGAAAATATTCTACAAAATCCTGCAATTTGCAACTGCAACTCAAACGACATCGTTTTGTGACAGAGAAGAGAATTAGGAAGTGTGGGCGCAGTTGACAAAGAGACCATTTTATGTTTCTGTTTCTAAAAAAAAGAACAAAAAACTTGCCTACACGGAAATAGTTGGAAGTGGTGTGCGACGTGTAGTACTCGTATTCATGTTAGATGGTGTAATAATGCCCCGCCACAACGCTTACGGCTGCAGCTTCTGCTCTAACCCCCCCACACTGATGAACCTACATCACCGACCGACGGCACTTAACTTGGCACAATTGTGAAAGGTGGCATGAGAAGAACAACGAATGAAACAATTTTTTGGCTGTAGCTAGTGGTTTTTTGGTCTGATAGTTACATGAACATGGCTTTGACATGCACACGTAACAGAGCATTTTTCTTTCAGACATTTTGGCGACCGGCTAGCGACATGTGATGTCAGGTTGGTTGCTTTGAGAAAAGTGGTTGCATGATGGTCTTGTTAAATTTAGAAGTATTTTCGGTTAGTATGCGGTAGGGAAAATCTTGGAGTTAATTTAATTTTTTTTTCTCTTTGTTGAATCAGAACCAGACCCTGTGGAAGAAGATGACAGACATTTTTACATTGGCTTAAAGGAGAGTGGGAGTTTTACAACATTTTTTTCAATTTCATACACAGGGTGGACATTGTACACCTCCTAAGACAACAGGTTGACAGACAAGAAAACTTTTCCACATACACAATCAATACACACGAAGCTCAGACTTTTTTAAATTATAGGCTAAATGTTGATGTGGATGATTTTGAAGCCTGCGCCTTTTCATTCAAACTACCAGCTGGATTGGTTTTAAAATAAAAAAACAATCGAATTTGGATCTACCCCGCTGAATATGTTCAAATTGTAAGCACTCAATTTGTCTACGCCGCAAATTTAATGTTTTTTGCCTGACAACATAAAAATGACCGCAACAAGGCTCCAGCTACATAGCCAACGCTAGTCTGCCACATAATAAAATTTCAACGTTCAACTCCGTTTGAGCTTAACAGATATTCCCATTCATCAGTGGGGTAATAAATTATTTAAATAATTTCAAGTAATTGGAATTAATGGTTGCAAGTCTCATGCTCCAATAATTGCGTTTTCCAAACTTATTTTCTGTAAAATTTTGGGTAGGTTGAATAAAGTGTGTTCATGTCAACATGAAAATTTAACAAGATATGACAGTTGACAGTCGGAACATGAAAATGTCATTTACCTCCACCAAAATGTAACTAATCACAGTCTGTGGGTATTCTCACGCGTTAGTGGAAATTTCTTACAATACACCAACCAAAAGACGGAAATGTTTTTGCCTCCCCCCATACGGACACCAATAAGGGTTGCTTATGTTTAGTATGAAAAAAGGAAAAACGTTGAAATCAATATGCTTCGATGTCAGCTAGATTTCCAAAGTCTTCTGTTCAAAGCATTCACATACTGTGCAGAGTTATAGAAAGAAAAGAAAGAAAAAATTGAATGTCCTTAAGCTTACATGAAATTTTATGTTTTTCTCCTGACATCACCACGCTGAAATACGTATTAGAGCGACAAAAAAAAGGAACAACTCGGGTAAGTATCGGGAGTCAAAGTCGTATCCAAAGCAAAGTGTTCCTTTTATACCTATACGTTTTTTCAAAACTCGCATGGGGACTTTTATTTGGAAATGTCTTTTTACGTTGTGGTCTTTGGAAGATATTCTGTTACTGGAATCACAATCGTAAAAGAAGTTTGTTTTTATCTTTTTTTTTCAAGGAATAAAGAGAGATGCCAAAGAAATGTCCTGCAATTTCAATTTATAGTGAAATGGTAATTCAAGTCGCGGTCGTCGTTGTGTATATTATAATATAAACGTTATATCAAGCACCGTGTGCAATCGATTGAAAAGTTTCCATATGCTATGGAGGATTAAAGTTCAAAATTGTTTTACGATTTTATCGCGCGCACAGTCAGCTTTTTTTACGGAAGGCTATCATTTCAGATCTTACAAAGCCAGATAAGATTGTGTTATTCGGGAAGGTATGATGACGAATTCGATTCGTAAACAAAGTAAACAAGAATTCTTATGACATACAAAATATTAGTTAGATTTTAAAAGAAAAAAGTGCCCTAATCAAAAATACATAACTAAAAAGAACCGGATGGATTAAAAAAACTAGGAAGTTCCGTAAAAGAGCGGAACACTCATATCCACAGATCCATAGTATTTTATCTGATACCATGACCTTTGGTCCCGTATTTGAAGACAATGTGGAGAAGAAGATTCTACAACGAGCTGTATGAACTGTATCGCGGCATGTGCAAGTGCATAGCGAGAAGAGTACACATCGCGAAACGTGTAGAGCGGATGGACATCAACGACCCGGTTTGACGGATTTTCGACAGCACATGGCAAGGAGCTCGCTCGAAATCGAAGTCACTATCGAAAGTTCTTGGTTGAAGCCCAGATTCACTCCGAACTGTAATGCCCACCTAATTTAGTAAATAAGTACCACCTGGCTGGCTCAGTATCATGATAAGGTGTTTCTTGGCAGTTGGTTTCACTTCATTTATAGTTTTTGGTATGCGCTGGAAAAAAAAGAGCTTGACACGAGAAAAAAAGTTGATGTATGTATGTAATTTAGACGCAGAAGTGAGACTTGAGCAGAGTGGAGCGACTACCGAAAACCGAACAAAGACCAGTCGCTAGTAAGGTTGTTCCGATTTGCCTTGTGCGCTGGTGAGCTCGTGTTTTGGTTTACTTCATTACTAGCGTCAACTAGCGCATAATTTTTAAAACGCTACATATACTATGACTGATTTTCATTGTACTAGATTTATGACTATAGGCACAGCGTGAATTAGTTCACCTAGCCTTGGGCGTTAGACCACACTCGTCTTCTATGCACTAGTTAGAGAATGCAGATTAATTAGCTAGTAGGCCAAAGTTCGTTTGATTAGACAAAAAATCTAGCAAATTATATCAACGAGTGTGGATTGAAAATTGCAATTTGTAAAATTCTGAGCGAATGGCATTTAAAACTGTAGAAAGTCTTTTGGGGCCTTTAAAACAAAACCACAAGCACTTGTTATGCAATTAAATTATGACAAGTGCAAGAACTTACTGTAACACAAAGCTACAAGTTTGCTTCATCTTCTACAAGTGTGATGGACATAATTCTACAAGTGGGTCTTAACTTGTAGACTTGTAGCTTTGTCTTCGGAACCGATAGGTCACTGAAAATAATAAAATGGAACCAACTTATTTCTTCGGTAAGAGCGGAATAGGCACTGTAAGAAAGATGTACACTAAGTTTCAGTACAAAGAATCAATAGTTTTAAGCAAGCGGTTTGTTTAGTAACTTTTCAAAACTATGTACCGATTAGATATCAGATATATGAGATCGGTATTAATTCGGTTAAACAGATTATTCCGATACAATTCCGATTGTACCGCACAGACAAGTGAGGGTAAGGGTATGCCTTAGTAGGCATAAGCACGCAGGGAACAAACATGCGTAAAGTGCGTTGCAGTTTTTACTTCATATAAATTTTGAAATCAAATCAACTTAAAATAAAAACCAACTAAATCAGTTGAAAACAACCAAATTATGAATCTGGGTTTTTTTATGGACCAAAAATCATCTTAACGGTGTTTTTTTTTTTTTTTTTAGACGTGTGGTTTTCAAGAAGAAATAAAAAGCAATTTAATGTTTTGGCCAAGAATTTAGCTTTATTATAAAGATAAGGGTTGTCATTATGCTCTGAAAATGGTTTCAGACAAGTGGCCTATGCAGCTAGATAGAATAAATCAAGAGGTCCAATTTCTGCACAAATTTTGCAGCAATCGGGGCCGTATATCAGCAACAGCACGCCGAATATCCATCAATCTTCTTGGATTCATCTGCGTAGACGAGGTACTTCACATAACAACGCACTCAAAATTATGTAAAAACGGGCGTCGACAGTGATTTGGTTCGAACCAATTAACGGAAAGTATTCAGTGTCCACTGTTCGTGTGGCTTCAATTCTTCCACGATGAAATGCAGATTAAACTGAGCATTGATCAATTGACAGCTGTCAAAAAGACCAACTCAAAAAAAAGTATTGCCAACCTGAAAACCACACGCCAAAAAAAAAAAGGGAGCACTTTTAAAGTCACGAACCACAGAAGTGCGGCAATGAGTGGCGTAATTCAAGGCAGAATTCTCTAATAATTGATTTTCTTAACTTTGACTTTGAGACTTGATTACTTAAAAACTATTTACTTTTAACTAAACAACAAAGTATTGGCTTTTAAAAATATTACACAAGTCAACAAAAAAAAAATTTTTTTTGAGTTTCATATTAAATTAATATTTTCTGATAAACAATCAGAAAAACAACTAAAAGTAATCAAAGACTCCATTCATAACTAATAAGGTTTGCTTTTGACAATTTTGCAATGAAAAATAAATGTTTTAAGATTTTGATAGAACGTTTGAGGAACCACAGTTTTAACAAGCAGGAGGCGGGGTTGCGGAGGGATTAAGGGCGTGAAGGGGAGCGCCAGGTAGTTTGGGCAGTATACGGGCTAGCATAACAGAGAAACGACGCCAATTTTGTTGCGCGAAATCCAAAATGGCTTCCAAAAAGTGTAAAAATAACGTAAGCTCTTATTGTTACATTTATGGTGAATTCTTTAAAGTAAGGGCTAAAAAATTTGGTTTTTTGACAAATATTAGACTTTGCGAAGTTTATAAACTTTAAAAAAATGTATAAAGTTCCCAGTAGCAAGAATATGGAGGGAACCCACTAATCACATCAATGATTTCTACTTTTGTGTAGGTGATCCACGCCGTCAAGCTGGCAAAAATGTTAAGACGATTCAGAACCCAGATCTGCCATCAACAGCCGCTCCAGTAACCCAAAGTGAACATTTCAATGTGCCTTCCCGTTCAAAACCGATGGAACAGCCCCCGCTTTCACAAATGTCTGGTTGTAGCGAATTCAGCGATTTTTACCCGAATCAGTATCTGTTGAACCATATCTTATAAATTCAGAAGAGCTTAATGACTTAAGAGAGACTTAAGCCTACCTAAACTTAGAGCAGAAATATTAGCTTTCTGACTAAAAAAGTAGAATTTGTTCAAAAAGGATGTTAACATAAGTTGTCAAAGCAAGCGTCATAAAATATATTTTCTGTTTGTTTGTTTCAAGTATTTAGATATTTAAATTTATTGTTTGTTTTTTTTTTTTCAAAATAAAAGTTATTAACATATTAATTAAAGTTTTTTTCTTACTTTTGTACATACTCTACTGAATTAAAAATTAAGATTTTCTTAAAATTTGAAATTAGATAAAAGTATTTTTTCCTTGTTAAGTTAGACCTAAATCAGCACCCCAGAACTCAGACTCAGAAATCGTGTTAACTTGTGTTATAGTATGTAGTAGTAGTAAGTAGCTAAGTGGATTTTAAACAATTTTTCTAAAAAATTAAGTTACTTTTTTATAAAATGTCTCCCTCCGCCTAAACGGAGGGGGATAGATAACCGCTCCCCATCCCCTCCCATACGAAATTTTGCTTATATTGACCCAACATATTCGTCCTCGGATTTTGCTGCATCTTAAGCAAAACACCCTGCATAAAACCAAGGCTGAACTCATCAAAAGAGCGCCTCGTATAGAAATTTGAGTAACATTTCTTATTAGGTTTGACAAAACTTTAAAAAAAAGTGTTAGGTCTTAAATTTCTTTGGTCGAACATAGAATAGCAATCATAAGACTTTTACGAAAGATGAAGATTTCCAAAGGAAGTACAAAACTCTCTGTTAAATTAGTTCAAACAACAAGGAGTGAATATTAGGAAAGATTTACAACCGCTTCTGTTTCACATGATGTTGATAATTACGAGCTACCCAAAAATCATTTATGGCCATTTTACTAATTTTTTTCTTACACCTGCTCAACGTCGTTCACTAGCATCTCATAAAACACTGATCGCCTCTTCAAACGCTAAATATAAATAAATAAACACCATATATCTGTTTAATTTGTTTAACAGCCTCTCCAAGAACAATGAATCACACACAACTTTATATGTATCTCTGTCTGGCGATAATTGAAAAGTGTCACTGTTTTGGATCTATTTAAAGATTTCAATACTACGTAACTTATCAGCACTTCAGTTCAATTAAATTTTATTCACACATTTCCCTACCATCAAGCCACAAAAGAATTCATAATCAAACTGAAATAGATTTATTGAATATCACTCGTTACTTATGACGGTGTCAAAATATTTACAATTCTTTGATTAAGGAATTTCTGTTTTACATAACAAATGTGACACTTTCAGTTTCAGAAAACATCAATGCCATATGCTTGATAAAATACAAAACATTGATTGCAAAGTTCACATAGTGAAAGTCCTATCGTGGTTCGCGGAGTTTGCACTATCAGCTAGTGGATGTATGCATATGACAAGGTACACACAAGGAAAACGAAATATAATATAAATATAAATTTCCTGTTTTTCTTTTGGAGAAAAGAAAATGACACAGAATAATATCTTGGCCATTGATTTTTTATTTTTCTTTATAACGATGCCACGACATATGTAATCGATGCATTTCCGAGTCTGGTTAGTTCGGATCGATTGTCCAACATGTTATGTTCAGGATCTTAGACTTCTAGCTTTTGAGTTATTTTTATTGACGTTTGGGAGGTTAAGCTAGCGAGAATATGAAAAGAATTTGAGTTGCCTTATCTGTTATCTAGCTATTTAGGTTGGAAGTTGGCAACACCTCACTCGGATCGCAAAGGTTCCATTGTGCTCCGGGATAACAGAGAAAGAGGGCTGTGATTGCTGGTGACTGAATTTTTGGGTTTTATTTACTTGGCTTAATTGTTTGTAGGCCTGAATAAACTTTAGGATGCTCTTCAGTGGAAGTTTAGAAATGTCACCCAAGACAAGCTTCGAGGAAGTATTCTCCGAGGGCTTTTTTAGTTTGGGCGTATTCAATGCCTAAACTAAACTATAGTAGGATCGTGCAGACTTTTGGACTGGTAGCTAATCTATTGTCTCCGGCCCAACCTAGTTTCCCTCTCCGTTCTCTCCGTTCCAAGCTATTGGTTTCACCATTGAATATATTTAAGAGATTGCTACGCCTTGTTCGGTCTCTTCCGGTCTATAAGATTGTTAAATCGCCTTTTTGACTTACAAAAGTTTATATATCCAATGGTTTGGGTTAAGCTGAGGAAATTCAATTTTATAACATTTTTTTTTTTTTATATAATTTACGCGCACCGTACCCGTGGTGCGATGGTTAGCATGTCCACCTGCTAACCCAGAGGTTCGAGGTTCGAATCCCAGCAGAGGCGCAAAAATGTTTTTTCCCGGGTATCGCCTTTCGCGAGGAATTGGCAAGTCCTCCGTTAGTAAATTCATGCCATGAAAAGCGCTTTCTCAATTAGCCGTTCGGATCCGGCATAAAATTGTAGGTCCCCTCCATTCCCTCAGAAGACATGGTTGTGAGAAATGCGCTAGGCCCAAGGGCTCCTCGCTCTGTAGCGCCACCCTATTTATTTATTTTTACGCGCACATCAAGGGGTTATGAATACCCTTATAATGTTGTAAAACACAGTGCGAGTACTTAGGAAAATAGGAGGGGATTTAAAAGGAGACACCGATGCACGTTGCTTTTAGACCTTTGTGAACCTTAATGCAGGGGAAAAACAGAGTCAGGTAGAGCATTCCACATTCGGGTGGTGCGACTAAAAAATGAATCTCTATACTCGACTGTACGACCGAAGTTGGGCTCAAGGTAAAACTGATGAGCATTCCTATAACATAAGTCAATGAGTTGTAACCCGTGAGAATATCAATCAATGGAGAGAGCCAAGGACAGCTAAGTTGGAGTATAAATCTTGTATTTATCTTGTAAATAAGTTTCTGGTAACAAGTTTTCAAATGTAATCATATTTTATTGACAGTTTCTAGAAAGTTTCGTTGCAGTCTGTTTTTTTTCTGCTGACCCTCTTAACTCTCAGATGATTTCAAAAAATCAAAATGGCGATGTAGAACGTTGCAATTGTCCGCCCAAGAGGGCAGCTGGTGAAAAGTGATACTACAAATGAATACCTCTCCTTATTTAATATGTGTCACGAATATTGTTTTCGACGGGATAAGAACTCTTCCTGGAAAGTGAAGAATTGGTGTCGAATTGAAAAATTCAATTTATTATCTTTGCATAGTATGAAACAAATTCGCGTCCCGCGGTCTGTCTGTATGCTTAGATCTTTGAAACAACTCAACGGATTTTGATGAGGTTTTTTTTTTTAAATAGATAAAGTGATCCAATTTTACCCCCATATTCTTACGGGAACGGGAACGGGAATATACACATATTCATATATATATATGGGAGCTTACAAGCTACTTAGCCGATTGCAAAAATCTTTCACCGTTAAATGCTATTCATTTAAATAATCTTACGGGAACGGGAACATATTCTAGAACTAAGTTTTTTATTGAAAATGTTCCAAAATTACTGAGCTGGTTTTAATGAAATTTGGAGCGAAAATGGCAAAGAACCTGAGAAATTACATAGGCTGTAGTTCCATTCTACATTCCCACAGGAACATGGACGGGAATTCAAAAACAACTGAACCGATTTCAAAATGTTTTCACTCTTACAATACGATGTTATACTCAAATAACTAACTATATTTCATCCTCATATTCGGAATCATAAACGGGAACCTAGAAAGTATTGGATCGATTCCAAAAATGCTTTCACCGTTAGAGTGCTTCATTGCCTCTGAGTAACTAGACTATATTTCATCCCCATTTTCCCACAGAAATGGAGACTCGGAAAATAATTTATCTGCTCAATTCGATCAAGGGTTCATTAAATTCATAAAAACGAAATAAAGCGTCACGTGGATTTTTTAAGTTTTCGAAACAATTTTATCGGAAAAACTTTAAATTCTCTACAAAATGTTACTTGTTGTCTCCCATCTTAGTTCTAACTTACGGCCGCAATGCGCCATGATGGCCAGTTCCTATTTCGCCGAGCCAACAATGTATTCCTGCCTTTAGGGACTTGCATTTGACGTACTTTTTATGGTTTTTATTGGTTAGGAGAATCAAGTTTTTCTCTTTCATAGGATTTTTTCCAGTGTGTTGGAATTGGAATGGGAATTTACTTTTATTCATACGAACATAAAATAGATAAACTTTCTGTGTCATTTTTTTAAATACGTGCGGTGAAAATCATGAAGTTGTGTTATTGTGAATACCAACCGCATCTTATTGTGTGAAGAAAAGTGGAATTTCGAAAAATGCAGGTAGTTTCTGAATTTCGAGCATAAAATTTTGAATACCCAATTTAATTTCCATTCAAAGACAACCCTGGTAACACTGAGCTGTTTGTTGCATCAACATAGAATAGTGACCAAACTGATTTTTCAAATTATTTTGTACTTCCCACAAAACAAAGTATACAATCACGGTTCTTATTTAGTCTACTCTGGTAACACTGGATTTTGACTTAAAGCAACTTTGTTGCAATAGGAGTGCCTTTTGACAAGAAACGACAAGAAACCTACTTCTTTTCTCAGCCAATTTCTTGTTTACCATGCTGAATTAAAACAAATCACCCGGTCCAAAAGAAATGACGTGTGAAAGTTATGTTTTATTTTTAGTGCGTGCTTTGTAGCCTGTGTATAGCACCTACCTGGAACTCAAGCTCTTTGAAACCCACATCTTTTTAGACACGATCGATAGGAATGACTAGCGCGTGTAAACTAATTTGAAAGAAAGAAAAAAGAAATTGTCAGCTGCAGTTTATTTTTGGCGACACTTATCAAACAAAAATATTAAATCGCGACAGCTTGATAACAAGTGTGTGTTTAGTTGCCGACAGCAATCAAACTTTTAACCACTGGGGGTTGGTTTCTTTACACTTTCACATTAAAAAGAACTGGGAAATATCACTAAGTTATTTTGAATTGCAAGGAATGGATGTACGAAAATACCCCTTTTAAGAGTTTTCATAGTAGAAACGCCAATTGGAATTTATAAATTAGCACACATGGCTCCATTCCTTCTTAGGGAGAAGTACCACATCTTTGTGGAGGAATTACGTGGTCGTTTTTATGCAAATTATTTTATTTTTTTTTCTGTGCAACATTTCAACGACTTGTGTGTGCTCTAAGAACTTTTCGCAGTTTTTCATTTATTTCCTGGTGTGAAGGGGCAATATGGAACAAATGCAATGGGAATGTAAAGTCGACGCCGTTTGAGGAAGTGGGATATTAATAAAAAAAAAAAAGAAGACATTTGCGACATTGAATGCATACAAAAAAGGTTTCTGCAGGAAAGTTTTATTGCACTTGCACTTAGTTTAATGGAAAGAGTAAATATCGTTTTGTGAGCGAAGAATGCTTTGATAGTTTTGTTGAGTAAGACAGCTTTACGTGGCTGTAAATTAGTTAGTTGTCTTTTTAGTCCAATCCAAGTTTATTTTATGTTTCTCTAGGAATAAAAAAAGGTGAAGATAATAATAAATCAAGTGGTTATCGAAATTCACACAAAAATTAATGCAAAAAGTAAAATACGAACTGAGCACGTAAGGAATTTCTTCGGTGTGTACTTTGTCCGCCTGCTTTAAGTTTAGTGAGCCAGCGCATCCTAAGGCTACGTATACACTTGTGTAAGATAAGCACTTAACCTCTAAAAAGAGGAAGGTGTAATGAAACAACTAATAGAAGGGAGGGGGAAAATTGACATAAAGTTAATTAAAATTAACAGCACCAGGTACGTTCACTCTTCATAGCTTGTTTCTTTCATTTCACGTCAATTTTGTCCCTGTCCTAAATGGGGGCATATAGCCCGCCTTTTTTACAACTTTTTTTTTTTTGTCTTAATCTAACCTTCTCTAAACCTCCTTAACGTCGCTTATAAGATCTTGTCTGCTGTAATATGTGAACGTCTGAAACCCCACGTCAACAACTTGATAGGTCCTTATCAATGTGGTTTTGGACCAGAGAAGTCCACAATGGACCAAATTTTCAGATCTTGGAAAAACCCCGAGAGCGTAATATCAATTTTCACCATCTTTTTATCGATTTCAAGGCCGCGATTTCACCCCCTATGAGTTGACCTTGTCGTGGTGGGGGTGCTTATGGACATCTTCTCCAGCAATCCAGCTGCAGAACCTGACCAACCAACATAACTCAAAACAAAACCTCAATGTTAGAAAACTTGAAAACTGAAAAAATGGAAAAAGTAAATAAAAGGTATAAAAAACGAACGGGGATATACGTTCAAAAGTCGGCAGGTGTCGCGACTGCCGGCGGGCGATGGCTTGGCCTCGAAAGAGGATAAGTCGCCAGTGACAAATTTATTTACGAAGAAAGAAAAAGCGATTTGCGGAAGGGCTGGGGAGCCGACTGCAGTTCAAGGAAGGCCTCACAAGCTAACCAAGAAATGTGGAGAGCCCTCTGGTTCTAACGCCCCTCCTAAGGAGGATGCCCATACCAGTGGAAGAGTTGCAGTGACTCTTTGTAGCACTTCCACTCATACTGCCCGTATTGAAGGGACCCCGGAGAAGACTGTTGCAGCAAGTAGAGGGGCCGAGACTTTCGGTTCCAACGCGAACTGTGATATGTTGACGAAAGGGCTACCCTCATCAAAAACACTGCCCCAACCTCCCACCTCATCCCATCCTATGTCAAAGGACTCAAGGTCGACCAACCCGGACGGTACGGGTGCCGAGACTCTCGGCTCCGTGGCTGAAAGGGGAGGACCTCCTTAGAGCTCCGGAAACACTCCTTCCCTCCCCCAAGTTGTAGGCGAAACTGTGACTTACAGTGGGACAAACAACGAAAGGGTGTCCAATCCCTATAACCCCAAAGTTGGAGGTGAAACTGTGACTTACAGTGGAACTGAAAACAAAAGGGTTTCCAATCCCCCTAACCCCCAAGTTGAATGTGAAACTGTGACTTACAGTGGAACTGAAAACGAAAGGGTTTCCAATCCCCCTAACCCCCAAGTTGAAGGTGAAACTGTGTCTTACAGTGGAACGGACAACGAAGGGCATCCCAACCTCCCTACATTCCCAAACCACAAAGAAAGGCGGAATGCGGAGAAAATTGCGAAGGTGTTAGGTGCGGTACCTAAACCTAAGCTTGATTCAACGCAATCTGCCAAACTTGAGTGGGCAATGAAAATCATTGCAATAAATGAAAAACACAGCGAAGACTCAACGTCTAAGCGCCAACGCTCGTTCGAGCAGTCAACCCCGAACGCCAAAAGGCCTAAGGTCCAAAAACCAAGCACCCTCAGCTCCAAAAAAGACATGTCGTACAGTGACGCACTGAAGGACAAACCCATTTTCGCTGTCATTAACAGGAGTAACGCGGATGGTGCGATCTCTTTCGATCAATGGGCGATCATCATGAACAAGCTCCAGGCCTCCTACTGGACTCTTATGATGGAAAACCCAGGGGAACCTGCCATTTTTGAGGACGCAGGATGGTATCAGGGGCGCGTCAGGTTAATCGCGTTTGATGGAGAGAGATCGCGCGATCTGTATAAGCTTGCGATAAGCAGGTTAGAGGGACTCTGGCCTGGTGCTAAGCTTGAAGTCGTGTCAAGGGAGGATATCCCTTGCAGGCCTAGAGCTCGCGCTAGATTACCAGCAGAACTCTCCTGCAAAGAAACAATCATGAAAATGATTCAATTCGGCAATCCAGCCCTTCCTACCCATGACTGGAAAGTCGCGAAGCTGGAAGAGCCGGAGGGTCACTATAGATCGGCTATAATAGTCATCAATAAGGACTCCCTAGCTCCCCTGGCTGCGACAAAAGGCGTGATTCGGTTCGGCTGGTCAAATATTGCCTTAAAAATATACAAAAAAGATGAAGAACAGAACATCGTTCCATCTTCCATAACAAAAAGTGCGTCTTCAGTGGAAGAACCCGCAGGGCAAGTCGACCCTCCATCCATGGAGATAGACGAACTCGGCACATCCTCTGCTGAAACGTATGATAACAAACCCTCCACATCCGACTTGGATGCCCAAAACGTCGTCAAATTCTCCGACTTGGAGACTGATGACTCCGATGCCCAAAACGTCGTCAAATTATCCGACTTGAAGACTGATGACTCCGCTAACGAGGTTTCGCTCAGCGAGGATGACCTTCTTAGGTCAAACTCTGAGAGCGAAACATACGACGACCTCAACCAGACCGTGGTGGGGGTTAGTCTACTTAGTTGTTCCCAAGATGGTGCAGCTAACTCAGATTAACCTCCAACACTCCAAGCAGGCTTCGGCCTCCCTTCTTCTCCGTCTAAACAAGAGGGGGGGAAGACATTGTCCTTATCCAAGAGCCTTGGATCATCAAGTCCACCGTTCGAGGACTAAGGACTCCTGGATATACTCTACTGTATATGAAGGACAAAGGTGAACCCAGATCCTGCATATTGGTAAGAAGTAGCACTAACGTATTTTTACTCCCTCATTACAGCAATCGTGATGTAACCACAATAAGATACCAGACCAGTGACAACATCTACTGGCTGGTATCAGCTTACCTCGGCCATGACCATCCTGGCCCTCCTCCATGCGACTTATTTAAAAGGATTGTCGCTGCAGCAGAACGGCAGAAGATCTGCCTCATCATTGGATGCGATGCTAATGCGCATCACACAGTATGGGGTAGTACTGACATAAATGAAAGGGGTGAGTCACTTTTTGATTTTATTTTAAGTACTAACCTTATAGTAAGTAATATTGGCAATGAACCAACATTCATTACCAAAAACAGACAAGAAGTTTTAGATATCACTCTTGTCTCCGACTCGGTTCATCATAGGATTACTAATTGGAAAGTATCTACTGAACACTCCTTTGCTGATCATAGATACATTCAATTTGATCTAAATGAGGAACCTCTCAAGCAACCAGTCTTCCGAAACTATCGGAAAACTGACTGGCAAAAATATCGGGTAATTTTGAAAAAGTTTATTTAACCTGAACTTTTACAAAACCCTACAAACAAACAGGATCTAGACAAAAAAGTCAATGATCTTACCACTGCCCTTAACCATTCACTGCAGAAATCCTGTCCTCTTATAAAAATAAGAGGAAAACAGAAACCACTGTGGTGGAGCTCGGGGCCAGAACCGCTCAGGAAGGAATGTAGAAAACTTTTCAACCGAGCTAAACAATCTAAAACTTTAATAGACTGGGACTCCTACAAGGAATCCCTCAAAACTTATAAATATCAACTGAGGAAGAATTCTTTAGAACAAATTGAATGTCTTATAAACTTTAAATGTAAACTATACACGGTTTTTAAATGGCTAATAAGCCAAATAAATAAAATAATAATAATAATAATTCACTCTGGCCGCCTTCCTCGACATAGAGGGCGCCTTCAACAACGTCAGCAACTCTGCAATTATAAAGGCACTGACGAAGCTCAAAGTAGATGATTCCATAGTGGAGTTGATAAATCTAATGCTAAAAAGCAGGAGAATCAACTCTACTCTAGGAAACTTCTCTGCAAAGAGATCTGTCAGTAGAGGAACACCGCAAGGCGGAGTCCTATCCCCTCTTCTATGGAATACAATCGTCAATGAACTTCTAGTTGACTTAGAAGCTGAGGGATTCAAAGTGATTGCATATGCAGATGACGTCTCCATTGCGGTGTCCGGCAAACATGCTCACGTCCTTAGGGACCTGTGCCCTATTTCACCAACTCACAAATTTGTGATTACAATCGTTTTTTAACAAAGTTTGTGAGTTTTTGTAAAAATGTTGGTTCACCAAACTTTGTTAATTACAATATTGCAGTTGTATTTTACAAAAGGAAATTTGTGGAAAAATTTCTTTTTCGGTTTCACCAATACAAAATCAAAGTTGTACTTTACAAGTAACAAACTTGTTAATATAACACTAATTTGTGAGTTTTCATTTCACCAAAGAAAATAGACTTACAAAATTTGTTCAGTTTGTAAGATTATTCTACAGGTGAAGGTAGACGTGTAATTTTTGTTACAAATTTGTAATTCCTTGCTTTCATAACAAAAATGTCTTTGCGACGAAGGCATAGCAATAGCGATAACAGCCAAAGTGATGATATTTTGATAGTGAAAAAAAAAAATTATTGGCCGCGTATAAACTATGATATATTTGAGTTATTTCATTTTAATGAAAAATTTCAACTTAGTCGATGCAAAGCAGAAGAAATAATTTTAATTATTGAGCGAAAAAAAACTGTGCTTTAAAACCAAAGCAGCAGTTTCTTTCAGCTTTGCGTTGGCTTGTGAATGGAGGACAATACCATGGAGCTGCCAACATGCATGGGATATCTTTCTATAAGTCAAAAGTTTGCGGATACGTACATAGAGTTTGCACCGCAGTCGTCAGTTTATTATTCAAAAACGTTATATGCTGGCCTAACGAACATCATTACATATTTCCAATCTCTATTGATGAGAAGCACATGAGACTGCAAAAAATTAAGAATGTTTTTCCATTCTCTTACTTTGTCTGAATGTATCATGCAATCGGAAAACTTTCCGAACAATATATCTTTTTTGTATCAAAGAGGATGCAAATATTATATTTTCCTTGTTCATTTTGATGTCTACGCAGCACAGCGTTCAACAATATTGTGAAAAAACTGTTATAAATAACAAGTTATTCTTGATGTCGGTGCAACAGGAATTTTGAACACTTGTGACCTACAATTCATTTTTCTACAACTTTATTAGAATCAATCACAAGTTTGTGAAATAAGATCTTGCAATTGGAGAAACAAAAAATGGGTTTACAAATTTGTAATTGTAAATTACAAGTACAAATTTGTGGTTGTAACTTTCATTTTGGTGAAATAGGGCAAGATGCAGACCGCTCTAAATAAACTTGTAAAATGGGCGGGAAAATGTGATCTAGGGGTCAACCCTCAGAAAACTGAACTCGTTCTCTTCACCAGGAAATATAAAATTCCTCAACTAACAACTCCATCAATAAATGGAATCTCACTTGTACTTTCAAACGAAGCCAAATATCTAGGTATAATCCTAGACAAAAAGCTAAATTGGAAAGCCAATATACAGGAAAGAATCAGGAAATCCACCGTGGCCTTATTTTCCTGCAAAAAAGCCATTGGTAACAAATGGGGTTTCTCCCCCCAAATCACCCACTGGCTCTACACCGCGGTCATCAGACCAATACTCACATACGGAGTAGTGGTATGGTGGACCGCTCTTGAAAAAAGGACCTACTGCGACAATTTAAGCAAGGTTCAACGAACAGCCTGTCTGTGTATAAGCGGAGCGCTGAGATCAACACCCTCAGCTGCACTAAATACACTCCTAAACCTCACACCACTAGATATCTTCAGCAAACAAATGGCCGCCAGTGCAGCCACTCGTATGAGAGGTCCTATCATGGCTAAAAGAAAACGTGATATCCTCAACGAATATCCGGATTTTCTCAGATAGTCAAGCAGCCCTCAAATCACTCGGCGCTGTTTCTACGAACTCAGTAACCGCCCTCAACTGTCGCTTATCTCTTAAGGAGATGGCTGAACAGTTCAATATTCACCTTATTTGGGTGCCGGGGCACAGAGATATCGTGGGTAACTGCAAAGCCGATGAACTCGCCAGAGAAGGAACCGTTCTACCGATCTCAACCAGCAGGTTGAATATTGGTATACCAATCGCTACATGTAAACTTATGCTAAAGCAAGAGGCAATGGATAGAACAAATCATAGGTGGTACAATATCACCACGTGCGTGGCAACAAAACGGATATGGCCTGGTCTAGATCCAAAACGCACAAGACATTTGTTATCAATTGCCAGATTGCAAGTTAGCTCCGTAATCAATGTCATCACCGGACATTGTCTGATAGGAAGACACGCCATAAGACTTGGCGTTCCCTCAAATGACTTCTGCAGAAGTTGCTTAGATGAGGAGGAGGAGGAGACAATCCCACACCTCCTCTGCTCATGTCCTGCACTCTCTTTTAAAAGAAAACAGCATCTAGGAAAATATTTTCTTGATGATCCAAGCGATCTGGCACACACAGATCCCCTGCATATCCTTCGCTTTATTAAAAGCTCCAAATGGTTTTGTTAAGTGAGGTATTCCCTCGCATAATACTTATGGTATCACAATGGACCTAATATTGGTCTAAGTGTGTCAGTTTGTTTTCCTGACAGCCATTTAAACCTAACCTAACCTAAGGCCGCGTGTGACAGCATTTACAGAGACGAGCTGTACAGAGCCATGTCTAGTTTCGGCATCCCTGCAAAACTCGTACGACTATGCAGGATGACTTTGGAGAATTCACGCTGCTCCGTCAAGGTCGGTAAAGAACTCACCGAGACCTTTGATGTCGAAAAAGGCTTTAGACAAGGCGACAAGCTGTCATGCGATTTCTTCAACATCATACTTGAACAGATTGTAAGAAACTCAAACGTCAACACCAGAGGAACAATCTTTCAAAAGTCTGTACAATTACTCTCCTACGCAGACGATATTGACGTAATGGGAAGAAAAAAGCGTGATGTCATAGGTGCTTTTGGGAGTATTGAAACAGAAGCGGTAAAAATTGGTTTGATGGTTAATGAGAGCAAAACGAAGTATAAGCTGTCATCAAACAGGGACACAGAACATCGACGAAATGGATAAATCGTCACAATAGACAGACATAACTTCGAGGTAGTACAGGACTTCGTCTACCTAGGATCCGCTGTAGACATGGACAACAACATCAGTGCGGAGATCAAGCGGAGAATAACTCTTGCCAACCGTTGCTTCTTTGGGTTAAGAAGGCAATTGAGAAACAAAACCCTCTCTAGAAAAACTAAGGTGACCTTGTATAAGACCTTGATCATCCCAGTCCTGCTGTACGGCGCGGAAGCATGGACTTTATCGAAAGCGGATGAGGAAACCCTTTGTCGTTTCGAAAGAAAAATTCTCCGAATGATCTTTGGTCCCGTATGCGAAGACAATGTGTGGAGAAGAAGATACAACAACGAGCTGTATGAGCTGTACCGCGACATGGGCATAGCCAGAAGAGTACGCATCGCGAGGCTACGATGGTTGGGCCATGTAGAGCGGATGGACCCAAACGCTCCGGCTCGTCGGGTGTTCGAAAGCACATTGCAGGGAAATCGTGGAAGGGGAAGACCTCGTCTTAGGTGGCGCAATCAAGTGGATGAAGACCTCAACCGACTTGGAGTGCGAAACTGGAGAGAGCTCGCCCGAGATCGAAGTCGTTAAGGATGTTGGTTGAGGCCCAGGTTCACCCCGAACTGTAATGCCCACCTAAGTAAGTAAGTTATCTAACCTTCTCACAATTTATGATTCTCTTACTCATTGACACAGATTTTTCCACACCTTATTCTTTTGGAAGTTATCCAACCATCAGCTTTGTGGTTCTTTTACCACCGGACAACATCAATATGAAATAGTCTGCAAAACACAAGATTTTAAGTAATTATAGGTTTAAATATGATTTGTAATGCAAATTTGCAAACATAAATCGACATACCCTACGGGCGAATGACTTGTGTAAAGCAAGTAAGTGATGGAAAGCTGTGATTCCTTGAAATCTCCAAAAAGAAGAAGAAGTAAAGTAAAAAAAACTGATTGTTAGAAAGTTATATTTGATTTATTGAAAGAAAAACGTACTCCGGATGATCTTTGTTACCGCATGCGAAGAAAATACGTGGAGAAGAAGATACAACAACGAGCTGTATGAGCTGTACCGTGACATTGGCATTGTAGAAGACTACGGCTTGCGAGGTTACGATGGCTGGACCATGTAGAATGAAACGATTGGACATCAACGCTCCGGATCAATTGGTTCTCGAAAGAACATTGCAGGGAAATCGTTGAAGGGGAAGACCTCGTTTTAGGTGGTGCAATCAACTCGAAGGAGACCTAAACCGACTTTAGGCGCAAAGCTGGAGAGAACTCGCCCGAAATCGAAACTGTAGGCGAAAGATGTTGGTTGAGGCTCAGGTTCATCCCGAACTGTAGCGCTCACCTAAGTAAGTCTTCGGTGACTTGTTTTATAAATTTTAGACTTTCGCTAGCTCTTTGACT
Source organism: Melanostoma scalare (assembly GCA_949752695.1). Lineage (NCBI taxonomy): Eukaryota > Metazoa > Arthropoda > Insecta > Diptera > Syrphidae > Melanostoma > Melanostoma scalare. The sequence continues at coordinate 188,313,063 of OX456984.1, read as the reverse complement.
ACTGCTACAATCTACAAACGATAAAAACCACTTTGATATGTTTGTAAAAAAATATTTCTTACCCAATCAGATTAACTTTGTGAAAATGCAAATTTTCCAAGGCAAACGGGCCTAGACTTTTGTTTAATCTTCTCTGAAATTATTTAAGGTTCTGTTCCAAACGAAAAACTTTCTACTACAAAAGTTTAGGAACATATTCAAGTATTTCCAATTTCAAATGTATTTCTTTATTTGTAGTAGATTATATCAGCAAAAGTTTAAAAATGTGAGGATTAGATACCAATCATCTCTTTCCCAGGGCCGACATCAACTACCATTTAACCCTGTGCAAGATTTACAGAAAGCGCGTAATGCAAGATTCACAAGATTCAAGATAAGATAAACAACTCACGTTCTCACATCTCTTTTTCAGGACGGGCCGCAGCTAAACTAGCACCCTTAGCAAGATAATCCCCTTAGCAAGAAAACCCCTTTTTGAGTCTAGTGCATGATTTATGAATTTCAATTCAACATAGATAACATATACTCACAATCTCTAATCTCTTCCTCAGAGCCGGCCCCAACTGAACTATCGCCCTGCGCAAGATTAACAGAAAACGCCTGGGTCTAGTGGGATGTTTCTGCTCTTTTCACTAATATTATTTGCAACTATTTTCCCTTCTACTAACGAGTGGTAACTTAAGAACTCTCAGTTATTAAAAAAAAAAACACATAAAATTCAGAAAAATGCATGAAACATTTATTTGTATCATAATTGGCGACATAATTGAATGTTTGAACATAACTTCATGCAAATGTTGGTCGCAGCTGCGACTCAAATTGTCATTATTCATCCATTTAGTCCAATTTGGCACACTCTTTCTAACATTTAGACCAGTATCTCATGAATAAATTTTTAAATGTTGGCTTTCACTGCGTCAATCGAAGGGGGCTTGTCGCTATAGACATAACCCTTAAGATACCCCAAAAAAATGTCCGAGGTGTTAAATCGCCTATCGAGACGGCCGATGGACCGGGTCCATCCAACTCGCATCTCAATTGGACCATTGTGAAGCGTAGTCTGTGGCACATGGCACTGTCTTGCTCAAACGCCCTCAAAATGATCTCCTTATGCATGAATTTCAAGCTATGGACGAAAACAGCTAAATTTAATACTTTAAAACTTTGTGGGGTTAGCGACAAAATATCTTTTTGGATATCTTATGAACGACAAGTTTACGATAATTTATGGCGTACTCAGTTTTTGATTTTGAGTTCATTTGACCATTTCGAGGGGAGGGTAGTGCTAACTTGACGAGTCAACCACACACTAGTTTTTTTTTTAAATGAAAAGCTAAACTTTCATTCGATTCATCTACGACAAAATAGCGACAGTCAATTGCATACTTCTCTTTTTGTTTGAGATCGATTGGACGGATTTGGGGGGGTAATGCACTGTTTTTTTTTTTTTAACGAAGAGCGACAAATTTTTTGTTTTCACCACAAATATACGACAATTTATCCAATAAACAAATTTTGAAAGTTTTGAAGTGGTAGTGCTAACTTGACGGACATACCAAATAGACAATTTGCGGTCATCATAAACATAAACACTGATCGATAAGCTGCGACATTTTTCTCCGTTCGTAGTCTGTGTAAGCGTTTTGGTGGTTTAATATCTAACAATGTAAATTTCGTGCAAAATTTACTCACAATACCCCGAAAAGTAACCTCAGTAGGCCAATTAAACTTTTGTGATGAGCTTTCTGAACAGAGCACGCATATTGGTAGTAAATTGAGTAATTTGCTTCTTCGTTTGTAAGACCTTTCATGGTTAAATTTGACCAAACTGAAGATGTTTGATAGTGACACAAATCACAAAAGCTGTCAAAACCAGTGTTGCAAAAAAAGAAAAAAGCTAAAAAAACACCTAGGACAGAGGGATATATGTATACATTTGTATATCTGTTCATACTTTTCTTTTATTAAAAAACAAATTTCTGAATCCTTATGGAGTTATCGTTCTCAAATGACATTCCACATTTATACATGTAATGTAAAGCCAGTTATCATTTTTTTAGGCAATGAAGGACAGCGAAGAAAATTTTTAGAAACACTTAGTTTCAATCCCAAGTCGCAACCTTTCACGAAAATTAAGTTTATATTAAGAAGAAAAGAACTCAGTTCTTACTGAGTGGGAACCTATAGTCCCCCAGGTGTCAAAGCTCCAAGCGTATAGCTTTTTAAGATTGTTGTTACATTGCCGAAGAAAATTGAGGATTTGAAAGTGAGACCAAAGTGTTCTGAACTCACTTCGCATATAGATTTTAAGAAAGTTGTTTTAACACAACTTTCAACCCTTTTGAGCTTCCATGGTAAGAACCTGTCTTTTTTCTACTCTTACCCCCTCAGTTTCGAAATTATGAAAAACATTTTCTTCTTATTTTCTGCCTGTCAAGTCAAAACAAAAATAAGCAAAAAAGCTTTCCTTCTTGTCTATAGAAATAATCTTAAAAAAAAAATATTCAAGTAATTTTAGAGCATCATTTAAAAAAAATCCAGCTTTTTGTTACTGAAAACTAAATGTATATGATTGTATGTTAACTGCTGACGTTTTTGACAGCACTTTATTCTGTTATTTTTGTTTTTTTTAGACAATAGTTTTAGATAAAATAAAGAACTCAAGTATGAAAGTCACTTTTCTGTGTCATGTGCGTCATGCTGGGTTGTCATTGTTGAGACAGAAGCTTTGTTTTCAAAGATTTCGGCATAGTTTCATTTTTCATTTACAGTTTTCCTGATAATTGTTCACAAGACTGTTTCTCAATTTTGCTTAGAAGTCATAATTTTATAGTGCATCTTTGTGACAAGCTGTGCCATTCAATGATTTGAGGCGATTGAGGTTTCCGTCAATCAACGATTTTCAATTATATTGATGGTGCAGCGTTTCTAGGTTTGGTTGAGTGATTGATTAACGCTCTTAATATAGAAGAAAATCATAAGAGGGTGCGACACCGCGACATGTTCAAAGAGAAGATGGTTTTAATAGTGTCAGTAGGTTAAAAACAGTACACACAGACACAAAATGATTCAGAAACTCCTCCATCAACAAAAAAAAACTGCGTCTGTAGTCGATAAACTCTTGAATAAGTTGTCATGTTTCAACGTTGGTAGGTAGAAATGAAATGATTGTAGAAGCCATTCAATTGCCAATTAATTTGGGTTTTATTTCTCGTTCTTCAAAAAGACTATGAAGATGATAAGGGCGCTTTTCTCTCCTGCATCAATACAAAATCATATCAGATAATAAGAGCACCTCCTTGCCTTGCCCTTGAAAAGAAAACGGATCTTTTTCAAGTTTTAATGACTTTGCATCACTTCGAATCGAATTCTTCCATCTCGGGTTGCTACATACTCGTATTACTTTTCCCTCTACAAGACGACAACTTCATATTTGTATAGCGGATAGGTCTCTACAAAATCATCGGTTGACAAGTGCTAGTGCAAATAACAAACAAAAGCAGCTAGCTACTATCCCCCCTCCTTTTTCTTCTCGGGGCAGAATATATCAACATAAAATTTCATTGCGTAGGAAAATGTACAAATAGCATTATCGTCTTTTCGAGTGCTTCCAAGTCTATCCAAGATGAAACTAGAACCTCGCCACACTGTGTACGTACATATTTGTGTATGTAGGCATGTAACCTCTTTGGTCGCCTTATTTTCGCATTGCCATTATTTAGAAATATTTTTCTCTTGTTAAACGAGTTTTCCGCAGTTCCACACACAAAAACACAATCGAAGACAGAAAAGTTGTCCAATCAGAGGAAAATCAGGAATTGTCAAGAAAACCCTCTGCACAATTGAGAAGAACGCAACACAGAATAAGAATGCCTACGAGAAGATAAAATATGTGACAGGATAGGGTTACCAAAGTTTTGTTGAAAGAAAACTTTGTTTTCGTTTTGGATAAGTGATGTGGTTTTGCGCGTAAGAATATTTGAGGTAAAATATAAGACGATCGTAGTTTCTAGAATGAAACAATAAGGGGTCGTTCAAGTATTACGTAAGCAGATTAATTACAATTATTTACCCCCCCCACCCCCCTTGTCATCAAAAGTAAGCAAAGCACATACCCCCTCCCCCCATGCTTACGTAAACATTTTTCAATTAATGTATTTTTTTCAATATTATATTTTACACAAATGTTTACGTGCTTTGCTATGCTTACAATACGTCTACTCGCTATAGTATCCAAACAAGACAGTATACTGGAAAACCAAATTTAGACAAGTGAATAGATCGCGGGAATTCCCCTACTCGGCTCTTAATCGAGCGCTCAAAGGAGAAAATAAATAGAGGGCAAACTTGTGCATACGTCAACCGAAATTTAACTCTACTACAAGGTACAGCTTTCACCATTGCCTTTACACAAAATCTCACTACTGCCACCTTGAGCTCAGAGTAGAATTCAATTTTTCCTTATTATTTCAATTTTTACTTATTCAAATTCAAATTCCTTATTCTGTGACCTTGAGTGCAATTTCCACCACTGACTATACAAAATTCACCTTAATGTGCCATTCTTTTGTCTGGCTGACTTTTTGGATTTTGAAAGCGATTTACAGTTTTAAATAAAAAAAACTCCCGATGACGTTATCATCATCTAGACCCCCCTACCCCCCCCCCCCCCATGTCATCCAAAATAAGCAAAGCAAAGACCCCCCCGCCCCCCTGTAGTGCTTACGTAATACTTGAACGGTCCCTAATATTCATCATGTTACGTTACGTAATCACGTAAGTAAACGTTTTTCCACTTTTTCCAACATGCGAAAAGATAGAAGTTGCCTTAGTATAAAACTTACTGCCTGAGAATCAATAGTTATTACATATTATACAGTTACGTAACGTAATTATGATGTTACGGTTTTTATGTGAATTTGACGAGTTCCACCTCAAATAAGCATAAAGAGTTGGTGTAGCTTTAAATAACAGGTGGTTAGTATTGAAGAATCGTTAGTTATTGTTACCAATCAAAACCCCGACACCACGTAATTGTGACGTAACGTAATCAAGTGAGTTTAATTAAGAAATAGAAATGAGAAAGACATCAATGTCAACCTAAGGTACATAGAAAAAACTTTAAAGAAATTGTGACTGGGAAGTTACATAAAACCGTCGTTAAAGACTTATGACTGATAGTGCAGTCAATGAAGCGAAAAATAGGGCCTTACCTCCGAATTTTTTTACTGTGAACCGATTTGCACTAAATTTTGGAATTAGGCTCATCATACCCTTAACTTCAAAAGTAAAAATGATTTGAACACCGCCACCACCCTGGGGGTGGTTGCCACCCCTTTTCGGGGGCGAATTTTATTTTTCAAAATAACCTCGTACGGATTCAACTGATTCGATTAAATACACACGATCTTATGAGAGGTGACCCATAAGCATCGGATGCAACGGACGCAACTTAAAAAGTAGCCCAACCTTTAACTTTTGCGTCCGGCAGAACTGATGACATGCGCAGTCAAACCCAATTTGAAGTTTTCTCTTCACACCGCAACGGATTCTATGGGTGACCCCAATCCGTTGTGTCCGGTAAAACTTACTGCTGTCAGTTGAATCCGGCAGCGAACGGACGCAACGGATTCTATGGGTCGGGCTCTTTAAACATGTTCAACTTTTGGCTGCTAGCAGCGGCTGGCAAAATAAAAAAATACTGATACACATTCTATTTAGTAATTGCTCATTCGAAATTTGTGTCAAATATCATAAATAGGCTTAAAAATTAGAAATATTGTTCAAAAACAAAATTTCGTATGGTTTTCTACAGCTGTGTAGAAAACCGGGCTGCCAGCCGCTGCCTGTTTCTGCTACTGCCAGCCGTTGGCAAGAAGCGGCTGGCAAGCAGCCGTGTGTGACTCGTGCTTTACTTACAATGTTATTGGACTCGTCTATGCCATAGGTTTGATGTGGCGCAACACAAAGCACTAGTTCAACCATTAGGTACCTGTACTGGTTTAAGCTTCAGCACGTCAATATGTCCCTTAAAAACCTTCACGAAGAAGTGACGAGTCCTCTGGTCTATTGAACTAATAGTCCTCGATTCCCTACTTAAAAGTGAAGTACCTATTTTTTTTAAATGGCATATCAAGTGCGAAAAAGTCGGAATATATTCTCATGAAAGCTTAAAATAAACGAAGTGTCTCCAAAATTTCAATGTGTTTTGCAAATAAAAAACCTGTTTTTGTCTTTGAGAAGGCCACCATAGTTGTGCATTGAGCACTCACAAATTGTTCACATGCTTAACAACATGCAAAAAGTACAAGTTGTCCGCGGGAGAGTTTCACAAATTTTCAAAGTAAAAAGAAACGAGCAACTCTTGCCAGTAAAGGATCACTCCAATAGTAGCCTGAGACTGGTCTATAGGAAAGAGTTACCTGCTACCACAGTGGAACACGAGCAACAAAATGAAATAGTTGCACATTTCTGGTCCAACTAGAGCCTGCGAGTATTTTTGGTAGCAATCACTTTGACGAACTTGACGAGCAAGCAATTAACGGGCTCTGCAATCTTCTGCTTTAAAATGTTTATTGGTTGGCATTCTTGCCAACTCTAAAACGATTCCAAATGGTGCCCTAAATACTAAGGAAACCAGAGCATTCCAAATTTAACAGCATAAATAAAAAGTGCAAACAGCACACAAGAAACTGACGGCAACCCTATGTCAAAGTTAAGCTTTTTTTCTGAAAAAACTGCATTTTTGTACCATTACCTACTTTAAACCAAAAAGAGGCTCAAAAATGATGACTGATGGACTGCCTCATCGTCCCTATCTTTTAACTTATTCAGATTATGTTGTTTTATTTATTTGTTGTACTCACCATCTTTGGAGTTTTTTGTTTGACTCGAACTGTCACCTCCACCAGCTGATAAGCTCCTCTCCATTGAACAGTGCATACACTTGGCTCTACCTGCCGCAGCAAAAGCCAGATTATTCCACGGATTTCTGCCTTCTTGCTGCTTCCACTTTTCACGTGGCGTACAAAGCTTCTTCCGTCCTTTTCGTGTCGGAATTGCTTTATTTATTTACAAATATTAAATAACCAATTGATTTGCTTCTCCAAACTCAATACATCACTAGCCAAACACTTTTCACACTAAAAACCATCGAAACGTAAGAAAATTTACACAGAAATTATAAACCACGGCGAAAATAAAAAATTAAAAAATAAAAGAAAATAAAGATAAAAACCAATGAAACTAAAAAATGAAAACCAAACGAAGAATTTCTCGTCGATTCAGGTGAACGGAATAGGAACGAGCACACACGGAGGCAGCGGGGAAAACACTTGGACAGAACACTTCGTCTTTAATTACACGATTCACTTAATTCTTCTTTTCTTTCTTTTTGTAAAAAATCAGAAAAAATATTTATCTTTTGCTATTTCAGAGAGTGACTGATTTTATTTTTTATTATTGCTCGCGTTCTTCGCAACTCCGAAATTTTCGAAACTACTACTGTCAGTCAAGAACGCTATTTAAGCTCTGTGTCAGATGTAAAATGGTACTGTGATTAACCTCTCGGTTCTACATAGTTAGTGGTAAAAGTAATTGGAAAACATGCTAATTTTCCTAGTTTGAAGTTAAGGAATTCGATTTCCAAGTATTTGTGTAAGTTAGTATGCAAATTAAATTCACTTCAATCAATTTTGATAAAAAAAATTAAAATCATATGCCCTCAAAAATATTTTTTTGTTGCTGATAAATTCACTTTGAATATCAATTTATAAAATAGAATATCCGAAAATCAATATAAAATCAATTTCAATTCAACAAGCAAGAGAAAACTAGTAAAAGAAAAAATAAACCAAGAATACCGGGTAAAGTCCGATTGTCATATACGTTGTTTCCTTGTTTTGACAACTAGAACTTTTTTTAAGAATTTTCAGACTGCTTTTTTCCATCTGAAAATCTATGTTCGAAAATCTGAAAAAAATCTGAAAATCTAACTGTCAGCTAAATGTCAGCTGAAACTTCTGACTTTTTGGACCAATCAGAGCGACGAAAACTGACAGTAGTTTTCGAAGTCAAGGTGCGAAGAACGCGAGCACTGTCAGCTAAATGTCAGCTGAAACTTCTGACTTTTTGGACCAATCAGAGCGACGAAAACTGACAGTAGTTTTCGAAGTCAAGGTGCGAAGAACGCGAGCATTTTCAATTTGTAGTGTGGCAATCGCAGGGAGATGTTGTTGTTGTGTTTTTTGTTGCTGGAATGCGATTGCATGGAATTCTCAAATAGGCGATTTTCGGGTGCAGTAAGATGGGATAAGAAGTATTTTTGACGCGTTATGTCACTGCTTTCGTGTTAAAGATGATTACGAATTGAGGAGCTATCGGTACGCGTTGCGTGTAGTCGATAATTGTAATTTTTTTGGCGATATATCCACAAAATTGTGATAAATTACTACTCCACGAAATATTCAGCAAACGCGGCCATTAGAGCAACCCGGAACTAAAAGCGAAGATGGTTGCAGTTGAATGTGTCAATTCGTTTGAAGGGTAGTTTGACAATTGGAAAGTTGCGGCGAATTATGCGCATAGCGGCAAATGACATCGGTCACTGGAATAATAATCAATTATAAATTTACATTCTTTGTATGAAAAATGTTTGAAAAGTAGAAATTATATCCTTAAAAACACTGCCGGGAGAACGAAATAGAATTAACTTGTCGTAGAATGGTATTTTATTGGATTCATTTTTACTTTCATTCTGACGAATAGATGGCGGACCGAACGGTAGCTGTTGACACAAAAAACAGGAATGGTATTGAGGATTTGCACTTACTGCGTGAACACAATGCATACGCATACGGAGCTGTAGCCGCAAGAGTTAAAATCAAGTTAAGCCTTGCGCAAACCAATGCGGTGAGTGCGTGCGATGCGATTGCGATAAGTCAAATCCCTATGCATTAAGTCAAACGTCCATAAGATTACATAGGGATTTGACTTAACGCAATCGCATCGCACGTACTCACCGCGTTGGTTTGCGTAAGGCTTTAACCTGTCCAGCTCCGCCTTGCGTTGTTTATGTATTCGCTTGTATTTAATGTTTTGACATCTCTTGCGGCTGTGTCTCTGCAGCCATTGTGTTCCCGCAGTTAGAGGAATAACGAACAAGATGGAAAACCATTACCTCTATTGCCCCGCAACCTCCATTTGTTTACATTGTTGTTTTTATAACACGGGATCCGTCTGTGATGCACGTATTAAGTGAATTTATTAACACCACTTTATTTTGGGATTCCAAAACCAGTTTCGGAATCCGAAAATAAAGTAATGTTTGTGAAGTCAGTTCGAAGGCAGATGCCGTGGTGTGTGTGTGGTTTTCAGTTGTTAGTAAAGGCGTTTTGTTTTTAAGTAGCTAGTACAGCATTCGAGATAGAAAAAGCTCTATCCATAGCATCCGAAACTTGCCATTTCATTGATTCGCATTCATTGGCGAAGTTCATACTAGTCGATTTGTTGAAGCAATTGAGGTAACACTTTCGACCTCCGTCAACTTGGCAGCGCTATAACACGAAATTCGATTTCTTTTTTGAGCAGATAATTTGGAATACATTTGGAAAAATTTGGAAAACTGTATTCGCAATTTGGAAACGTTCCAAAAAAAATTATTAACAATTTAAAACTTGGCATAGACTTGGCAACGCTAGAAATGAAATTGAGAAATTATGGCGTCAATCGATCGGGGACAATTTGGAAAAATTTTTAAACACTTTTCTGAAATTGGGAAACGATAGTTTTGCTAAAAAATGCCAAAAACATAATTCTGGCAAGCCTTTTTCTATAGGAAAATTGAGTTTTTAAAACTGGAATTTGAAAAAATATAGAAAAAAGTTATTATTATTTTAGTAGTTAAATATACAAAAAAAAACATTCAAAATTATTTTTGATTAAAATAGTACCAAAATCACTTATTTCATGAACTGTTTAGGTTTTCCAAATTCAATCAAACTTTTGACAAACTAAAAAGACTGATTTTGTAATTTGGAAAAGTATAGAAAAAAGTTATTAGCATTTTAGTTTAATTTGCTGTTAATAAAAGGTACAGCGGCTCACCTTTATTGTTTTTTGCGTTTTTTCATTGCTAGCGCTGCCAAATCTACGCCAAATTTTAAATTGTTAACAACTTTATTTTGGGACTTTCCAGGTTGCGAAAACTGTTTTCCAAATTCTTCCAAATGTATTCCAAACTATTTGCACAAAAAAAATTCGAATTTCGTGTTAAAGCGCTGCCAAGTTGACGGCGGTCACCTTAAGAAGTTGTGAAAAATTTATTTTATTTGTCGGTTGTTGATTGTGCTCATGTGAATAGCCCTTAAAGAAAGTATTTTCTAGAAGTATGCAATGACATTGTGTTATACTACTAGTGCATACTTTGGGGAAAGTAGGAGGGTTGATGTTACTTGCTCATAGATGACACTTTTTAATTTCAGTTATAAGAACTTAAATATTCTTGAAATCATATATTTGAATTGTATACCATCTTCTTTTTCTTCTCCGTTAACGGTGCGCCACGATCAAGTGACCACGAAGAGATCACAACTTGCACTTATAGTATACTTGAATATAGTGATCTGAATGTGGTTTAGGCCGAAGCAGATGGTTACCAGCTTTATAAAAAATTTTCAGTAGTAGAAAAACTAGAAAACGTAGGTTTTGGGCTTATAGGTTGTGTAAGTAAAAGTAAATCATTTATTAGGAACGAGTTTCTTAATAAAGTTTTTACAGTTTACATAAAACGAATACAAAATGATAACAAAATGCATTATATTTTCAAGAAAAACATCCTGTAAAGAGTAAACATGAGACAGCATGTCTGCATTGAATGAAACTCAAAATCTTATGTGATTGGTCGGTTTTTTTGGTATTCCCATTAAAAATTAAACAATTTTCCTTCTCAACGTGCAAAATGTAATGTAAGCTTTTTTACGGATCATCATCCTACAATTGAAAAAGGAAAATGCTATGTAAACTAACGACACGCTATATTGTTCGTAAGTGGAAAAACTATATTTCAACTATTGAACCATATCAACGAAGATTTGCTGAACCTGCGTACGTGGTTAAAATTGAACAAACTGAAGATCAACGTTAGTAAAAATAAATGCATGGTGTTAGATAGCGATTACACGATCAATATGACAATTGAGGGTAACATTATTGAACAAGTAAATGAAATTAAGTATTTATTAGTTATATTAGTTAGTAAATTAAATTTAAAAACCCATATAAACTATGCTATAAGGAAAGTGTCGAAAAAAATTGGTTTTCTCAAAAGAATACGCAAAAATATAACCACAATTTGTACTGTGAATATTTACAATACAATTATAAAGCCTCACTTTGAATTTTGTTCAACGATTCGATTTTTAGGTAACAATGAGCAAATAAACCAAATGCAAGTATGTATTACAAAACAAAGCTATGCGAACTATTCTTAAATGTAATATTTATACACCAACTAGCTGAGCCACCCGGCGTTGCTCGGGTTTGTAGTTTTAAGGTTCCCGTTCTCGTTTTTCCGCTCAAGTGGGAACTAGGGGATGAAAAATAATGGTTTTAACTTTGGATTTATGTGGCATCCCAATGACGAAAGAATTTTTGAAATCTGTCCAGTAGTTTCTAGGTTTCCGTTCCCAGCCCCGTTTCTGTGGGAATCTTTCGTTACCGTGGAAATATGTGAAATATAAGTCTATGTCACTGAGGGATAATCGTAGATTTGAAAAATTTCTTGAAATCGGTCAAGTAACTTTAAGGTTCCCGTTCTCGTTCCCGTTTCTGATGCCGTGGGATTATAGGGATGAAATATAATCTAAATTACTAATGAAGGGGTATAATGTAGCAATCCTAGTGCAGGAAGGGTTTAAAAAATCTGTCCAGTAGTAAGTCTAAGTTTCCATTCCCAAACCCGTTCCTGTCGGAATATGGGGATCAAACCTTGACAGGAATCATTCTTTAGTCTATGTCACTGAGGGATGAATGGGGTATGGTACGTTTCGTCATTTTTATCTCGTTTATTGTTGTTTCGCCCAAGTTGTTTCGCATTTTGTTGTTTCGCAATTTGTTGCTAAGTTTTTTGTTTGTTTAGTTTATTTATATTTCGATATTTATCGCTTCGCTTTGCATTCGTTTCGTTTAAAGATCATTTGGCCTTTGATTGCTTTATATTTGGCTCGTTTCGTTTTGTATTGTTTCGTTTTTCGATTAGTTCGCTTTTGTTTATATAGATTTTGATTATTCCGCCATCGTTTGATTGGTATTTTGCTTTTTGTGGATGAAAAAAGAGGCTTGAGGTTTAAAAATTCGCGCGAATTTTTACACCTCTAGCCTCTTTTTTCATCCACAAAAAGCAAAATACCAATCAAGCGATGGCGAAATAATCAAAAATTGAACTTTACCGGTTATTTTTGTATTTTAACAAATTGCTTAGCTTCTCATCAAACTTTATTGAAGATTTATTGGAACCATCAAAGATATATCATACTTTAGAAGCATTTTCAGAACTAATTAGTCAGAAATAATATCAAATTTCGAAATACATATTGGGTGCATTGTTTTATTAACAAATACATTCATTTGAACACCAAAACTGAACATATCCATAATAATAATCTGATAATGAGCGAAGTAATTGAATGCCAAAATAATAGATTACTGTCGAGACAAAATGCGAAAAAATAGTTATCGAGATAAATAAAGTCCAAATAATCATTTGTCAGTTCAATGGAAATGCGAAACAAATGGTTAGCAAGATAAGAAATGCAAAGTAACTGTGCAGCGAAATGATTGAAAATCTAAGTAACAGAAAAACAAAACAGGCAATGCGAAGTAAACAAAAATAATTGTGTCAAAAACAAAATAATGGAATGCGTAATAAAATGTGCGAATCAATAGGCACCCGGATGAATGTAACATCAAAGAGTTGAAAGAATTTTTTCAATCGGTCAAGTAACTTTAAGGTTTCGGTTATCGTTCCCGTTTCTGTTCCCGTGGGATTATAGGGATGAAATATAATCTAATATAATCGTGAGGATTTGGCAAGTCCTCCGTTAGTATTCATTGCCATGAAAAGCGCTTTCTCGATTAGCCGTTCGGAACCGGCAGAAAATTGTAGGTCCCCTCCATTCCCTCACAAGGGATGGTTGTGAGAAATGCGCTAGGCCCAGGGGCTCCTCGCTCTGTTGCGCCACCCTATTTATTTATTTTTAATATAATCTAAATTACTGATGGAGGGGATAACGTAGCACCCCTAATGCTGGAATCGCTTTAGAAACCTGTCTAGTAGTTTCTAAGTTTCCGTTCCCAAACCCGTTCCTGTGGGAATAACAATTTTTAAATTTTTCATGTCATAAGAACCTTCTCCTGACAATAACAAACACAACAAAAAAAGAATTGGCCAAATTGGTCCAGGCATTGTTGAGTTATGCGCTTACCAACACATTTTGCGATTCATTTTTATATATAAGAAGATATATGGATGCTTTCGTGTTTGAAATGGTTAAACATTAAGCAAAGAATAATGTTCAACACACTTATGTTTGTTTTTAAAATGAAAAACAATTCAGTACCTAAATACTTAACTTCAAACTTAACGTATGTAGGTGACAGTCAGCCTTGCAACTTAAGATCAAATGATGATTTTAGACTCCAATAATTGTACAAAAACTCAAGAACTCAAAATATGATTTATTATCATGGACTTAGATGGTTTAATGAATTGCCTACTGAAATAAAGAATGAAAGTTCCTTAACTAGATTTAAAAAACTACTAAAAGCGCATATAAGAAACACAATAATTGTTTAAATATTGTATTTATTATAATAGTTTTCGTGAAATATACATTTGTAAACTTATTTATATATTATTATATAGTAATTTAAATGAATTATAATAGTAAAAATTTACTAAATAAAATATTAAATACAGTGCATAGAATTTCTTATTGTCCCTCTATATCAAATTTGAAATTAAAAGAACACACTCCCTTTCGGTGCTAGGCCTTGGTTTTCAAAAGTTTTTTGAAAGAAAATATCATACTCAAGCTATATCTATCTATCTATCTATCTATCTATATCTATATATATAAAAATCAATTGCTGTTCGTTAGTCTGGCAAAAACTAGAGAACGGCTGAACGTATTTATCTTATCTTGGTATTGAAATGTTCGTGGAGGTATAGGGAAGGTTTAAAAGGTAAGTAAATATGAAAAAAAAAGAATTGCAATATAGTAAGAGTAACAAATTCATTATTCTTAACTGTAATGAATCAAAATTAAATTCAAGTTTGTTTTTTTTTCAATCATCTTTGACAACAAAAAACAAGCAATTAATAAGGTTATTGGATTGTTTCTTTCAATCTAAATTTGACTGGTTAAATTAAATTTTTTTTAATTTAAAGTGTTACTTTTACAATAATCCTATCTTTTTTCATATACTGCCTGGACTTCCACAAATACTTAAAAATCACAATTTATTAATAGGCATACGCATTCTAGAGTTTTAGCAAGACTACCAATGGCAAGGAGAAAAAGATCTGACCTATGTAGGTCGTCGAAGTAAATTAAATTTGCGAAGATAAACATCATTTCGCGCGAATTTTTATTTTTACACCACACATCCATATTCCCTTGAGAAAATTTTTTCCGCCTCGCTTTTAGCTTCATTTTTCTATCCGTGAGTAAAAAGCAAAGCGAAGCGAACGAAATTTCCCTTCGGGTAGTACGGGCTTGGGGTTGAACATAAAAAATTCGGTGCAGTGCAATAACACCCGCGGCAATAAGCCCTGCAGGGGTTATTTCCCAAACGAAAAGGAAATAACCCCTGCAGGGGTTATTTCCTTTTTAATGTGGTAATAACCCCTGCAACAAAAAGGCATTTACACCTGCAGGTGTAATTGCCAATTTGAATTGGCAACAAGCCCCACACATGGGTTAAGCTTTAACTCTCCATTAAAAAATTGTTATAAAAAGCAACAACGCAAAAAATTACGGTTTCAAATATTGTTCTCAAGCAGGTTGGAACTCTCCATTAAACAATTTTAATAGAAGCAACAACGCAAAGTATTACAGTCGCGAATTTTTCAATTTCACTAATGCAAAAAAATAGTCCTGCTGTTAAATTTATATTGGTATATTTTTGTTAATTGCAGGACTACTTTTTTGCATTAGTAAAATTAAAAAATTCAAAATAGGAAAAAAAATAATCGTCATTCGCGCAGCGGAAAATTTTTTTTGCCCCAGAGAGAATCAATTTGGGGTGTGAAAATAAAAAAATTCGCGCGAATTTTTTTATTTTCACACCCCAAATTGATTCTCTCTGGGGCAAAAAAAATTTTCCGCTGCGCGAATGACGATTATTTTTTTTCCTATTTGGAATTTTTTAATTTTACTAATGCAAAAAAGTAGTCCTGCAATTAACAAAAATATACCAATATAAATTTAACAGCAGGACTATTTTTTTGCATTAGTGAAATTAATAATTGTAAGCAAATAGTTAAGCTTACAAGTAAAATATTTGCATAGTTATTAAATTTTAGCATATTTTCCAAATTTCAGAACTGAATTTAAAATTGTTTTTTTTTCTATTATTTATTATTTTCAATGTTTTTCTTTAGTTTCTTAAAATAAAGCGAATATGGTTATTTTGTAAAATTTGTTTTGTTCTATTAGGTTTGCTATGGTGGGCTTTATTTCCATTTGAAATTGGAAATAATCCCCACAGGTAAAAGGCAATAAGACCTACGGTTTTTATTGCCACATTAAAAAGGAAATAACCCCTGCAGGGGCTATTTCCTTTTCGTTTGGGAAATAACCCCTGCAGGGGTTATTGCCGCGGGTGTTATTGCACTGCACCAAAAAATTCACACGAAAAGAACAGGAGAATGTAGCTAAGAGCAAAACAAACACTAAGAAAGTAGATTTAGTAATTATGTGCGCATA
Source organism: Melanostoma scalare (assembly GCA_949752695.1). NCBI lineage: Eukaryota > Metazoa > Arthropoda > Insecta > Diptera > Syrphidae > Melanostoma > Melanostoma scalare. Next base: position 188,297,077 of record OX456984.1, on the reverse strand, counting down.
AGAAGGTGGACTGAGCTTCCATCCTAGGTCCTATGTCACGAAGTGGGAGACAACGTGAGCTATTAATTCATATCCATGGAAAGCTGAAAAAAGTTTCCAAATTTTGGATCTTTGTTTTTCGGTACCTCAAAATGTTGTTTCCTCCAAATTAAAAGAAATTAGAATATATGCATTTAGAGCATCCGCTTTATTCGTAATAGATAGATAGATAGATAGATAGATAATTTCTTTATTTCATGAAATGCATATTTTACAAAAGATTTTTCTTAAGAATAAGGACATGGCAATTTTGCCGTCTGCCTGAAATGACAATTATTACAATATACAATTTAAAAATAAAGGAGTTGAATGTAAAATATTAAGATATATATGAATATTAATATAAAAAATTAATATAGTAAAATGAGATAAATTAATATATGGTATAACAATTTTGAAGTGATTTGAAACACAAAATTAGTAAGAAATAAATCAATTTTTAAGTGATTTGAAACACAAAAGTAGTATACAGTATATCATATCGTTTAAATATAAATATAAGTTCAAAGATTGATACTAAAAAACTGGAATAACTGGCTTTAGTTAATAAAGTTACAAAAAACTATTGCGGTAATTCATAGCATGTTTGCAGTATTGATAAAGTCTTGACCATCCGAGAGCACCATTTAAAATTTCAAAAAGGCGAGATTGAGGAAGATAACTCGTTTCAAGATGTAAGCGTCGAATCTCTTGCAGTAGAGGACATGTTGCTAAGAAGTGAGTGGTGTCTTCTGGTTCACTTGTATTACAAAGACAGCAGACTTGAGACAGATCATTACGATGCGGCATGGAGTTGAGTTTTAGGATTTCGACTCGAGCTCTAAATATGTAGCTTATAGCCTCACTAGAAAACTCGTTGCTGAAATAGTTGGCCTGCGATGGTATTTGGTGGTTGAGATTTCTGTACACATTTCTTGACAATGTTGATGTAGCCCTTGACAGGTTTTGGCAGAAAATAGTTTCATCAATTTTCGCTATAACATCACTAAACATAGACTGCCATACGTCCAAATTGGACTCGGTGAAGCGAAGGTTAGTGCCATGAGACGAAGCTAGTTGGTTCCATTCCTTAAACGGGGAGTCATTTGTTTGCGATAGCCTGACCATAATCGACCTGTGAAGGCTTCTGACATCTCTTTTCATAACTCTCAGTATATAATCTGAGTTAGATTTTAAGTTTTGTATGTAAAGAGGTGCTAAACCGGATTCCACGTAGATAGAGTAATTCGGAGTCGAGGAAGGCAATCTAAAGATTCGTTTGAAAAAATATCTTTGTACTGCTTCGTATTCTTCCATCTGCAAATATCCGAAAATTTGAGTACCGTAGCACATGCAGCAGTTGACTGTTGCTTGAAAAACGCGATATTTAGATGCATGGTCAATTTTTTGGTTCGAGTAAAAGTTTGGCCACATCAGATTTAAAGCTAGTCTAGCTGCATTGCTTTTTTCTTTGACGTGCTTCGAAAAATTCAGGTTGTATGTCAGGAAAACTCCGAGATATTTGAAGTGTTGGACGACCTCAATAGGCGCGTTGTTGAGAGACCAATTTTCTTCTGGCAACCTTCTTCTCTGACGCGGTTCAAATATCATTATTTTCGTCTTATTAGTATTGATACAAAGATCCCAGGATTCACAAAAGCGATTGAGTTTATTGATTTGCAGCTGAAGAGTAAAAGGATTTTCGGCCAGCAAAACTAAGTCGTCAGCGTAGAGTAAGACCTTGACTTGAATGCCAGCGAAGAATATTCCTCCCGGAAGTACGTCACAGACGTTATCAATAAACAGAGCAAACAATATTGGACTTAATATACATCCTTGTGGAACACCTGCAGTGGTTACAAACCATTCCGAGAGCTCAACGCCATCCCACACTGCGGCAGAAGATGAGGCAAGAAAGTTCGAGTAAAACAATAAAAATTTTCGAGAAATTCCCAGACAGGCGAGTTTGTAAATCAAAGCGTGTCTATTAACCTTGTCAAAGGCTGCTTTGAAATCAATAAACACGCATACAATTTTTTTTTTCGTTCCATTGTTTTCCTGGCTATACTCGTTAGTGCAAAAATGTGATCCAACGTTGAGAACCCTGAGCGGAACCCCGCTTGGAACATACTGAGTAGGTTATTGTTCTCGATCCATAACGTCAGTCTTTCGTAAAGTATTGAGGCAATAATCTTTCTTAGCGAGCTTAGAATTGAAATTCCTCTATAATTCTCCGGCAGGTTAGAGTCACCTTTTTTAAAAATTGAGAAGATTATTGCTTTGTTGAAGTTCCTTGGTACGAACGAGTTATTATAAAGGCTGTTGAAGTATGACAGAAGTAAATTTTTAAAGGGTTCCGTGCTATTCTTGTAAAATTCAATCGGAATGCCATCGGTTCCTGGTGCTTTATTATTTTTCATTTTGTTAAGAGATGATTCGAGTTCAAGTAGTGAGATTGGGTTATCCAGTTCAGAGACGACGTTATTAGGTAGTCCGTAATGGAACACCCGGCAATTCTCTTCAGCCGACAAAAGAGTTTTAAAATGAGCTGCTAATGTCTCAACTTTAAGAGAAGTTACCACGCTCTTCCTACCCCCACCCAGCTCACGGACTTTGCTCCAAAAGGTCTTTGAATTCCTATCGTTTGCAAGTTCTTCCGCAAGATTGTTGAGGTATTCAATTTTTTTGTTGACACAAAGTTTTTTGAATTCTTTGTTAGCATGGAGGTAGAAATTTTTAAAAACCAAAGCATCTGTAGATCTAAATAGCTTAAGATAAACGAATGACATCTTACGGAGTTTCACACAGTCATTATCAAACCACTTGTTTTTTGGCACACAGGAGTGGTTACGACTGTTTTTACAATGCGCAAACGGGGCTGAGGCTTCAATTGTTTTTATAATGTGTTCATCATAGTCTTCAAGATTCCTTAATTGTAGTATAGGAATTGAACTGATATTACGGCTCAATAATGATCTGTAAAGAGCAGCACAATTCTCCTTCCACCTTAGCTTTAAGAACTTGTTTGATTGTCTTTGTGCATTATCGTCAACAAATTGTATTTTGACCACTATCGGGAAGTGCCCCGAAAAGTTCACCATATCAACTTTGAAGTCTAGTGAAAGATTAAGCCAATTCAGGGATATTGCTGCAAGGTCAATCACAGATTGTCCTTGGTCACTTATGTATGTGAATTCTCCAGAAGCGTCTTCTTTACAGGCTCCATTCAACACGTTTAGACCAAAGTTTTCGAAGAATTCCGTAAGTAACCTTCCACTTCGGTTAAAGACAACATCTTTTGAGTTTCTGGTTGCGTTGAGAACGTTTTGAGAGAAAGCATCGAGAGTAGAGGCATTTTGATAGTTCCCAATGCGTGCGTTTAAGTCACCAATTACCATAATGTTTTCTAAATTAGAATTATTAACGAAGTCAACTAAATTTGTAAAATCACTCTGCCAGTTATTGCAGTTTAAGTATACTGGAATTACCGTGTATTTTGAATTATTGAAAACAATGTTACATAAAATTCTGCCTTGAAAAAGATAAATTTTAACAAAATGAGAATTTAAAGTTTTCTTAACTCCACATAAGATCCCGCCACTAGCCCTACCATGAACATTAGATCTAATCGCAGGTGACCATAATATATTGTAATTTTTAAAGTATTTCGAATAATTAATCTCATTGTTTTCCTCTACAAAGGTTTCTAATAAAATAATTATATCAAAATTTTGTATGAAATTGAAAAAATCAGGTAATAATAATTTGCTTTTAAGACCTGTAATATTATAAGATAAGATGGTTAAATTTTGAAAGCTATTAATGTTTTGGCAGACGGCAGATTTTTCCTATTGTGTTTGCAGATTTAAAGTTGGCCATTGATGATGATTAGATTGACTTCTAGGTGGCGCGCGTCTCAGTTGAGAGTGAGCAGAAGATTTGACAGCAGATACCGAAGAAGATGCATGTTTAGCTACTTGCTTTGGGAAATGAGCACACACACACAATTTGTTGTCAAATTTGTAACTTTATTTATCAATTAATCAATTGTTGAATTGATAATTGAAAACAATAATAATAAAACTTGGAAATAAGAAATTAATGGAAAACACTTGTGAACTAATGAACGTCGCAAAACAGAGTGAGTATTTTTCCGTTGGGAAGTTATTTGAATTTCTTCCCAGTCTGTATGCTGACATCTAGTGGTGGTGTTCAAAACTGGTACAACTAGCAATTCGCCGTAAGTCGCCGCCACATAACTCCCCCTTCAGTGACGAAGTTACGATGTAGATGTCATGTCAAACAAAAATTTACTCTTCGTTTTGTTTTTTCATCAGCTGGCTTGTGAATTTTATTTTGATTTTCAGGATGAAAATTTTTAGATGAAATTTTTGAAGAATTTGAAGATTGACTATTGATGGATGTGGATGGAACGTTGTCAAGAAGAACATGTGCAGGTTTCAGGCGATCAATGGAAACATTGATTGTTCTTCCGTTTGCTTTGATGGTATACAATTTGTTAGTAATTCTTTTCATTACAGGATGTGGGCCAGTGTAAGGTTGCTGCAATGGTTTTTTTACAGCATCACATCGCAGGAAAACATGTGAGCATGATTGGAGATCGGACGGAACAAAAATTTTATTGTTGGCATGGTTTGACGTTCCTGTTGGCCGAAGTCTTCTCATCGTCTCTCGATGTTTGTTAAGGAAAATCTGTGGGTTAGAAAAAGTTTCGTTACTTACAAAGAACTCACCAGGAACTCGTAGATTTTTCCCGTAAAGCATCTCTGATGCTGAGGCTTTGATGTCATCTTTGTAAGCTGTTCTCAATCCCAACAGAACTGTTGGAAGAGCATCAACCCAGTTGGTTTTCTCATGACACATGAGAGCAGCTTTCAGTGAACGATGCCAACGTTCGACAAGACCATTAGATGCCGGATGATATGGCGATGTTCTGATGCGTGTTGTTCCACACATATTGGTCAGTTCATTGAAAAGTGACGATTCGAACTGAGTGCCTTGGTCCGTGGTTAGTTGCTCTGGTGAACCAAACCGTGCAACCCAGTTAGTGTAGAATGCACTTGCCACTGTCTCAGCTGTCATGTCCTGTATGGGTATTGCCTCGGGCCATCGACTGAACCTATCAATCATGGTTAGACAATACCTGTAGCCCTTGCAGAGTGGCAAAACGATGATGTCGATGTGGACATGCTGAAATCGTTGCTCCGGAACAGTGATGGAATCTGGAGATGGGTGCGTATGTCTGTTGATTTTCGACCGTTGACATTGGATGCACGTACGTGACCATTCCAGTGCATCCTTTTTGATGTTCGGCCACACATACTTTTGTCTTAACTGTAGACTTGTTGTTCGTCCACTTGGGTGTGCGAGGCCGTGAACAGAATCAAAAGCCTTCCGACGAAGTGACGCTGGTATGTATGGTCGAATGATGTTGTGGTTGACGTCACAATAAATCTTCACATCAGGTTCCAATGCTAGCTTGTTCAACTTCAATGCGGACTTTTCGTTTTTTAATAGGTCTTGAAGTTCTGTATCCAGCAACTGTGACAAGTGTAGCTCCCTTATGTCGAATTGCACTGGCGTGGTTATGGTGTTGACACGCGACAGTGCATCAGCTACAGCATTCTCTTCACCTGGTAGGTAAGTGATGTCCGTGGTGAATTGGGATATGTAATCCAGATGTCTCAAGCGACGTTGAGGTGCCTTGTCCGAATGCTGCTGGAAAGCGTAGATAAGTGGTTTGTGGTCGGTTTGAATCGTGAAAGGTCGACCATCCAGAATGTGTTTAAAGAATCGCACAGCAAGGTAAATCGCTAGTAGCTCGCGATCGTATGTGCTGTAACGACTCTGAGGTTTGGATAGTTTGCACGAGAAGAGACCGATTGGTTGAAACTCGTTTTCACACACTTGTTCCAGCTTGGCACCAACAGCAACGTCCGATGCATCTGTTGTCAAGAAAAGTTTTGCTTTTGGGTTGAGGTGGTTGAGCAAAACGGCTTTCTTGACGTTGTCCTTGCAGAGTTCAAAGGCTTTTTCTGCGGAAGAGGTCCATGCAACTGGTCGCTTGTCGTTCTTCCTGGAGTCCTTGATGAGCTCATTCAATGGTGCTTGGATGTGAGCACAATTTGGAATGTAGCGACGGTAGTAATTCACTATTCCAAGGAAGCGACGAAGCTCGACGATGGTTGTTGGCTTCGAATAGTTTGCGATGGCCTCGATCCGATCATCTGGTGGTCTACAGCCGTCTTTGTTGATCGAGTGGCCTAGGTAGGTAACTTGAGACTTACCGAAGACGCACTTTTTGATGTTGAGGATCAAGTTATGTTCCTGAAGACGTTGTAGCACCTGTCGAACGTGTTGCTGATGTTGCTCTTGTGATTCGGAAGCAATCAGGATGTCATCGATGTAGCAGAATGCGAAGTCCAGCCCACGTAGTACCATATCCATGAACCTTTGGAATGTTTGAGTGGCGTTTTTCAGTCCGAAAGGCATGACTAAAAACTCAAACAGTCCAAATGGTGTCGTCACCGCGGTTTTTTGGACGTCCTCAGGTGACATCGGGATCTGATAATATGCCTTATCAAGATCCAGGATTGAGAACCAGCTTTTGTTGTTGAGCTGTTCGGTGAAATCCATGATGTGAGGAATCGGGTAACTATCTGGCTGTGTCTTCGCATTGAGACGACGGTAGTCACCGCAGCATCGCCATCCACCAGTCTTCTTTTCCACCAAATGAATTGGACTTGCCCAAGGACTACTGGATGTTCGACAGTAGCCTTTTTTTACGAAGTCTTCGAAGTCCGCTTTGGCCTGCTTCAGTTTGTCACCGGAAAGTCTTCGTGGTCGTTCTGCAACTGGTTGACCTGATGTAATGATGCAGTGTTGGACGGAGTTTACTTTGGCTTCTGGCTTGAAAATCTTTGACTTGGTGTTGTCGTTGGTCGAAAGAAATTCTTTGACGAGACTGACGTATGGTTCGGGGCCACTGATAGTCAATAGTTTTGACGGATTTGTGGCGTCAATCTCGGCAGATACGGCTAGTGATGTCACTTTGTCAACGACACGTTTGGATTTCAGGTCGATGACTAGCCCGTAATGTGCCAGAAGGTCAGCTCCAATGATGGCAGTTTTAACATCTGCGATGATAAAAGGCCAGGTTATAGCTCGACGAAGTCCCAGATTTAATGTCAGCATTTTCTCGCCATATGTGTGGATCGGCGAGTTGTTTGCTGCCAGAAGAGTTGTCTCCGCTTTGTTGTTTCGGCAGTTAGCGGAACGTGGCAAAACACAAATCGAGGAACCCGAGTCGAGGAGGAATTTTTGGTTGGTGTTTTTGTCGTACACGTAAAGGCGGCATTCCTTGTTGACTCTGTATTTGCTGCTGTCGACCGCCTTAGTAGACAACAGCTGGTTTAGTTTTTTGATACTTGATACTTGCAGGGTTCCTTACACTTGCGAGCCTCTTTGCCGTATCTTTTGTGGAAGAAGCAGACATTATCATCTTTTGAACCTCCTCGTGATCCGGAGTTTTTGCCTTTTGAAGGATGAGGAGATCTACTTCGGCTTTTGTTGGTTGAATCATGTGACAACAGTTTTTGCATTTGCTGTGTCAGCGTTGCCAAAGATGATTCGATGGTGAGGAGCCTGGTATTGACGTCAGTGGGCTGCTTCTGCTCCTTGCGCACTTCACACACTTCACTGGATGCCATATTATCCACAATTTTGTCCGCGATGTCCGCCAGTGCCGTAAGGTTGACGTCTTGGCTAGCGGAGAGGATTCCGCGAACGTTGTTGGGCATCCTGGACATCCAGATAGTGGAAAGCATCTCGTCTGGAACATTGTCACCAGCTAGTCTTCGCATTTCCCTCAGCAGACTTGATGGTCGTTTATCGCCTAGCTCTAAGGACGTCATTAGCCGATTTAGTTGCCTCTCTTTGGATTCAGTGAACCTTGCAATTATTTGCGTTTTCAAGGCTGAGTACTTCTCACTTGCCGGTGGTTTTTGGACGAGGTCTGATACCTCAGTCAGTACCTCCGGGTCAAGAGACGCAACTATAGCACTAAATCGGCTGCTATCCGAGACGATGCGGTGGTTGTGAAACTGCGCTTCCACCTGAATGAACCAGAGAGCAGGAAGGTTCTTCCAGAACGGCGGTATCTTTATATGCCGAAGTGCAGCAATTTCCAACATTTCAGCTGGTAATCCCTCTGCCTGATACTCGTTCCGAAAACCGTCAGGTGGAGGTGGGGAAGCTGCAAATTCTGCCGCGTATTGCTCGTCCTCAGCCATTATGTTGTTGTGAAGAAAAAAAAATTACAAATTTAAGAAACTTACTTGTGCTGTTTTTGTTTGTCTATATTTGTGTACTTTTCCACGATCACGTCGGGGTCACCAATTTAGCTACTTGCTTTGGGAAATGAGCACACACACACAATTTGTTGTCAAATTTGTAACTTTATTTATCAATTAATCAATTGTTGAATTGATAATTGAAAACAATAATAATAAAACTTGGAAATAAGAAATTAATGGAAAACACTTGTGAACTAATGAACGTCGCAAAACAGAGTGAGTATTTTTCCGTTGGGAAGTTATTTGAATTTCTTCCCAGTCTGTATGCTGACATCTAGTGGTGGTGTTCAAAACTGGTACAACTAGCAATTCGCCGTAAGTCGCCGCCACACATGTGATGATGTTTTCGCTCCCTCACTCACATCAAAGAATTCGGAGGATCTGTCACCAAACGTTAGGGTTTATTCGTAATCCTTTCTAAGAAGGAAAAATAATTTTAAGATCCCATGTGCATCAGATTCATATAAATGCTGCTTCTAAATGGCAACAAAAGACATGGGCCTTAATTCTTTTCTTTGGTGGGTCTTATTGCCTCTTCAAAGTGGAAACAAAGCCCGTTAGTGTTATTTCCATTTTTTTGGGCAATAAGACCCGTGGGTCTTATTGCCGCGGGGCTTATTGCATTGCACCCGTAAAAGTATGTCAAAAATACGTTCTATAGTGAGTGAAAATGAAGTGGATTGGTTAAGAATGCAACGAGTTCCTACCCATCAGACACAACTACTGCGAGCACGACAAAATGAAGTTGAGCGTAGTGCTTCTGTGATTCTGGAACTAGCAGCATTATACTTTGATCTGAAAATAAATTATTGCAATTTTTTTGGATAATAATTTCCTATTTCATTGCGCGATTTAAATAACCTTAACCCTTTCAGGACCATAAGGCAACCAAAGGCAAATGAAAGCTTTGTGTTAATCAAGGTATTTTTTTTGAACATAAAAAAAAATATTAAGCACAAAAGAACAGCACAAAATTCAATAGATTGCTAAAAATTTTTTGATTTTTGAATTTTTGAAAAATTTTTCCCTTTTAGTATTTTGTCCATTTTCAATGCGTATTTCGACTTATATGTACATCTTTTGATGTTATATAATAATTAACTTATCAAATTTATTTATTTAAAAGACACCGAAAAAACACAATAGTAACAAAAAAAAAGTAATTTACCAAACTTTAAACTTTCATAGAAGCGCTCACAAAACTATTTGCTGCCATCTTCTATAATTTTGACAGCTACGCTAGTCGATGGCCACTATATGAGAATTAAAAATACAGTAATTGCATTTCAATTAACTCGTGGAATTCAAAAACCAAGCAATCGTTCTTTTTTTCTTTCGAAATCAAGCAAAAAAAGATTGGGGAAATATATTTCCTATAGACCTGAAAGGGTTAAAAGTAATCGGGAACGGGAATGGGAACGTTAACGAGAGCTAAGTGTTTGTATTGAAAAGTCACTAAAACTATTAATCCAATTTGAATGAAATTTGGAACACAAAAAAGGCATAGAACCTGGGAAATAACATCTTAGGCTAGATTTCCTTTTCATATTCTCTCGGGAACGGAAACATAACCGGGAACTTGAAAAATACTTTACTGATTCCAAAAATTTTTTTACCGTTGCAGTGATTCACAATGGACTATATTTCATCCCTAAATTCCCACAAGGACGGGATTGGAAACGGGAACGGTAACAGAATTCAAGAACCACTGGAACACTATCAAATTTTTGTCGCTACTACAATACAACGTTATCCCCAAATAGCTTCAACAATATTTTATCCCCATATTCCCACGAGGACGGCACGGGAAAAAGAAAACATGTGGGAACTTGGAAAGTTTTGAACCTATTCCAATAATTCTTTCACTGTTAGAGTGCTCCATTGTCCCTGAGTAATATAGACATTTTCCCACAGGAACCGGAACGGAAACGGGAATTAAAAAACCACTGTTCTGATTTCAATACGGTTTTCACTATTGCAAAACGGTGCTATTCCCAAGTTACACAGACTATATTTCATCCCAATACGGTACGGAATGAGAACTGGAACAAATCAGGGAACTTGAAAAAGTGCTCAAATGCCACTGAGTAACATAGACTATATCTCATCCCCACTCTGCCAGTAGAATGGAAACTTAAAAACTACTTTACATAACTTTCAGTTTGAAAAACAAAGTGCCTGAGCTACGCCGCCGCCGGCCGGGCGGGTCAGCTAGTTTAAAATAAATTTTCGAAAGATACGTTTTTGAAAAGCTCGACATCGACTTCCAAATATTTAAAATTATGAGAACGCTTCAACAATAGACCCAGCCATTTTCAACTTCACCTCTGGTAATCATCGATGTATATATTTAGGGTGCGACAAAAGTATGGAAACCCCTGGAAATATGGCAGGGTCCAAGGTCAAATTCGAGGTTACCATCGGATTCCTCGTCGAAAAATACGTCGGATATGAGGTCTTTGATTTTTTTTAACGAATATTCTGCGATATTTCCAAGGGTTTCAGACCAATGTTTTCATTTTTCACGTATTTTTAATTTCAAGCGCTGCACCTCTAATAATATCATTAAAAAAAATAAAATACATGTTTTTTCGTAAAATTTTGCGCTTTTTCCAAATCTGCAATAAAAAATGGGGGTTTCCATTTGAAAAATGTTGGGTTTCGATTTTTGGGTCGCTGAGGCTTCAAGGTTACGTCCAAGGTCAAATTCAAGGTCACCATCGGAATCCTCGTTGAAAAATACGTCGGATATAGGGTTTTTGATTTTTTTTTAACGAATATTCTGCCATATTTCCAGGGGTTTCCATACTTTTGTCGCACCCAGTATATGTAGCTACCTTCAGCTTTGACGATATAAATTCTTTATGAACGGATAATTCAAATAAACTTCCATATACATACATACGTAAACTTATTGCGGAGCTGTTACACGCTCTTGACCAGTGGCTAGCAGTGATGACTGTACCTATATAAAATCACATCAGACAATAGATCGACTTACACGAAGAATGCAACACTTTAAAGTTATGTAAGTCCGATTATAACCACCGCCAGAGATACCTACAATCAAATCCCACTTCATTGTTGGAACGGCTTCAATTCAAATGACATTGACATTGTGCAGCAAACAGAAAACCAGGCTGAAAGTAAGTTACACACACAAGAGAAACGAAAACAAAACAGAGCTTACGATGCATGGTAGGTGTGTCTCTCAGTCAGAGAAAACATATTTATTTGCCTGGCATTACAAACCCACTTTCTTTGTTAATGAATATTGACATAAAGTATCACCGAATAAGGTCAGGACCGTGTGCATCGCTCGGTTCCGATTCACACGTATCTCTGGAAACTGTCGAAACGAACAAGAGAATACATTTATATTTTTTAAACCTTTTATTCATTTATTTATTCATTATGTTAAAATCATTTTATTACAATCGCAGCAATGTCACAAAAACAGACAAAGTTTATAGAACTTAAAATCGTAGGGGAGTGTGTTGGTGTATGTAACGCTATAATGATCACCATGAGTGGCTAGATCCAAATGTGAAGTTTTTCTATTGTTTGTTTGATAATAATTTAGTTACACAAAATAAATACATAAATTAAAAAAAAAATTAAAAAAAAAATTAAAACATGAAGAGAAAATTCCAAAACTCTGAACTTTTTTAAATAAAAATTAAAGAATGGGTTTTCTGCTGAATACGCTCAGCACAATCAGTCAAAAAGAGCGCCAATGCTTGTTAAATTCTAAAAACTAAACCTTATTATCCTATTCATGGGTGTCGTCGTCATTGACCACTATTTCATCGGGCTTTGCCGCCTCTAAACTGTCATCGACTTGTTCGACACTGTCTCGAGCAGCTTGGGGACTGGCTTCTACGGCTGCGGCTGGGAGTGGTTCCGAGGGGGCAGCTTCTTCTTTGATTGGCTGGGTAGCAGGAGCTGGAGATGCGGGACTTGCACTAGGTGCACGGTTTCCTCCGAAGAGATTAAGAATTCCTTGGAAGGGACCAGACGGAGGAGAGGCTGGTGCTGCCTGTTGTTGTGGCTGAGCACCATTGCCTAGGAATGAGGTCACAATTGACTGGAAAGGACCCTGTGGTCGAGGTGTTGCAGCGGCAGGGGCAGCGGCGTCACTTACCACAGCAGCTTGTTGTGGCTGCTGGCCTGTGAATGTTGTCTGCAGCGATTGTAGTTGCTGTTGGAAACCTTGTTGGATGCTGTTGGTGATCTGAGACGTTGTGTTTTGCAAGGCTTGGATAAAAGTTGCTGCTGTTGCGATAGGTGTATTCTCTGCTGGAGCTGCTTGGCTGTTTGCTCCGTTGAAATTATTGAGAAGTTGACCCAATGGACTGTTTTGTACCAACTGCTGAATGAATCCAGGCTGAGCGGGGCGAGCAGTGGTTGGACCAGGATCAGCGCTGTCAGCTTGTCTTCCGCTTGGAGCAATAGGTTCTGATTTTTTGGGATCGAGTTGGATTTCAGATTGCACTTTCTCTTGCAGCACTTCTTTGATGTCTTCTTTGATTGCTTCCTCGATGGCGGCTTTGAGTAATTCCTTCTTTTCTTCCTTTATTTCTTTTTTCTTTTCCAAAATTTCATCTTTTTGCTCCTCAAGGAGGAGGATTTCCGCCAGCTTTTCCGCCAGCTTTGGTGACTCAATTAGTTGCTCTTCTCCTTCGAGGGATTTGAGTTGGGGTTGGACCTCAGCAGGAGCTACTTGTTCTTCAAGTGACTTTAATTCAGATTGTTTTTCAACAGTGATGGGGAGGTCGACTTCTTTGGCGGCTTGCACTTCTGGAACAACATTTTTAGCCGGTTCTTCTTCCTTGAGAGACTTAAGCAGTGGGAGTTCAGCTTCAAGTGGCTTGGCTTCTTCTGGTTTCTTTTCTTCAATAATGATTACAGGCAATGATTCTATTGGTTCAGGGAGAGCCTCTGGAAGTGCTGCTGGAATTGACGCAGGTAGAGCTTCTGGAACAAAGTCTGGAAGAGATGCGGGAAGAGCGGCGGACAAGTCTGCTTTGGGTTCTGCTTGTAAGGCTTCCGGAAGTGCTGCGGGCAAGGCTGCTGGAAGAGCTTCTAGAAGTGGTGCCTCAGCAATAAGTTTTTTCTCAGCTATTTCAGCTTGAGGCAGTCCTTCTTTCTCAAGTGGCACCAGAACCTCATCGGCCTTCAATATTACGGGTGCAGCTGGGGCTTCAGGTTCAATGTTACGAAGCTGCTGTTGTCCTTGCTCGACAATGGCAACAACAGTTTCTGCGATTGGCTGTTGAATTTCTTGTTCCTTTGCGGCTAAAATAACCTCTTCAATAGCCCGAACACTTTCAAGGTTTTCTGCCAGTTTTTCTAGCTTCTCTGGAACAACTTCGTTTGAGATCACAGCTGATGGCTCCGATTCAGCAATAGCGACTTCTGGCTCAACGCTGCGTAGGTTTTCAGCTTGTTTGGCGACAAGCACCGGCTCTACGACTTCAACAATTTGGACAGGAATTTGCTCTTTTCTCAGATCGCTTACAAGACTCTGGCCAAATAGCGCTCCAGCATCAGACACAGGCACCTCACGATAACGTCTGTAAATAGCTCCTGAGCTGACTGTATTAGCAGCCACCAGCAAGGCAAACACTAAAGCAAATAATCCACGCATCTTGCAAATGTTTTCAACAAGATTTTTATTTTTGAAATTACTTTAATCGAAAATATCTAATTAATCGACACAGCTGAACACCTCACACCAAACACAATACCGACTGTAAATATTTGAAATTTGAAATTCCCACCTTCAGCTCACGGCCGAAACTGATCGAACATGTAATGGATGAGGCGCATTTATACCTTAACTTATGGCCGAAACAGAAGAAGACAGTGACGACAATCATGATGAAGAAGAGTGTATGCATACCTATCGCACGCGTTTGCGCACACATGCATCTTTGAAGCTAGCAGTGGCATAGTCGCAATGGCAACGTGCAGCCCCAGATTTTCGCTTATGCCAATGACCCGTTATTTAGAGTGTGTATGTGAGCCACGCAGCACCACAGCGGCATCAGAAGCGGCGCGGCGGAAGAAGTAGAAGTGGTAACATGGACAGCGGCACAGCACAACAACAACAAGAAGACCAACTTATAAACTTCTGTCGCCGTACCGTGCCTGACGCCAGAGCAGGCCATTTGCTGAAGGAGTATAGGCGAATTTATTTACTTATTACAACTTCTTTTTTTAAATCTGGACACATAGAACCAAAGCCACCACAAGCAGAAAAGAGGAGTTCTTGGATGGGGAATCAATTGCACGCAGGTTTTCCCATTTTTTCATTTTGAAAAGTTCTTTGCTGGTAATAAGTTTTGATAATGGCCAAGACATTGGACAGCAAAAGACGAAGACATGTGGCGGACAGTAGACAGACAAGCAGTCAGTTACAAAAGGGGTGGGCTGGGCTGGCAGCAGCGGATGGGATATAATTTTAGTTCTTTTTTCTTTTCTTGTTATTCTGGAAAGTAATCTGCGACGATCGGGAATGCGCGTATACCTCGTCCGACACAGGCTGGCGTGTCTGCATGCAGAGGAAGAAGAATGGAATGCAGGTTGTAGTGAGGTTTTCTTATTGCGACAGCCCCAGGGGGGCTTTATTTTGTTCGATGTATCTTCTCGATAGTTCTAATGTAACTTTGATGATTGGATGCAGCACATTTCGAAAAGAAATATGTTGGCTTGTGGGCAAAAATGCTTTGTTTAGAGCGAGTGCTGGCATCGCATCGCCCTAGTTTAAAACGGTTCTGAAAGTGAGACAAAGAAGATGTGCAAGCAGTATGTATTTGTGGAGTATACACGTGACATTCACGTGTGCTGTGTGTGCATGGAGGAGTCGTGTGCAGTTTATATAAAAATATTTGATTTTAATGCTTTCTGGACAAAATGAACACATTCTCTATGAGATTGCGGGGAGCACAGTCGGTGAGAGCGTCGTCGAAAGTGAAACACGATAAGGAGCAAGAAATATGAAAAATCGTTTAATTCGTAGTTTTTGTGTAAGTAAACAGCTATGTTGCACATCAAAAATTGTTTGTGCAAACATTTTGTGAAAACAAACAATTCTACTACCGGAGAACTTCTACTTCACTGAGACTTGGTTCCAAAGTGTTTTCTGGATGTGTTTTATTTTATAAATTCTCTCAAAAGTTTATTAAAAATAAAAAATAGATTAAAAAATTTACTTGCAACTTGAGACAGCTACCTACGAGTATTACACGATAAAAACGATAATTATTAATCACCATAACAAACTGATTGTCTGTTTGTCAGTTCCAATAAGTAAAAATTTAATTAGCTTACAAATTTTAAATTACCAAAACAAAATAAAATAAACGTAAATATGTAGTTGCTGAATCCTAACGAAACCTTGTTTAAGACCTAGCGTAACGTTTACAAATTGACCTTCGTAAGTTTTTGAAGAGAAATGTGATTCGATACTGCAGTTTTTCTGAGTAAAATCTATGTTGGTTGCATTTTTTTATATAATTTAAAAAAAAAGTTTCCCAAATGACAACAGTTGTATTGTTACTTCGATATAATTATTGGCACAAAAGAAAGTCTACTTTCGCCCTCTATGTTCAAAATTTTTGAATTCTCAATTAGTAAGGAAAAACCAGTTAATCTAATGTGCGAAACTGTAATTCATCTTTGCGCATCGTCAACTTTCCTTTTGATTAGGTACTGCCTTAAATCAATGTGGCCTAACATATCTATTGAGTTTTGACCAATTCCTAAAGTGAATTAAAATAAAAAAAGTAAATGAATAGAGTGGCTTAACAGAGAGACGAGCCCTGGGGCGTTGCACCTTTCTCACAACCATACCTTGTGAAAGAATGGAGGGGACCTATAATTTTCTGCATGTTCCGAACGGCTAGTCGAAAAAGCGCTTTTCATGACAATGAATTTAATATCTTAGGACTTGCCAATTCCTCGAGAAAGGCGATACCAGTGAAAAAACATTTTTGCTTCTGTTGGGTTTCGAACCACGAAACTCTGGGCTAACAGGCAGACATGCCGATGATCACGCTACAGGTACTACCAAAAGTGAATAAGGATTAGATAATAAACAATAGGAAAAAGATAACTTTTAAGGCTTTCGCGGTTGTTTATTGACATTTTGAAATTTAAAATTCCGGATTAGCCGCGTTAATATTAAAAATACTAAATGAGTGCAATATTGTATTCACCCCGAACGTTTCGCTACAAGTTAAATTGAGCGTGGTCAACCTGTAGCAAACCCGGCTTAAGATCTGTTGTGTCTACATTAATTCAGCGAACACATAGAATATGTGATAATGACCACCTCGCCGCTGAACTTACGTTTGAGGACAACAATCTTAAAACGAATGGCTATTCCAAAAGGCAAATAACATGGAAGCCAGGTTTGCCACGGGAAAGGGATGAATTTTTTTTTTTTTTTTTCTATTGGAGGTTTTTAAAATACCAGCTGAAGACCAAAATACCGGTCCATTGTACTACCAGTCAGCAACCTTCTATTTGTTATAGCTTTCTAGATGTTCGGAGAAAAGCCAAAAGACGCTGCCATGATAAGGAGCTTAAGTTACCAGCTCTCACCATGTCTGCGCCGAGTATCTGTAACCTCATGCGAGAAAAAGCAGGACATTCACAGAGGAAGTGCTCTGCAGTGTCCTCATCTTCTCCACAAGATTCACAGAGTGTGGTATCACTTAAGTCTAACACATTTAAATGCTTGCCAAAAGAGAAGTGCCCGCTTGCAACGCCAATAAGCTTTCTACAGTCTTTTCTGCTACGAGCTAGCAAAAATGTTGCAGTCTTCTTACTAACGTTTGGGAGCATACGCTTGGTTTGTCTGCATCCAATGGAGGCATGCCATCTACGGTTGTGCTTTTCACAGATCCAATCGTTGATTGAAGCCCCCACTGAGGACGCTGGCAGACCTAGGGACGGTTCAGGTCCTGAGAAAGCTGTCTGAGATCCCTGCCTAGCAAGTTCATCGGCGATCTCATTTCCAGTTATGCCGTGATGGCCCGGAACCCAAATGAGACTCAAGGAATTTAATCTCCCGACCGCATTCAGAGAGCTCTTGCATTCCTGGATCACTTTCGAAGTGGTTAGAGGTTTGAGAAGGGCCTTAACAGGCCGCCTCCACCTGCAAGAATTTTCGTTATGTCAACTTTTTTACCACCAAAAAAGGTGAAAGACTACCTTCGATTACCAAAGGATCACTTTCCATTGCGAATTCCGTGTGTCTTTGCAGTCCCTTGCAGCTGCGGATTATCTTAAGTTGGCCAAACCCAACAAAGTGTTTCTACCCGTTTAAAAGAACACATAAGTGCTGTCAGCAAAAAAGAGCAGGAAAAGTCGGCAATAGTCGAGCACATTCTAGACAATCCAGATGAATATCACTGAGTTCACTTCGACCAAGCTAAAGTTTTAGCTCTCGAACCTCACTATATCCCTCGGCTTATACGCGAGCTTAGAAAGTCGCGTACATGGGACCCCGTCATCAACATCACAGGGTCTATCTAGATAGCTAGTTTAAACATTTTTGTTAGCAAGTAAGTAGTTATAAGTGATAAAAAATAAAAATGAAATTCAAAACTAAAAAAAAAATTTAAAAATAATCAAGTATCCACTTTCGCGGAGATCTAGCAAGTCCTCCGTAATTCTCTCTATTGATTTAATGCCATGAAAAACTCTTTCTCGATTAGCCATTCGTAATCGGTGAAAAGTACAGTTCCCTTCCCATCCTTCATAAGATATAGCTGAGAGAAATGCTGTGGAGCATCCCGCTCAGTTACCTTATTTATTTATTTTATTTATTCAACAAGCCCTTCCATTTCTGTAGTTGTGTCGCCGTCCATTGCTTACTAATTGCACTTCAAAGATTTTTAACATTTTTAAATTGGCGCACAAAACATACCTGACAACTATTCCCAAAGATTTGCTATGGTATTCAAACTGCGACTTCGAGATGCCAATCTAAAGTTTTCAGTTATATCTGCTCAAACCAGGTTTTCAGCCTTCGAGAAACACGACGTTATCATGCTGAAATGTGAAGTAAGTTTCGCATAACGCTTCAATAAAGCTAATACTTCATTTAACAGCTTAGCGTAGCATTCTGAGTTCATTTTTACGAATAAAAAGGTTATATCTGTCTTTCTTTTTGTATATCCATAGAAGTTGCGACTCATTCTCACCTCTGATTGATTCGGTATAACTGATGGTCCGTGTGGACCATCAAAGTTGTGTTTTTTCGTCACTAGACAGAACTCTTCTGAATTTTTTGGTTCACCATATATGAAATTCAAGCTTCCCGACTCCAGAGCTGATTCTAAATTGGTTTTCTGATGTTTTTTATTTTGCATGGATTGCAGTTGACTTTCAATCAATTATCTTAGGTATCAAAAAAGTTTTGCTGGCTGCTTCACGCGATATGTGATATCATTCTTAATTGTTGTGGTGTCAGCTTTTTATTTTATCCGTGGTGGACGTTTTTCTACCCAGTCTGTAAAAGTTATGAATAATTGTATAGGATCTCTTGACCTTAGGTATTAGGTATCAAAAAAGTTTTGCTGGCTGCTTCACGCGATATGTGATATCATTCTTAATTGTTGTGGTGTCAGCTTTTTATTTTATCCGTGGTGGACGTTTTTCTACCCAGTCTGTAAGAGTTATGAATAATTGTATAGGATCTCTTGACCTTAGTCGATTAAAAAGGCAGATCCTTCGTATGTACTGATTTTTTACCTTAGTTTCGTACTAAAGTTTCCAGCAAGTTACATACTAAGTTTCTGTAAAAGATTCATACTGAGACTTTATAACAAATTAAATAATTGAAGAACTACACAAAATGATTTCAAATTACTCTTTTGATTACACTTGTTTCCTAAGAATTTCCACCTCAAATATATTTCCCGACTCAGGCGATCTGAAAGCTGTGAAAAGATATGACGTCAGAAAGCTGCTCTAGTAAGAAATAGAAAACATCCAGGAATTGGACAGGACGTCGCACAGTGTGGGAATTCGCTCATCTAGCGGAATTAAATTAATAGCGCTTACAAGTTTATGTTTTTTGATAATTTTTTTTTGCAAAATTTATATTTAATATGTGAAAAACAAAATTTAAGTACAATCATTAATATACTTCACGAAATTTTTGAGGTACACGGCTCTAAAAGTGCAAGTTTCTTGGCCTTTTGTAGACCCGTTTTATAAATTAAATAACGGCTACAATAAAAAACTTTTTGTCATGTTTTTGTTTGAGAACCATGGTAAATGTATAAAAAAAAGAATAAAATTACAATTTCTTACATACTAAGAAAACTTAGTGACTTGCGGAGTAGTGAAAGTGTACGTTTTTTGCACTTTGGTAGACCCCTCTTAAAAATATACAAGGTGTTCCGTACTTCGTGTATTATACTTTGGGATGTAAAAAATAAAGAAACTATGTTTATCAGGCATTTTCTGAAAAAAAAAATTACCTCAAAGTCAAAACTTTGTTTCGGGAAAAAAATTTGAACGCCTTTTAAAATTGAAAATCTGGCAAACCTAAACCTATGGAAGCTCAACTTAAATACAGTATTAAAGGTTGTTATTTCTACAAAAAATTAAGTCTAAGATTAGGTCTTTATCATTTGTATTGACAGAGATATCGAATTTATTACAGGTCAGGGTACACCAAAGTTAGCCTTTTCTTTGAAATTCTAAAAAAATATGAAGTGCACATTTTTCGCAGCACCTTAAAGCACATAATGATAGACGATATATCAGGCTTTCAAATGCATGTAGTCACTTAACCGAACAACACTGAACACATATAGTTTTCCTCTCATAAATGTAAAAATTTAATAAAAATACTCCACTTTTTCCATTCTAACCACCAAAAAATAGTAAACACCCCATGATCTAAAAATGCTAATCACTTTTCAATTCTCTAATATCTTATTTATTAATTATAATCAAAACTTTTTATAAGAAACATACACAGCACTCGTAAGAAAAAAAAAACCAAAACTACATTCACAAGCCAATTGACACTGAAATTATCACCAACTCCTACTTCAAGACCAATTTTTTTTTTTACATGCCTCCAACACAACAATTTTTTCTTAATCGCTAATAAGAAGGTTTAGGCTGTAAAAAAAACCTGTTTTCGCATCAATTTGTGCTACTCATTTTTTCAATTAATTGCCGCTAGATGACCGAATTCTCACACTGTGCGTCGTAGTAGACAGACACAACTTTCAGGTAGTACAAGACTTTGTCTACCTAAGATCCTTCATAGGAACGAAAAATAACATAAAATCTTGATCATCCCAACCCTCCCACACGTGCAGAGCACGGAATTTATGTATTTTAAAGAATTTAAAGAAAAAAATAAATGGAAATAGCACTGACTGAATTCCGGCTTCAGTCAGTACACTAGCCTATGAAAATTGAATTTTAATTACCTAAATTTTGTAGCACACATACAAAGGGTGGAGCAACAAGGCGGTGAGGCCCACTGCCTAGTGCATTTCTCACAACCAAGCCTTGTAAAGCAATGGAGGGGACCTTCAATTTTCTGCTGATTCCGAACGGTAATCGAGAACGGTTAATTCCTCGCGAAAGGTGAACTTAAATTTTACAAAGAGATTCTTAATGTGGTAAGCACTCGAAACGTTCTTTTTACAATCGTAATCCAATCATCCCGAGTCTACTTTAGCTTTAAGTTTACTCAACATTTAACTTGACAAAGTATTTAACGTTTCTTGTTAAATGATCATTAAAGGTAAGAACATCCAATTGACCACAATATTAACTATCTTCAACCTAAAAGTTTTGTGAAGAAATAGTCTTTTTGTTAATGTTATGAACAGAACTATTATTGCTCCTTTTGTCATGAGCACAAATATGTTGCGTTTATTAAAAGTGTCATTCTTTCAAAATCAGAGCCAATGGCGATGATATCCAGATCATTGACCCTTTCACTTCACTTCCAAAGATACTTCAGTATCCCAAGTGGACACAGATTCTGTTTATTAATCATATAAACCATCGCCTTCAACTTAAATCACTGTCCCATAAGAACGATGCACACTTCATTACAAAATGTGCTTCCACCATAGAGAAAAACCACAATGCTCTGTGGTCTTTTGGTTACCAGTCTTCGATATCACATCCATGGTCTCCTCTTCAACGGAGCGGTTATCCCCCCACCCATCCCTCCTCTGCCAAGTGCACATTGCCAATGATTAAATCTTATTTATTACCATTCAGTGTATGTGCGCAAAAACTTACTTTTATTGCCATCTCTCAGTAACCAGAATCCTTCTAGTACCACCACTTCACCACACACCACTTACACCATCTGCAACAAGCTACAACAACATCATGTATACAAAAAAAAAAACCAAACCAAAACCAAAGACGATGAGGACGCGATCGGCGGCGTTGTCGAAGAAGTTACTGACCAAGAATCCATACGAACTCTTTGATGCGTTGCGCGCTTGAGACAAGTAAAAAAGAAAATCGTCGAAAGGGGTGGTGGGCTCGTGCAAAGGGTTTTTGGTCCCTCACCTTAGAAAGATATGCCCAACAGATAAACATCTTGAATTTATTCAATCGCTATGGGTACGTAGTATACAAAAGAACAAGTTTCTTAATGCGATGCTTGTATTTTTATCAGCATGAAGTTAAACATAGTCGGGTGTATTTTTATACAAGTAGAGTTATAGCTTTGATATTCTTATTTTTTGTTTTTGTTGTGGTGTTGTCTTCTACTTGATATGTTAGTATGTCCTTTGCTAACCAATGGAGCAATGCAACACTACGAAGTAAAGGTTCATTGCAGTAGAAGCACTGATTGGCTCTTCTATACTATGTATGGTCTTTGGGATTTGCCTTATTAGCTTAACCAAGCCGACCAAGACGATGAGGACGGCCAACAAAGACGACAGCGGACGTAGAATATTGTGTCTAAGAATAGAACACTAGCCAAGATGTTTGTTTGTGGCTATAAAAGTGGTTTGTCTGGTCTTCCTCTACATAGTCTCTTGAAGAAGGTATGTACATGTATCCTAATCGTATTATTGCGCGAGCCATCATTAACTTTGAAAAATGAAAACCGCCTGAAATTGAATTTATTCACTTTCGTTCGACATGTTAACTTTCTTTACACAATGGCGTCTGCTGCCCAGAACAGCATGTACCTACGCAAGTGTTGCTTTTTTTGCTGTTGGTTAAATATAAAAAGTAAAAGTGTAAATATAATAGAACATGACCAGAAAACTAAAATAATTGTTGAGTGAAAATTTGACGAACGTGCCCAAATTACAACGCCCAAAATAAGAAATAAAATAAAAAACACGCTTGTTAACAGCGGCTCTGGCTGCTTGTAACTACAAAAAAATTTGTATAATTATCATCCGATCTGAGACACGAAAAAATACTCGACTGGAAATCACCAATTAGCGTCCAAATTGGTATTCGGATAAGGCGACACAAACAGTTGGAAATTTATGAGTCTCGCAGACAGGTGGAAGAGGTCTATTAAACTCATTTACTCGGATTTAGAGTTTTCTTCTAATTTGTCTTCAATTCGAACGCTTTGTGAATATAATTTTGTTTGAAGGCGTAAATGAACCTCACAAGATGGGTGCTGAAAGATGGTGCCACTTGCACCCATATAGGCCAATTTATATTCCACGAGCAGCTGAGTCGGCCCAGAGATAACGCACCACAAACCGGCCAACCAGCAAAGGTGTGAAGCTGCTGTTGGCTTTAAAATGCTAATCGGCTTTGGTTCTCATACATGAATGAAATATGAAGCTCTTGGAGTTTTGCTGAGTGACAATGAATGGGACACACACATTTGGGCGTCTTCCTTCAAAATTATAATAGTTCTTTTCAAATCAAGATAAGCGAGAAGGAGAAGTGGAAGAAACAGAAGACAAATCGGAAGCGCACAACGGTGACTGTATAGAGAGAAAGGTGGGCGTAGATTACTTGGATTCATCTGCATAATGCACTTTCTGTCTATCTTATCACGTTGGTTTGGTTCCTTTTTTGTCACTCTGTCTCCATCGATTAGGGTCATATAATGTCTAAGATACAAGATAGTTGTGCTTTCTTTTTATGCTTGACCGTTAAAGTTATTTAGAAATGCAGGGTGATTACTAAAAGCAATCAAAGAGAAAAATTATTTATTTTTAGAACTCTTTAGTAAGTAGGCTATGTGGACATTTTTTATTAACATATCGAATTCGAGTGTGTTGGTGGTAACAGAGGAAAAAGAAATGTTTTCAATCGGCTTATAGAAATGTGTCACAGTGAGTTGTTTGAATTGTAGCAAATCACCTAGGGACAGATTAACTGAAATCGGAACTGCCACACATTTTGATTGCGCAACTTGTGCAAGATATCATCAACGGTGATGAATGATCAGTCCGGTTTTCATTGTAAGAGAATTGTGCGTGTCGTGTGTCGTAGGTGCAGCTGTTTGTTAGCTTATGCAAATTACGCAGACATAACAAAGGTCAGTACATGTCCCCAATCGATTAAGTGGGCTTAATTGTTGTTTATTTGGGATTATACATTGTTGATTTCATCCATTACTCACTGAAGCCATGCAAAACTAAAGGCATGAGCTGCTAAACGAAAGAGCTGAGTTACAAACTCGAAAAAATGTATGTGCGTATCGCGGTTTTTAGTCGGCTATATCTCCTGCGTGCACTTAAA
The DNA here is from genome assembly GCA_949752695.1 of Melanostoma scalare. Taxonomy (NCBI): domain Eukaryota; kingdom Metazoa; phylum Arthropoda; class Insecta; order Diptera; family Syrphidae; genus Melanostoma; species Melanostoma scalare. Next base: position 188,272,946 of record OX456984.1, on the reverse strand, counting down.
ATCCAGTTACGTTCATCCTTTTTTTACTGAGAAATTTATAAATTTATTTTGTTGTTTTTGTTGCTTTTGCACGTCCATTGACCTATTTTACTGGTTTCATGGCTTACTCGTTCGTATTAAAACTGCATCCTACATATTTTTCTTTATTTTTTGATTTTGTAAAAAGTTTAAACAAGAATGAGGTAAATAAAAATATGCTTTAACAAAAGTCAAAGAAAAAAAAAAACAGATTTATTCAATAAACCTGAATTATATTGCGCAACACGGAAATATCCAACATAAGATATCGGCATGGGAGTTCAATGACTTAATGTTTACGTGATCATATAGCCAAGCAAGTACATACTTGTTTTGTTGTTATGGTTTTGTTCTCATGTATGCATAACATAGAAATGGACTTTGACAGAATGTCAAGTTCATGTAAGGACGAGGATTCCTCATAAACTTTTTTTGTGGTATAACAAGTAAGTCGATAGGTAAGTCTATATTCCAATATTGGAATATTAGAGGAATATTGATCAAGTAGAGGGAAGGGTTTGTTGATAACAAAGTAGAAATTAGATTTTTATTTACTAACGAACATATCAAGGGATTATTATGACCCTTACAGTGTTGTAAAAGACAGTGAAAGCGTTTTAGAAGATAGGAGAGGATTTGGTTGGAGATACCGATGCACATTGTTCTTGAACATAAGTGAATTGTAATGTATAAGTCATACATTATATACATATATCTTTTAAGGCTGATATTCTGTTACTCAAAATAACAAAATTTATTCAAATGCTTAATGTTAAATTAAGAAATACGACAAAACAAACAGAGCAAAACATCAATAGCGAAAGTGTCGGGCACAAACAAAATCAACTAAAATTTTCTCTACTGTTTTTTTTATTATTACGATTTTAATAATAAAAAAAAATCTCATTTAAGATCATGTCATGATTCAGTCAAGTGGAAAATAAATTTGAGTTACTAAAGATCCGGGCTCTGCTCGCGTAAGACGACGCCGACGCGACGGCCGATTGACGACACTGCTTGAATAGTATTGTTTTGTGGAGCACACAAAACTGTGAATCGCCTAGCCTAGGTAATATTTCTAAAAGAAATCAGCTTTTGCATCGTGTAACATGTTTTGTAAACTTATGATTGAACGATTTGATTATCGAAATAATTTCATACTTTTTAAAGAGTTTTTGTTTATTTTCCAAGACGACTCTAAGATGTTGTAAATATCTGGGGGCTTAAAAGTAAACCCCTTTTATAGCCTCAGCTATTTAAGAAAAATTTATGAGAGGGCTTCTATGGATCCTCTCCAACCAACTTTTTAAAGTTGGTAATCCACATTCCACACTACTGCTTTGAACCCTCAGTTAAAATCGTTTAACCAATAAGAAGTCTTAAGCTGTGAGGAACCGTACTGGTTTTCGTTTAATATTTTTAGGTTTTCAAGTTTTTAAACTTAGCTAAAAGAAAAATTAATAAAAATTTCAAAAATTAGAATTTTCCAAATGTGGAAGTGGATACGCAGTCTTTCTTAGACTACCTTGAACTCCAAAAACATTAAATTTCGTCGAAATCGCGTAAGCCATTAACGAGAAAGTATACGGTATACGGAAGGCAACGTTATTAGAATTTTTCCACTAAATATTTTAACATCATAGAAAGACAACCAAAAACTTTTCCCTGACCTAAAATGTAGGATCAAAACCGTTAGATTCGTTTTAGATAAAAATAAGTTTTATCACATAGGTTACATGCCAGGTACCGTTATTTCATGATCCAGTATAGGCTGCCTACAGACCCTAACTGCAAATTATGAAGAAAATCGGTCAAGCGGTTCGGGCTGTAGAACCATATACTTGCTGACAGATAGAATTTCAGAACTCCCTTTCTTCGTAATCTCTTTTTCCGTATGTCATGTTTTATTGATAACTCAAATATTTTTTTTGTACGATTTCAAAATCTGCCTAAGAGTACCCATACAAGGTGTTTTGCATACGGTGCGATAAGAGCTCAGGACAGGTAGGTTGGGCAAAGACAAGAAAAAAATCGTGAGGGGTTTCCGGTCTCCCACTTTTTAGGCTGAGGGGTTAGTTTTATGAAGAATTTACTTTATTTCTTAAGAAAATTATTAAATATCAACGCTACTTACTGCCACAAACTATAGTGTCTTTGAAAGTTTACACATACTTTGTCCAAGTTGATATAAAAAATAGTTTTGGAGTAATCAAACCTCAAATTAAAATTTTTGAAAAAATAAAATAAAATTTTTTCTCTTCGAATAAATTTTTTGGAAATTTTACCCTATTAAGGATCTTTTTTCTTAAATAATCAAAACAGTTATTAATTTATAGTCAAACACAGCAAACCGAATAAAGAAACCCTTTTGGGTTTTTAAAGAATTAAAAAAAAAACGTATGGTAGTTTGTAACGAAAACCCCAGTTATGTTCAGAGAGACGGAAAACAAACAAGATTTGATTTTCTGGAGAAAGTAAGAATCAATAAGAGCATTGATTATTAAAAGAAAAAATGATACTTTATAGACAAAAATATGAAAAAATTTGATTTTGGGACTTGATTACTCTACTTAAATTAAATTGTTAGTAAAAAAGAATATAAGCGTTTAAAAACATTAAAGTACTTATAGTAGTAAGTACTACTTTTTTAAGTAAGTGGCTGAGTTTATTTTCATAGTTTTTATAAAAACTAAGTAAATTTTCTATAAAATTGACCTAGCCTAGGTCTAGCCCATTTCTTACAACCATGTCTTGTGAGTGAATGGAATTGACCTTCAATTTTCTGCCGTTCCGAAGTGCTAATCGAGGAAGCACTTTTCATAGCTATGACTTTACTATTCCTAGCGGAATGCGATATCCGTGAAAAAACATTTTTGCTTCTTCTGTTGGGATTCGAATTACAAATCTACCGGTTAATCGGTATGGGAAGAAGTGCTAACCATCACCCCACGGGTACCACAATAAGTAATTAGCTTAATTTAAAAAAAGGAAAATCATCCTTTTATGGACACAACTGAATCAAAATAAAAAAAAAAATTGAGAAATACCAAAAGTAAAAGTAAACTCCCCGACTAAAACAAATTCAATAAAAAATTTCCTTAAACACATTTTTATTTATATTTTCTTTGGTTGAAAATGATTTTCCTGTTTTATTTTTTTGTATGTTCTTCAGTTTTGTTTCTACAGAGTTTTACAGCTTACATTGGTTTACAAATTCCTATAAAAAAAATGTTTGTAAAAAGAACTGAGATACAATTAACTTAAGAAATAAATTATATTACAATAAATTTACACAGTTTAGCTTTAAGTAAATAGCATACGAGATTGTTTTTTTTTTTCTATTGAAAAACTTAACATTAAAAATAAGCGCTTTTTGAGTACATTCTATTTTTTTTCTTCTTTTTATTTAGTACAAGTTGACAGGAGAAATTATTATTTGATTTTTTAATGCATATTTCCGAGTATATTATCGACATTTGTGTTTATTGCATTTTGCTTAGATTCTGATCTGCTTATTTTCATGTACACTTATAAAAAATATATTGATATTTTTTTTCTTGATCTTCGATCTCCTAATTTATATATTATTATTTTTAATTTTATTTAAATGTCTTTTTTTTTGTTTTGTAGTTAACACCTCAGATTTCTTTTATGTATTTTCATTTATTGCATTGTTTTTCTTTTGATAATGGACTATTGTTTTTTTTTTGTTTGTTTGAAATTATAAGCTATTACTTACATTTATAGACAAAAATATGTGCGAATTCAATAAAAATTGTTTTGTTTGGTGCATTAATGAATTTTACACAGAGATTCAAACATTCAAAAGAATTTAAAACATGCAAATTATGAAACACGAAACTACATTACATTTAGCTTTTTGTTTTTGTATTTTTTACTTTTGTAGTTTTCGACTTGGGCTGGTAGGTATAGGTATCGGTGATTTTTAATGTAGGTGGTTAGAAACAGGTTCGATAGTTTAGCAATTTTATAAAAAAGGAAAATTTGAAAACATTTTCTTAGATATAAGGGTAAGTTCGGCGGTTGGTTAGAGGACGGATTTTATTAAAACGGAGTAGGGAAACTTACAAGGACAGTTCTAAGAGTATATTGTATACACAGTTCCACAACTTGTTCTAATCGAAGAAGAAACTATAGTCGATGTGTTAATGGATCTATCAGTTTATGTTCACGGAAGGAGGGTTCGGTAAATAAAGGTGTTACTTAAGCTGGCCTTACTTGCTATTATAGGTACTATGAGCCAAATTATTCACTGTCAGTAATGAAAAAATTTGGGATAGCAATGTAATAATGGAGAGGTCGAAAAAAGTGGATGTCTGTTATTATCGTCAATAGTAGTTTGAAAGTGGTGCGATGGTAAGCATGTCCACCTGCTAACCCAGAGGTTCGAGGTTCGAATCCCAGCAGAGGCGCAAAAATGTTTGTTCCCGGGTATCGCGAGGAATTGGCAAGTCCTCCGTTAGTAAAATCATGCCATGAAAAGCGCTTTCTCATTTAGCCGTTCGGATCCGGCATAAAATTGTAGGTCCCCTCCATTCCCTCACAAGGCATGGTTGTGAGAAATGCGCTAGGCCCAGGGGCTCCTCGCTCTGTAGCGTCATCCTATTTATTTTTTATAGTAGTTTGAAAGATTGTCGATTTTCTTGTTGTAAAAATAACGTTAGGTACCTGCCAAGGGGCATTCCTTTTTTGCAAAACACTTAAACGTGTTAGGCTTAAGTGATATCACACTCTGCGAGTCATCTAAAGAAGATGAGAACACCGCAGAGCACTTCCTCTGTGAATGTCCTGCTTTTCCTCGCACGAGGTTACAGATACTCGGCACAGACATCGTGAGAACTGTTAACTTAGGCTCCTTATCATGGCAGCGTCTTTTGGCTGTTTTATGAACATCTGGAAAGCTTTGACAAAAAGAAGGTTATTTTAAAAACCTCTAAAATAATTTTGATTCAACCTTCAAAGATATGTTTGTTGGTGATTGTTTTCTTATAAAGGGAGTCAATCAAACGGTAAAAGAGTACTGCGTCCTTTCATTGGACATCTCATTGATGGTTTGACGAAATTTCACTCGTTTAATTCTTTCTATGCCTCAAACAAATGAGCCTTTCGACATAAACTCTCCTGAATAAGTAGCCGGAACTGTTAGTGAGCGAGATGCCGGCGATAGACATGTGAGAAATTCCCAGCACATATGAGAATAATTGTCACATTGTCAATATTTTTCTCGAACGCAAACGCGTTCAGGTATCGCACCGCCTTATCGCACAATTAGCCTTTACTGTAGCCCTTCCTCGCCTGTAGTAAGAGGTGATCAAAGAAGAAATGACACATAGAGAATGAAAATCAATGTGAGCGAAGCTGTGGTTAAAAATGTTCCCTCAACTGTGCATTCTAACTCCGTAAGGGTAGCAAAAGAGCAAAACTTTTGAGTAACGTGGTTTTCTTTCGATAGATGCCTGAAAAAAAAGGTTTGTATTTTGTGTTCGAAACGTTGAATACATTAATTAAAAAATTCAAAAGAAAAAATTAAATTAAACTTCAAACAAATATTTTTGCTACTTTTGTTAAATATTCGCAATATTTTGTTTTTGAAACCATTTATTCCAATGACAGAGCTAGAGAGACATGAGTACATTGTCAAAGTTGCGACTTATGGGCTCATATAGCCTGTGCAGAATCTGAAGGAGTCTATTAATGTGATTGTTGCCGTTAAGTTTTAGTTATGCAATACATCTAATGTGGCTCCCAGGGGGTCGTATTTTTCATATTTTTTAATAATTAAGAATAAAATATATTTTCGATTATCCTGTGAGAGTTTCATTTATTCCCTAATAAGACAAATTAATGTGTTTGAATGAATAAGAAGTCCTATAATGTGTTTTTTAGCTTTCTAACTTCTGTGTATTTTAAATGAAGGTTCAAAAATAATGTAGGGCCTATATTACCACCTTCTCCTCTAAGCGTACCGAAGCTTTCTAATATGTCATAGCCAACAGACGGATCACTAAGGTGAAGCAGATATGTTAGAAAGTTGTGATTCTTTCGAGTTCATGGCAACGTAAAAGATGAAGAGGGATAGCGTAAATGAAACAAAATGATTTAAATTTTTGCAAAAAACCTTTCGAGTATTAAACTTTGAGGTTTTAAGGAAATTTCATACATCTTTTTTCCTTCTTCATAATTTTTATGTAGTTGGCAACCGATGGTACCTGTGGCGGGATGGTTAGCATCCCCGCCTGTTGACCAAGAGGTTCGTGGTTCGAATCTCAACAGAGGCAAAAATATTTTTCCCAGGGTATAGCGTTCCGCGAAGAATTGGCAAGTAAATTCATTGCCACGAAAAGTGCTTTCTCGATTAGCCGTTCGAAACCGGCAGAAAATTGTTGGTCCCCTTCATTCCCTCATTTCCCGTGGGAAAATAGGGATGAAATACAAACAATTCTACTCCAAACAAATGAAGCACTATAACGGTGAAAGAATTTTTGAAATCGGTCAAGTATTCTAAGTTCCCGTTCCCGTCCCTTTACCTTAGGAATAAAGGGATGTAATGTAGCATATAGCCTACATCATTTCTCAGGCTTTAGACCATCTCTATTCTAAATATTATTCCATTCGGCTCAGTAGTTTTGAAACATATTCAATACAGGCTCTCTTGTACCGAAGGAATATGTGGATGAAATATGGCTTATGCTACTTTCAAGGCTCTAGACCATCTCTTCTTCAAATTTAATTCAAATCGGCTCAATAGTTTTGGAGCCTATTCAATACGCGGCGATCGAACGCGAGGAACACAATAAAAACCTGTAATTGAAGACTTAGTTTCAATTGATTCCAAATTTTACCAATTTCTCCACCACATTTGTTAAAAATTTGACAACTTTTACCTCAAAATATTTTTTACAATCGTAAACTAAGAACAGACTATAGAAACGCCGGACTTTCCCTTAGATCTCACACTTGTGATACATAAGTTCACTAAACAAGTTGAACAAAGAATACTATTAAAGAAAATGTGTTTGTAGCCTCTAGTCTTGTCGAATAAGTGAGAATATACATTTCAATTAATTTTGTTCAGTAATATGAGTTCATTAGTTACAATATTCTTTTTTATGTCGAAGCAAATAATTAACAGTAATATGAGTTTTTGTGTGTGGAATATATGTCTATATCAGGGCTTAATAAAATAGATTTATATACTTATTTAATTTGTAGAAAGTTTAACGTTAAGCGCCAGCAGTGAATTAAGCAAAGTATAACAGACATAAAGCATTTTCTTGTGTATAGGTATTTAAATATTTATATAAATAGTGTTTATATTCCTTATGTATGTATGTATATATGTAATTTAGTGTAGGTTTAGTTGGGTATGAGCTTATTCAAAGCTTCAATGTTAAAATAAGAGTTCTACTTTACTAACTGAGGACATTGAGCAAAATTCAAAAGTTGTTTCTTTCCTATTTTTTAATTTTTTGTTTTTTTTTAGGTTCATTTTAAAGTTTCATTAAATATAAAAGGAGCTTTTGCTTTAAAATTTATAAATTAAACCAGAGATTTAATTTTTGTAAAAAGAAAAATTGTACAAATATAAATCAGTTTATGTCTCGCTTGTCAGGTTTTCTTCTTTTTTTTTAAATATATATATATATTTTTTTTTTTAACTTTAAGCATTCTCCGTAGTATTTATTGTTGCGCTTATTTTTTTTTTTAATTTATTTTGAAAAACAAAGCCTTGTAGAATTTGGTTAATTTTGTTATCAATTTCGTATATAAAAATTAGTTTATACAATTACGTTTAATTTTTTTGCGTTTTTTTGTTTTATTTTTTTGCTAAATTGAAATTTACGTTCGGCAAATGTGCTTATTTACCCTATACAATGTTAAGGTGTGTAAAGTAAATATACATTTAAGTCTCATTCCCTTTTTTGTGTTTTTTAACTTATCGTAAGTATGAGAAACAAATAAACTAAAGCAGATATCCCAGACAAAAGCTTGCTCAATTCAACTGGGTCTTGTGGATTAATTTTAAATTGCTTCAATACGCTGAGCCAGGTTAATAAATGAAGTCGGTTAATTTTTTTTTTTAATTGTATTTAATAGTGAAGTAGAATTTTTGAGCATTATTTCGATAATAGTTCTTTTCGTTTTAGGTATTTTGATATTTATGTTTGTAATTTTACTTTTGCCGAATTACTGCACACGTGATCGAGTAATACGTGACTGAATTATGTGCTTTTGGTAATACTTCTCGCGTTATCGAGCACTGTAGCACCACAATTTGACATTCTTTCATCAGTATTTGAACGAATTAAAGTCGATAAGACAGAGCGAATTTTGAAAGAAAATTAGTACTCACTCACTCGATCACTGATGCGGTAATTCGACCTCTGACTTTTCAATCGGTGCTTATACTTTGCAGATCATAACGGAATAGTTTTTAAAGCTAAGGATCCATTGTTAAGTTGTATAAACATTTATAAAAGAGAACTTAAACAGAGTTGTTGACAAGAACCTAAAGTACTGCTGTTTTTTAAATATATTTGAAAAGCGGCTGCAGTGCGTCATTGTTTTTTCAATGCACCGATCGACACGATGCCGCGCCTTACGCGTGCGTTCAAATTCTTCTCATAGTGTCTTCTTTTCAGTCTCCCAATCACCGCCCTTGAGGTGAGTATGTGCAAGTACAACCACCTAATGTCCATCTACTTCGCTATACAAAAGGGGTTGCTACCGTGGTAGAACAATGAACTAGTAATTAATGTAATTGCTCCAGATTTGCATAAAATGTCTATCTATAATTTATTGCCATCAATAATTATAGTTAGATAAAGACATTTTTATCAGGCACAACATTAAGAACTCCAAAGTCCACCAGAGTACTTAAAAACTTCTCTTCATGACTTTTGTAATTTAAAATGGCAGGAAATGCAAAACTTAATTCGTATTTACAATATCTAACTTATCTGATTAGTCAGAAGTTCAGTTATTCGTTCAATATGTGACTTCTAACCCGTCAAAGATCGAAAAAAGTAGAGAGTATACAAAACTAAATTAGTTGAATGCCCCTTATGTGAATGTTCGCTGAAGTTGATCGGAAGTCAAAATTTTATTTTCTTCCATTTTAATTTGTAAATTACAAAAGACATTCGCTGACACAATTGGAACAAATAAGCTCATTGCCTAGACTCAGAGCATCGGATTTAAGGCAGCAATATTGATATTGATTGTTTTTGAACTTTGATGGATGGATGATGACTTAAAAGAGCTCCTGATTTCAGATTTAGTACTGTACCAAAAATCAGTTTTTGGCTCCTTGAAATGGGTCTCAAAATGCGAAGCTACCTCACGAAAAGAAAGGCAGAAGAAAGAAGAAGACGTTGTCTAGAGCGATTGTTGTGGTTCCCTAAAAGAGGTTGTCTTGAAGTGAATCTGATTGAGTGGTTGTCCTTGGACGATCCAGATCCTGGAAGGAAGATGTCTTAGAACTAACATATCACTATCGGATAGTTGAAAGAAAAGCTGCAGAACACTCGTAACGATGCTCCGCGCCGTAAAATAAGAACAAAGAGAGAGTAAAGCTATCTATTTATTTTATAAAAATTGTCTCAGAGTAAACCTGCTTACTTTTAGAAAGCAGTTGTCTTAAAACAGTTTTTTCTGATTAACAGGACCTATTCTTAACATAGAAGCTGTCTCTCAAACAAACTGCTCGATAAAAGAAAAATTTTTTCTTTTTAACAGCCGAAAGCCTTTGTAGCTAGTGCTGTTAAAAAAAAAAAAATTGTAAATTTTTCTTTTTAAAAAAGATGCCGTTCCATAGGAACGACATCTCAATTCACACTTCTCCTTCGAAACGATAAACTTCAGTTATGGGGTTGAAAAGAGAAAAAGTGCTTTTTGTTCTTCCAACGCAATGAACCTTAGTCTATACATTAGAAAAGCTGAGAAATGGAAAGGACCTTAACTTTTTTTTATTTTTTGAGAAAACGCTTTTCATGGCAATGAAATTATTTACTCTCAGAGGACTTGCAAAATCCTCGCAGCTGGTGATTTCCGTGGAAATACAAATTTGAGGTTCCGGGATCCGAGTACCACAGCGGTCGTGATAATTTATCGTTTTTTTTATTGAGATTTTCATTTAATTAGTAACATTTTATTATATTGCAACATCAAGCCACTAAACTCAAAAGCAAAGATGTGCTTCGACTCCATTTAACTCTTAATTGTTTTCCTCGGTTTAACTTTGATGCAATCTTCTATTCCGGCTATGTTATGCTATAAGGTTATTCACAACTGTAAGAAAAATATTTTTTCAGCCCTTTTCAAACATCAACTAAGCATTATAACGTCAACAGCATTGCATCAAAATATTTATTGACGTAATAACTAAGCGAAACAAACACAATAAGTCACTTTCAGATAAGCTAAACTAGCATCTGAAGTTCAAGCGAACTAAAAACCTTTTGTTAGCCACCTTTCTTTCAAATACCTTTATATTTTTTGATTGTCTGCGGAAATAATCTAGGGTTTCTTAGAAAAATAAACCGCCAAATTAGAAGAAATTTGATTTTTTTGTAAATATTTTTCGTGCTACTGAGCATTTGGTTTATGGAAGACTCAATGTCCGGAGTGTCAAAAACAAAAAGACTTAAAAGTTAGAATTCCACTTCACCAGTTAAAATAGCTTCAAATTTTATGAAAGCGCATTTTTTCCGTAGCTATACGAAGCAAGCTTTTTTTTATAATTGTGTCTGGATGAGTCAGACTGGGTGGCAATGCTTATCATTCAACGAAACAGGAATAAAATATTTGTTTTATTTTGTAAGGAATACTTTTTTTTTAATTAAGTGTCCCAGTTTACAAATTTGTTTCAGTCCGGTGCGGTGCCATTCGCATTGCTTGCTGTTGTCTGTGCCTCGTCAAGTCACCATTCGCTATTGTCGTATTGCTTACCACTATTTTCGGTGTCTGAGCCGGAGTATTGCTAAAGCTCGAGGATGTGGCAGTCGAAAGATTTTTCGTACTTCGCATTGACCACTCGTTTTGTTTCAATAGAAACTGCTTGACATTGTACTCCATTTGAGCAATGTCCACGGGTTTATTTGAGTTGTTATCGGAATCCTTGCAGTAGTTGTAATTATACACGGCCTCTTGAAGCGATTGGTTGCCATTGCCATTGCCATTGCCATTCATGTAATAAGACTTGGAATCGGTCTGGCAGTTATCCATCTGCCGGCAACCATGCTTCGGAGTCTCCTCATACTGATAGGTACTTGTGGCACTAGATGTCATCTTACTCGACAACCCTCCGTTAAACGGTTCCTGGTGTTGTGGTTGTGTTGATTGGAGTTGCTGGTTAACCGTCTTGTATCCGGAGTCCATAGATAGCTTTTCCATGGATGCATAGGCTTCGCTCTGATCATTCATTGGTTGTTGTTGCTCAATTTGGGAGTTATTTTGCACCCATTCAGCCACCCGGTTGAGTTGCTGTCGCCGCAGAAGGACACTTTCTTGCAAATCTATGGCGTCACTAATGGAACTGGATTGCGTGCAAGATTTTGAATTGACAGATGCCTTGCAGTTAGTCTCGTTTAGATGAAGCATGTCATAGTTAAGAGAGGCCTTCAGCAATTGCTGGTGCTGTTCTGTAGTCACGAGATTTTTAAACTGCTGCTCCAAGTAACTATTTGTAAGTTGTCGGTCAATGTTTACTTCCGAAGGTTGCAACTGTTGCGGTAGCGATGGGGATTGGAGGTTATTGCTATGGGTGACGCTCAAGAGCGGTGTGGTATCGTTAATTAGATCTATGCTTACATTATTGTTGCTACTGCTAAGGTCCATCTTACAATTATTATTATCGGATGATGAGTTTGCATCGCAGCTCTGCTGTAGCTTATCGCTACTCATCCGCTTGGCGATTGAGGTGGCAGCTTCTGTTGATGTAGTACCATTGCTTGTGACTACAACGTCAACTTGTGTTTGATTTGTCATCACCATTGATATTTTGGATGTGATAATGTCTTTTGTGTCGTCGAGTTCTTCATCGAGAAAACGCTGCCGTCGCGTGTAGATTATCGGTGTGGCTTCCGTTGGCGATTCCATATTATCTAAGAGAATATTGCTTTGGCCGTTTTGTTGGATGCGCATGGCGCACAGGCGTGGCCCACGGTATTTGGGATTTTCAGCCTAAAAAGAAATATATGATATGTCAATAAAATGTTTATGTTCAATTGGAACCAGAAGTAACTGTTACCTTTATGGTCTTAATAAGATTTCTATTAAAGTTCTCGAACATCTTTGCTCCCTCACAGCTGCTCGTCTTGCTCCAAACGCTATTCATGCTTTCCGACATTGTCGATCGAAGATTGCTCTTTTCCGCATCATCTTTAGTCTTTTCCAACTCATCACTAGTCTCTAAGAGTTTACCCTGTACCTTTCCGCTACCGCCATTGAGTCTCGACTCATCTGAAGTCTCAATTTTTCTAACTAACGTTGGAGCTTGCTCCTTTGTCGCACCACACGTTGACGTTTTACTAATATCACAACTGGCTGTCGTCGTCACTAGCTGGCCAGGGGACTTATCACTATATTTCCGCAGATCGATTAGATCACAACTCTCTGCGAATTTTCGGTTATTTTCCAACACATATTTGGCAGTGTCAGTGTATAGATTCTGTTGCTGCTGCTGTTGTTGTTGTAAGAGACTTGCATATTTACTAGCGGTTCGATCACACAAACGATGATGGCCTAGAATTGGATTGACCATTAAGTCATCACGTTTAGCTGGAGTGAAAAGTTTTTCACAGTCATTTAAGTCAGAAACGCTACTCTTTGTTTCGGATATCACAGAATCGCTAGACTTGACTAGTTTCATGATGTATGGACTATTTGTTCTTGAAGGTGAATTCAAATTACTATTGCAGCGCAGACAGAGCGAGGAGTTGGTTTCGCCATGAAGGGGCGTTTGGGTAGCGATCGAATAAGACCGTTGTACATCGGCCAGAACGGTTAGATCTTTGGTTGAACACTGGCATGTATCACAATGTTTGACCTCATTTGCCTTGAGTTCATCTTCGAGAAACTTGGCCATAGTTGAGGGTGAAATCATTTGGTCTCCATTGATATTGGTAATTTCATTGTTATTACAATTAGGATTGCCATTGCTGTTGGGAATGTTGGTATCTATTTTTTAAATACAGAAAAGGAAAACATTAATAATTTTTCTGCTTTGTTTTGCAAAGATTTCTGTTAGTGGTAAGTGTGTTAGCTAAACAGAAAAGAAATAAATATTTGCTTTGAATTCTAATTTCATGAGGCTGGTCTTAGAAAGTCCCTCTGGTGAAAGTAAAGATGTTGTCAAGTATTTAATTTTTTTTTCAAAACTTTTAAATCAATAACCAATTTCATTCTGATGTTATCACCAAGCACTTGTAAATAAGAAGTCCTTCAAGTTCTACTTTCTTTTTTAAGATCTAGCAAAATGTTTTTCTTGGGACAGTTTTTGTTTCCTACTTGGGAAATATCTTTTAAAATAGTTTTAAAAAAAGTTTAAATTTTTTTAAATGACATTTTATTGAACTCACAAATACTGTTGAGGTTTGTATCTGTTAATCGTGCCTTTTCGTCAGCTTTCACCTTTCGCGTAAGTTTTCGTGGGTTTGAAAATCAGTCGACGAACTATAGTTTGTCTCAAAACACACCATTGAAAAAAGAAATCATCTTACTGAAATGTCCATTTTTACTCCCGTTTCTTGAAAAACGACTTAGGTAATATGGGTAAATGCAATTATACACTACATATAAGCACCTGCAAGGATAATAGTAAACCTAAAATGGCACTATCTTCCCTCACTTGACCTTCTGGCTCTTCTCTGTGATCAAAGACAGGTTTTTGGGGTTCTAGTTTTGACTCCTTCTCAACAAGTACTTTACTATGTGGGATTGAAAAAATAACTTAGTGGGCGACCGCCGCGCCGATACCTTGGAAACACCTATTTAAATTGATTTCCATTCCTTATAGCCAAAAGAATACTCGTTATCCTTTTCAGTTGTGAAGAAGTTTTGATTTTTCCGTATATGTATCAGTTTTTCTTCAGTCTTATACTGAGTAGGAACTCTGTAGAAATTTACAATCGGCCCACATTTAAGAATCGCTCAACTTACTGTAATGATTTTCAAAAAGAAGATGTAGAGAATCAAGTCAAGCTCAGGCTTTAACTTAAAACGTCTTTTGAACATTAAGAAGGAGTTGAGTTGATCAATGATCATGATCAATGATCCTACATCCCTGCAACAAGCAACAAGCACTTATGGTCTGGATTAAGGGATCGCCATCACTACTGAGGATCTGGAAAGACCATTTCTGCAGACTGCTTAGTGGCGATGAAAACCCAAATTCCGTTGTGAGCCAGAATGCTCCTTTCAACTTGGACGATGATTAAGAATGCCGCCCCCCCGAACCAGAAGAAATTAGCCTTGTCATATACAAACATCAAAAAAGACTGAAGATGCAAATGGCCTTGATGTCGAACTCCTTAAGGCACCTGACCAGTTGAAAAGAAGTACAGACTAGCTGATCTGATTGATATGGTCGGAAGAAAGCAAGCCTGTTGAATAGAGCCTCAGTATCGTAATCCAACCCAAAAAAAGGGAGGCAATCACAATTGTGTCAATTTTAAAGGAATAAACCTCCTTAACGTCGCGTACAAGATCTTGTCTGCTGTAGTATGTGAACGTCTGTAACCCCATATCAATAACTTGGTAGATCCTTGTCGATGCGGTTTAAAGCCCAAAAAGAACACAATCGACCAAATTTTCACATTATTATACTATCGACAAACACTTTTTTTTTAATAAATGAAAAAATTAGTAACAATTTTAAAAGTTAAAACAATTTTTATGTTTCCTCAGATGTACATTTCGGAAGCAATGCTTCCACCGTCAGTGGAAATGAGGATAAGGTGAAGTGTACGTTGTCATCAAACAAAGAAAGCGAACATCGACGAATTGGACAAAACGTTTCGAGGTAGTACAGAACTTCGCACCAAAAATCCGGAGAATTACTCTAGCCAACCACTACTTCTTTGAGTTAAAAATGCATTTGAGAAATAAAACGCTCTCTAGAAAAATCAAAGTAACCCATTTTATAAGACCCTGCTCATCCAAGTCCTGCTTTACGACACGAAAGCATGGACCTTATCGAAACCGAATGAAAAAACCCTTGGCCGTTTCAAAAGAGAAATACTCCGTATGATCTTTGTTCCCGTAGTCGAAGACAATGTGTGCAGAAGAAGATAGAACAACGAGCTGCATGAGCTGTACCGTGACATTGGGATAGCTAGACTACATTGCGAGACAACAATCAATGGTTGGGACAAGTGGAGCGGATGGATATCAAAACTCTTGCTCGACGGGTTTTCGACAGCACATAGAGAAATTGCGGAAGGGAAAAACCTCGTCTTAGGTGTCACAATCAAGTGGAAGAAGACCTCAACCGACAAAACTGGAGATTGCTCTCACGAAATCGAGGTAGTTATCGAAAGATGTTGGTTGAGGCTCAGGTTTACCCCGAATTATAATGCCCACCTATATAAGTAAGTAAGGTCTTTGGAAGTCTTTACGTTAAAAAATATACCATTTTGATAGAGCAAGGTCTCACTTGGTACATGGTATGTCCAGTTCGAAGGAGAAATCCACAGAACTCTGGCAAAAGGGCAATATCAAAGGAAAGAAAGGGCAAGAAAGGGAAAGAAAGGCAGACCAAAACACTTCTGGAACATACTTCCGCATTTGGTTGGCCTCAGACGTTTAACAATCCCAAAGCTGGTTCCGACGTTTTCTGAGGTAAGCGCGGCGGCGTAACCACGAGCGCATCACTAGTGATGTGAAGAAGATAAGTGGGAGAGCTACGATTCTTTCGAGAACACGATGCTCCCTACGCCGAAGAAGTCAAAAGCCTAAAAAGGCATATTCGAATAACAACAATTGACAAAATAAATTATGTACGTCTGAAAAACTAAACATTCTCAGTTGGAGCATGCTGCAAGTTCGCACTTAGTTACAATCGGTGGAAGGACTTGAGTAAAAATCTTTACAATCTTTTAAACACAGCTATTTTTTTTTTCGATCAGTTGGCATCTGAAGAAAATTTCCTCACATTCTTTTCCTTGTACGACCACTTGAGGGTCGTACTTAAAAAAATTAACAAGATGGCGCATATTTTACTTTTTGTCATTATGCGTCAGTCTATGTCACTTTCTGTCTTGCCTTGCAAAAAAAAAACTTATTATCTTACGTTAATTAACGTCAGTTTGTAAGACTTTTCTCCTGACACCCTCCTTTCCTTATAAGCTACCTACATACAACGGAATTGGAAGGTTTTCTCAAATAGATAAATTAATCCAACAAATATTTGCATCGCACATACACATAGGTACATATACATACTTCAGATTGATATATTGAAAGTAAACTGTACGGACAGATTAACAAAATTTTACAACCGAAATTCACAATTGTTGACCTGTTGATTGCTTGTTTTCGTGAACTCCGATATCAATGCTCAATTAATATTCCCATGCCACAAAAAGAGTTCAAAGCAAATGTTGATAGTTCCTCTTAACTTATTATAATAATTAGTAGTACTCAATAAATTACTGTACAGTTAGTGCATCCAAACTGTTAGTTGATTAAACATCTAAATAAAAAAAGGACGTGCGTACAAAAATGAGTAATATAAATAAAAACACAAACAAAAACACAACAATAGCTGTTGCAACAATGATACTGTCCTCAAATAAATGCTCACCTGATTAAAAATGCATATTGTTTTTTTCTATTCTTTTTTTTTTTTTTCATATAAAAATAATCCCTCGAAAAATAAAATCTACTAGTAGTTGAAATACACGGCAAAAAAAATACACGTAGGCAGAGAGGAGAATGCCTATAGAATGTAGTAACATACACGACAAAGCAAAAGAAAAATTCTCTGCAAATGCATGCAGGCATTGAAGCGTGCCTGGACTTTAATATAACACGAAAGCCTTTTCCAGGTCTGAAAATGGCTACCTGCAGCTATATTTGGGAGTTGAAAAGGATGTTTCACCTCACTAGCTCCCCACTAACACTGCGTTCCCTCGTTCAAATGGCGAGTTGGTCGTCAAACAACCACTAACGATGCACACGCAATTAAAAGCAAAACAAAAAAGAGAAGTCACTAGACAGGTAAGGTAAAGTGCAATGGTGCAACGATACAATAATAAGCAAAAAAAAAAGACCAACAACATCTCTCTGCCTATTTAAAGCAATGCAACAGAGCGCCTTTAGGGTTAAGGCAAAGAATCTAGTAGGTGCTTCATGCAGGCAGGTACATGTGCTTCGGGAGGCCTTAACCCTTCCTCCCAACCAATTCACTAGTTAAAAGCTAAAAATAAACAGAAAGGAAAGAAAGAAGGAAAAAAAAAAGAAAAATAGAAGCGATGCACGCTCATTCTACTAACACTTACCGAGACCCCTCATTGAGTATACCATTGCGGTTGGCGGGAAGGGGCATGCCGGAGGTGGTGAATCCGAGGCTGGAAGTACTTTATAGGAACCCGATGTTGCAACACCGACTCCGCTGGTGCTGCCCTCTGAATCGGAATGTGAATTCGTTTCTAGTCTCATGTACGACGAAACCTTCGATTGGATATCGATTGGAAGCTGCCATTCAACAAACACAAAAAGAACATTGCAATTGAGTTTCTTTTAACAGAGCAAGCTACTGCTTTTTTTTTATTTTCACAAGCATTAGTTTTTAGACACACTTACCGAGGATACTTTTTGGGGGACAAAACTGTCCGGCTTGCACTGCAATAGCTGGATGGCCAAATTTATATCCGCTTTGTAACGTTCCTGCAAAAAAGAAAGAGAACAAAAAAAAAAAAAACATGATAAAAAAGGATATCAAACGGTGGTTGCAAATGGCAGCTGCTACCAATATTGTAGTTAGAATGGAATATGTGCCACAACTTTGACTTTAGGTTCAGTAGTGGCAGTCGTTTCAACATCGGTTCGAAGAACAGGTGAATCGTTACTCGTATGGGATTAAAATGGGTCAGCACAAAATGCACTTGCCTAACAGTGATGTACAGAAAAAAAAATGTAAGAAGAAATTAAATGCAGAAAATCCGATGGAATTTTTTATTGCAAGGGAATTATCCGTGAATAGCTTTTGCAAGGATTTATACCAAAGTATTTTGTTCTTTGTGTAGTGGTTTGCTTTTGATTTGATTAAATATAAACTCAGAGCTCACGTCCTCGTCTTATAGATATATGGAGGTAGGTATAGCATGTCGAGGAGGTTTCTTAGAAAGGCTTTTATTTATTGGTTTCCTTTTATGTAAGGAAAACGTAGTTGGACTTTAGATGATCGTTTGGGATTGCTTTAGTCAATGTGGATACAATGTCGATTTGACTGAAAAACTTGACTGTGCTCATCTAATTCAACTTTGTCAAAGGCATAAAAGAACATCGTTCCTCTTCGAAAATACCTAATTCCGGAACATGGTCAGTTCTTTCTAGGCAGGAATATATTTTAATAGTTTACTTCATCGTGAGAGTTTTTCGGTATGGCGCACGATATTTACCTTACCTACTGTCTTTAAAAATGAAAGAATGCTCATGGTATTATCAGCTCAACATGTGTATAAAGTCTTATTTGTTCGTATAAAACTGAACTGAGCTCAAATTGGCCCAAAACGGGCCTACTTTTGAAGACGTCTTGGCAATAAACATGTTCTCAAGCAAAAATATATACATGCATTTGGAGCCGATCGTAATAAATCGATAGCAATCATTTGAAAATCTCAGTAACCGGTGCGGTGCCTAAGTCGTTCGAGGTTCGAATGCCAAAAACATATCCCTTTTCCTCTGATAACAAAAAGAGTGAAAGCACTGAAAAGTGCTTTCTTACTTAGTCCTTCCCGAATCCCCCAATATATCGAAATGCGTTAGGCCCCTAGGTTCCTCCAGCTTTTCTGCGCCATCTCTTTCATATATTTTCAAATTCTAATTAATCGTTTACATAAACACATAGATAATTTAAGTTAAAGCAATTTTGACAATTAACATCAAAGTAAGTTTCAATAGATCCACTATCCCTTTAAATTTGAGATATTTGTCGATAACCACTTGGAAGCACCTACCAACAATGCCCTTGGAAGTACAGGAAAGCACTTGGTTGAAGTAGTCAAGTGCTTGAATGAATTAGCTATGTACTTGGAAGTAGTGGCCAAGTACCTAGAAGCACTGCTCAAGTACTTGAAAGTTCTGGTCAAGAACTTCGAAGTATTATTCAATTACTTTGAACTACTTGTTTATTACTTGGAAGCACTTGGAAAAATACTTATTAAGAGACTGGAAGCATGTCAAGTTCTCGAAAGCACTTGGAAAAATACTTATTAAGCGACTGGAAGCATGTTAAGTTCTCAAAAGTACATGTTAAGCACTTGAAAGACCATGTCAAGAATTCGGAAAACCATGTCAAAAACTTGGGAGTACATGTCAACTACTTGGAAGTACATATCAAGTACTTGGAAGTAAATGTCAAGTACTTGGAAGTAAATGTCAAGTACTTGGAAGTATATGTAAATTATCTGGAAGCACTTGTCAAGTTCTTGGAAGCATATGTCAAGCACATACTTGGAAGTACATGTCAAGAACTTGGAAATATATGTTAAGTACTTGGAAGTACATGGCAAGTACTTGGGAGTACATATCAAGTACTTGGAAGTAAATTTCTTGACAGAACTGGCCAAGTACTCGAAATTACTTGTCAAGTACTTGGAAGTCAACTACTAGAAAATTATTTGAAGATTCTGTTCAAGTACAGCAGAAATCCGAGTCACAGCTCAGCCCATACTTCTTTAAACAATTGAAATAACAGAAAGCTTTAATGCAAGTCTGAAATACGTTATCCGAACTCGATACACAATTCACTGCAAACTTAGTTCAGGAAAACAGAATATTCTTTTGACTTGTCTACAAGTAGTTAAGGTTCTTTTTTATTCTGTTTAAAAATGAATGTTGTGGTTAACATGATTGTGAAAAAGACAATCAACTGCCGCTCTTCAATGGAATAACATGACAACAATTCCCAATCGTAATTAGTATAAAATGCTTTATCGACTCCATTAAATTGATTTGTGTGGCAATTAATCGGAATTATTTTCCTACTTCATTGCACTGATGACTAAAATCCGTCATTTAGATAAGGCGCATTAATTCAATTGAAAAGTTCAGTTATGCAAAAACACAACACATTAGTTGCTATTTTGGCGTTGGTTCGTAGAGTCTGTTCAAGTCAATTTGATTGAATAATGTCGAAGTTTTTTAGTGCAACGCTTAACATTTTCGGCAGGTGGTACCAATTCATCGGAATAATTCCTTTCAGTCTTAAATTAAAACAAAAATCAAAACCTGCATCAAGATCAAAATTTTGGCGTTTTTATACTGCAGGGACTTTGATCACAATAACAGCTTTTACTCCAGTAACCATACGGATGATGACAAGTATGATGAGCGATGTCAAAATGCCTCCTTTGCTAAATTTCATTATATCTAGTCGAGTTTTTGTTCTACAACTTTGTACCATAGTCAGTAGGTACTCTAGTACAGCTCCTGAAAGAACGTGGCTTGATAAATTCCATTAACGAGGGAGTATACATTTTTAATTTACTGTCAAACAAAATCCCTTTTGAGGAGTTCGATCGTAGCTTCTCCCTTCAAATTTTTGTCAAACTAATGACAACAGTTCCTTTGATATATATAAATTTTGTTCTAGTATTCCAATTTCCGTTGGAGACATTCGAAAATTTTAAAATTTACTGGGCATATACTTCAACTGTATTAAACCAACTGTTGCTAAATACAACACTCAATATGCATTACGGTGCCAATTTGGTGATCACTGCATTTTTAAAAAATCTAAACAAACATGAAGAAGCTACTCTGAAAAGTATCAGAGAATTAAGAAGAAATCCGAGTAGAGAGAATTCACTTAAAATGCAAAAGTATTGTGATATTGCCGATGATTTAGAAGAAATGGTCGCAATTTATAAAAGAATTTCAAATTTGGCCAATAACGTCAATCAGCAGCTGGGAGGACAAACACTGTGTTCGATTATGTTTTTAACATGGGAGTTTATAGTACAAGCTTTCTTCGTTTACTTTATGAACACATCAACGGAAGGCTTTCAAGGCACTCTCGCCTTCAAAGAATATAATATAAGAACTTTTTTTTATATTTTAACTTTGCTGTTAGACTTGGTGCTAGTGACAGGAGCCGTTGAAAGATTAATGAAAAGCTTTTCTGAGACTAAATTCGTTGTAAGAGTCGGTGAAGAAGTGTACACGGTTGACGATCGTTTGGAAAGAATGGTAAATAAAAATAAATCGAATGAGTATTCCCAAGCCAGCATTTATTTTTTTTATCATGTTTTTTTTCGGGCGATTAGCTGGAAGAATTTTCTTTGAATCTAAGTCTGCAAAAGATTAGTTGTTCACTATGTGGGTTGTTTGATTTGGACAATCGATGTCTTCTGCGAATATGTAACGGATTGATTACTACAATTTTGATACTAATACAACTTGATATTGTACTTAAAAAATGTGAGTATCAAATTTCTTGTCTACTGATATTCTTGACTTATTTTTCTTTGCTTTTTTAGCTTTTGAAACAAGAGCGATAAAGGAAATAACGAAAAGTTTTCACGATAAAATGAACTGATAACAATTGGTTTTCTATGTGTGTTTAAATGGGTAGCTCTTACAATATGTTTAAAAACTATTTTCGTGTTCAAATGTTTACAATAAGTGCCAACGAGCTTTGTTTGGAGTCATTGGAGTATGTACACCATGAAAACTGTCATCTTCGAAATTTCTCTCTTTTCCAAGGACTTAACGATTTTGGATATCTTTGCTGTGTTTCCCTTGTAACAACAAACGAAAAATGTTGAAGAGGTTCTTAAAGTAAGTAATTGGAAAGTACTTACTAGACAATCCTAATAAGAGGCAAATTCAAGCAGCTGCACAGTTCCCATGACACTGCTTCGTCCCTGTCAAAACAATTTCTCGACCACTCGATAAGGCCTTCTTTATTAAACTAGGTCAATTAGCTTTCAAATAAAAAAAAAATCAAAGATCTATTGTGTTTTCTTTTAATGGTAAAATTGTTATAATGATTAATAGACAATCTACTTATCAATTAGAGTTCACAATCTCAAATAGACTATAGAAATAAATAAAGTGCATTTATATAGTTTAAAATTAAGCTAATGCGTTGACATCACATAATTCAATCTGTTGAAAAGTAAAAAATTAGGATATTTTTAAAAGAGTTTCTACTCAAATGAAAATTAAAATCAATGTTGTTTGACACATGACTAGTATCCCTATCATTGCGAGTAATAGGTTCATCAAAAGCATAATTTACTGTATGAGTATTTTCCCGGGAAAGAGTAAGAGTTCGCGAGAAGTAGCGTATATATGTAGATAGATGGATAGATAGATAGATTCTTTATTATATCAATATTCGTAAAAGTTAGTTTTCTTAAGAATAAGGACATGGCGTCTGCCTGAAATAACATTTCATTTCAAATTAAAGAAAAATATAAAAGTGTAAAGCTTTATGGGTAATATTTACATAAAGTCTTATAATAATTTCACACAAGTTAAATATTATAAATTTATAATATTTATATATATATGTTATGTATGTTATTTGCAATAGCTTGGTTCGAATAAAAAAAAGCTTTCCTTTCACCATATTTATACCAATGTGATTAACTAATTCAATCTTTACACCATGACTTTAAAGTAAAAACAACCTCTCGGATTGGATCAGCGGTTTCTTTACATAGGAAAGCATATCACATCGAGATGGGATGATCGATGTGGTACCTGTGGCGTGATGGTTAGCATATCCACCTGCTAAAGGGGTTCGAATCCCAGCAGATGCAAAAATGTTTTTTTCATGGGTATCGCCTTTCGCGAGGTATTGGCAAGTCCTCCGTTAGCAAATTCTTTGCCATTAAAAGCGCTTTCTCAATTAGCTGTTCGGAACCGGCAGAAAATTGTAGGTCCCCTCCATTCCCTCACAAGGCATGGTTGTGAGAAATGCGCTAGGCCCAGGGGCTCCTCGCTCTGCAGCGCCACCCTATTTATTTATTATATATCACATCGAGAGCTTTCTAGCAGTTGAACAGTATATAGGAAAGCATACGATCGAGAGCTTTCCAGTAATTTCGAACAGTATATGTATAGAGCTTTTATAGTAGCTTGCCATAAGCCATTCCCCAATCATAATATGGCTAGACACTGTCTCACACTCACAAGCAACGCCTTAAATTACATTATAGTGATGCCACTTTCTTGAACCGGTTGAACGTTGGGTGTACATTACAGTACTTTACAATATATCGATAAGAGAAAATAGAGAAGGACAATCAATATGAAATATATTTTGCGGCGGCCACTCGTTACGAAAGAAAAATTAGTTATAGCAAAATCAATAGATCAATAGAATCTTTTCTGTCAGATAACCTGACAACCATTAAAGCGAACTTGAATGAAAACCAATGATCTCTAATTTTTTTAGTAGAATTTTATGATGTACCCTATCAAACGCCTTTGCGAATAATATATCCTAACTAATATTATAAATGTGAAAGTCACTCTGTCTGTCCGGTTTTCTATGTTACCATCTCCCGCCCAAAATACTGAACCGATTTAAATAAAATTTGATACAGAGATAGTCTAAGACTTGAGGAAGGACATAGGCTATATATTTTATCCCTAAATTCCCACGGGAACGGGAACGTATACGGGAATTTAGAAACTACAACACCGATTTCAAAAATGTTTCCACCGATAGAATGCTTCACTCTCAAAGAGTAACATAAACTTTAATTCATCCGCATATTCCTACGGGAACGAGAGTCCTTACTAATATAATAAGTGTGAAAGAAGCTCTGTCTGTCCGTCGTTCTATGTTACCATCTCCTGCCCAAACTAATAAACCGATTTGAATGAAATTTTGTACAAAGATTGTTCTGAACTTAAGGAAGGACATAGGCTGTATTTTATTCGAATATTCCCACGGGAACTGGTCCTCACTATTATTATAAATGCAAAAGTAGCTCAGTCTGTTCACCTTTCTATGTTACCAGCTCCCACCCAAACTAATAAACCGATTTAAATGAAATTTTGTACAAAGATTGTTCAGAACCTGAGGAAGGACATAGGCTATATATTTTTTCCCTATATTCCCACGGGAGCAGGAACGTATACGGGAACTTTGACACTACAGCACCGATTTCAAAAATTCTTCCACCGTTGGAATGCTAAATAATCCCGGAGTAACATTAACTTTAAGTCATCCACATATTCCCACGAAAACGGTCACCATATTCCTACGGGAACGGGAGTCCTTACTGCTATAATAAGTGCGAAAGTAGCTCTGTCTGTTCGCCTTTCTATGTTACCATCTCCCGCCCAAAGTAATGAATAGATTTAAATGAAATTTTGTACAAAGATAGTCTAGAGCCTGAGAAAGGACATAGGTTATATATTTTATCCCTACATTCCCAAGGGAATGGGAACGTATACGGGAACTTAGAAGCTACAGCACCGATTTCAAAAATTCTTCCACCGTTAGAATGCTTCACTATCCCTGAGTAACATAAACTGTAAGTCATCCCCATTATTCCTACGGGAACGGTCACCATATTCCCACGGGAATGGGAGTTTTTATTAATATCATAAGTCTGAAGTGAAATCTATCTGTCTATTTTTATTTGTTATCAAAAACCGCCCAAACTATTAAACCTATTTATATGAATTTTGGTACAGAGATAGTCTTGACTTGAGCCTGAAGAAGGACAGGGTCTGTATTTATTTTCCCAATATTGCTACGGGAACGGCAACGTAAACGGGAACCTTGAAGCTACTGGGCCGATTTCAAAAGTTCTTTCATCGTGAGGTGATTTCTGTCAAATTGTCTATTACACAGTTGACCTGAGAAGAAATGTCTATCTTGCTCTTCAAATAAAAATTGGCAATCGGGAATGGCTGTGTGAAAGGTCGATTTCGGCGCCGACTAATGAGATTGTTAACCATATAAACTAATAAATTATGTTTGACGTATTGGGGGATGTTGTCGAATGTCTATCAGTAGACAATATTATGGACACTGAGAAAGTCACATCACACCCTATAGAGTGTCTCAATGCCTTAGAATTATAAGGAGTGACTGCAAGTTGGTATTCCAGTGCCAATAATGAGTAATCTAGAACTGTACACAGAAAACAGCTACAAATTACACATCTGGGATGCGGCATTATAAAAGTTTTAATGATGACTGGAACAGCGAAATAAGAAAACTTTTGATTCCCCGCTTTCTCTTTAGTTCCCACTGATTAGTCATTTTAGTTTAAAAGAGTGTATCAAACTCGCAAAACATTTTTATTTGACAAAAGATGGAAAAAGTAAGAACGTCGTGTGCAAAAATGTACTCAAATAAATTATAACAATAGCTTACAAAACGCATGAATGTGTCTTATTTGCAAAATAAGTAGCCTAAAAAATTTAAAATGCTGCCGAAAGTCACTATTCCACGCGGACAAAGTCGCGGGCACAGCTAGTATATTATATATACATTTTATAGGTATTATACTCACCGAAAATAAGCCACATTAGTAATCGATGCCATTTTACGTAACAATTCCAATCGAAAGAAACTGTCTAGTGAGGCTTGCAGTAATAGAACAGAAATAGAAGACCTCGCACGAAATACTCCAAACTTTATCAAAATCTTTTTGAACTCAATTTCAAAGTTTTAAGACTGTGGTTATAGCATATTCGGTCGGTTTGTAGTGGGAGAGGTAAAACAAAACATTTGGAACATCAACAGTTTTTAGAACGAGTTATGATATTCAAAGTGGTTCTTAAGGCGTAGTGGTAAGCATGTCTGCCTGTTCGTGCTTCGAATCGACTTATGAACCCAGAGGTCGTAAGCTATCATCTCTCCCAAATCCATTTCGAACCCATAGTGTACATTACCAGCAAAGCGAATAAAGTTTTGGGTACACACTTGACTTTTTCAAAACTAGGGGAATCTTTTCTTTTGATGTGACAGTGTCTGAACGCAAGCAAGTGATAAACAAAACACCCAACTCAACTGTCATTCTTTTCTTTAGGCCCCCTTTCTCATGTCATGTATCTCATGTGACGATCTGTTATTTAGGGTTTTTTTTTGGGATTTTTTTTCCACGGCCAGTAAATAGATAGAGCCTTAAGTCTATTATCAATAATTGTAAACATACATATCGACAGTGTAAATATAAATTTTAAGTAAAAAATTTTGAGTATTACATGAGTTACAGCGTTCTGAACATCCCCTCCTCGAAAATGCGGACTTGCACTTCCTCCGCTGATTGGCTTATCAGAAAGGAAAGAAATTAGTGGTTATTTATTCTGTAGTCTTTAATGCATGGAATGAACTATTATTATCAAATGAATGTACCAAAATTTGCAAGTTTCTGGTTTTTGTTTTTTTGCATTTTGCTATAAAAAATCAAAGTTTTGGAAATTTTAGATTGATAATATTTCATTCCATACGTTTACATGTGCTGAGAGTACGTTTAAAATTTCAAGTCATTCGGTCAAGCCGTTTTTGGGATACGATGGAGGAAAGTTCGAAAAACACAGTTTGGAGAAAAACGCGTCTAACGCTTCAAGTCCACTTAAGACAATGAAGTCATGAAATATCTTCTAACTGCTGTATCCTTAAAACGACTTCGAAAATTTCAAAATCATTTTACTAGATAGATACCCTTTTCTAGACATGTTAAGAAATCAATTTATGAAAAGAAAAAAAAATCGATTTTTTGAGCCCATCACATGGGATGAACGCCGTAATAATCGTATATGTAATTAATTCCGATTGTGTACATTATCATGTCAGTGTCGAAACTTCTCTCGGCCCGGTACGGAAATTATTTGGTTCGCCAAGACTTTTTTTGGACTGTTTACATTAGTGAACCATTGACTGGTTGACAGACAGGCTTCATGGTTTGAATTATGCACATCAATTAAATTAAAACACAAATTAAACTCAACTACTC
Organism: Melanostoma scalare; assembly: GCA_949752695.1. Taxonomy (NCBI): domain Eukaryota; kingdom Metazoa; phylum Arthropoda; class Insecta; order Diptera; family Syrphidae; genus Melanostoma; species Melanostoma scalare. Next base: position 188,245,749 of record OX456984.1, on the reverse strand, counting down.
TAGACAGTTCATATTTTGGTATTCTCGCAGTTGGATTGAAACGAATTCCGGTGTCAAAATACGACGTTTTCATAATGTCACTTTTTTCTGCATTAATGGAGATTCTTGGAAGATTATACCAAGTCCTTGGTGTTGTTCCATTTAGCTTAAAGGTGAAATCAAAATCAAAACCTGCAACCAGATCAATTATTTGGCGTTTCTACACGGCTGGAATCCTGGTCTTTATAATAATATCTTCTCCTGAAACCATACGAGCAATACAAGGCAATAGCAAATTAGATAGTAATCAACCTGTGATGAAGCTAAGTGAATCCTATCGAGTTCTGATTCTACAACTCTGTGCCATAATCAACGTTCTGCTACAGTTCCTGAAAGAGCGAGGTTTAACAAACTGCATCAACGAAGGAGCAAATCTTTTTGATTCACTTTCAAGGAAAAAAACATTTCGTGAATTTGACAGAAAGTTCTTTTTTCTAGTTTTTCTCAAACTAATAACACTGGGACCAGTTGTATATGTAAATTTCAATTTCTTTATCGATTACGATTCCATGTCTGAAGATTTACCATTCTACTTCGCAACTGCTTTAGCTTTCCTTAGCCAGTTGTTGCTCAATGCAACACTCAACATGCATTATGGAGCTGCTTTGGTGACAGCTGCTTTTTTGAAACATCTCAACAAACATTTAGAAGAGACTTTGAAAAATATCAGAGATCTAAAAAAGCAACCAAGTCGAGAGAATTCGCTCAAAATGCAAAAGTACTGTGATATTGCTGACGATTTAGAAGAAACTTTCGAATTGTATGGGAAAATAGCAAATCTGACAAACAGCTTTAACAAACAGCTCGAGGTTCAAGTACTGTGTTCACTTTTTTATTTGACATGTGAGGTTATAGTACAGGGGTTTATTTTGTATTTTGCGGAAACAATTTGGAAAGATTATGTTTGGACAGAGTCTTATTATATGTCTACATTGCTGTTAGATTTGGTGTTGCTAACTGGGGCTGTTGAAAAACTATCAAAAAACTTTTCTGAAACAAAATTTATTGTTAGAGTCGGTGCAGAAGTGTACGCAGTTGATGAGCGTTTGGAGCGAATGGTAACGTTAACAAATAATCGAAGATTTCAATAAATAATTGTTATTTCTCTCCTCTTGGATCCAGTTGGAAAATTTTTCTTTGAATTTAAGTTTCCAAAAAATTAATTGTTCGCCGTGTGGACTGTTCGATGTGGACAATCGATGTCTGTTGCAAATGTGCAATGGATTGCTCACTTCAATTGTGGTACTGGTACAACTTGACATGGTGCTAAAACAATGTGAGTAAACGTTTGGCCTTGTTTGGGTATTTCAATAATTTATTTAATTCCTTATAGCTCTTCGATTAAAAGGGAGACAAATTGAAGCTTGATGAAATATAAGTAAAAAACTATTTTAATGAATTTCAGAAACTTTGATTTCAATTATTAAATTATAGATTTAAAAACATACTCTTTCATATGATTACCTTTTATTTAAAAAAAACTGATTTAACGCTTAAAAATTGAAACCGGGAATCATTATATTGTCCTAGTTTTCTTGATCGTATCGTAAGTACCTCAGAACTTGAATTTTTTACGGGACCAATTGAGCTTCAGCGTCTCTTAAATCGGTAACTTTTTTTTAGTTTTTAATATACTATTTGAGCGGATACAATATAGGCCAAGTAGAAAATGATGCAGGATTACCACAGCTTCTCTTTTATTTTTTTGTGAAAAAAATTTTGACTTAGCTAATTTTTGATTAAATGGTTTTTTTTTAAAACTTCTTGATTTTTAAATTCCGCAAGCCAATCATTTTTAGCTAGAAAATTGAATCTTTGAAGTTTGTTCGAAGCTTTACTTTAAATTCCAGAAGGTTAAAGCAGAATAAAATGCAACAGGAAAAACATTTTATATGGTTCTTACCTTTAGTATAATATTTTTGGAAGTGTCTATATGCAATATGCACCCACGGTGTAGGTGATGTGCGGAAAAAAGTTGGTGTAGGCTGGTGTTGATTCGTTCAATTTATTGCAGTCATTGAAAAGTTGAAAGTCTGATGGCATTGTCAGAATTCGCGAATTTTAGATGTTATTAGTTTTGTCATTGAAATGAAAGGTTAAAATAATTTTATTTCTTCATCACAGAACTAGCAGTAAGAATAATAATTCGAGAGCTGAAATTTCAGACCATTATTTTTCTAACTGCAAGTTCTGTGTTTAACTCTCCTTTACAAACTGGGGTCCATTTGGACCCCAGAGCATGTTTGAACACTCATAACTTTTTTGTATTTCATTTTTTTTTAAATGGGATTTTTACTCAGTGAACAAAAATCAGTTTTTTATTCATTTCTTAAGTTAAAACGATAACCAGATGTTTACAGATTTTTCTGCGATTTTTTTGTGAAAAGAACCCGTCCACCCGAACTGGGGTCCATTTGGACCCCACTACTGAAATTCTATGAAAAACCATATTTTTTCTAATAAATAATTATTTTATTTCAAGAGCAGCATAGTTTATGTTTAGAAGGACTTAACTTGAAGTTGTTGGCAGTTCCGGGAGATATTTAACACATAAGGTTTTAGTGTGGCAAGGGCATCAACACCTGCCACATCCATCGCAGGTGGTTCTGGTTTTCTTGTCGTCTGCTCTTGGGCAAAGGTGACATCTGCTTCTTTTACAAGAGAGCCTTTCGGGGACTGTTGGTAATTTTTCCTGAACTCTCCCCAAAGTACAGAGAGCATCCAATGCAGATTTTCCAATGCCAGATTGTGTTGCAGGTTCTGAACGGTTATTCAATTCTGACTCAACCAGCTCCTCCGCTAGTTTGATGAGTTTATCACTTCTGAACAAATTTTTGTTTCTTCTAGGCGAATTGAAGTGTCGGAAAATGATGACAGTTGCTAGGGCTGCTACGTTCAGTAATTTGTAGAACAGAACCATCGGCCAGCGATTTGTTTGAGGTGTACATGAATATTTTGAGACCATTTGGTCGAATACATCGACTCCACCTTTGGTGCGGTTATAATCCAGTATCATTACAGGTTTACTTTGATGACCGGAAGTGGCTTTCTCGCAGTTATATTGTGTTGATAGCAATACCACTTGTTTGTTTGGCTTCGGAACATAACTCATCAACGCCATTTTTCCAGAAAATCCAAAGATGGATGAGTGGACTGAACGATACTGCTTTTTGTTATTGACCTTTTTTAGGCTCATTCTGGTCATCAAGAACCTCCTTCGCTACAAAAGGTTTAGGCAAATCTCTTTTGTTTTCCGTATCGTGCCAAGAATGGTGATCTTCTTATCCAGCGACCTCAATGCCAATGACGTAAAGAAATTATCAATAGTGAGGTTGCGTCCAGAACTGAAATATGATGTCATCAACGACATCAGCACATCATATCCACGACCAAGTCCTGTACTTTGGTTAGAGGTACCAGTGCAGATAGAAAACTTCAGTGGATAGCCCGTTGAGCTTTCATTCAGCCACCTAAACTTCAAGCCATATTTGGCAGGATTGCTTGGCATGTATTGGGGAAATTCAATCCTTTTTAGGTCATAAAATTGTTAGATGAACAAACTGAAATAATGACTTTTTTTTGATAGGCATACCTGACAAGAACATTGATTTTTTCAATATTTATATATTCACTTGAAACTTCAAATAAGTGGTCATTCCAACGAAGATCATCGTTTACACACATACCAAGTACTGACAGCGTTTCGGTTTCTTGGATGCAGCTACCTAACATTCATGGATATTGGTAATTGGGGAATGTTAAGCTTCAACGACAAGAGACAGCATTGAGATTTCGAAGAATTGAATTCTAGCATCGTAATGTCATGTTTAATTATTATCTCAAAATTTTTTTCCTGCACGATTGCAAGACTTGCCTTATAGTACCTATAATCGGAAGTAAAAAATGGGGACGACTGGGTCGCAACATTTGCGATTCGGTGCTAAGTACAAAACCGAAATCTTTAGGCTAAGTAAAAGGTTTTAGTATTCGCTCTTCAAAATTTATTTGGTGGTACAGGATTGCCAACTACATATTAACTATGAAAATTAAATTAAATCACGCAAAATAATGAAAAAAAAAAAAACTAAATTAAATATTCCAAAGGTTACAAACGAAAATCTTAAAACGCCATTCTTTTGCTAGTACATTTATAAACGCTGGAAACTTAATCAAAATCGCTTGTGAACTTTTTCAAAGCACAGCTTTTTATTTTTCGTAAAGTATGCAAGGTTTAAGATCTTGCCAGAATTTGTTTTGACAAAAAATTTGAAGAAAAAAAAAATCAACCATAACTTTTGATAGCATTATGATAAGGCTAAAAAATTGGTGAGTTAAAAAAATTATTTATTAGGGTGTTTCGCAATCTTTAGCTGAAGTGAGATTTTCGTAGAATAAGGAACTAACGAAATAAACATCATAATGAACATTCAAAATTTGGTTAAAATTTTTGCCGAAATAAAGTCTGCGACTATTTTAGCATCAGTATTAACTGTCTGAGATAAATATTTTATATGTAATATGTAAAAAAGTAGACGAAAAAAATATTTTATCTTTGAGTTAGAAAACTTTATTTTCTTTGCTGTTTTTGAAGTTCTGTTTATATTTCTTTGATAAAAAAAAAAACCAAAAAGCCAAACAGCTAAAATATCGAATTTTGTATTTCTGCCACAAGTTTGCCTTTAGGGACCCCAGTGTGCTGCCAGCGATTTGTTCTTACGCTTAATCAGCTCTGATCTGAACATATCAAGTAGTTCCCCAACTATTTCAAAACCATGTTGTACAATTCAATTCAATTCACCTCGAATTTAAACAAAACTATGGATTTTTTTCCGGTCTAAATATCAATGTGACATTGTTTAAACACAAAAGTGAAAAAAATATATCCAACCGTCATCGTTTTTTTTTTAAATAAACGTATAACCAATTCGAATCGTAATTAGCACCTAATGCAATTATGTCAATCGAATCTTCTCTGCTTGGTATAGAAATTTTTTGATCGATAAAGCCTGCTCCGGAATGTTTACTTTATCTAACCTTTGAAACTGACTGACAGGCTTCATGGCTCAAGTAATGTACATCAAGTTGATTAAAATATAAAATTATACTCAACTACACAGTCAGTTCACATTTTGGTATTCTCGCAGTTGGATTAAAACCAATTTCAGTGTCAAAATACAACCATAAGAACATTTCATAATGTCAAAACTTTTTACTGCACTGATGAGGTATTTTGGAAGGTTGTACCAAATCCTTGGCGTTATTCCATTTAGCATAAAGTTGACATCGATGCCAAAACCAGCAACAAGATCAAGATTTTGGCGGTTCTATACTTTTGGAACCCTGGTGGTTATAACATCATCTTTCCTTGGAACCATACGGACAATATACGGAAAGTTGGAATTTGGCATAGATCAACCTTTATTGAAACTTGTGGCATCTAATCGATATTTAGTTCTTCAATCATGCTCAATATTCAATGTTCTATTACAACTCCTGAAAGAGCGAGGTTTGATAGACTGCATCAACGAGGGAGTAAATCTTTTTCACTCACTTTCAAGCAAAAAAACATTTCGTGAATTTAACAGAAAGTTCTTTTTTCTAATTTTTCTCAAACTATCAACACTGGGACCAACGATATATTACAATTTTAATAATCTGTTAGAATCCGAGTTGACGTACGAAAACATAGAACTCAACTCGGCTATCACTTCGAATTTCTTTAGCAGATTAATGCTCAACGCAACACTCAATATGCATTACGGAGCTGCTTTGGTGACAGCTGCATTTTTGAACCATCTCAACAGATATATAGAAGAAACCTTGAGAAGTATCAGAGAACTACAAAGACAACCAAGTCGAGCCAATTCACTTAAAATGCAGAAGTATTGTGATATTGCTGATGACTTAGAAGAAACTTTCGAGTTGTATGGGAGAATAGCAAATTTAACAAACAGCTTCAATAAGCGCCTGGAGGGGCAAATATTGTGTTCACTTATCTACTTGAGTTGTGAGGTAATAGTTCAGGGCTTCTTGTATTTTCTGAACTCAAACCCCGATAAGAACTCGTCAGACTACAATTTTGAAGATGTTTATAATATGTCAACATTGTTATTAGATTTGGTGATGCTGACAGGAACGGTTGAGAAAATATTAAAAAACTTTTCCGACACAAAATTTATTGTTAGGGTCGATGCAGAAGTAGATTTGGTTGATCAGCGTTTAGAGCGGATGGTAAGGTTGAGAAATAATTGAAGATCGCATTAAAAGATAGTTTTTTCTCTTCTCTTGATTGGCTCTAGCTGGAAAAGTTTTCTTTGAATCTTAGTCTCCAAAAAATTGATTTTTCGCCGTGTAGACTGTTCGATGTGGACAACCGATGTCTGTTGCAAATATGCAATGGGTTGTTCACTTCAATTTTGGTACTGGTACAACTTGATATTGTGCATAAACAATGTGAGTAAACGTTTGGTTTTGTTTGAATTTTAATATTAATTTTCTTTATTTTTTATAGCTTTTCAACAACAAGTGAGAAAAATTGAAGCTTTAATGAAGGAAATAGCGAAGAATTATTTTGATAGATTTCAAATGCAAAGAATTGACTTTAATCAATCAATCACATACTGATTTAAGATTGTGAGCTGTTTGACTCATTGATTATTTTTATTTAGTAAAGGTGATTCAATGATTAAAAATTAAGAACATGAAAAATGATTTTATACTCAATAATATTACTTTTGAGACACATTATTATTATTATCTTAACAGAGGCAAAAATGTTATTCCACTGGTATCGCTTTTCGCGAGGAATTGGCAAGTCCTCCGTTAGTAAATTAATTGCCATGAAAAGCGCTTTCTCGATTAGTCGTTCGGAACCGGCAGAAAATTGTAGGTCCCCTCCATTCCCTCACAAGGCATGGCTGAGAAAAGTGCGCTAGGTCCTGGGGTTCCTCGTTCTGTTGCGCCACCATATTTATTTATTTATTTTAGACACATTACTTTGCACAATTAATGAAATGCAAATTAATACAATGAAAGGTTTTCAAAGAACCGAAGATAAGGATTGCTTGAACCGATCCTGGCCCTTAGCCAGTAGCATTAGTCTCCTAAAACAATTTAGTCGGATTTTACGGTCTATAAGAATTCTCTTCAGTCTTTCATTGAACCCAGTACAAGTATAAAGATTCAAATTTCGTCGCCCAGCCCGTATGTGTAATACCTTATCAGACTCCATTTCCACTGTATTACGATTCACAAAAGGTCAAAGCCAACGAGCACCCTTCTTACAAGATCCTTTCCTTTTTTCGTAGATGCTCGCTATTTGTTTTATAGCATTACTAACTGATCCACCCGGCCCGGCGTGGCGTAGCTCGACGCTCGGGCCCTACGGTGATCGAACTGAGTAAATTAAGTGAAGTAATTTCGAAGCTTCCATGCCAGTGGGAAATTAGGAATGAAATGAAGCCTCTGTTACTCAGGACCAATGAAGTAGTCTAACTGTGAAAGAATTTTTGGAATCGGTCAAGAAGTTTCTAAGTTTCCGTTCCCGTTCTTGTGGGAATATGGTGAAAAAACATCAAATCCGTGGAGTAGTTTTAAAAATTTACGCATACAGACAGAAAGTGGAAAGCGACTTAGTATTATACTACGTAGGGATGAAGGTATTCATAACGTTAGAATACTAAGGGGAGACTAAGTGGAAAGGGCAATTTTATAAAAATTTACTTAATTTTTCCCAAAAATTTTATTGAAAATCAACCAAGCCACTTACTATCACATACTATTGCGTTTTTGAAAGCTTATATACTTTTTTGGAGTAATATGTTGGTACAAGTTAATTGAGTGTATAGTTTTTGAGTAATAAAATACCAAAATCAGAATTTAGAAAAAAATCAATTTTTTTTTCTTTAAATAAAATTTTTAAAAGAACCTTTAATCTAAACATTCAATAAAGGACTTACTAGTTCCCTTGATATACGAAACACCCCTTCTTCAAATATTCTTAGGTTCTTACACGACCTCAACTTCGAATGAAAAACTTTACACTTTACTTGTTTAAACATAAAGGTGCATCCACACTATGCCGAGCGGCATCAATCGGTGCATGCCGACTTAGTGTGGACGTCCCGATCGGCCTTCCTCCTTACCAAAAGCCGAACCGAATTCGAACCGAATGAAATGGATCCGTATGCCGGTCGGCATAGTGTGGACGCACCTTAAGGGAACAGCACAAAAGATCTTTGAGTTCGATGTGGTAGTAAAGGTGTTTTTACCTTCGCTTTATCCATTAAAAAAAAAACCTTTAATCTATCAAGAAATATTGGGCAATGTGCATATCTAGACAGACTCAAAATCGTACTGTTAAGACAAAAATTATGCACATTGCCCAATATTTCTTGAATTCATTCCCATAGCTTGTTCCAACGAGGGAGCCATGAGAATATTCTTTTTTGTCAGTATTTGGTGAGGATGGAGTCAACAAAACAAGAATTTATTTTTATCCATCCAAAATAAAAATAAATAATTACGCAACTCGAATGTGAATTTCCTGCCCTAACGTTGCCCTTAGTTACTGACCTCGCATTATCTTGTCAATGGAATCTTTCGCATTGCATATGGAAATTAATTAGTTTGGAAGATATTTTCTTTACACTGTTTACATTACAGAACCATTTTAACTAGCTGAAAGGCTTCATGGTTCAAATAATACATATCAATTAATTAGGACGTAGGATTATACTCAACGACATTAAACAGTTGGTAGTTGGTATCGTTGTAGTAAGACTAAAACGATTTTTGGTGTAAAAGAAAGTCCATAAGTAGATTCCATAATGTCAAAACTTTTTACTGTATTGATTAACATTCTTGGTAGGCTATACCAAGTCCTCGGTGTTATTCCTTTTAGCATAAGGCCGAAATCAAAATCAAAACCTGCAACCAGATCAACCCTTTGGCGTTCCTATTCTGCTGTGACGCTGATCGTTATAACAATACTTTCCCCCGAAACCATACGGATAATTAGTAGCCAGGCAGAATTAGCCAATGAACAGCCATTGTTGGTGCTTTCTGGGTCCTATCGAGCTCTGATTCTACAACTCTGCGCCATAATCAATATTCTACAGCAGCTTCTGAAAGAGCGAGGGTTAATAAACTGTATCAAGAAGGCAACTTTCCTTCTTCATTCGCTTTCAAGGAAAAAAACATTTCGAGAATTTGACATAAAGTTCTTTTTTCTAATTTTTCTCAAACTAATGATACTGGGGCCAACTGTGTATACAAATTTCTTTTATGTTTTGCAATACCCTTTCATAACTGAATATTTCAAATTCTACTTTGCAACTTCGTTAACTTTCTTTAGCCAGTTGTTGCTTAATGCTACACTCAACATGCATTACGGAGCTGCTTTGGTGATCGCTGCTCTTTTGAAACATCTGAACAGACATGTAGAAGAGACTTTGAGAAGTATCAGAGAGCTTAAAAGACAACCAAGTCGAGAGAATTCACTTAAAATGCAAAAGTATTGTGATATTACTGATGACTTAGAAGAAACTTTCAAGCTGTATGGAATAATAGCTGATCTGACTAACTACTTCAATAAGCAGCTGGAGGTGCAAACATTGTGTTCACTTATGTATTTGACTACTGAGGTTATAGTACAGGGCTTCTTCTTGTATTTTCTAAACTCAAACCCAGATAGGAGTTGGGCAGATTATAGCTGGAAACAGGCTTATTATTTGTCAACGTTGTTGTTAGATTTGGTGTTGCTAACAGGAGCAGTCGAAAAAGTTTTGAAAAACTTTTCCGAAACAAAATTTATAGTTAGAGTTGATGCAGAAGTAAGTGTGGTTGATGAGCGTTTGGAGCGGATGGTGAGGTTGAGACAAAATTAAAGATCCCAATAAAAGATTGTTTTTTCTCTTCTCTAGTTGGAAAGCTTTTCTTTGAATCTAAGTATAAAACAAATCAACTTTTCACCATGTGGCCTGTTCGATGTAGACAACCCAAGTCTGCTGCAAACATGTAATAGATTGCTTTCGTCAGTTTTGATACTAATACAAATGGATATTGTGATTAAACAAGGTAAATAAACGTTTGGTTTTGTATTGTTGTTTTGAAGTAGCTTCTTTGGTTTTTTTTAAGCTTTTCGAATCAGGAAACGCGGGATTTGATGAAAGAAATAGTGGAAAATACAACTGATAAGTGTGTATGGATAAGTTTTTGATTTTCTAAATAGAAATAAAATAGTTTCACTTCATAATCAGCCATTAATAAAAAAAGCGATGCATTGTTTTTATTTAGAAAATACAAACAGTTCGTGTTTTAATGTTTAAGTCTTATAGAACTTGTCCCAATGCTCTTCAATACTTGCCAATATCTTGATGGGGAAAGTTCTTTATTGGAGTATAATACAAGCACACATATCCGATTATACGTCATTCAAACGAAGCCATGTCCTTCCTCCCGGAGAACTTCTTTCAGAACGGCGGCAAAAAGACAAAAAAACACATGATTTTAGGTAAGACGTGTGGTTATTAATCTTGCAATACTTTTTTAGAATTATCCTTTTTTGACAAAAGTTACTTGGTTTATACTCAGTAAGGTAGTAAGGAAATCATTCAAAACTTTTGGTTGAAATCCTTGCTGAATTGCGTATAAAAGACAGGTGCAATGTGTTTCTGACTAAAATACAAAACAAAAGACGATTTGTACAAAGAAACTATAAAAATAATAGTTACGAAAAAAACTTTAAAGATTTAAAATTGGCTCTGAAATAACTGAGTTATTATTACAAACTGATGAAACTTTCAGTAATATTAGCCCTTTTTAATACAGGCAAATTAAAACTAAGTGGCAGTTCAATCGACTCCTAGTTTTCGAAACACTTATTTAGTTTCGTAATAAAAAAGATTAGATTTGTCAATGTTGGTTTTTTTTATTTCGCAAAAGCATAATCGGTGTGTGAAATTTTCAAATAGATTTGCAGCAAATAGCAAATAAATTTTTAGGTATCGTTATCAAAAATGGTGTATTTTAGTATTTCTAAACAAATAGTGATTTCTCAGTCAGCTTTTCATTTAAAATTTTTATTTGTTGGAAGTTCTTAAAATACTACCTGAAGCACTCAGACCAAAATACCGATTTATTGTACAGCCAGATATCGATCTTTTGTTACAGCTTTCCATATGTTCGAAGAAAAGCCGCGATAGGAAAGAAACTTTGGTTATGAGCTCTCAGCATGTCTGCGCTGAGTGTCTGTAAGCTGATTAAAGAAAATGCAAGATATTCACAGAGGGAGTTCTCCGCGGTGTCGTCATCCTCTCCACAGAATTCACAGAGTGTGGTATCACATAAACCTATCATGTTTAAAAACTTTCAAAGCAAAAGTGCCCCATGTCAGCGCCAGTAAGCTTTATAAAGTCTTCTTTGTTGCGAGACGGCAGAAATGTTGCAGTTTTTTTTAAATACCTTGAGGAGTATACGTTTGATCGGTCTGCATCCAATGGAGAAATGTCATCTACGGTTGTGCTCTTGACAGATCCAGTCGTTGATTGAAGCCCTCACTGAGGATCACAGCAGATCAAGCGCCACGCCGGCCGGTTCAGGTCATGAGAAAACTGTCTGAGTTACCTGCCTCGCCAGTTCATCAGTGATTTTATTTAAAGTTATGCCGTGATGACCTCGAAGCCGATCAATCATCCGATCAATCAAAGAATTCAATCTACCGACCGCTTTCAGGGAGATCTTGCATTCCCGGATCACTTTCGAAGTAGTTAGAAAGTTGAGTAAAGCAATTAGCACAGCTTCGCTGTAGCTGCAATACACAGACAGTTCTCCCCACCCAGGCATTGTCCGCAACACAGCTTAGCCATTTGGATACAATACGCCTCCGCTTGGAAGACGGATCCATGTGTGCCGAATGAGACTTGCGGTCGTATGACATTTCTCTCCACAAAAGCATCAGATCCAGTTCCATCATCGGTTTTGCAATCATCTGTGAAAATTCGATAAAAATCCTTTCCGGGCTCAGATTCTAAACTGGACCAGCCCTGAGCCGACGGAAAGTTGGCCGTGTATTTTTGAAGCAGTTTGAGCGTTGAGATCATAGTGTCGGACGTCATATCCATTAGACGTGAGTCATATATGCATATATGATATGCTACTTGCGAGAACCTCAAAGGTCTAGTGCGAGTGTGCCAGAGACCACATCACTTAAAGGAGAAATTGTCTTGAATTGTCAAGTAGTGCTTCGAGAGAGCACCGGGAGTGTGCTAAGACATAATTGTTCCTGAAATTTTACGAACGAAGCAATAAAGAATTTAGACGAGACCTTGTTTCACCTAACAATTGATGCTTAGGAGATGATTGATATTATCATAGCCGTATAGATCCAAAGGATCCAAATGACCCATGTCTTGCATTACCAGAAGACTAACAGTGCCTTAGCAGTTTCCGCACTGACATGTTTAGACCAAAGAAGCCTGTTATCTAGGATTACTCCAAGATGTTTGAACTCGTTTGAAAAGGGGATGACTAGTCAATTTTCTGCATCTCGTGAAGAGGACAACCTCTATTTTAAGAGGATTGACGAAAAGAGCGTTTTCTAACACACTAGGTATCAATTAGATTTGGATTGAGGTTGGAGGCCGTGTTCGTTAGATCCATTTAGCAGTTCAAGTAGAGAGTCGATCAGCATGCACTACAGAAGAGGAGATAGAACGCCACCTTGTGGACAGCATTGATTCACTTATGTTTGAACATATTGCTCACACTCCTTTTCAACGATCAAGATTTTATTCTTTAGCATTGTTTTCATCTGCAAAATTAATGGTCCCTTTCAGCGTTTCACATGCCATCAAAGCCAACACTGTCAAAAGCACCTTATATGTCGGTGAACATGCCCAACGAATAATCTTTCTTTTCAAGCGCGCTTTCAATCCTCCTACCAAGATTTTGAAGTGCGGTTTCAGAGGTTTTAAATAATAAAAATAGGTGTATATTTTGAGCTAATTTGACTGGTCTGCATACATATTCTCCATGGTGGATTGAATTTCGAGTACATTGTCATCTGAGCCTCCGTAGTGGGCATTGGTTTTGGTCATCCTAAATGAAACTAGTAAAAATAATAACTACGCTACTTAGCTTCACTCTACTTCCCCTGCCCTCACATAACTTTTTCTTTAGTCCTGTTATCGTTTCAATCTAGTCTTCCTAGCTTTTCTTTTCATTGTTGGATTTAGTATACCAATAAAATTGACTGGCAGGCTTCAATATTAGATAGAGCTAATTAATTTAATTAAAATGTTAAATTGTAACCGCACTCTTACGAAATGGTACTTATTTCGTCGTTCTTTAAGCAGGAAGAAAGAATTTCGTGTCAAAAAGTCCTTCAGTTCATTTTCCAATGTCAAAACTGTTAGTTGCAGTGTTTAAGACCATTGGTAGGTTTTACCAAGTCCTTGGGGTCATTCCCTTTAGCTTCAGTTTCAATCCGAAACCAAAAGCTGCAACAAGGTCAGTTTTTCGGCGTCTGTATACTGCAGGCATCTTGCTCCTAATAACAGCTTTCTCTCCAGAAACCATTCGAACTTTGACTACCAAGATAAAGCTTGTAGATACTCAACCTTTGCTAGTGTTCGTATCATCCAATCGAGTTCTGATTCTACAACTTTGTACCATAGTCAGTGTTCTGCGAACGGCCATGAATGAACGAGGAATGATGAATTGCATAAACAAAGGAAATCACATTTTTAATGCTCTCTCCAAGAAAAGACCATTTCGGGAGCTTGACACAATCTTCTTTCTTCTTATATTTGTCAAACTATTTACACTTGGACCTGTTATACTTAACCACTTTTCTGTTATGTTGCAAAGTTCATACTCAAAAGAAAATTTAAAACTATATTGCTCGTTTATATTCACCTTCTTGAGCAAGATGTTGCTTACTGCAACAATCAACGTGCACTACGCAGCAACTTTGGTTATCATTGCGTTTCTGAATCATCTAAACAAACATTTAGAAGTCACTTTGAAAAGTATCAGAGAGCTAAAAAGACAACCAAATCGAGAGAATTCACTAAAAATGCAGAGGTATTGTGATATAGCCGATGATTTAGAAGAAACTGTCAAATTGTATGGAAGAATTGTCAATCTGGCAAATAGCATCAATCGATTGCTAGAGGTGCAAATATTGTGTTCAATTGTTTTTTTAACGAGTGAGTTGATAGTTCAAGGCTTCTTCATATACTTCCTCTTCGCAAATTCTAAAGAAGAGTCTTTGAAAGAATGGTTTTGGAGAGCGGTTTATTATGTTGCTGCTTTGGTATTAGATTTGGTGCTGGTAACAGGGGCGATTGACAGATTATCAAACAACTTTTCCGAAACAAAATTCATTATGAGAGTCGGTGCAGAGGTTTGCGCTGTTGATAAACGATTGGAGTCAATGGTAAATGGTAAAAATATTCAAAATGGAGTAAAATTCATTGACTGTTTTCTTTTTTTTTTTAATTTAGTTGGAAAAGTTTTGTTTGAATCTTAGTCTTCAAAAATTTAATTGTGCGCCATGTGGGCTGTTTAATGTGGACAACAGATGTCTTTTTCAAATATGTAATGGATTACTTTCTTCTATTTTGATACTGATACAACTTGATATTGTAATAAAAATCTGTGAGTGTACATTTATTTTTCTATTGGTGTTCCTTAACATTTTTGGTCTTTCTTATAGCTTTGCAAGGAAGGATGAGAAGGCTAGAAGCTTCTATAAAGGAAATAGTGAAAAATTACTTGGATAAATTTAAGGTCTGAAGATTAAGTTTTTGATATTAATGTAGAAAATTGTTTATGATGGTCCTTGATAATTTTTAAACAATAAAAAAGTAATTAATTAATTCAAAACCAACTTATTTATTTATATATTCATTAAAACTGTTTACAAATAAACAACAATAATAAGCCCTGAAAGTCCCATCGAAGATATACAAATACAAATAAAGCGGTATATACAACAATTTTCAATGTTTGCTTTTTAAATATTTAAATACATTTTTGGCGCCATGTTGAATAAATCGCTCCCTTAGAATGTAAGCGACATAACACGAAACTTTTTTTCCGCTGAGCTTTGAATTTTCTTCTAATTAGGGTTTTTTATTAACCACTAACACTTGCATTAACGATGATGAGTGTAGATAAGTGCGTGTACATATGAGCTAGCTCTAAGCTCAATACCGCTAAGTCTCTGAGATGCATAAAAAAGTATTACATTTAATTAGGGTTGATTTCCCTAAAATAACGTAAATTTTTGTGACTTTTTGTGGAAGAAACTGTAAAATATCTATTAATTAAAATTAATGCAAATTTTAAAATTTTACAAAAATCGTCGTTGTCGTAAGCTTCCCTTTGCTAGACATACTCTTTCTTTTGAACTTCTCTGCAGCCTAAGTTTCAGAATATACCAAGGCATTTTTGACTTCTTCGCTCATTCTTCTATTTGAACATGTCCCAGACATTCTTTCTTCTTTATTGAAAAATAATCACCATAAAGTTCAGAATTTACTAACCCGGAGTAAGCTTTAGAGTAGATATAGTTTCGATACCGCACATCATTTCTTACCGAGCGCTGAAACATGGTGTTCATCGCTTCGACCTCTATATTTCTAGCTGCACAAGTGTAATTTGCCTGACGGTTTCCAGCATATACATGAGCTTCACGCCACTCTTCGAATTCCGCAGAGTCTAATTTATTTTCACAAACCTTACATTCGTTGAGGTATGACTTTTCACGAAAATGTCAAGAACTCTGCCTGTGAAGTAACCTATGAACGAGGTGACACCGAATAAACATGAAAAAGCTCTTTTCTTCCAAGTTCTGTCGCCCGATACAGTTAGTCGTCATCATCTTCAGTATTTTTCTCTTCGGTCATTGCTATCAAAAAGAAACCTATTATCCTATAGTATTTCTGAAGATCCTTCGTAACTTGGCCTTCAACGGTCACTTTTTCTTTTTTTGATGACGCGCTTCCCGTGTAAATTTCTTCGATTTTAGAAGGCGATATCCGTGGAAAAAATGTTTGCCTCTGCTGTTGAGCTTGCACAACAGAAAAAGGCAGCCAGTAGGTAGGAACTCCACTGCCTACCATAATATACGCAATTTGTAAACAAGTACTATTCGTAATTAACATAAGAGTTCATCGTCAGTCAACTAATTACCGAGAAGCTTCTTTCTTTGCTCTAGTGTAAATAAGTAAATCATTCAAAATGACTGACAGTTTCCACGAACGATATTAATTCAACTACCACCATCCATAATTCAGCCTCCTGGAATACTTATTAATTTGGTGTTCTTGCATTTAGATTAAATCAAACTTCTTTTTCGATAGAAAGTATACTCAAACTAATTTTATCATTTCAACTCTTTCAAGTGCAGTGATAAAGGTACTTATCAAATTTTACCAAGTCCTTGGGATGATTCCCTTTAGCCTAAGTTTCAAAACAAAACCAAAAATTGCTACGAGATCGAAGTTCTGGCGCATCTATACTGCGTTAATCTTGGTCGGTGTAACAGCTTATACTCCAGAAAACATTCGGATCTTAACCAATAAAAAAGGAAAAGGTAAAATCTCCATTGATGTTAGCGACGATTTCATCCCGTCGCGTTCTAATTCTACAACTCTGCACCATAGTCAGTGTTATGCTGCAGGTCTTGAATGAACGCGGCTTGGTTAACTGCGTCAACGAGGGAGCTTATACTTTTCATTTGCTTTCGAGGAAGAAGAAAATTTGGGAAATTGACATGAGTCTATTCTTTGTTATTTTTGTCAAATTAATGATACTTGGACTTGCATTGTATTCACATGTTTTCTTTGTCTTAGACTTCTCGTGGGCACGTAGCACTATGAAGCTCTGCTTTGTAATTTCAACAACTTTCTTTCAAATTTCAACATTCATTTTGGAGCAACTTTGTTTCTCAATACATGTTTGAAACAAGCATGTGGGAGCAACTTTGAAAAGTGTCAGAGAGCTTAAAAAACAACCAAGTCGGGAGAACTCATTTAAAGTGCAGAAGTATTGTGACATATCCGACGACTTAGAAAAAGTTATCGAGTTGTATGGAAGAATAGCAGACCTCACTAATAACCTCAATCAGCAGCTAGGGGTGCAAATGTTGTGCTCGCTTGTTCATTTGACTTTGGAGTTGGTAGTACATATTTTCATCATTTACTTTGTGAACGCTTCTGACCAAATATCGAGCCATTTAAGTTTCAGCTTAAGAATGTCTCAATATATCTTAACTATGCTGTTTGATTTAGTGCTGGGAATAGGGGCTATTGACAGTTTAAACAAAAAATTTGCGGAAACAAAATTCATTGTTAGAGTCGAAGCAGAAATGTATTTGGTTGATGAACGTTTGGAGCGGATGGTAGGTTCTTACAATATCTATTATAATAATCAAGACAAAATCTGAACTAATCATTGATTTTTTTCTATTGACACTAGCTGGAAAGAATATCAAAAAAGTCATCTTTTCGCAATGTGGAATGTTTAATGTAGACAATGGATGTCTTTTACGAGTATGTAACGGGATAATTGTTTCTATTTTAATACTGATACAACTTGATATTGCTCTCAAGCAATGTGAGTATAAGCTGAGTTTTCTAATTACATTTTAGAACCATTTCTTTATTTGTTGTAGCTTTTTAGGGAAAAACAATAAATTAAATGATAAAACACTTTTTTCAAACAAAAAATTTCTAAATTAATTTGTCACTATTTTGTGCTTAAAAGAAAAACTTGCACTAACTAATAACTTCTTTAAATATTAAAATATAATACAACCCAACTTCTGTGTCTGAGTTTATTTTCTTTTAAATAAGTTATGTTATTTAAAATAATTTAAATAGAAGACATTGATTGTTTACAAACAAATAAAAAACACGATAAGCTAATTAACAAAACAAGCAATTTCTTTTAAAGCATCTTTGGTGCAAAATGCGAAGACTCCTATTTTATTTTGAAAACTGTAATCTTGGCGGCAGCTAAACATTGCCCAACTCTATTAAAAGATTCGGAGAACCCCGTCACAAAACACAAAAAGTCATAAAACGGTCCGACACGATCGCAAAAAGGAAAAAAGAAAGGTAAGGTAATTCAAGCAAGAATTTTTAAAAATTGTTGTCAAAAAATAAGAAATGAATACGAATATTAACTTTTATCCCTAAGAAATTGTGTACTAGACACGAATGCATTTCGGTTCGCAGTTGCGAGTGACAGTCAAAAACAATTTGTTTTTATTGTCGCCCACTCATGATAGCTTCGCAGCTGAGAACCGGAACGCATTCGTATCCGGTTAAACATTTTAATATACAAAAGTTAAAATTCGTTTTCATCTTTTTAATATTTTAAAATTCTCAAACGATTACTGCGGTCAATAAGGTAAAAATTAAATAATTATTTTGGCTACAAATTAAATTGCAAATCAAATCTAAGGACATAAAAAAGTGTAGACGGGGAATCATTTGACATTGGGTGCTTTTGTTTACGATTTACTTTGAAGTCGAACAATTTAAGAACTATATACCAGTTTGACACTTTCAAAAAAGCATCTTATATTTTATTATACTTTTATACTTTCAAAAATATCCTGTGAAAGCGGCAAGGTCGTCTCTTGAATAGTTTTTTAATGGCAGCATTCTAAAGAGCGTCTGATTGAAACTTTAAATCATTTTTCACGAAACGATTTTTTTCAAAATTCCTGACATTACAACTCAAAGAGAAATTCAACGAATCTGAGAATTCTTGTTTCTTGAATATATTTACTATACAATAGCCAATTACCTTTCTGATTGGTTGAAAATTGTCAACTTGGCATTAAACAAATTACAATTTATTTACCCCAAAAAACGACACTTTCTTTCAGAACAACGCCATTTTGCTTATTTTTGATATTTTTCAAAAATAGTTTGTCCATTGTTTAGAAAACACCTTCAATTTCAATAAACCTTTTGAATTGTTTATGTTTCAGCTACTTATTTGGCTTGAATCATGTCAGCAGCTAGCAAACTTTTTTTCTTGGGACCTCCAAAGACCGCAAACAACTCCGTTGTCTTTCAATATTTTTGTTAAAAGAAAATATCAAAGTATAGCTGAAAATATTCGTCATTATCTTCAAAGAGCTTTAAGACATTTTATCAAGTATCTACTTTCTATAAAAAAAATTGTCATAGCCTTTTAAGTGAAAATGAGCGAAAAATTGACTTTCTTGTGCATCCTTATGCAAAAACTTCGCACACAGCAGCATTAAATACATACACTAATCAATCACGACTTAACTAGAAAATATAAAATACTAACGACCCGTCCGTCCTCGCACTCAAAAAAATGCTGTTGTTTTCTACATCACATTAAAAACCTCTAAATTTAACAGTAAATAAATAGGGTGACGCAACAGAGCGAGTGCATTTCTCAAAACCATTGCTTTGTGAGGGAAAGGAAGGAGGGGACCTACAATTTTCTGTCGATTCCGAACGGCTAATCGAGAAAGCGCGTTTGAATTTAGGGGCCGTCCAGAAAATATGGCACACTAAAAATAGGAATATTACGTCAGAAAAGCTTGCGCATCATAAATTTTAATTGATAGTGCAGTTGTAAGTTTCAAAATTTTTTTATTTTTATAATAAATTAACGAATATATTTTACGGATTCCAATGCCGCTAGAGCCAAGTCAAAACGCTAGAGCCGCGCCAAAGAGCTAGTGCTCATGTTAAAAAAAATAAACATTAGTAAATATTTTGAGTTACAATTTATTTATTTATTAAAAAAACTAGTCGAGAGAAAAATGTACTAAAATTTTTTGAAGAACGGCGAACGTTACTTTACCGTAGAACTCCCTCCCTCCTTGTCACATCTTGTCACACTCAGCGAGACCCTTCCCTCCTCCTGCATGCGAACGTATTTTATGGACCGCTCCTTACTAATGGAGGACTTGCCAAATCCTCGCGAAAGGCAATACACTTGGAAAAACATTTTTGCCTCTGTTGGGATTCGGACCAAGAACCTCTGGGTTAACAGCAGACATGCTAACCATAACGCCATGAGGACAAATTGACAGTATATCTTTGTTATATTATACAAATAAGCCCTTTTCTTGGATCATT
Source organism: Melanostoma scalare (assembly GCA_949752695.1). Classification (NCBI taxonomy): domain Eukaryota; kingdom Metazoa; phylum Arthropoda; class Insecta; order Diptera; family Syrphidae; genus Melanostoma; species Melanostoma scalare. The sequence goes on along the minus strand of OX456984.1, from coordinate 188,225,566 downwards.
CTATAAAAAAAACTGCATAAAAATCGGTTGGGTGGTTTTGAAGATCTAAGTATATGCAGGAACAGACGAAACCATGTATTATGAGTAGGGATTGCAATCCCAGCAATCCGGGATCATGAGTCTTTTTTTGGTCCCGAAATTCCTGGATTATATTCGCAAAATCCCGTCGGCGTTGATTTGTTGAATGTTTCGACTTATTATTAAATCTTTTCCGATAAAAAAAAATTTAATTGGATTCCACTTGATTGTGTATTAATAATAATAATTAATAACAACTTTTTTTCACTGTCAATACATTCTTTGGGTGTATATTCCAAAAACAAGCAAAACAAGCTAGCTGTTGGATACCATTTCATAAATAAAAAAAACACTTCGTTTTGTCCACTTCCTGTAAAATATTGAACGTTTTTTAATGCCTGCTGGTCAAATGGTCAAAGCTCATAGAAATGAAAATGAAAAAAATCAGTTTGTAAAATAACTACAAAAACTTTATACAAGTCTACACAAATGTGTTAAAACCATTAGAGGGTATCAACAAAAGGTTTGCACACATATGAAAGCCTAATCCCGGGATGCCACGATTGACATATCTCATTCCCGAAATCGCGGGATTTAAAAACCTTTCGGGATTGCAATCCCAATATCTGAGGGAATAGAGAGGACCTACAATTTTATGCAGGTTCGGAATCTGCTTTCCGCTTTCCATGAGAATGAATTTACCATCGGAAGACTTGCCAATTTCTCGTGAAAAGTGATACCCGTGGAAAAACATTTCTGGTTTCAGTCGGAATTCGAACCACGAACCTCCCCCTTACAGGCAGACATGCTAGCCACTACGCCACGGGCACCATCATGATATTTTTTGCAATGAAAAGCAAAGGTCCATGGTGACTGCCTTGTGGCACACAGGTAATTGAAAAGCTGCTATGAAATTTCAATCAATAAGTCTTATTCTTCTGATAAGAACAAATCCATACAACAAATTCAGTTGAAGAACCTCCAATTTCCTATCGAGGCCGCACTTAGGCCTCAAAACAATTCATAACCGTGTATTGCAACTTTTACAGCCAAATATCTGAAAAGTTTGAAGTATTATAGAGCCATTCAGCGGATAGCGATAGCAAATCATCCGAAAAGCAATGGTTTGTTTTTGGTTTAACATTTTTTTCATGTTAAAACATTGGCTGAAAGATAACAAAAACTTGATTTTTTCGATCTTGAATGCTTATATCTCAGTCAGTAAAAAGACGTTCTGAAGATGGCATATAAAGTGCCGAAATGCATTCAATAGCTTGGGGTTTTTTGTGTTTATCTCCGAGAAAAGAATAAGAAGAAACGGGCAAAATAAAGTGAAGGCTGTTGTTTTATTGATTCGTTAATGAATGTAACTTGACTTCACGGTGTTGTTTAAAAAGAACATAGATTTTGTTTTTAATCGCTGTTCAATATTTGACTAGACATATACAATTCATATTTCTTATAGAACTAAAATGAACACCTACCATATTTTCTTGCTTGTGACGGATATTAAGATGTACTGGAAACTTCTGACCAAAGAGTTCGGTGTCCTAATCGCTTGAAACTAGCAATGTCCTCTACTTCAAAACAAATATTTCATGCGAGAAGTTATGAGAGTATTGGTAGAGTTTGTTTGCTTGAGTACAAAGCCCTCTAATGTTTTCGTAGAAATGGGTAATTGTAGTTAGTTTTATAGGATAGATTGCGGTTTATGTCCGATTTTACATATTTTTTTTTTCGAATTGAAAACTCTTTTACGAGAGCCACAACAGCCCTAGATTCACTTCTTCATATAAAATCAGAAACTTAAATTAGGGACAAGCAACTCAAAGAACGAAACAAATCCATTGGCTTTCCTATTTTAATTTCTTTTGATAGATGTAACAAAAGGAATGTGTTTTCTTGCTACCCTTAACCTAAAACACCGTCCGAATTTATTTCAGACCTAAGATATGCAGTAAAAAGCAATTTAGGTTAAGAACTGCTAAGGATTGCTTGTTCCGAGAGCAACATTTTTGGGTCGTCTTAAGAATAGGATTGTAGGTATCATTGATCTGCACCAATTTCTAAGTTTAAAATTTACGCTCTTTCTTTTACTTGAAGTGCTCTTTCATTTCATGAAGATTTAAATAATCGCTATACAACAATTGAGGCGCATTTGCATCTTAACAAAAACACAACTACTCAATCCGTTTCAACTCCAAGGATTCTTAAGAACCAATTTTTCCTTTAAATTTATATACGAAACGTTACCTTCATTTGACCTCTGCTCACCTTGCTCAAATTCTCTGTATTTCTTCCTTAATCTACACTTGCCTGAAAAATTTGAAAACACAGGTTAACCCTACTCCTGGAACCCAGAAATCTTCTATTGAAGAACAAAATACCTCGCAATCCTAGAATAAACATTGTGTAATTTGGCAAAAGCACCCATCTCATCCCATGCAGCTTGCCCATTTGATTTTTAATCAACATCCCGCATCGAATCAAACTGCTATAAGATTGCCTCGATCTAATAAAGAAATTAAATGTTGCCAATTAAAATAGCGAATCCCCCGTTGACCTCATTCCTGTGCACAGAGCAACAGGAAACATATAAACACACACACACAACGAAAACGAAATCAAACACATAAACGTGCCCACAGTCCGCTTACAGATTTAAACATCCATCTAACAACTAATTAAGCATGCTTTCCAATTATGTCAACGACGTGATGTGTTTTAGATTGAACGTGATAATCTGACAGCTAATTTAACAAAAAACAACCCAGCCAATCTTTGGCCCAACAGAATAGCAACAATTGACTGAAAATTGTCACGTTTGGGTGCACCTACGCCAAGCCAACCAATTAGTTGAATTAAAATAAAAAAAAAACAACCACACCCACACCTAACAAACTGAGGGTTGTCCTTTACAATGTGTACACCAGGAGCAGGAACCCGTGTTTGAATTCAAATAGTACGGTGTACGGTGCTTCCGGTCCGAACGAAAACCAACAAACTCAGTTGCATTCAGGATGTTGAAGCTATTCAAAGTCTTGCTGAAAATAATTTTTCGGGTATCTCAAGCCATTGGCATTATCCCATTCGGTTTCAATTTCAAATCTAGAACAGCATCAACCTCGACCTTCTGGCGCTGCTATACGGCTGCGATATTAATCATAATCAGCGTGTTCGCTCGGACAAGCACCAACACAATCAACAGTCGAATGCATTTCATTAAACAACAGGCACTTCTATATTTTGTTGGATCCAATCGATGTGTTGTCCTTCACCTATGTGCAATATTGAATATTCTTATCCAACTGCTGAAGGACCGTAGTTTGATTTATTGCTGCAACCAAGGAATTCGTATATTCGATATGTTGCGTTCACGTTTGCTTCCCATTGCAAGGAAGAATGTGGCCTTTAACAAATGTTTTCTACTGCAACTTGGATTGAAGTTTCTCACTTTGGTGCCCATGATCCAGACAAATGTGTTTTACATTGTACACGATGGAGCGTTGGGAGATATGAAATTTTTTTTTGCTCTTCTATCACAGACCTTTTGTCAGTCGATTCTTTACATGACACTTAATATGTTCTACGTTGTCATGTTGATACTTACAGCCATAACCAAGCATTTGAATCGGTGTCTGGAAAAGACATTTAGGGATATTAGAGCACTGGAGAAACGCCCAGGACGATTTGATTCATTTAAAATGCAGAAATACTGCGATCACACCGATGTTTTGGATCGAATAATTACAATTTACAAAAAAGTGGCATCACTCACAAGGCTTGTCAACCGACAGCATCAAGTGCAAATTTTGTCTGCGTTAGTCTACCTACCAGTGGAGTGCGTTGTCAACCTCTTCTTTACTTACTTTGTGTACTCAACAATGAAAAACTTTCATGTAAATGTGTTATCTGTATGTTTTATACTTTCTCTGATTCTGGACTTGATATTGGTTATCAATTTGGCTGAAGAATTGACAAATGCCTTTGTCGAAACGAAGCTGATAGTAAGAACTGGTGCAACAGCCGGCAAAGTGGATGTTCGATTGGAGAAAACGGTTTGTTATTGTCTTGTAATTTTGATTTGATTGAGAAATTTTTTTTTTTTTTAAAAAAGGTTGAACAATTTTCGATTTACCTGCAACAACAGAAGATACAATGCTCGGCATGTGGGTTGTTCAAAGTAAACAACCGAAGTCTACTTATGACCATAGAGTGTATGCTGACTTATTTACTCATTCTCATACAATTTGACAAGATGAAGATTGTTCGATAAAAAGATAGAGAGCATTTTGTGAAATATTGGAATTATGAGATTGAATTTCAAGTAAAATTATAAATTTTGAAAGCGTGAGTTTTTGTATATGCGAATTTTGAAAAGGACTTTTAAACTAGAAACTAGGTGGGACAGTCACACAGTTCATTCAAGATTTTTAGCAGTTCTTGGCTTGCTCTTGAGAATATACACCGGCAAGAAGATGGCGTTAATATTAGGAATAGGGAATGAGTTCAGAGAAAGAAGATATTAAAAAAGCTAAGTAACAACTCAAGGTTTATTGAAAACTTAAATATATAAATAGGAGCCCCGGGACTTAGCGCATTTCTCACAACCACTGCTCTGTGAGCCAATCGAGGAGATCTACAATTTTCTGCCGATTCTGAAAGGCTAATCGAGAAAGTGTCTTTCATGGCAATGAGTTTACTATCGGATGGCCTGCCAAGTTCTCGCGAAAGGCGAAACCCGTGAAAAACATTGTTGCTTTTGTTGGGTTTCAAACCGCTAACCTCTAGATTAACCGGCAGACATATTTACTATCACGCCACGGGTCCCATCAATTGATAACTCAAGGTAAGCTTTTTTTTAGCAAATGAACACAAATAATTCAGTCTTTCTTTTTTATCCTGCATCATCTTCGCTTCGCTTTCCGTTAGTATTCATCGCCATGAAAAGCGCTTTCCCGATTAGCCGTTCGGAACCGGCAGAAAATTGTAGGTCCCCTCCATTCCCTCACAAGGCATGGTTGTGAGAAATGCGCTAGGCCTAGGGGCTCCTCGCTCTGTTGCGCCATCCCTATTTATTTATTTATTTATCATCTTCGCTTTTCTGTAAAGGTTACGTTTGCTTGCATAGGTTTCATTCTTCGCCAGTATAGGGTTCGTTTACATGTATAAATAAATACTATAAATAAATACCTATAAAGGGTGGTGCAACAGAACGAGGAGCCCCAGGGAATAACGCATTTCTCACAACCATGTCTTGATAGGGAATGGAGGGGACCTACTCTTTTCTGCCGGTTCACAACAGCTTATCGAAAAAGTGCTTTTCATGGCAATGTTTTTACTCTCGGAGGACTTGCCAATTCCACGCGAAAGGCGATTCCAGTGGAAAAATATTTTTGCTTTTATTGGGATTCGAACCACGAACCTCTGGGTTAACAGGCAGACATACTAACCATATAGTGGCTTCGTTTGCTTGTGTAGGCTTCCTTCATCTGTATAGGTTTTCTTAGCCTAAATAACCGTCGACTGCATAACTTCTGTCGGCCTGTGTAGGCTTTGTTTGCTTAGTGCGTTTTGTTTGCCTGTATAGACTTTATTTGTCTTCATAGACTTCGTACAACTTGAAATACTTTGTTCACCTGAATAGATTATACAAGCATGTTTCAGTGTTGTCCTTACTGAGAAAATTCTTAATTGATTGATTGACATACATAGCGCTTAAAACAAGTAGGAGGAAAGAGCAATCCCAATCCGTTTCAAAAGCAAGCATAAACATATCCATCCAATTGACCACTTTAAAAGAGTTAAATAGGTCGATAGATAAATATCTTTACTAGCACAATGTAGGCTTTAGTTAACAAATTAAATAATTTAAATAAATAAATAAAACAATAGACGAAATGTTTATGTACTTAATCAATATTTCAGTTTTACAAATTATACGATTTTTCATTTAATTGCTATCACATTCGTTTCACATTTTACGTGGTTTGGCAATTGAATACACTGCTGTATACCAAATACATTTTGGGACACAGAAACGCACTATCTCTTTTACTTACCGCAAAGGTACACTTCGGATATGAAGTAACGAAACAGTATTAAATTTGAACGAATAGCCCAAATTCGTGATAAGATTAACATACGGCACACAGGGAATTGAGTTACTTATTTCGATCACACTATTTACGAAAAAATCATGAAATTTATTGGCAATATCATTCTTATCCCTTATAGCGTCATTATCAAATTCAACACATGTTATCCTTGAGCCGACATTTTTCAATACAAATTTTTTTAAACTACGCAACATTGCTTTTGGGTTCGATGCATTATCAACTTTTTCTTCGATAAAATTTACGTTTACAGCGTATAATTTCTTTTTTATAACGATTTCGAGCAATCGTTTATATCTTTCAATCCTCATTAGATTTGGTAAGAATTGCCAAAGGTTCACTTTCCCTTTTTCCAGGAAACAATTTTATTTAGGTCTTAAAGTATGGTTTACTCATTGAATCAGGAAGAAAATCAGTGCAAAAACAGCCCTTATAGTTGAAGGACCTCATGTTTTTCCTATATGCAGTTGATTTGCAAAAGCACAGAATAAAAGTGTTCTTTCATCATTGTCACGTTATTCACAAAAACCAAGAGAAACTTCTTCACACAAGTCCTTAAAGCGAAAAAGCTTTTGTGGTTTGCCTCTTAAAGCTGCATACGATTTTATTTATCTACTTAACGCCCATCCGTTGTCGTCGAATGCAAGCAACTTGTTGGCATACAAAACTGACAAATGGGAAAATTGCCAACTAGGATACAAGCATAAGCCTCCTCTTTCAATCACATCGCTCTCTTGCACCACCACATCTGCACCGCCCCCAAAGTCGTTTCCTGCTCTTCCCCAATTATATTTTGCATCGTTCTCATTCAAACTTAAAGTCTTCAAGCAAAGTCAACCCTTGGATTTACATTATACCCAAGAAGACCAGCAAAAATGAAAAGAATAAAAAGTATAGAACTTATCGGTAAATCCCCTATTTGTGTTTGAATTTTCCAGAATGTTGATTCTTTGTGATTTTTGAAGTCAACATTTGAAATGAAAACGGACCTCGATTATGCAACTGGTTGCTGTTTTCTATCTGTGGTAACGATTGTAAGGGCTTTGAAAATAAGAGAAATTTCCTCTTATTGTTGATGATGATTCAGACAATGAAAAACAATGCATCTAGTGAAAGGTTTCAGTGCATTAACGGGATTTAGAATGCTGGTTAATTTTAGCAGACTATCATAACCAAGAATACTTTTGCATAGAAAGAAAGACTGATCAGCATAATAGTTCTTTTTTTTTTTTTTTTGTATTCATGTTTTTGTGGAATATCTGAGGCAAGTGATATGTGTTTTTGCAGAGACTAGTTGGAATCCATTTTGTTCATTGTAAGATAATATGTTTATGATTGTCTTTTGTTTTCACATCAGTTTGCCATGAACAAAACTCTGTTAATGTGTGTCTGTACTTGTAAACGTCTGAGTAAAAACCTCTGTCGTTTTTCTTTCTTTTAGATTTTCTGATGGTTTTGTATTTTCATTGTTAGTTTTTTAACTTTCGTCTTTTGTCTTCATATCGAACTCCATGATATACAAAAGAGTTGCAATGTTTCAAAAAAAACTGAGGTGGGTTGATTCAAAGTGAAATTGAAATTGCATATCCACGTAGGCGTATACGTACTTTTCGTCAATAATTCTACTATGCAGAATAAAGTTATTATTTTGACTTACATATTCGTGGTATGACATGACACAGAGGAAAACATTGAATGAATAATAAATAGAATACAATAATTCAGCAGAACAAACTGTCAAAAGAAATGTTACCGTGACGAATGTATAAGCCCTTATAAAACAATTTAATAATTGACTGATTGAAATCAAGCCATGGTTATAAATTGTGTCATTTAAATGTGCGTTGTTATTTTTATGTAGCCCAAGTCGTAGACAAATCAGCTGATACAACTAAGTGTATGTAGAATATTGTATAAAGAATGTAAAGTGTAGCATAAGGTACGATTGATTTTTTAAGAGAATCAAAAGCAAAACACATACAATTCATCAAAATGCATGAAACCTTTAATTGAACAATCGATAGTACCTATACGATCGATATATCCGTCAAGTTCTCAAAAACAAAAAAGCAGCATGAGAAGCGCTTTGTTTGAGGAAACAAACTTCATGATAGGAATGAGCATCAAAGGTTGTAGTAAAGGGGGAAAAAATCATGCCAATATGGCAAGTCCGTAAAGACCATTAAGCAAACAAAGTTGTAGAACCGCAGTTGCTTCTAAGGATTTGGTCAGAAGAAAGAATGCCCGATAAATGGAACAGAATAAAGACCTGCATACCCCAGCGCAGTGAGGCCTGCGTTTGCGACTTAATCGCTGTCAAACGCAGTCTGCGGTACATACAAAATAGAATACGTTCCACAGATCGCAATCCACACAGGTTTGCGCTGGGTTTAAACCTCGTTGACGTACGTCACATCTCTTGTTTTGTCTTTAGTGATACGTGAACGTCTGAATACCACCCACGTCAACAAATTTTAAAATTACGGGAGATCTTAGAGGAAGCCTAGAGAAGCAAGTGACAATATTTTGTAATGACCCATTTAAACAACACCGATGCCAGTGGAATTTTCCATGTACCAACACAGGCAATGCTCTAGGCTCCGATGAAAATGGTACCCAGTGACGATAACACAAAGCAAAAACATAACTAGCCGTTGCCATCATCAAACCATTGACTCCACGTAGAGTTGGATTTCGAAAGCTGTTACAGTTCACTACCAGTATGTAAAGCAACCAACGAAATGCATGAAAATCAGTCTGGTCCCGGCAGTGGACGAGTAAGCGACTTATTTGGAATACTCAAGGTAAGAGTAGGAGTCTGGTCCCGACAGTGGACGAACCAGGAACTCGCTGGAGTACTCAGGACAGAGGATAGGAAGTCATCAGGACCCAAGACTGGGTAAGTAAATAGTGTCCAACGCTCGTTGTGAATTTAGTGTCCAATGCTAAATCGTTGTGAAATTAGTGTCCAACGCTACCACGTTGAGAATTTAGTGTCCAACGTTAGCTCGTTGTCAATTTAGTTTCTCCTGCCACCCCAGAGCAACCAATAACTCTCTCTCTGGTATCATTTCAGAAATTAACATAGCAGGAGAGAACTACCAAGAACCAAGCATTACTACAAGTCTGAGCCTAAGAACTGAAGACACAGGACCAGGACAGGAAACATTCATGCGATTGACCTGAAGACCAATACTCGAAATCCCAACTGGTCACCATCCGAGAACCAAGTCGTGAATCCTGGACTATGCAACATCCCAGCCGAACCTCAGAGTGAAACTTCCCTCATCAGAAGAAGCCTCTCTGTAACCTACCAATACCTACCAATACTTTGGAATTATGAACCTGAATTAAATCTTAGAACCATTGTATAAAATTATAAAAGAAAACTATTTTTGAATATCGGAAACAAAACTAGCTTCAATAATCTAAAGTTTTCGCTGCTTCTTTAGAAGACCCTGGATCCACTGAGCCTACCTCAGCCTTTAATAAAAAGCATCCTCACAATTTACAGAACGAGATGTACAGAGCATGTTTACCTTGCAAAGCTCGAATATGCATGATGACTTTGGAAATTCACGCTGCTCAGTTAAGGTCGGCAAAGGGCTCACCGAGATCTTTCATGTCGAAAAAGAAGCATAATCTTTGAAAAGTCTGTATACAGTTACATGCTTACGCAGATGATATCAACGTAATAGAAGTAAGGACGTATAATGTTATGAGTGTTTTTGGGAGCATGGAAACAGATGCAGCAAAACTGGGTATAATGTGTTATGTAGCACGATCGCCATGTTATGTTGCCATTTCTGACACATTAGTTTTTTTATAATTATTCCCTTCTTGTTTAGTATTTCTAAGCTCTTAGGCCGCTTATATACTCGAGTACTGTCAGGTGCACGATTATCTTTTTTCTAAGCTCGCCAGCCGATTGAAGTAATAACAGTTGATGTACAATATTAGAATTTGATTTATTTCCCAAATATATTCGGCTTATAAGGTTCAAAACTATCGAATTATTTTCTTTTTCTTGAACAATTTTTTTATGACTTACTTGAGCTTAAACTCATAGGTATACGTTAATTGGGGTCATAACCAAATTGTAACTGCACAATTCGTTACTATCTGAATCACAATGTGCATAGCAATCCACAACGATTATGTTTAACGTGATAAGTCAAACAAATAAGAGTGCTAACTGACCATCCACAATTATGTTCGTAGTGAATTACGATGCACATAAGTGCATTCAGATTATTAGATGTATAAACAACAAATGGTTAATGAGAGTAAATTGAAATGCATTCACTTGTTTTTGTGCATTCAGTACCTACTCGTGCAGTTCGTTCAATTAAAATCATTAAGTTCGCTCTCATAAATTTACCCTGAGTTGCCCCATTTTTCGTTGACAACCCCACAGTTTGTCAAAAAAAACCAACGTTTTCGGTTCTTAAAAAGGGCTTTACCAATCACCACATTGAAGAAAAATACTTATTATTTGACATCAAACCTAGGACCACAGAGTTGATAATACAGAGAGTCAACTCGCACCCCTCTGCCTGAGGCACCATTAAATTTTTGGGGTGAAATCAATCGTGTGTTGATTGAATCAACGACTATATCCGGTGGCAATTGAGTTTCATTAACTTTTTTCTTGCGATTATACTATACGGTATTATTCGATTAAAAAAAACTACGCTTAGAATTTCATCCTTTATAAAACAAAGTCGCTTTCGCTGACTGGATGTTTAGATCCTTAAAACTACGCAACGGATTTCGATGCGTTTTTTTTTTTTCAATATACAGAAAGGTATAAATGAATATATCATCCCCATAATTCCACGAGAACGGGAACGCAAACAAGAAATAAGTGTTTGTATTGTAAAGGCTTCAAGCCTTCTGAGCCAATTAGCATGAAATTTGGAATAAAAATGGTCCAGAACTTGAGAAATGAAATAAGCTATAGTTCTTTTCCATAATCCCTCGGAACATACTGCACCGATTCCAAAAATTCTTGCCTCTGAATTACATAAACTATATTCTATCCCCGTTTTACCAATGGAATTGAGACTTGGAAACTACATTTTTTAATTTATTCAATTCGATCAACGTAGCTAGTTGATAATAAAACTCAATAATTTGCAAGCGTTGTTCGTTTGAAAGACAATTTAAGCTTAAATCATAGACCAAGCTGAAGATATTTGACAAATACACGAAAACTCACGTTCGTGAGCTGTCAAAACCGAAAAGAAAAAATCACAAAATCACTCCCTTAAATTAACAAATTAAGAAAAAAAATCAAAATCTGTGCAGCACAAGGTCTCTTCAATGATTTTTTTTTTTTGACATCGTATAAACTTTTTACATCCTCATCCTCAATTGATTAAAAATAAAGACGAATATCCAGCTAATTTCTTGCCTAAGAAAGCGCAAATGTTAAATTATTTCCCAGAAAATCCAATCCCAATATTGATTTATCCCCAAGCCTTAATACAGGCACAATGAAGAATAAAAAAGGTCAGATAAAAACAGTAAGACGTTCAAGCAAATGACTCACCCATAAATTGGGTATCTTTTACTACTGTCGTGTGGGAAGAATCGTGGTTGACACCTTCCTGTTTCTGTTATATTCTTGAAACAATTAACCTTTTGATTGTATTTTGAAGACCTTAATTTTCTCAAAATCCTAATCGACTGAGTTTATAGGGTTTTCCTATTACACACAAAGTTCCACCAAACAATAGCACAGGTAAAACCATCCTATGCTCCAATTCGTCAACCCTTGAAGAGGGAAAACTTCATTTTCGCTGCGTGGTTTCTACGTTGTTAGGGTACCTTCAAAATGTTATTCGCATCATAGTTTATGATTTTTTTATTTTTAGATTTCGCTTGGAAAAGTTCACCCTGACATAGAGGAAAATGTCATGCAGGAATATATGAAGTCCTCAGCCCTTTTTGTTTTTGACAAATGTAAAATCATTGTAGCGCACGAAAAACATTCAACCACGAATCCTTTAACAAAAGGGAAGAAGGCATTATACTTCGCTGAACCGAGCAAGAAATATATCAAAACATGGCAAGGCATTATGTCCATGTCAAGGATGAATCACCACCAGCAAAATGAGTTAAAACAAAAAAAATAAATAAAAGTTATTTGTAGATGTGGATGTGTGAGTGTGTGTGTGTGTGTGTGTGCCCGCAAGCTCATAAAAACCCAAAAATTGGTAATATCCTCTTAATCAGCCCGACTGATGCCATCATCACTTTCACCCACACAGCAACAAAACAACAAGAACAAAAACCATATCACCTACTTTGGCTTTCTCTTCTGGTTTGGATACATCTCTCTATATCTATCAGCAGCTATTGCTCCGCTCTCTAGTGAATCGGATCTAATCTTAATCGAAATCTATTTTAAAGTACACTACATAATATTCAATCAATAAACCTATCCGTTTCATGGTATGGGCACATATACCTTCGGTCCTGGTCAATTTACAAAGGCCTTGTCACCTTATACCCCATAGAACGAAATGAGGGTCTACTATAGGGTGGCGTGAAAAGCAGAGGAAGTAGTTATAGTTAACGGTCTGCATGGAAAACAATCCGCTTTAATTAACCCGATGGAACTGTTAAGCGTATAAATGTGAGTGCGTGCTAAATTGCAATGATAATTTATTGATTAAGTTGTAAATACTTTGGTGCTTGGTATTTCTGGCTTCAATAGAATCGGTAGGGATGGAAGTAGGCAGGCAGACAGACACGCACACACACATCAGTATGTCTTTGGCATTGTTTATATGTGTTTGGGTGAGGCTATAGTTCATCCTCAGAAGACAGTTTCTTGACAAAAGAATTATATCCTTCGACAATTCGAGCATTGTACTCCATAGCTATTACCCTGTATTCACATAACTCCGATGGTCTAGGGTGGGGGTGGGAGATAGAATGATTGAGCTTTAGGATGGGGACTCGACTGCGTGGAATGCGGATATGGAAATATCTCATTGTGCAAGAGGGATAGTTAGAAATTGATTCTTTCTGTTGGCATCGTAAACTGAATACGGTATCGTCATAAAAAAAAACAAACAAATATTAGTATATGGCATAAATATTTGACTGGAATATTTAATGGACGATGTTCAGATCAGCAGCAGTGAGGAGACTTCATAGCTTATCTGTACTACATCATACTGTTTTGATTGATACCCAAACAGTAAAGTCAAGACAAGGAACATTTTTGGAATTATGTTTCGGAAATTTAAGGACAAAAGCTATGTACAGAGTAGGTTTTACGTTTTGGCACTTGTAGGACTTAAATAAATCCAGTTCCTTGTAAGAATAAATGGATACCTAATTCTAATTTAATTAAAGATACATCAACATCGACATCGATGCTACGACGATGGAGTAAGATAACTGTGGCAATGGTTTATTGAAGATGGCTTCAACACAATTTTTTTTTTAGTACAAGAGAGGAATATAGGGGCTAAGGATAATCAAAATAAATAATTTTGAAGATTAAAATATTTTTCAATCTTCATCTTTTCAAATTCTTACCTATAACCTACATAAATAAGTAAATATGTAAGTAAATAGAAGGGCGCAGTAAAACTCAAGAAGGTTCCGGGGTAACGCATTTAAGAGGCTACAATCTTTTGCCGAATTTATACGGCTAAGCTAGAAATATCCCCGGAAGAAATTTTTCGTTAAAGTCGATATCCGTAGAAAAAATTGTCAAGCGACTTGAATGCGAAAGTCGAGCCCCTACACCATTTAAAGAAAAACCCGTCAACTCTTTATGTGGCCTATATGTGCAGTGCATATGACAAATAAAATCTTTCAGCCTTATCGACCACCTCATTTCCTTAATTTTTTTTTCAAAGCCTAGCTTGCCTCCTAGTATACCTCCTGGATTTGCATATAAAATGCATGAAGTTCCTCAGGACTCAATGCTGGGCTCACTATTTTTTTCGAATTAGTTATTAGTTCTTGAGAAGAGTGATTTTAGATTCTTGAATGGATAATACCTCAGCAAAAATGACGTTTGGCTGCGGAAAAATAATTCAAAATTAGTGGTAGCTAAATCGAATTCGGCACGTTCCACAAACGGATCACTAGAGTGAAGTAGACAAGTGGGAGAGCTACGATCCTTTTGAAATCACAATGCTAATAGGAAAAAAGGGAAAAAAGAAGAAGAAAATCCGAATCGATTGCAGGGGCCAATTAAAGCGATCAGAAAAAACCATCAGGAAAAGTTGAGACAAATGGAAACATGAATTTTTTCCTAACGAGCATTAAGAGCGAACAGGAAAAATATGTCAGTTTCAAGACTCTCAACTCTTCAAAGTCACACACCAGCAACTGTTTTTCCTAATGCAGTGCACATGAAAAAAATAACACGGTGTGAGTCTGGCTGCGGAATGCATGAAAAATAGAAACTCTATAATTCGAACGATTTGATCCATTTTGGCTGAAATTTCAATCAGCTGAAACGAAAAATGAATTTGCTCCTGGAAAATTGAAAAATACAGTTTGAACAGAAAATATTAACTGAATTTGGGCAAAAAAAAAAAAAAAAAATTGTCTGGCTTTTTTGCCATCGCGCATCGGTTGGAATAACATTTTTTATGCAGTTCTAACGAAAACACAGTTAATATTTTAATTTCAAAATTTTTCCTGATTCGATCGCTATAACTGGGCCCTTACTTGGACAACTGACATTACAACGTAGGAAGGTTAGATGCTTGACCCTGATGTTCTGTGTAGTTTGCTTACCGATCATTTGGATAAAATAAATTAAATAATTTCAGAGAATTTCGCACTGTTGAAAATGTACAACCCTTTGAAAACGATTAGTCAAGTCACAATTTATAAGACATACCAATCTTTTACTTGATGAAAACTATAATTTGTCTTTTGCTCCATCAGTAGCACTAACACGCAATTTACTGACTCAACAGGTTCTTAAAGCTAAAGCGAAGATCTTTGATTCATAACTTATTTTATTCTAGCTCTGAAAACGTTGAATTTAGACTATGGGTACGGATCGTCTGGACATACCGTTGGTGTACACCATCCCAATTGCCATCAATCAAATTTTACCAGTAGATTACATTTCTGGCAATGAATTTCGTAACGATTTAAATGCCAGAACAAATAAATTTGTTTCGAATGTGTAAGCCAATTTCGACTCAGTTTTTCAGAACAGCTGATCATGGTTTGAAAGCAGTTAAAGGACTCAGAAAATATGATAAAAATTAATAATATTTTGTAATCTATATATCTATATCTCTTTCTATTGGCAAACTTCGAAACACGGTTAACATGGGTCTCAATAAAAACTATCACGTACTAGTCATGTTCGTGGACTTCAGCAAAGCATTTGACAAGTTGAGTCACGGAAAACTGCGGAATGTTCTTTATAAAATTGACATTTAAGGAACCCTATGGAAATGTATGGAGAATTACCTTGTAGGAAGAACTTTAAACGTTTAAACTGCAGATGAAATGAGTCAAGAAAGGTTGGCACACAATGTGTACCACAGGGCTCGCAGCTTGGTCCAGTCCTCTATATACTATTTACAAATGCCCTCTTCTAAGTTTTTAAGAATAGCACCGGTTTTGCATATGCTGACACAGTAATTGTTTTTAAACACAACTGTTTAACAACATGTAATTTTATAATGCAAAAGGAGTTTCTCGAAGGTGTCACGATTTTGGATTGGTCGTAAATGCCACTAAAAAGAAGCGAATATGTATCTTCTATCAAAATCAAATATGTCCAATTGGGCAAAAAAGGGGTGCAATCGAAATAGTAAAATCATCAAAATATCTGGGAGTTACAGTTGATGGCCACTTTCTTTGGCGCGAACATATCGACAACCTTAGGTATAGCATGAGAAGTGCTGTGTTTGATCTCTTTTAGTTTGAGAGATATTCAACAAAATATGTTCAAAAACAGTTCTACTGTTATCCAATCCAAAAAAAGATATTAAATTTCGAAACTCCAATCGAAACTAATTCTTGTAGTAACGGGTACGAGAATGGGAACCTAAAAACGACTTGACAGATCTCAAAAATTCTTTCAACTTTAGGATGTTGCATTTTCCTCCAGTACCATCCTCATATTCAAACGGGAACGCAAGAACCTTCAAAACATTTCAAAAGTAAAACAAGAATTACGAGTCTTATCTCTGCAAGTTTCAATTTAATTTGAAGTCTCTGATGACAAAATGTTTCCAGGTTTTTAAACAGTCAGGAAAAAGATCACAACCAAATTAATTCATCTCATGGTCTACTCTATAGAAATTAACATTGGCATCAACATGTTAATTTAAAAGCATCGAAAATTTTCAGTTATTGACTAACAAAATGTACTCATTTCATCTTCATAAAAAACAATAAACTTTACGAGCAATTTACACTTTTCATAGTTGAAATTACAAACAAGAAAAAAAAGAACACCCTCATTCCACAAGTGAACGGAAAAGAATCTAAAAACTGCAATTTTTCGAATGACATCAAAACGAACTTAAGCAATTAAGGACAACATCTGGGTGAAAGCAACAGCAACAGAACACAATTATGAACAAAAAATGAAAAAAAAAAAAAAAAAATCACTCAGCAATCAAATGCCCCAGAAAGGAACAACATACGCTTAACATGCAACGGATGAATGCTCCACATAGCACGCGGATATTATGGACGGATTGCGTTGTCCCGTCCCATGGTGGAACATAGCTCCAATTCTGCTCACATGCAGTCAGGACAATGAACTTTTTTTTACACTCATTATCCTGTCGGAGCTATGCAAGAGTTTTTGTGTTTTGTTTTTGTTTTTTGTGTTTTTTTTAATTCTTTTTTCGAATGAAATGGAATTAGAACGTGTTATGGGGTATTCAATGAGAGAACTTTGGAAGTATACACATTCAGTGGGGGCCGGGGAGTCTGTTTTATGAGCTTTCTTCTCACCGATGTTTATGGTGATGGTGATGAAGAACAAGTTGACTAAGAGTACGAACGATAAAAATGCAGCGTTGAGCTGATTGCTGTTTCTGTTCTTGAAGGTTACATGGCAAAAGGGAGATGGTAGGTAAATTGGTAGGTAAGCACTCATTCCTCAATTAGTGATGTTTAATTAGATTTCTCTTCAAGGCGGGTTCTTTCACATACGCGCCCGTTTAGTGTTGTAATTGTTTCGGGATTTTCTATTGCGGAAGAATTTGTTTGCGGGGGCGGACGACGCAAACGGTTGCCTTCGTAATAATGGCGCTTTAAAGTTTCTATTAAGGTTGTCATGTACTTTTTTTTTTAACTCTTTGGGACAAAGGCGAATATCAAGAATAAATAGAATGTAGGTACGTGTTTACTTTGCAAAATTCGACGAAACGTGATCTGTTTACTTCAAGGGGCCCAGACAAGATGTGCCCTTACAACTCTTTTCAGAATTTCCTTTTAATTTTATATTCTTAATTGGAGGAAAGGTTTTTGTCTTTGTACTCGAGTTGTTTACGTAGAGCTTACATAATGGCGTCCATTAACCTTCGCTCAGAATAATATTGTTTCTATAAATATCTGTAACAGGATTTAAAACATATACTTGCCTAGTACATTCATTTGAACGATATTTTGAGAAGGTAAAGCGAACCTTATAGCCGTTGATGGATTGTTATGTTATATTCTCCTAGTGCTACACTAATCCAACGAAGTTCTTTATTTTAATTTCAAATAAGAAGACAAGTTCAGAAGTATAGAGATATATATGACTTCCTTTAATAAACTGAATAGAAGATTTATAGCTGACCTTTTAATTCTCATTCTCATTCTCATTATCCTTCATTTAGTAGGCATACAAAATGGGAGAAATTACGGAGTATTTTAAAGTATGTATAGAGTCGGAGTCTAGTTTGCAAGACATTGTTGCGGAAAAAACTAAAAGACATTTTCTTTGACTATTTATAGCTTAGTTTTTCTAGGCTAAGACTTAATCCGTTAAGTTATAGAATAACCATTTTAAAACAGTTAAATTTGGTTTGTGGCACTTGACCATATTTTCAGCAATATAAAAACAGCTTAGCTGATTATTCAAAAATGAACTAAAAAGAACTGCCCACAATACTCATTGTTGTGGTACTGCATTCAACAAGGACTTGTACAGTATGTTTTGCATACGGTGCGACAAAAGCTCATAATATATAGGTTGGTTGGTTGTGGTACCCGTGGCGTTATGGTTAGCATGTCTGCTGTTAACCTAGAGGTTCGTGGTTCGAATCCCAACAGAAGCCAAAAATGTTTTTCCACGGGTATCGCCATTCGCGGGGAATTGGCAAGTCTTCCGATTCATTGTCATGAAAAGAGCTTTTTGAACTGGCCTTCGGAACCGGCAGAAAGTTGTAGGTCCCCTCCATTCCCTCACTAGGCGAAGGGTTGTGAGGAATGCGCTAGGCCCTGGGGCTCCTCACTCTCTTGCGAAACTCTATTTATTTATTTTTAGATAGGTTCGTTCAGGAGAAGAAAATCAAGCACTAAATAAATTTGGAATAAAATGTTTATTAAAGATTAAAATTTTGGCTTTCAAAGAGATTAAGGCTTGTGGAAGTATGTAGCTTAGCTGATTTTTAATAATTTTTTTTTAAATTGAGTTAGCTTAAATAAAGTTAGAGCTAGCAATGAACTGGACTAGTTGGCGAAGTATGTTTGATCAGTTTGACCCTGAATTGTAATGCTTACTCAAGTACACAAATAAGTTAACACCAAAGTTAGTGATTTTACGATTGCGAACACTGGTGCATCGCATCCAGTGTGTAAGATTAGAAAAATTTATCGCTGTCTATCTCAATCTATATCAGTATAATTTCCTTTATGCGATAGAAGGTGTATTCATGTGTCATTAGATTTGCGAAAAATATTACATATAACGAAAGCTTGCTAATTGATGAGGTGAAAGCCTCTGCTTCAAGACTTTCTGCTGCCCAACATTCTTATCTCTATAGTTGCATGCTTTCCCCTGTTTTATGAATGAACTTGTACTTTCTGTTTGCCTTATCAAAACTCACATTTTCCTTCTTTCTAGTGCTAAAAAATCGTTTAAAAAGCGTGTGACTAATGCATAACAATTAAAAAAAAGCAATTAGTGTTATCGTTTGATTTGTTGAAAGATAAGTACATATAGCTTTGACGTCTTGGAAATGTATTCTTTTATTTTTTCTTCATTATCTTAATGTGAGCTATCTATCTCAAACAATTCGAAATAATTTACAATGAGTTCAAAGACTATTTATCAAACTGTTTTCATAGTTAAAACGGTTGCGATGTATGTAGATAAAATTATAAAGATAAACGACACCTACGCTTGTCAATTGAATAAGATGATGAGTTCAGAAACAGCACTCGCTCATCATTCAAATTTGAATGGATGCTGGCTGTGAAACAATTTCAAAGATAACAATTATCTTAAGCTGTTTTCATGAGATCGAGATGTTGAGATATAAAAACACATATAATAAAGTTACTGAATCGCGAGATATATGAAAGCGAGTAAGAAACTGATGGATGTCTATGCTTATTGCGATGTGATTACATTGTGATGTCAAGGAAATATTTTCCATTTCAACAATACAAGCATTTTGTTTACATTTAAGTAAGACTTTATCTAAATCTAGCGCTCTGTTAAAAACGAAACGAAAAATTCCAAACACACTTCAAAAGGAATATATCATGGTATCATACATTATACATTTAATTTGTTTTTGAAGGGCGGCCGTGGTGCAGTGGTAGAGTGTTTAGTAGATAGGCCGGACGCGTGGGTTCGAATCCCGCTCTGGGCATCTACTTTTCTTTCAGCCTCCCAGTTTCATATGGACGCCGCCCTTGAGGTTATATATGTGAAATTACTAACAACTTATTTCCAACTACTGCAACACAAAAAAAAAAAAGGAACGCTGCTACTCTGGTAGTACAATGGACTGGATATTAGGTCTGAGTTCTCCAGATTAGCATATAAGCCTCCTCATTTTTTTGAGAGTTGTGATTCCTTCCCGAGATCACCATACGAGTGTTGCGGTAAAGATGAAGAAAAAGAATGATGGCGTCACAATCACAAACAATTTTTCTATTTGGTGCACACAGTAGGTAGGTACACGTATTGTTGTGGCTTCAGAGTTCAGACTTTTGAATGAATTGTTTGCGGTTTTGTGTTGCATTCGGCCTTGTAGATCCATTGTACCCCACGCTTTTTAAGTGATATTCTCAACACTTCATAGAAATTAGTGTCTGTAATGAAACCGAGAATCTGGGTTACGTTTAGGGTTTCCTTTCTCCCTTTCTCCCAGGAAGTATGATCTTAGATACTCTTTTCTTTGTCGTTAGAGAAACAATGCAATGTCCAGTAAGGCACCCTGCTTGCATTTACAAATTTCCTACTTGGGTTCATAGCGTCCTTGGATCGTTTTGTGTTGAACTTGCCAAGTAGAAGCTTGGCTTGACTCATTTTCCGGAGTTTATTCCAGTGTTGATTCTGGTTGGCTCCTCCGTTTATTTTTTTATTTCTTCCTTGATGTTACTCTCCGTTACTTCACAAAAAGGTGCCGGTCCTATAAGGGGTGATCCGGCTCCTGTCTTTGTTATTTCGTCTTTCTGCTCATTTTCTTCGATACCTAAATCCTAAATGTTCTGCTACCCAGGAGATTGCTACCTTGCTGTTGCTGCCCAGTTTGTTCAATTTATCAATACATTCTTTGACAGTCTTTGAGGTGATTGTGTAGGATCTTATGGCTTTAATTACTGCTTGATTGTCCATCTTTATTGCAATGTGTTTTTTTTTATAATTTAATGTTCAATCACGCACATTTGCCTATTGCATAGACTTCAGCTTGAAATATATTTGATATCATCCACAATGGTACTGAAATTTTTGTTCTTGTCCCAAACATTCCTGCTACAGTAACTTCCGTTGTTTTTAAGCCATCTGTATACCATTTCATTGCATGGGTCTCAATTGAGCAGGTATTTTCCTCACTTAATCATAACATTTTGCTACCTATAGTTCATCTTTGAAGAGTTTAGCGAAATTGAATTCTTTGGTCATCCTATCAAGAGGGATGTCCATGAGGATTCATACTATTGCTTCGGAGGTAGGTGTTCGATTACAAGAAATATCTAAGACGCAACAGATTGTGAATCCCCTTCATTTCCTCAGAAGTTATGTTTGAAAGAAATGCAATGTGACGGAGCACTTCCGGGGCTTAGTGTACGCCTATTTGTTTACTTATTTCAGCGTTACACACTTCTTACATTAAAGAAAGACTTAATTTCAACCTAGGGCTCTATTTAAAATGAACTGGAAAAATTAATTTGAGCCTTCTTGTTAAAAATAAAAAAAAAGTATAGATAGAATAGGAAAAACAATGATTTTCGGTACTTAAGACCACACAACAATTTGAGTAGGTATTCGAGTATATTGTCCAAATATTTTCTATGAAAAAGCAGTTAAGTGAGCTTTTAAAATAAGTTTCTTCCTCTACAAACATCCTTTTTGACCCCGAAAACCAATTAAAATCAAAATTTACACTACTTCTTTTTGAACATAAAGTAAAGAATTCACTCCTCCTTGTCTCCTTGAGTTCTCCCAAAGTTGTTTCCAAAAAAAAACTTCATATATTACCAGATACATTTTGCCAAGAAGTGTTGTCCCTTCCTTGAAAGCCAAAATGCATACAAGTACAATATGTACATACTACTTACGTTCAAAACTACATACGTATGTATAAGAAGCAAGCACAAAAGTGCTAGAAAACATATTTCCCTTACCCCAAATATTAAAAACGAAAAGAAATAAAATACAATCCCCCACAAGCCAGACAAAGGAAACCACAATATCAGGAGTAGAATGAACCCCCAGCACTGCTTTTTTTAAATATATATATTATATCCTGTTCTTGTAATGCAAACATGCACTATGTGAGAAGACGATATTCATTCAAGTCAAGCCTGGCCTGGCATGTGACTTTTTGTAATGCAACTGGCAAGTTTCATCACTCATCACACATTCTTGTTGTGTTTGAATTTGGACTCATCTCGTTTTGGCCCCATTTTACAAGACCTAACAACATGAGGAATAATGAGGAAGGATTTATGTAGCTTCCTTCTTCCTTTTTTTTACACTATCTAGCGCGATATTGTTGGTTCTGTATTTGATTTTTAATTGCAGACGGGTGTGATTTTTTTCAAAGCTATACGGTTTACTTCACCCGCAGGGAACACCTAAAGGCATGTGAAAACTAGTGCACTTTCAAAAAGAGCGCAATCCTTAATGATAGAAAATAATTCCTCGTGTACCAAATGAATCTTCTTCAATTCATTGAAGCTGGATAAAAGCAAAAGAATAAAATCGAGTATGGCTTTAGAGTAATTTCCTTGCAACTCATATCATCGCAGACAAGAAGAGGTTTGTTGTCAATTCTTGATTGGAATGAATGCAAAGAACGAGTTCACGTGATACTTTACAAGATTACTCCAAAACAGAGGGCATCATTCCATGCAGAAAACAAAACAAAAATAAAATGAGAATGCAAATGCAACATGCTATCGGGCACGGTACATCAGCTAGAGATAGCTTGAAAAAAAACTCTTCTCAGTACCTTCGCGAGTAACGAGTATCCTTGTTTTACTGTACGAGTAAGGGTGAAGGGCACGTCGAGTGGACATGTACAAGAAGAAATTTGTTTGCCACTTGGAGCAGAGAACAAAGCGTCCTTGTGTTTTTATAATGCGTACTCCAGTAAGAAATGGTTGAGAAGATAAAAAAAAAAAGGGAATGAAGAAGAAACAAGACCCAACAAAGATATCGATCGAGAAAATGGTTTCTGGGCAAAGTCAACTTTGTTCGTACTATATCAAATGCACTTTAAAGACAGGATGCAATTGGGAAAGATAGGGCTTTTTTTTTTAGTATAAAATTATATGAGACAAGAAGGTAGGTAGGTACCCAATAACTTACTCTTCGGTTAAACTTTCCATTTGCTTCCTTTTGTTATCTAATCCATTGTTTTAGAAAAGCTCTTTACAGAAAAAATTAACCTTGTTGGTCTAGCAACAGCTGAGTTTTAGCTTCGATTATAGCCCTTACTTTTAACTGAGGAGTGAGAGTGTTTTTCTAGGGCGGCCGTGGTGTAGTGGTAGAGTGTTTAGTAGATAGGCCGGACGCGTGGGTTCGAATCCCGCTCTGGGCATCTACTTTTCTTTCAGCCTCCCAGTTTCATATGGACGCCGCCCTTGAGGTTATATAATATATGTGAAATTACTAACAACTTATTTCCAACTACTGCAACACAAAAAAAAAGGGAAGGCTGCTACTCTGGTAGTACAATGGACCGGATATCGGATATTGGGTCTGAGTTCTCCAGATTAGCATATAAGCCTCCTCTTAAAAAAAAAAAAAAAAAAATAGCCCTTACTTTTAACTGAGGAGTGAGAGTGTTGTTATAATGTTTGTGGTCTCAAAGGTCTCCAAAATTTTGTCGATTATGATCATTTGAGGATTCATATTCGAACCATCTGCGTTAGTTGATTTGATCTCTCAGCCAAGACAAGACAGTCATAGATATGAAGCAGTGGACAATTAGAGATTACTTAAAAGTAATTTTTTTTTTTACTTATAAACCTCACCACTTTAGAAACATTTGAAAATCAGACCCCTAACGAAATGAAGGCTTCTGTAATTTTGTATGTTTTGTACAACAGATTCCATCTGCCACTGTTAAAATCGTAAGTTTTTCTATAAAAAGAATAAATAGCGCTTCTAGTTCTCCACAACTTTTTTTTGGCAAGTGTATGGAAAAAGAAAAGAAAATAATAATAACACTCGTAATAATAATTGCCTGTTTTGTCTCCTCTAGGGTCCTGCATCCCCTTTTCCCAGCTCTTTGGTCGATAATGTTTTTTTTTTTTTTTTAGTTTTCGTTTAAGTGAAGGAACGAAATTGAGGAAACTTTATCCATCACGCAAAAGTCAGAAATGGGTTTTGTGGAAGGGGGAGGTTTTTGCGAAGGGTTGTTGACTTTCTTCCTAACGGATATTTTCAAGCTGGGAATTGATGTTTGCCTTTGTGGCAGTGTATGAGTGGGTGTTTCTCGTTTTTCATGTATCCATACAAATGTATGTGAACCTACATATTATATATTTCTTTGATTCATTTTAGCCCGCTAGAGACAGTCGCCTGTTGGTAGCGCATGCATGTGAAATGAATTGTTGAAGTGGAATAGAATAGAGGGCACCCTTACCGCACAAATCACATCACAACTCATACAAGGCTATATGGTTTGAAAAAGTTGAGGTCAGGGGTGACGGTGAGGTTGACTGGTTTGTTCGATTAAATTTCGTTTGCGGGAATGATTGTTTGAAGAAATTGGCTTGACGATATAGCAGAATGTTATTTCTTTCTCTTTTTCTCACTCTCCCTCTCTGTTTGAAAAGAAAGTTCGTAGAAATAACAAAAAATTAGTTCAATTTGAAAGCGCAAATCTAATAATAGGTTTATTGGGGTTGCAATTCGGTTATATTTGTATTCATGATGGTTGCATTTTTTTTTTTTGTTTTCTTCTTCTTTTTTTGTAAGAAAAAGTTCAGAAGCAAGGAAAAAAGTTGGTGGTAGGTACTATCTACGGTTTGTATGTGCTACGTGGGAGCCATGGTTGCTGAAGTTGAATCGAAAAGTTCACTAAAATGTACTTTTAGGTTGGGGTATCATCACCGGCGGCTACACTTTGGATGATGATAATACATGCAATCAAATGGAATTGCTTTAAAAGCGAAGTTGTGTAGTTAAGTAAAAAGTTATAAGCGATTTGTCTGGAAAGGATATTGCGCTTCTGGTAGTTTACGAATTGAATTTCGCAATTTCATAATTCTGCAAGTTTGTTTGTGTTTATTTTTATGAAAAGTTTTGACCATTTCATTTGTTTCGGGTAGCTATACTTTCTTCAATTAAACAAGAGTAGCTGGAAGCATTTGATTTGATTCGGTTGGTTTCTAGGCTCAATTATTGTAACATGTTGAGGATCTCATATCTCAAATCTTCCAAGAAAAAATATTTAATGACGCACGAATTGTTTTGTCAGTTCGTTGGCGTCTATGTTGGTGAGCGCATCAAGTTATACGTTTAAATTGAGATTTTACAGGGTGAATAACATTAGACGCATGAAAAGGAAAGAGAGAGTTTGGGTCAATATAGTCAAATTACGACCTTGCGGGTAGACGGAGGAGATAGAGTCCCGAGTCATACAATAAACAGCCTGGCTTTGAGCCTTTGACGCATCTTATGCAATTCACAACATGTATGTAGAATGTACTTTAAAGAATATAGCTCAAAACCACCACGATCTGTTGACGGCGCTATTGCTGCTTTGGAGCAGAGTATATCGAAAAAGACCCGAACGAGTTTATCCGCCATCGTACGCAACAAAATCCAACAAGTGCAAGAATTGAAGCCGAACGAATCAATTCATTGCACTTTCGGTAAATTGGCTTAAACCGAAACTTAAACTTAAACTTAAATTTAAGAAGGACGCCGATCCCGATTTTCACAAAAAAAAATATAAACTCATTTTTGGGTAAATGAGTGAAGCCGCTGTTGAGACACGCATTTCATCCTCAAAAGTCACTGTTTGGTGTACCTACTCTATGGGCAAAACGGAATCATTGGTCCATATTTCTCCAAAAGTGAAGCCCGCTAAAATGTTACAGTCAGTGGCTCAGTAGAGCCATAATAAGTGACTTTTTCATGCCTGAATTGGAGAATTTTGATATGAACGACCTTTGGTTCCAACAATGCGGCCCTACATGTCATATAGTCAATAAAATAATCAATTTATTGAAGGAGTCTTTTGATGGGTGCATTAACTCGCGCCGTGGGTCTGTGGCGTGACCTCCAAGATCGTGCGATTTAACACTGCTGGACCATTTTTCGTGGGTTTATGTGAAGTTGCTTGTCTACGTATATAAGCCCGAGACGATTGACGCCTTGAAAGAGAATATTAGGTGCATTATTGCTGATATAAAAAAAAATTGTTTTTAAGACTTATTGTTTTTAAAACTTATCATTATAATTATAAACTTTACGGCTTAACATTACATTTTATGCGTTATATTTCCTCTTAAAAACCACACGCCTAAAAAGCACATTTTATTCTAAGTCTTGAATGCAGAATTTGATGGTGATCCCGCGGCGGGCGTAATGGTTGGCATGTCTGCCCGTTATACGGGAGGCTCGTGGTTCGAATACGAACAGAAACCAAAAAACGATTTTTCCAACGGTATCGCCCGAGGCAAGTCCACTGATAGTAAACTCATTGCCATGAAAAGTGCTCTTAATTAGCCGTTCGGAACTGGTAGAAAATGGCAGGTCCCCTCCATTCCCTCACAAGGCATGGGTGTGAAAAATGCGCTAGGCTCCTTAGCTCACCGCTCTGTCTCGCCAACCTATGTATGTGTGTAAATATGAATGCAGAATGATATCAAATAAATTATACTACCATAATATTTTGTCTCAAGCAATGTTTTCTTATGTTTTCATATGTTTAAACAATGTTTAAAAGAAATACAAAGGGCAAAGAGCAAAAAGTAATACAACGTTCACATTGAAGGAACTGCCTTGAATTTTTTTTTCTTTCTGCATAGCTATTTCTCAGTTATTATGAGGGTTGAAATACGGAAAGTGTGTGAAGGACATGATAAAAACTGGGTATACATTGTGATTTACTTTGATGCTGAAAGTGATAAATGCAATATGGTTTCTGTAGCTGATACTAATGACCTGAGAATCATTTGACAACATTGAAAAAAGTAAGTTGAAACAAATTTTTATTTCTTCTTCTTACCATTACCAAGCCCATTACCTCGCTTTTTTACCATAGCAATGTGCAATAATTCTTTAGATTATAAACACCTCCATGGAGCTATTTACTTTACACTTGCTACTAGCAAGTCCATTGCATTTATTCACTTCACAAGCTCAACAAATAAGATTTTGGTATTAAAAGGCTTTTCCAATATATATTTAGGCTTGATCGATTAGGTAAATCGATCAACAAAGCATCTTATTAGTTCAAAAAAGACATCTTGAAAACCTAACATACGTTTATTCCTTAGTAAAAGTTTTAATTTTCTCAGTTTTTCTTAGTTACATACATATCTTTAAGATCGATCTAACCTTAAATGTATTTTACAACAATTGGCCTGGCTTTGGCGACAAATTTTAATTGATTCTTAGATTATACATAGCTAAAATATCACTTTTTTGGTTTTCATAACAATGTCTAGGTTTTCTTTCACCAGCTTTCTTTCGTAACAATTATAATAAAGAGCAAAATTTGTAACTAAACGTGTAGGGGAATTGTGCTCAAGATATATTTTTGATAGCCGAATATCTTAAGCAAAAAAAGATTTTGTTTGTAATGCAGGAGATAGGAATAAATTCAATAAAAGAAGAAATGCAGGGCTCTTCTGAATTTCGAATGGATTTAAAACGAAAGCCGAAATTGAATCCGTATGGATTGAAAAAGTGTGTTCTTATTTCAGATAATGTTAATATAGTCTACAATTTTTCATATTAAGCAATAAGTAGTGTTTAACAGAATTCATCAACTGAGTTCGAATCCGCTTGCAAAATGATGAGCTAATTGAAAAAGTTCGAATTCGGAATTAAGAATTGCAAAATTCACAAACGAGAGAATACCTATGGCATCTGACCGAAAGTCAGAACAGGGGCCATAGTCATAGTCAACGACTCTAACGATTTCGATTGAATTTTGTCTAAAGGATTAGTTTTTGGTTTTCTTTTTTATGATGTAATAACAATTAAAGGAAAAAGTCTAAAAACGACCTCCCATATAGCACCGGTTTTTCAAAGCCGATTTTCTCGTTAATAGCTTGCATAATTTTTATGAGATTTTACACATAAGAGTCCTAGATTGTTTATAAAAGATTGTTGAACAACATTTGTGAAATTATAATTTTTGAGATTTTTATAAATTTTAAAAAATAAAATATAATAAATTTCAATAGTTTCAAAACCGTATGTAAAATTAGTTATAAAACGTATTTTTCAGAACAAGGTTGTCGAAGAAATTGAATGAAGGTGATAATTCATCTTTGGGCTATGTAGCACAAAGGCAAGTTTTTTTTTCCTACACAGGAAAATTACCTGAACAAATACTTGGTACAAATGGAATCTATCTTCTATGGATAATTTCCAAAAGACGTCCGTCGCCTTGTCTACGAATTGAGTATCAATTATTCAAAGAAAATTACTTTATGTTTTGTTGTTCTGCCACTAAAAGACAAGAAATAAAAAATGGATTCTGAAACACATATTTTACTTCATCTCTAGTCAACATTGAGCCCATGGCTTGGTTAGACATTCCAAGTAGTGTCTAGCCAGCTTGCCCTTACTAAGATTAAGCATACTTGACTCCCTGTAGCTCTTAAATTCGACTTCTAACAAAAAAATCTTTATATGAACACTCTTGCTAAGGCATATATATTACGAATAGATCAACTCATTGAGACTTATCATTTAGGAATTATATCCACTCAAGAGAAAAATTGCTCAACCAAAACCAACCCAATTCAACCCTATAAGCAACTGCAAGAACTGGTGTTTCTATATTTTCACTTCTATTTTGTTTATTATATTGTCGCTTAAATCAATGTTCATAGCTAATGTACAGTTGGCAACCCTGTATCACCATGAAAATGTTTCTTACTTTAGATAAGATACTTTAGATTTTGTACTTTAGAAGCTGTACTTAGTACACAATCGCAAGCACGCAAAATCGTGCTAATTTTTACTTGCGATTATAGGTACTACCTATAAGGCAAGTCTTGCAATCGTGCAGAAAAAAAAATTTGAGATAACAACTAAATATGACATTACGATGATAGAGAATACGAAAAAAGTCGGTCCTACAATTCTGTCTGTCTGTCTGTGTGTCTGTCTGTCTGTCTGTCTGTCTGTCTGTCTGTCTGTCTGTCTGTCTGTCCGTATATGGATCTACAGCCTGAACCGCTTGACCGATTTTCTTCAAAATTTGCAGTTATGGTCTCTGGAATAGCCTACAGAGGGGTTTTTGGAATTGGGTCTCTAGGTCTTGAAATAACGGTACCTGCCATACAACCGATATGACAATACCTATTTTTCTCGAAAACGGCTCTAACGATTTTGATAAAATTTTACGTGAGCTATTATTTTTTAATAACTGTTCTAATGATGTAAAAAATTTTTTTGGAGAAAGCCTAAAGACGGTACCCCCCATAGTACGGTTTTTTTCAAAACCGACTTTCTCGGTAATGGCTAACACGATTTTGACGAAATTTTATATTTAAGAAGTCCTAAGTTGTTTGAGAAAGATTGCATATCTTTGTTTGAAAAATTTAGTTTTTTCGAATTTTCATTAATTTTTTTAAAAAAAATTTGTTTTTCCGAATATTTTCCAAACGATATATTTGATTTATTTCAAATTTTTTGTCAATACATCTTTTAGCAAGATCTTAAAACTTGTGTACTTGAATTTTGAAAACCTAATTTTTTAAAAAAATTAAAAATAAAAAACCAGTTTTATAAAAAATGGCTCTAACGATTTTGATTAAATTTTAAGGGTTTATATGTATAAGCAATTGCAAAAAAATGGCGTTTTTAGATTTTCGCTTGAAACTTTTGGAATATTTAATTAAATTTTTTTCAATACTTTTCGTGATTTAATTCAATTTTCACAATTAATGTGTAGTTGGCAACCCTGTAAAACCAAATATATTAAGATTGAATACTGAAACCTTTTGCTCAGTCTTAAGATTTTGGTAGTTTACTTAGCAAACGATCGCAAGTTCGTGCGACCCAGTCGTGCCCATTTTTTTTATTACTGTACTATTATTTGTATGGTACCCGTGGTGTGATGGTTCAAATGTCTACCTGTTAACCCAGAGGTTCGTGGTTCGAATCCCAACAGAGGCAAAATGTTTTTGTTTCACGGTGATGGCCTGTCACGAGAAATTGGCAAATCCTCTGTTGGTATATTCATTTCCATGAAAAGCGCTTTCTTGATTCGTATCGTTCGGAACCGGTAGAAAATTGTAGGTCCCTTCCATTCCCTCACAAGGTATGGCTGTGAGAAATGCGCTAGGCCCTGGGGTTCCTCGCTGTGTTGCAACACCCCATTTATTTATGCATTTACTATTTTTGGGTTAAATAAGCAATTGAGGAATAAAGCCCTATCGAGAAGAACCAAGGAGACACTATACAAAACACTCATCATCCCGGCCCTGCTATATGGGCAGAAGCATGGACCCTCTCCCAATCGGATGAAAAGTCACTTGGAGTCTTCGAGAGAAAAGTTCTGCGTACGATTTATGGTCCTGTTTGCGTTAATCGAGAAGACAACGTTTGGCGAAGAAGATACAACGACGAACTATACGAGCTGTACAGCGACATAAGCTTAGCCAGAAAAATTAGAGTCCAACGACTAAGATGGCTGGGCCATGTAGAGCGAATGGACATCAACGCTCCAGTGCGTAAAGTCTTCAACGCCAAACCAGAGGGAGTCAGAAGCCAAGGTAGACCTCATCTTCGATGGAGCGACCAGGTAGAAGGAGATCTCCGCCAACTTGGAGTGCAAAATTGGAGACGGCAGGCTAGAGATCGAGCCGGCTGGAGGGGCATATTGGACAAGGCCTAGGAGCACCACGCTCTAGTTGAGCCACCTAAAGTAAGTAAGTACTATTTACAAAAACAGGAACTAATAAACAAATTTAGGCTGCGGGTATCAATATCAATAGTATTTGGGGTGTACTTTTTTTTCATGTCAATGGCAATTCAAAAACGTAAATGCAAAATTTAAGCAAAAACATTTATACGAAGTCCTTATTTCGTAAAAGAAATTGAGGTCGTTATTGGCTTTACCAATTTGACACTTTTTGGCTCATTCAATAGTTTATACTTTCAAAAATATCCTAAATAGTTTTTAAATGGCAGCGTTCTAAAGAGCGACCGCTCACAGGTATAAGCTGCGATAGTTGAAACCATTAACGCGTTTTTGTCGAAACGACATTGCATTTTAACTCAAAGAGAAATCGACCGATCGACTTCAACTTGAAACTGAGTATTCTTGAATATATTAACTATGCAATGACCAACAATCTTTTTGATTTGTTGAAAATTGTCAATGACATTGAAAAAACTAGAAATTGACATTGAAAAAACTAGAATTTTTTTAACCCAAAAAATTAAACTTTTTTTTAGAATCACGCCAGTTTGTAGATTTTTGATATTTATTCCAAAATCGTTATTCATAGTAGGTATAGGAAAGACCTTCAACTTTCTTGACCTTTTTGAATTTTTTTGTTTCAGCTACTCATTCGGCCGGAATCATGGCACCCGTTGGGGACCTTTTTTTGGCACCTCCGAAGACAGTGCGTAAATTAGTTATTTTTCAATATTTAAAAAAAAACTTTAAATATCAAAGCATTCAATCGCCTAATTTTTCATGAGTTACACTGATGTTGCGCCTTAAATTGCTTACGCTAATTTCGACAACCAAATGAAAAACACTTATCATGGCAGTACTTTTCTTCTGAGTTTGCGAACTGTTTTTCAATTTTTTTTCATAAGACTTTAAATGTATTCCAGGAAGAGCTCCAAATTTGGGGCTCTTAATTTGATAAAGATTAAAAAGAGACTTA
This sequence comes from Melanostoma scalare, assembly GCA_949752695.1. Taxonomy (NCBI): domain Eukaryota; kingdom Metazoa; phylum Arthropoda; class Insecta; order Diptera; family Syrphidae; genus Melanostoma; species Melanostoma scalare. The sequence goes on along the minus strand of OX456984.1, from coordinate 188,193,704 downwards.
GAGCTATTTATTTACATATTCGTATCTACCACATAATCCAACATTATCCCAGCAAGTGATTTATTACTCAGTTGCTAGATTTTGTAATGCGCTTCGACGAAACCTATTTAAGTTAACCCTTCTGCCGGCATAGTCTTCCGAACAAATTTATTATAAAATCAGTTTTCCTTACGCACGTTAACTTGTTCCAGGATTACACCTCTAACATCATAATGGCCAATTAAACTAGAAGACTCTCCTTGTGGCTTCTCGAAACTATGACCACAGCATACAAATCCTTAAGCGCTACACAATCAGTTTTAAGTATGCCGTCCAATAAAAAATTGCTCTAAGAATAGCTTTTTCAATCACTTTGCAGAAACCAGTTGCCTCTTTAAATTACTATTTCTACCCATCTCCTCACCGCACACCATCGAATCGGTTAGATGAACTAAATGTTATAACCAAAAATTACAATCATTTTCATCCCATCTTAGGATCTACTAGCCTACCATCGAGGACTGCCCCAATAAATAATGCATGACTCGCATGTCCCAATCCCACGTATCTACCTACCTATGCGTTGAAAATAGACGCACATAATAGTTCCTACGTAGGTGCATATACGAGTACATACATGAAAAGACGCACCAGCAAAAAAGTTAAAAATAATCGGTGCCCTGCAAAATAGCATAGCTAGGTAGGGTACTTACGATTTCCCTTTGCAGCTTTGCAATGTTGTAGTTCGCCTGCGCCAATCGAACGCTCAATGTGGCCACATCGCTGGTCAATTGTGCCCGTTCCCCTGTGTTCCGGTCGACCAACTTTAGCAGCTTGTCCTCCAGCGTCTGATTTACCTTTTGCACACGTTTATGTGACTCATACAATCTATCGTATTTATCCTGCCACGCTATGATACTATCTTCAAGTTCAACTTGTCGGTCGGACTCCCGCAAGCACGCTGTCTCCATGGCAATTAATTCGGATTGTTTCTCGACAAGAGCCTGCTTCAGTACTTCGATCTCTGCATGCAAATGCACATCACAGTTGTTCTATAAGTAGAAATAGAAGAACGTAAAAACAACACACACTGAACGCTCGAGGACAATAAATAACAGATAAAGCAGTCTTCAATAAAACTACCTATAAAAAAATTGAATCAACTTGGAAAACGAAACAAAAAAACATGCACAAATGCAAAAATAAAGGTACGCGGCTTGCCGTAGACGTATAGAGGTGTCCCGAACCTAAGTAAAAACTTCAAAAGACTGAAAATTGAACGGGGCTGAACTGCGGAACAGAGATTGTCTAACAACAAGGGGGAGATAACAGCCTCAGAGATAACAAGAGTGCTCGGAGCAGCTCATAGATGCGTTTGTTATTGTTGATACAATTTTCCATTCATCTTGCTCGTGCTGCCGCCTGCCGCCGCCACCGCCACCGCCGTGCTGCTGCTGCTGGTCTCTAATCATTAAGAGGTGGATGTCAGACAAGATTAGAAACTATAGATTTTGTAAGGGTGTGGTGTGCATATTGATTAAGGGACGTTCGTGTACCTACTTACTCCTATTTGAATCAGCAAATTCCCTTGCTTGACATCACAGTCTCACTTGCAAGAAAAAAAAATCTTTTGAGCAGTGAATCTCGAAACCTAAAATTACTTTATTTAAAAAATATAGAGAAACGCAGCAAAGTGCAACTCCCACTTTTATAGAAAAATCGAAAAAAGAATGTTCTTCAGTAGGCCTCTGTAATTTGGAAATAATTTGAAGAAGCTAAAATAAAATTTCGGGTGGTAAAATTACTCTTTACTTGATTTGTAGAATTCGTAGGGGTGGTTTCGTATTTGAGTATAAATATTTCAGCATCTTTTGTTTGTGAAGTACATAGTTATCTTGTGGCTACTGCTGTTTGCTGTATCATAAATAATAATTGTGACGAATAAGGCAGGTTTTGAGCGGAAACATTTGAGTGGATAAGCCCCTATAATTTGTCATTGCGCCCGTCTTTAGTAAACTTTGCTTTTTAGCTGGGTTTATAAAATTCTTCCTCTTTATCGTGACACCCATGACGAAGCGTCCGTACGCTACGGATTCAACTGACAGCTGTGAGTTTCGCCAGTTGCAACGGATAGAGATGACCCATAGAATCCGTTGCGGTGTTTTGACATACATAAATTAGTTAAAATCAACAAGAGAAATAAGAGATGAACCGATGAATCAAATAGAACTAGGGACGAATGAGCTCTTCGTTCAATTTCTCACAAGCACTTTGTAAGGTTTTTATAAAAGTAACTCCTGAAGAACAGCGAATTAAGGAATTCGGATTAGGTACGAATCATGATTTATGAGTAGGTACAAAGTATAATCTCATTATGATTAGATTCGTATACAGTATACAGTTACATGCTTCGACATTAATCAATGAGCTCACCATAATGTGCGCGATAATATTGCGTTTGAAAATTTTGACTGAAACAAGTTTTTCGTAAAAAATTTTCACAAAGTTTAATGTCCACTGTCAATTGGTTCACTTTATCCTTTTTTCATGAAAAAAACAATCAATTAATTGCTTCAATTTTCAACACAGCTGCAAGAAGAGAAACGAAAACAAAAGTAGGAATATTTTTCATCAAACAAATGCAAAAGGCAAATGTTTTGACAGATCTCATCTGTAGATGAGTCCCAATAGGAAAATGAGGAAAATATGGACGAATTCGTCGATTTATTGAAACTTCGTGCAAATAAAGCGACGGTTTTCTTGTTTTCCTTCTATGTTACACCAACTCGTCGGTGTTACCGTTCGTTGAACAATGTTATCATTTTGGTCGTTTGTTGCTTCGAAAAATCATCCAATGTGAACTTCGTCATTAGTAGTGAATTTACTTCCAAAATCTCGAACTCGAAAAGTAAGGAGGGATAATAAATGCAGTAGTAAAAACTAAAATTAAGTTACATCTCTGAGGTATCGGTCTTTCGCATTCTGTTCCATAGAGCGTTCAGTCTTGCATGACTAGGTGTTTTCTCTTTGCTCTCTGGAACGGTGAAAACAGTTCTCAATTCTTTATTTCTCTGTTTTCTAGTGTAAAGCTACAGCATACATCCTACAGTGTAGTGTGTAGCTTAGATTTGCTATTAATTACAAAGTGCAGAAACTCTTTCTGCTTAGAAATAGTCTAGTATAAACCAACAGTCTGTTCTATTCAAAGTAAAGTCCTTAAGCCTTTCACAAGTTTGATTGCACATGGTTTCACGAATTGTAGCGCTAGAAAAAGGGCTACAATTTTACGTTGCTTCTACTTGCATTGGAACCTTTTTTCCACAAGTAGATCATAAAAGGCGAAAGTATTTTTTATTAATAAATTTCCCAAAACAACGACCCAAATTTTCTTCGTTAATATCGTAATTATGTAGATTGTAGATAATACAACAGAAATAATTGCTTTTCACACTGATCCAATAAAGTCTATAAAAACAGCTCTTTAAGACACGGCCACGTACTGCTCGGCTAAGTGGCATCGTTCGTTGTTGATATATTTCATCCAAAACCGCTCCATACGGAGCTGTGCCAAACAGTAGTTGATCGAATTTAGTTTGGTATTTGTGAAGAAAAACCAAATCGTTCAACGCAATTAAAATTTTTGAATTTGAATATGTATTTTAGTAAATATATGAATTTTTTGACGTACTAAAAAAAAATTTAAGATGCTTCCGGTTCTTTCCGACCATTATAAGTTATGTGTTTGTTTGATAGATCGAATGGCAAGGTCTGCGGTTCAGTTCTGGTACTAGGATTCGATTGCTTCCGACGATTAGAGTTCAATCTTTGTCAAAGACACCCATGGGGTGATGGTTAGCATGCTTACTTATTACGCGGAAGGTTCGTGGTTCGAATCCCAACAGAAAACAATAATCTTTTTCCACGGGTCCCCTCCGTTCCCTCACAGGGCATGGTTGTGATAAATGCCCTAGCCACCGGGGCACACCGCTCTTTTGCGCCACCCTATTTATTTGTTTATTCTCAAAGACACTGCTCTTTTGAATTTTTTTTTACTTTTGAAACCTTTTAAGCTAGGATGAAGCCAAGTTTCCCAGCATTCTGTTAAACTCAAATGTGGCGTTTAGGCGCCCGGCGTTGCTCGGATCTAAATTATTTAAGAAATTGTCAGGAACACCCGCTGGGCTAAGCTGAAAATAGCCGGAAAGTTTCTAGTTTCCATGGGAATATGGTCATGAAATAAAGTCTATTGTAAGGGCTAATGTGTGACTCCATCAAATGGGCAATATCCTCACAACAGCCTTTCAAGGCGCCCGGGGAAGATGGTATCTTTCCCGCTCTCTTGCAGTATGGAATTGATACCATAATCTGCTCACTTATACTTATCCAGTTTTGAATTAAGCTACATCCCTCAAACTTGGAGAAAGGTGAGAGTAGTATTCATACCAAAAGCTGGCAATAAATCAAACTCAGACCCAAAATCCTTCAGACACATCAGTCTCACATCCTTCTTTCTAAAGGTTATGGAAAAAGTGATTGATTTACACATTCGCAGTACGGCCTTAATAGCAAATCCTCTCAATGCTAACCAATTCGCTTACCAAACTGGTAAGTCCACTGTTACAGCTCTCCATCAGCTGGTCAGCAAAATTGAGAATGCGTTTGCTAAGAAAGACATCATACTCTGCTCTTTTCTTGATATTTCTGGCGCCTTTGACAATACTACGTACTTGTCAATTCAAACCGCTGCAACTGTCAAAGGAATTGACACACCAACCATTAAATGGATTGACTCTATGCTAAGTGGCAGAATCATTTCCACCATACTAGGTCAAACATCAATAACAGTTAATGCTGTGAAAGGCTGTCCCCAAGGGGGTGTTTTATCTCCCCTACTCTGGTCAATTGTAATAGATCAGCTCTTGGACGACCTCAATAAGCTGGGCCTTGATACACAAGGCTACGCTGATGACCTAGTCATCTCTATTCAAGGCAATCAAGAAGCACAGGTCACAAACCGTATGCAAAGTGCCCTGAACAAAGTTAATGACTGGTGCAATAAAGAAGGGCTTAAGGTCAACCCCACCAAAACAGTCATCATTCCATTCACCAGGAGACGTAAAATCGATCTCCAAACACTATCCCTAAATAGTGTTCCAATTAATTTTTCCAAAGAGGTCAAATATCTAGGAGTAACCCTGGATAATAAACTCAATTGGAAACCACATCTAGACAAAACCATAGCAAAAGCAACAAATGCTTTCTGGGCCTGTTCTAGACTCTTTGGTAAAAAGTGGGGACTTAGGCCAAAAATGATTTACTGGACTTACCTCACTATTATCACACCCATTATAACCTATGCTTCACTGATCTGGTGGCAAAAAACAGAACAAGTTTATGCCCGCAAATCTTTGCAAAAGTTACAAAGACTAACCTGTGTAGGTATCACAGGTGCAATGCGCACCTGCCCAACTTTAGCGTTAGAAAGTTTATTAAATTTTCCTCCGCTACATCAAAGAGTAAAGAAGACTGCTGCACTAAGCGGACTAAAGCTTCATCTCACCAACTACTCTAGAAAGGAAAACTTACAAGGACATATGAGTATTCTGCAGGTGCTCCCAATACTGAAATCGCCTGCGGCCCACTCCTCGGACTTTATGCCTAAACGCATAATGTTACATCGTCCCTTTAAAGTAATCTTTCCAAACCGCTCAGCATGGAAGAACCCTGTAATTCTTACAAATAACTTCCAATACATCTGGTATACTGACGGTTCAAAAACAAACAACGGTGTAGGTGCAGGGATTTACGGTCCCAACTTTAAATCATCTACATCCCTTGGTAACACAACTACTATCTTTCAGGCAGAGGTAATGGCTATAGAATTCTGTATTAGGGAATGCATTAGAAGAAACCTCCGAAGATCAAGCATCCTAATCTGCTCTGACAGTCAGGCAGCACTAAAGGCTCTATCCTCGACAAAAATCGAATCCAAACTAGTTTGGAACTGCCTGACATGTTTACATCAATTAGCTACTCACAATAAAATAACTCTTTCATGGGTGCCTGGTCATGAAGGCGTACCGGGTAACGAAGAGGCTGACCGACTTGCTAGACTTGGCTCTCAGTCCCAATTCAAAGGCCCTGAACCCTACTGTGGTCTCCCAATCAGTAGCCTTAAAAACGAATTAGCTACCTGGGAACGACAGAACATGATCAGCACCTGGAACAACTCAAATGGCCATGGTCAGTCAAAACTATTCATTGACTTATCCCACAAACGTATGAAAGAAATTCTTGACATGAGCAAACGTGACGCAAAGTTACTTACGGACTTCTTCACTGGACACTGCTCTCTCAAGTATCATCTTAAAAACATGGGCATCAGCCAAGATGACACCTGTCGTCTCTGTCTTGAGGACATAGAAACAGCTGAACACATTTTATGTGAATGCCCTGCATTAGCTAGATCCAGGCTTAATATATTCAATAAAGGGTTCCCCTGTCCCCTTGATATCAGAAACACCTCTTCCTCGAAGATTCTTAGGTTCTTACATGACCTCAGCTTCGAATGAACAAACCTATACACTACGTGTTTTTAAACCTAAGGAAACAGCACAAAAGATCTTTCAGGTCGACGTGCTTGTAAAGGTAATTCTCACCTTCGCCCTATATAATTTTAAAAAAAAGGGCTAATGTAATATCCTAATATCAAAAGAATTTTTAATATCGGCTCAGAATTTTTCGAGTTTTCGTTCCTGTTCCGGTTCCCTTTCTATCCCCGTTCCTGCGGGAAACTTGGTATGAAAAAAAGTTGTAAATCTATTCTCGGAGCCGCAAAAATAAATTTCATCGAAATCGGTGAAGCCATTTCGTAAAATAACGAAGATGCAGATTGCAACGCCATCTGCTGAGCCGACTTTTACGGGGATGAAAAATAGATAGTAACCAATTCTCAGTAAAATAAGATCTATTAAAATCTTTTGAAAATTACGGGCGTTAGAAGGAAACAAAATTTTAAGATTAAGAATCATTTTTAGGTACTTACAACACAATACTTAGCCGTTGTTTGCAGGAGCTAGAGCAACGTGTTGAGTACTTTTGAGGTTTTGTAATTAATCACTTAATTAACAAACCATGCAAACTGCGCTTAATAAAATAGGAATAAATAATTTTTGTCCAGCAAATTAATAATAAATTTACTTGAGAATATACTTGATATGACATTTACACTGAGACTGTAAAATCTAATATATAAAATTCTCATGTCACAGTGTAAATTAAAGAAATAATGTTAAGGGTAGATTGCCCTTATCACTTAGGGGTATGGAAAATAATTAGTAGCCGATTCTCAGACCTACTAAATACGCTTATAAAATTTGGTAAAAATCGGTAAAGCCGTTTCGGAGGAGTACGGTAACTAACATTGTGACAGGGAAATTTTATATACATATATAAGGATTTGCCTAACTAATCGTACGAATGTCTTAAGCTGAATTGGGATTGGTTTTAATTTTCTGTCGACAAAATGAAATTTGTAAAGTAAGTTTTTTATGGCTTATGAAAATCATCACCAACACGCATTTGAAAGCCTTAACTGGGGGGCAACTATTCCGTAGTAGCGGACTGGCTTAGGTTAGGTTGGATGGGGGTATAGCAGCAAGCAGCAACACCTCACTCAGATCATTAAGGATTCAAGTTAGAAGGGGATGGGTGGTCATAGGTGGTGACTGGATTATGAGAATTATGGAGCTCTACAGAACTAATTGGAAATCTGTATGAGTTTTAAGTTGTTGCTCTGTTTAGGTTTGAGATGTAGCCTAGTTCATCGACAAAGTATTCTCCGAGGGGCCGCGGCGCAGTGGTAGAGTGTTCAGTAGAACGGCCAGACGCGAGGGTTCAAATCCCGCTCTGGGTATCTATAATTGTCTATCAGTCTTTCAGTTTCATCTGTATGCCTTGGTTAGCAAGTCTTACTGTCACGTGGGAGGTGCGAGGTTCGATTCCCAGAAAAAATCAAAGGAAAAAGGCTATTGCTTTTTGAACAGCATTGGCAAGTCCTAGAGTCCGAGAGTAATTACACACTGTCAAGAAAAACGCTTTCAAACTTAGTGGTATCGTAATCGGAATCAGCAGAAAGATGCAGGTCCTGGAAATGTGCTAGGCCGTGTTGTTTTCATAACTTTGTTACGCCACCTTATCTATGTACTTATTTATTTATTTATTTTTTTATTTACTTATTTATTTATCTATGAATGCAAACGGAGAAGACCGAGGTAAACTAAGTTATTGTAAAAATCAGTTTTCTTCCGGGAAACGTCTGGCCATAAGTTTCTGGAAAGCCGACTAGTTTCTAAAGACGACCACCTGTCATTGGCAGTTTTTAGAAAGCCCTGGTGAATTCTTAACTTTTCTTGCTCTAGTGGCTTGAGTACAGAGGTGTTGGCCAACTTATTCACCATTTCATTTTCTTTTAGCTCACAGTATGCTGCAACAAAAATTAGTGTTACGCTATTCGTTGCGCTGGGCAGTCATAAATTATTGACTGCTTTCTATCAATTTGAATTTTGCAACTATGGATGATATAGCTTTTAAGCCCGCCTAGCTGTCTGTGTCATATAGTTGTTGATCAACTCGTGCGGAATATTTTGCTGACTATCTTTACAGACTGGAAACACTACAGCTTGGAACTTTAAAAGACGCGGTAAAAATTTGGGAGCATTATTGATCTTTTTACACGTAATAAACCTACCCTACCACTTTATTCGTTTTGAACCTGTCTGGGAAGACGGGGGCATGATTTGCGAGGTCCTGTTGTCCTCCCAGAATGTGAACAGACAGAGGACTGGCTGACTGACATCTCGAAAAAAGGACTATATAAGTCTACATATGACTTTGCAGATTAAAAAGGTTCATTTTATCTCCTGTCTCTATAGCTCTCCTGAAAAGTCCATTCAATTGTTTAGTTATTCTTGTCAGCAGAGCACACACAGCGCAAACAAAGTTTTCCTTTACGTGGTTGCAGAATATAATGAGAATTGGGTAGATTATATTCGTATGACAGTTGGAGATTATCCGCCTCCACACACATCCAAGATCAAAGACTTTTTGGTTTCTAAAACCTGAATGGGTATAACTTTACTGTCGTAAATGATACAACAAATGAAAGCATCAAACAACAATTCGCAAAGGAAAACCTCTAATGCTACATTTAACTTTGAAAAATAAAACTCAATGAAAGAAAAGTCGTGAACTCATTTATGTTTGTGTTCTTTTTTTTTTTTGTCGAAATGTGATACAGCATGCACTTACACGCCTTTGATTTATTTCAAGAATTTCCGTTAGGGAATCACTGTTAAGCTACGTAAAAATCAAAAAGAGGAAAAACACTCTTAACCCAAGCTGTCCATCAAAAATCACACCAACCAAACCATTAATCAAAGTCAACGCGTTTATGATTTAATTCCGTTTTGATATCACGTCAACTATTCGCATTCCTGTCTTTCTGATAAATTGGTTTAGGTTAACTGTGATAGTCAAAGTCATTAAGTAGAGCTCATGTGCTCTCCAAATGATTCAGAGAATAGTATCTATTAATAATTTTGCACTTAGAGTTTAGATGGATTTGTGGTGTATGGTTTTTACCACGACTGGCAATCATGTCAATTGGAACTCTCTCTGCTGTAGAGAATTAAGACTATTCAAGTAGTATTTTGCGTACCTATTTAATTGTAGATGATGCTTTCAATGAATAACATCTTTACTATTACATGTAAGCCGCTGGACAACCACGATAGATTGGTGTTTTGTATAAAAAGTTTCCAGCTCTCATCATTCAACGATTTGGCATTTTTTCAGATATTATATTAAGACTACTACTTTCAATACGAAAAAGGAAAAAAACGAAGGTCTCGCAGAGCAAATGGACTGAAGAACAGAATTGTAGCTAGTAACAAAAACATATGAGGCTGTATGGAATGCGGAGGGGGCCATAAAAAAGGTGATTCTAGATATCGGAATATGAATTTGAGCGCACCAAAATTAAGATGGAGCAAAGTGTAGTGCCTTTCTCAAGCATTCCTGTGACACCTAAGGGGACCTACAAATTTTCTGCCGGTTCCAAAGGCTGTGCTAGAAAGAGCTTTTCATATCAATCCAACTCAAGGGGGCGTACCAATTCCTGGTAAAAAGCTCATAAGGGACTCAAATACCGATCTCCCAAAGTCCGAAGCTTTAACCACTGCATCATCGCTGTTGTCACTGTGCTCTTCTCATGAAAAGTATAAGTTTTTTTTTATAAAAACAAATCGTCCGAAAAATAATTGCGAAAATCTTTTTGAAATTTAAAAATGTTGCCATATCACTCCTCCTTCAGATATATCTGATGATATATATCATTACAGCGAAACTCGCCATGAGCACACGATATCCATCTTTAGCTTTTAATATCCCTAAATGAAAAGTTTTTATGACAACCGGGCAAAAAATGTCTATTGTTTATTTTTTTATTTTTTGTGTTTTCACTTGAAAGTCTTTAAATTCATATCAAATAACCCGTTCAAGCATTGCACGACTGTGAACTTCAATCGACAATAAAAGGCTTCACATTTCATAGCAGACTTTGCAGCTTAAAGCCCAGCGTAGGCATAGATCTGCACATTTATTTCGCAACCGGATGGACAGCTTAAAAAATGTCTATTAACCTTTGCACAGAAAAAAGTAACTTTTTTATACACAGAACTCATTTCTCATCCCCCATCATCACAGCCGTCAAGGACGATGAAGTGGAAAAAAATATATTAAATGGGAGGAAGCGTGCGAAATCCGTTCTGTAATTGACCTCGATTCGTCATTTTAGTGGTGCTCATGTGCTTAGTTCTATGTTGCTGTTATTGCTGAATTTTTATGACCGTGTTTTTATTTGAGTGAATTTTGTGCAAAGGACAGAGGTCTTCCCTATGATGGTTGTGAATACATAAGCATTCGCCAAGCTGTCGGCCGGGGCGGTAGGTATGGCGCGGCAGTATGGCTTTGAACAGATCCAAATATTGTTTCATTGGATTAGTTTGATACATTTCATATAGAAAACTGAATTAAGAAAATCGGATTAATTTATATATAATTTATAGGTCGTAATGATAATGTGTATGTAATGTATGCATATTGAAAAGCTAATTGAGATTTTATGCTGTAATGAATACAAAGAGAAGCCTCTAATCCCATGTTGAAATTAGACATAGGATTGCATATAACAACAAAGAAGACAGCTTTTTTAAACAAATAAAACCAGTGTATGATAGTGATAAAAACAGCATATATCTGAGCGACTACGACTTTTGTGACTGACATCACCGACTTTTGTATGTATGTATCTAAGACCAAATAAAAACTGTTTGTTCTTTCATTGATAAAATCCTCAGGGAGGCTGAATCTGTTATTGATCGAACAAAAGCAGTCTACTGAAATGGCGTCCATATGGATGATGCAGCATGGAAAACATTCATCTGATCTTTATGATAACTATAGGCCATAAGATTGATTAAGTTTGAACAGAACTCAAAAAACCGGCACCTGCAAATAATTTTGCCAAATTTATTAAATTATTGAAGACTTTGTTATGAAAATATATTCAATTAGTTTCTTTAGCAATAATAGAATTATCTGAGTATACTATAATATATCTGGGGGTACGCATGCACATACAAAAATTACATGTAACAATTCTTTGTTTAAAAAAAGAAAAAATAATGTGGCATTTTAGTTGTAAAAGAATTTTCGGAATCGGTTCAGTTGATTTTGAGTCCCGATTCCCCTAAAACCTATCCTGTCCTACTCACAAGTAATGCAGCATTCAAAAACGGAAGCAATATTGTAATCGGTCCAGTTATTTTTGATCTCAGTTCATGTCATAATACAACGACATTGCTTCGACTTCGGAAGGACTTCGTCTACCAAGGATCAGTGCGGAAATCAAACGGAGAATAACTCTTGAAAACCGCTGCTTCTTTGGGTTAAGGAGGCAATTGAGAAACAAAAACCTCTCTAGAAAAACCAAGATAACCCTTTAGAGGACCCTGATCATCCCAGTCCTGCTATACGGCGCGGAAGCATGGACCCTATCGAAAGCGGATATGGAAACCCTTGGACGTTTCGAAAGAAAAGTACTATGAATGATCTTTGGTCCCCTACGCGAAGACAATGTGTGGAAAAGAAGATACAACAACGAGCTGTATGAGCTGTACCGCGACATTGGCATGGCTAGAGATTGTCTAGTGTTCTCTGTCCTTGTTTGATGACACCATTTAAGATGTAACTCGCTTATTAGCACCTTAACTGCGTGAACACAATGAACTGCAAACGCAGCCGCAGCCGCAAGAGTTAAAATAAAGTTAACTTGTTCGACTCCGGCTTGCGTTGTTGTTGTATTCACTTATATTTAATATTTTGACATTTCTTGCGGCTGCGGCTCCGCAGCCATTATGTTTGTTCGTTGAAGCCTTAGGGTCGCCCTGGGGTCGCCACAAAGCGTTTTTTGAGAAACCTAAAGTCACCCCAAATGTCAAATTGAGTGTTTTTTGAGCCCTAGGGTTGACCTATGTTTCCCTCAACTCGTGCGAAATTAAGGAATATCGATTGAAATATCGAACGGCCATCGTCATCGTCGTTATCAGTAACTATCGATAGCAAAAATTGATTGTGAAATAGTTCCACTTTTGTATTAAGCACATTGAAAACTAAACCGATTCCCATTTTGTTAATTACTTCTGATAAAAAGATCAATGAGGAGCTTAGTGAAATGTGTAATGTAATCAATTGAGTTTAGTATAATGTACGCAATTGCATTTCCGTACTCTTTTATCGTATGCAATCTGGTTAGTGATAACATTTGCTTTTTAAAATGAAATACCTTATCGATTTTTCAACATGTTGAAGCGAATTCTAGCACTTACATAAGGATTTTCATTCAAAGTCATTTCAGTTGATAACATTTTTGACTTTCCACTTACTGAAATGAAATATTCATGCAGCAACATTTCGTTGATTAATTAGTCAACAAATTTTATAATCGACTTTATATGCACTCATATATCGAAAATTTATCGATTATTTATAAAATTTGTAATCGAAATATATGAAATGAAAATTATTACCTAAAGTATAAGTCGATTTTTAGAAACATCTTTACAAAATGATAGTAGTTTAAATGCTTCGGCAGCACCCACGTTGCACAATCTGTCAAAAGTCAAGTTTAATACAAGTTTAACAACGAGAATTGAAAAATCTATTATTTACCTATCTATCAAATGAGGTCAACAGGGGCGTAGCGAGGGTCCAAGCCATGGGGGGTGAATTTTTATGAAATGCCGACTAGTCTTAAGAATTTGCCGACTGCATCAAAAAATAAATCTATACATATAAAATAAGATGTAAGGGTTTTTCAACAAGAACGCTACAAAAGTAGAGCGACAGGGACAGCAAACGACTTCATATTTCTTGCCGCTCTTTTGACATTTCTCTTTAGTAAGGTTTGCCATTTTATGATAAAAAGATATACGAGCCAACAACGAGTCAAAATTATTAAAATTTACTATACTGAAATTCGGAGTCAATAGCCTCAACGTTAAGAGCGCTACTTCCAATTTATGATGAGGCTCATTTCTGGCTGAACGTCTTCGTCAATAAACATAATATGCGGTATTGGTCTGGCAGCAATCCACACGTACTCCATGAGTCATCATTGCATCCCGAAAAATTACGGTTTGGTGTGGTTTATGGGCCGGCGCGGCGGCGTCATTGGGCCGTACTTCTTCCGTGATGATCAAGACCGGCACATTACTGTGAAGGGGGATCGCTACCGTTCAATGATAAAAAATAAAAAATAAATAGGGTGGCGCAACAGAGCGAGGAGCCCCTGGGCCTAGCGCATTTCTCACAACCATCCCTTGTGAGGGAATGGAGGGGACCTACAATTTTCTGCCGGTTCCGAACGGCTAATCGAGAAAGCGCTTTTCATGGCAATGAATACTAACGGAGGACCTGCCAATTCCTCGCGAAAGGCGATACCCGTAGAAAAAACATTTTTGCCTCTGGTGGGATTCGAACTCGAACCTCTGGATTAACAGGCGGACATGCTATCCATCACACCACGGGTACCACAGTTCAATGATAACCGAATATTTTTAGCCCTAATTGGATGATATGGACTTGGAGGACATGCAATTCCAACAGGACAGCGCCACAAGCCACATAGCGAATATCACAATCAATTTATTGGAAACCAAGTTTGGAAAACGTGTTATCTCACGAAATGGTCCAGTCACTTGGCCGCCTCGGTCGTGCGATTTGACGCCGTTAGCCCCTGTGGGGCTACGTCAAGTCTATGGTTTATGCCAACAAGCAAACTGTCTTTGAATTCCTTCTGAGAATAAAATGCAAGAAAAGCAAAATGCACCATCTTTGTAAGGATTGTATTCCAATAAAGAATAGTCAGAATACCATGTGAAAAATTGTATGTGATCTATGATTTTAAAATTGTTGTATGTTGTATGAAATGTAGTGTTGTATTAGCTGTGAAACAGGCCCCTGATTATAGAATTGCTGAGTTGAAACAAAAACGCTTCCATTCGTGTCTTTTTAGTTGAGATGACTTGACTCGGCCGTTGCCAAATCTACTTTGTTTTTCTACTTTAATTTGCCGACTTGTTATTTTTTTGGGCAGCAAATTGAGTTGACTTAACTCCACAAATCTACTTTGTTTTTCTTCGTCTTTTCGAGGTCGACACACCGCTGACGCCTTTATGTGTTTTGGCTTTCAAGCCGTTTATGTCTCTTCGAGCATGATATGGAAAGTAAAATCATTTGACATCGTCGTCGTCTTAATGAAAACCTTTTTTGACATCAAAGAATTTTTCGTATTAATAAGTATTTCTATTGTTTTTAATAAAGCAGCATAAGCTATCAACACGTCTTCTTGAAAATGAGATCCAGTTTTGGGGGAAAACCAAAAAGGAAACAAGGCTATGTTTAGTTTATATTGTACTTTAGTAATCGGCATGTGGGGTACATCGCCGCTTAGATATTGGAAAACATCAACGGGCCTGAGAGTTTTGGATTGTTCCATATCTGTTCATTCCAAAAATTGTTTGGGCTGCCTCTCTTTTTACTAGGCATCGTTTTCGGAACGTTGGAAGATATTGCCTTTCCATATTAAGAGCTTTCCAGGTCCTTCCAAATGCGACAAATGGACAAACAAAAGCGGCGTGGTCTCCCTTCCGCTAATGTGGTATTTTTCGATCACAGAAGACATCATTGCCCAGAACGGATAAAATTTTTCAAATATTATCGTTCGAAAGTTAAAATATAGTTTTGCGTAAAGTCGTCTCGCATACCCCATAGATGTACCAGATGTACTCTTCAAAGACCACAAGTCCTCTTTTTGTATCCGACCAGCTATTTGGCCAAAATAGTTTGTCGACATTTTGAGCCAAATATTTAGCAACAGATTTGCAGACATTTGTAGATTTCTGCAAACCGTGTACCCACAAATTCAATTTTCACCTCATTGTCTGCTCAGATTCACACATTGTTAGACGTTTGCAGATCTGACAATGATTGTCAGGCCTACCAACTGTGTACACTTAAGGATAGATTTGTGAAGCAGATTAATTTGTGGAAAAAGTCTCAAAAACCAAATATTTGTGCCATTTAAAGAAATAGGGTAAGTTGGGGTTTTCAGAAAAACTCTTCTTGGCGACCACAGAGTGAACATAGGCTTTCAACTTAATCTTAACTAAAATCCAATAAAGCAAACAATTTTTAAAAGTTAAATAAAATACAAAGCTTGAATACAGTACTAACGTCATAAATACATGATTATAAATTAGGGCAGTTCACACTGCACAATTAGAGGTACAGACTTGAGATTGAACAACAAATGTTGGAAAATATGAACCATCAAAAGAATGCTTGTCCGACTTGTTGAACGGCATTTAAATGTTTTAAAAAATTTTGTTTAAGAACTAACAGGTCTGATAAGTTTGAAGGCATACTAGATCCTACTGAACATCCATCAGACCAAGTTCATCAAATTAATGGTACAATGTGAACCGCCCTAATTAGAGCATGGCGAAGGGATGAGGGAGATATTTTAGTTAAGCTCAGCACACAATTGTAAGATTTGACAATATTGTCCAATATGTACCTAAATGAAAGAATAAATGAGACAAATTTGGCAATATTGGTAGATACAAGAAGCAACTGTCTACGCCGGGTCTTAAGTAGATCTGCGAGAGTCAGTTGATCTGCTAATAGTTACTGTGAAAACCAATTTATAAGCTCAAACTTTACTAAGTACAAAATACATCATACATTTGTAGAGCCATATTGTACACTTATCAAATGAGTTCTTATGAGCTATTGTCTATCATATGAATACTCGAATAAAGTGAGACCTAAGATACCAGATAGCTTCAATTTACGCAATTTTCTGTAATAATCATATGCACCTTCAACAACAACACAATTGAAGCCTCCTCAAAACCTATTCCCTATGCAATCATTAGCCATTTACAACAATATACAGGTGCTCTTAAAAAAGTTCACAAAAATAAACACAACAACACTTGTATAACCACTAGAGCATAGCTCAAGAGTCTCTAGCTAGAGGTGCTATGCAGCAAGAATTTACATTTTCCATGAACGCCAAGTACAAAAGCACTTGATTAGCATTTCAAATGCTTTAACAAAGAACTACCAACACCTTGCATATTGCACTTGTTTTCCAAACGAAAGGGAAACATGGAAGTTTTTTTTAGAAAAAAAAAAAAAGAATTTCATCTTTCACTTAGGGCTATAGTTTTCACAAAGACAATTTTTTAACTCTTGCCATGTTAAGTCTTTGTACAGGTCAGAGTAGAACAACAAAAAGAAAGGAAAAACACACACTTTTGATTTCTACTTTTGGCTACAGTATGACGTTTCTAAAAGTCGTCAAAGGGAATAGAAAAAAAGTGTCCAAAGGGTTTCAATTCAATGGAATTAAAAAAGAAATAAAAAACAATATAAAAGCCAGGTATTGTATTTCCGTTTCCGTAAACGACCTTCACTCGAACTGACTGCAAAGTTATTTCAGCGAATGCAGATGGAACAAAGGAAAATGTGTTTCATGTCACGTTTCACATACGGCAGCGGCACATTCCTCAACCTCCAACTCGTGGAAACAAATGTTCTTTTTTATTTATTTCGGAGCATCCTCAATTCATGAGAATGAATCGACAATAGAAAAAAGTTCAATGACAGCTCCTCCGTTATTCATCTCCGCATCAGATTAAGGACATGAATTTCAAGGGTTAAACTACCCTTTTCGAAGAAAAACAGGTAAGAGAAGGGGAGGTGGTTGGCCTTATAGCAGAGAGAAGTGGCCATCTTTGCAAAGAACAATATTTGAATATCATTTTCTTTTATTTATCCCAACAAAATGTATTTGCGTATGAAGATTAAAGAATAAAAGACGGGGATGTCCTCTTTAAATCCAACCACATTTTTCATGCATTTTTCCAAAGAATATGCACAGAATTTTCTCTGCTTCCCGATAAAATAAAATGGAAAAAAAACTTACCTGCTCACTAGTTGAAGACATTGTAAGTCCTGGGGGATTTTTGGTTTTTAATGCACAAAGGAAATTTTTAATACATTTATGGTTGGGAAGTTTTGTGGCAAAGGAGGACTAATTTTTTTAGTTTTCAAGCGAGCCCGGAGACAAGAGAAGAGTTATTCTTATTTTTATTCTACTCGCGATAAATATTCCGTTTTTGGTATATGAAAAACTTTGGTGATCTAAGGACTTTTCTATTATTTTATTGCACACACTGCGAAAAAACAGCGACGTTTCGCTCGGGCGAAACTATTCTCTCTCTTGTCTCTTTTCGAATTGCGTTTGTGGAATTTTGCAGTGTGTATTTTCAAAATGACAGAATATTTTATTTTCACAGTGCGCAGGATTTGAATGAAGATAATTGTGATTCAGAGTAGTTTTTTTGTTTGTTTTGACTTTGACAGAAAAGGATAATGGGAAAAACTGCTATAAGATGTCGTTGAAGAATTCATACCGCTTGGAATTATATCAAATAAAATTAGTCGTTGTTTGGACTAGTCTATAACTTTGCCACGAGTATGACGGTTAAAGGTTCATTGATACCCCTAACTATAAATATTTTTTCCACATTTTTCTGTATTTTTGCAATTAAGGGTATGTCTACATCCTGTCATAATAAAGCACACTATTCACGCTGTCAAACAGTTAAAAGGATTTCCTTCGGTTCAGAATCTGAGCCTGGAAAGAACTGTTATCGAATCTTGACAGATGGCTCCAAACCCGACGAGGGTTCTGGCGCTGGTGCTTTTGTGGAGAGCGACGACATACGACTGCACACCTCTTTAGGATCATACACATCCGTTTTCCAAGCGGAGGCCATAAGTCATAAGCTATATTAATGGCCATAAGTCACGTTACGAACAATGGATGGACGGGGAGAAGTATCTGTGTTTGCAGCGACAGCCAAGCTGTGCTTAAAGCCCTTCTCAATGCTCTAACGTCTAACCGCTTCGAAAGTGATCCAGGAATGCAAGAGCTCTCTGAATGCGATCGGAAAATTAAATTCCTTTAGTTTCATTTGGGTTACGGGCCATCACGGCATAACTGGAAATGAGATCGCCGATGAACTTGCTAGACAAGGATTTCAGACAGCTTTCTCAGGACCTAAACCTTCGCTAGGTCTGCCAGCGTCCTCAATGAGGGCTTCAACCAACGATTGGATCTGTGAAGACAACCGTAGATGGCATGCTTCCATTGGATGCAGACAGCCCAAACGTATGCTTCCCAACGTAAATAAGAAGACTGCAACATTTTAGCTATCTCGTAGCAGAAAAGACTGTAGAAAGTTTATTAGCGTTGCCAGCGGGCACTTCTCTTTTGCCAAGCATTTCAACGTGTTAGGCTTAAGTGATACCACACTCTGTGAATCTTGTGGAGAAGAGGAGGACACCACAGAGCACTTCCTCTGTGATGTCTTGCTTTTTCTCGCATGAGGTTACAGATACTCGGCGCAGACATGGTGAGAGCTGGTAACTTAGGCTCCTTATTATGGCAGCGTCTTTTTTTGGCTTTTCTTCGAACATCTGGAAAGCTATAACAAATAGGAGGTTGCTAACTGGTAGTACGATGGACCGGTATTTAGGTCTGAGAGCTCCAGCTGGTATTTCAAAAACCTCCAACAGAAAAAAAACTTTCAAAACCAAAGCGTTTTTGCGACATATGAGGTGACAAAAAACATCTTTTTCATACATTTGTGCTGTCGCGACCCGTGGCATGATGGTTAGCATGTCCATGTCCACCTGCTAACCCAGAGGTTCGAGGTTCGAATCACAGCAGAGGCAAAAATGTTTTTCCACGGGTATCACCGTTCGCGAGGAATTGGCAAGACCTCAGTTAGTAAATTAATTGCCATGAAAAGCGGTTTCTCAATTAGCCGTTCGGAACCGGCAGAAAATTGTAGGTCACCTCCATTCCCTCACAAAGCGTGGTTGTGAGAAATGCGCTAGGCTCAGGGGCTCCTCGCTCTGTTGCGCCACCCTATTTATTTATTTATTATTTTATGTACTCTCGCGACAGCTAACTGCGTGAACACAATGTACTCCAAACGCAGCCGCAGCCGGGGCCGCAAGAGTTAAAATCAAGTTAACTTGTGCGACTCCGTTTTGCGTTGTTGTTGTATTCAATTATATTTAATATTTTGACATTTCTTGCGGCTGCGACTCTGCAGCCATTGTTTTCACGCAGTTGCTACCGCAACTGCAAAAACGCTTTGGTTTGAGAGAAACTTTGCAGTCTGAATATGTTAAAATTCTATGCTGATGTTTATACTGGTCTACCCACAATGAAATTGTGGGTAGAGAGAAAAGTGAATGCAGTTAAGGGTATAGGCCCCGACCTATAGAATCCGTTGCGTCCGTTCGCTGCCGGATTCAACTGACAGCTCGATCAAATACACACGATCTTATGAGAGGTGACTCATAAGCATCGGATGCAACGGACGTAACGGTAGCCCAACTTTTACTTTAAAATAGAAAGCAAAGTTGTCAAATTATAGAAAAACAATTGTTTTGAGACAAAAACGTTTCCTTTTCGAACCCAAAGCTGTTAACAAGCTTTAACTGACTATAGCATCTTTGAAAAGCGATGTCGAGTTCCTCTTTTTAACTTTTGTGCTTAATCATCTATATCCGTCCCGCCTTACTTTTCTGCACTTCAGTCCTAGCACATGCATGTAAATTCAGCATTACCAGCTGCTGATAAATATTCGCCGGCTGGCAGCAAGTGTGGTGAATTTTGTAGTCGCACAAAGCTAATCAGCGGCAGATGGCAGTAGCGGTTACTCTTTCCCCGCTGGGGAGTAACTGTAGGTCTGTTCGTTGAAATTTCCCCAAGGTTCACCCAGGTTTTCTTGACAACCCTATGAGTTGTCAAAAAAACCTGGTTTTTCCAGTCCTCAAAAAACGCTATACCACAAATCACCACACATCCGTGTCATTAAAAAAAATATATGCCATTTGACAGCTCTCAGCTCGCCACAGCAAAAAGCTAGGGCGAGTTGAGGGAAAACCTAGGTCAACCCTAGGGCTCAAGAAACACTCAATTTGACATTCAGGGCGACGTTGGGTTTCTCAAAAAACGCTTTATGGCGACCCCAGGGCTTCAACCAACAAACCATGTGTGTGACCCGTGCTTTACTCTTGATCTCCACATGCTTTAAATATATCGCAGCTATTACAGCAGCTTTTGAATATTGCAAGTGGAAAACATTATAGCAGCTTTATCTTCATAGCCTGCGATAGATAGCATACTTTTATCGCAAGGTATCTATCGCAACTATAAAAGCAGAGAGAACTGTCATCTGCATATGTTTTTCCACCATTTTGTTACTTCGTTGTTTTTTTTTTTGGTATACGGTTTTGTCATATTCCTGCTTTCTGCTATGAATTTAAAGCAAGTGAAGACCTGTGCCAAATACAAATCGAGTGATTAAAATAAGAATAATGTTACTAGAAACAGAGCAATTCTGACAGTGTTGTTTTTAATTTACTTCAAATAAAACTGACTGCAAATTTCATTACATATTGATTAATTGATATTTTTTGAAATTGTCAAGATTATAATTAAACTAATTGGTTGCGTTCGGATTTTTACCTAAGACGAACTAGATTCCTTTCGTGACATTTGTTGTTAGTGTAATCCCATGTTAAAAAGCAGCTGACTGCAAAACATCTTTTGAGGGGAAAGCGATCCAAAGGTACCTTAAAAATCATGGTATAGCAAGCTACCCAATTTGAAATTTGAGAACAGCTGACTTGGATTCATTTTTGTTTTGCTTTCTGTCATAGTGCTTTGTTGCAAAATTGTTTTTTGTAAACATAAAATTTAAAATATGGTGCTCCTAATTAATCTAAACGACGTTGTTTACGAAGTAAACGATTGTGAAGAAGTTTGCAATCGAATAATAAGTGGTACGTGTTGTTTGCAATTTTTAAAACACATTTGGTTTGGTTTGTTTTCACTTCGATTTATCAGCTGTTTCTGATTTGACAGATACCTAATCTTAGTCGTTCGAAAACTTACCCGGATACAAAGGTATCCTAGTTATGCTACCCATTTTTTTTCGAACGCACCCATTGTTAAGAAGTAACGAGTACATTTTGTCTCCCAGCTCTAGAAATTTACACCTTCTGAACGCATCCGTACAATCCGCTGTCACGTTGACAGCTAAAAAAATGTCAACGTCAGCCGCACTGCGTAGCAAAACAAATATT
Source organism: Melanostoma scalare (assembly GCA_949752695.1). Lineage (NCBI taxonomy): Eukaryota > Metazoa > Arthropoda > Insecta > Diptera > Syrphidae > Melanostoma > Melanostoma scalare. The sequence goes on along the minus strand of OX456984.1, from coordinate 188,171,864 downwards.
CGTACGAATCCAAAGAAAACGAAATCTTCGCAGGCGCATATTTTAACAGAAAAAACTGCGGAAAGAAAAACTGCCAACGAAATTGTTTTCTTCTTCACTTAAACAGTTAAAGAAAAATTCATATAGAACTTCAGGAAATCTGAAAATCAGTATCCATATGGATTGCTTTACTGCACTGTCGAACCAACCTAACCATTGATTATACTTCAACAAAGACTGATATCTAACATTCCACTCAAAACCAGTAAGTTTGCATGGCGAAAGTTCTCCCAAACTGTTGCACTAAGGCATTAACCACGACATCTGTTTTTCCAGAACCATGTCTACTTCGCGCTATGAGCGACTAAGCACAAATCAAAAGGGTGAACTCTTTCAAAATGACGAAGAAAACGAATTGGACTACGACCACCGACTTGAAGTGACTTCTCAGAATGCGGCTACTTCCAGAATAATGCAGCTAGCCGTTGGAACTCTTGCCATTATTGTCTTGTATCTAACTTTATCGATAAGTTTAACATTTTACCAAGGATGGCTCATAAAGGTAACACTGTTTGATGTCGTTCCTTTCTTTATACAGTTTTGTTGTTTTTTAATTTTTAGCACATAGGGTTCCCACTATCAATTGTATCTTACCATCTGGTAGTAAAGTACATAATGTCGGCATGTCTCCGCAGCGCACTGCCTTTGATTAATGGAAAACAACGAGTTCAATTGGATTGTAGGACTTCAATACGTAAAATGGCACCGACAGGTATCGCGAGCGGAATAGACATTGGTTTTTCCAGTTGGGGTCTGGAACTAGTCAAAATTTCTCTCTACACCATGACCAAGTCCTCAACTATTATATTCATTCTCTTCTTTGCAATCCTTCTGGGTCTTGAGAAGAAGGTTTGAGTTTCCTTTTTTGTTTTTTTGTTTTTAAAGACAATGCAATAATTTTCCTTTTTCTAGAGTTGGGCTCTAATGGGAATTGTGGTCATGATTGCAACAGGGCTGTTCATGTTCACATACAAATCGACGCAATTCGATGCTCTGGGATTCACATTTCTCCTTGTGGCTTCGCTCAGTAGTGGAATCCGATGGTCGTTCGCACAGTTTGTTATGCAAAAGTCCAAACTTGGTCTACACAATCCCGTTGATATGATCTACCACATGCAACCCTGGATGATTCTCTCAGTTATTCCCTTCACCATTGCATTCGAAGGTAAGTGGGCCTCTTAACCAGAATCTAGTGATTTTACACTCATTTGTTACAGGAGAAGCCTTGCTTAAAGTCGTGGACAAGCTGCCAACACTACCCACCGCAGACATTCTCACACTAGTGGCTAAGATTAGTTCAGGGGCTGTGTTGGCATTCTTCATGGAGCTAAGCGAGTTCTTAGTCTTATCACGAACATCAAGTTTAACTTTATCCATTTCGGGCATATTTAAGGTGAGTTTTCTGTTTGCGATAAGAACGGCCGCAATTAGGTTTCAAAAGAACGAACAAAAAAATATTTAGCTCGATAGTCGTAGGTTAGTCACGTCGAAACGATAAATGGAAATGAAAAAGATAACGATTTTTGCCTAGCTTTGAAATGCTTCTAAAGTGGTACTCTTGAGAAGTGTATGAAAATAATTGAACTACTTTTTCCAATGAAGAGTGCGGTGGAGTCTTAAAAAGTTATTTAAAGTCAAGTACTTTTGGTCTCGTTTGGATTGAAGACGGAAAGGGGTTTTTATTTACTACAGAAAAAAGATAAACAAACGCTTTTGTTTACGGTAAACAACAATATGGCTGAATGATAAAATAATTCTTTTGATAACTCCGACCATGTCGTTGACTTAACCGATACGACGCTAGGTATGAAAAACTTGTTAGCTTTTTAGGTAATGAGCTCGATTGTAATATCAATGTTCTAGAGTTTTAAAATTCTACCGAGTGAAACTGTGTTAGGGTAAGATACTTTTTGTAGTTCTGGAAAGATCAGTCGCTGCAAAATAGTCAGGTAGTGAGGCAATTAACCACAGTCTCTTGGATTTACTATTTATACGGTTTCCAAAAAAACAAAACAAACTTATCTTTAATCGATAGTCACCTATTTTCTTCACTCCCAATGGCAATTGTGGGAAAGCTATGCAGGGTTTGTTTTCCTTAAGCGGAATTATTTTGTAGGTTTTAGTTTCAGATGTCCGGTCTTAGAATCAAAATAATAGTTTCTAAATGTCAAAAACTATTCTATTGAGGAAAGCGGCAATTGTGTGACGTGCACTATTCTTTATAAATAAGTAAATAAATAAATAGGGTGGCGTAACAGAGCGAGGAGCTCCTGAGACCATCGCATTTCTCTCAACCATACATTGAATGAAATGAATTTTTGACAATTTTTGACAATCCTGAACTGCTAAGTAATGTCGCTTTCCATTGGACGAAAAGAACCGTCCAGGAGCATCCAGGAACATTCTCAAACCGTTTCATTGGTTCAAAAAGATCGCTTTTCATGATTCTGAGAAGTGACAGCCACTTCCCGATTTGAAGTGAGAATCCATTCAAGAGGCACTAAAACATGTTACTCAAATGCCAAAACGAAAATTTTTCTCAAGGAATATTTTTTATGAGCCATGGATGTTTAACTCACACAAAGGCAATTACGTTAAACTGAGTAGAAACAATTTTGGGTGTTCCATTGGTTTTCAAAATGAGTGAAACCAATGGAAAGCGTTTTTCTTGGTATTGAAATTACTACCGGAGAACTTTTCAGTTCTCTGAAAATGGCGATGCCGAGGGAAATCAATTTGATGTTCATGGGATTTAAACCTCAAAGTTCCACAGGCAGACATGATAAACATTAGTCATAGGCGGATGTTACTTAGTTAAGATTTGACGGGTACAATGTCCGTTTGAAATATTAAAAAAAAAAGATTTTTATGTTGTTCATCAAAAATTTTGGCTCGCAATATAATACGTTTAAGCCTAAAGTCAAGATTTGATTGAGCTATTTGTCCAGAATTTACGTTGAAGGCTCTGTTTTAAACAAACTTCAATCTCCCAACAAGACTTAGAAACTCGTGGCTTTGTTAACTGTAGGTTTTAATAAACAAACAATTAAAGGTTTTTTTTTAGACTTCGTCAATATTCTTTTTTTGCCATTTATGCTACAGGCTCTATGGTTCCCAACTCAAATGATAATCCGTTTCGTAAACAGTTATTGGCTACCAAATTCGTTAGCTATCTTCCTCATGATTTTGTAAGTGGGGTAACTTTAAGAGTAATGGTAATTTGTCCTTCTTTTGTGATTGTCCTTCTTTAGCGATTACAGGAGTCACGGAACACACCTACTTTCTTCTTACTTATTCAGGGGACGTTACAGCCTTCAGTAGGCTTATTGATTCTCAATCATACTTAATGAGTCCGATTACAAGTGAACTATTCCAATTTGCTCCAAACTATTTGAGGTATTTTCCATTTGAGGCTGCTACATTTTCTGCGGCCTCTCTGTTGTTTCGTTTTGAAAACTCTTCGAGTCGTAATTTTGTTATTCGTTCGTTTTAAAAATCAAATCTTTAATCCCTTTTATCTATAAACGCGACGTTCGTTTAAGACAAAGTAACCATAAAGCCAGTACTGCTTTGATCGGGGGTTTAGCAGAAACTTCTCATTGAGCTACTCAGACATATTTGATTTAATGGCCTTTCAGGGACTTTCAATACTAAGACATGGTATTGAAATAGAGATGGTGGCGGATGAGCTCCTGGCGGCTACACGGCAGCTCACACACTCCTGCAGTAAGGTACTGATGCCGGATCTTTCGGCCCTTTATGTTCAAGGGGATCCCCAAGTGATGCCGGAAAATTGGCTGATGCCCTAAACTGCTGCAAAGCAGCCATAACCGCCACCAAGAATTGCAATGAAATGGACCGGAACATGGCGACTGCCACAGACAACAGAAATAACGCTTATTTAGGTGCGGATTTGTCGTTAGAGGCAGACTCAGTTAATGAGAGCATAATGACCATCCGCATCAGGTCTAAATTCGACAACATTAGCCTAATATGCGCCCACTCCCCAAATAAGAGAAAGACGATAATTCCAAAAACTGTTTCTACAAGCTCCTCGGAAAAACATATGAGCAGTGCTCTAGACATGACGTGGCGATTTTAACGCAAAATTAGGGAAACGGGACTTCTTTGGAAATACAATCGGTAAGCACAGTCTGCATGACAAAACACACTGGACTCCGGCTAGTCGATTTTGCTGCGGGGCTAAATCTTGTTGTTATTATTACACTCTTCCTGCATTTCAAGATTCTTAAAGGTACATTGTGATCCCCAGATCAATTGACTGTCAACCAAGTCAACCATGTTGCGATCGACACAAGACACTTCCAGTGTGATAGATGTCCGAACTTTCCGAGGGTCAACTTTGACTCGGACCACTATCTTGTTGTAGCCAAGGTACGAATGAGGATATCATGACTCTTGCGAGCCAACGCTTTGAAACGATATCACGTCGAAAAATGTTATTCGCAAGATATTGCCAGTGCCTTTTCCAATCGACTGTCTCTCCAACTATTCTTGAATCCAATGCTACAAGCATTAAGCATTGAAGACCAGTGACAGCAATGCCAACAATGCCATAAGAACCGCAGATAAAGACACTAATTCCGCTGTCAGGCAGAATGCCTAACTCAACTTTGACGATGATCAAGAATGCCGTCTTCCCGCTCTAAAAGTTAAACTTTCCATATGCAAACTTTAATCAAATTAAAATTCAAGTATTATAGATGGTCTTGAGGACGAAGTTTTCAAGCCAGCTGCACAGTTGGAAAGGAGCGAGCACAAGCTGATGGTCGGAATAAGGCTGCACGTAGTATCGTACTCCCTTAAAAACTGAAAAGGCTCATAATTGCGCCAGCCTCCATAACGTCGGAACGTCGCATATAACATCTTGTCTGCTGTAATGTGTTAACGTCTAAAAACCTAACGTCAAAAATTTAATAGGCCCTTATCAATACGTTCTTAGACCAGAAAAGTTCACAATCGACCAAATTTTCAGATCTTGGGGAATAATCGGGAATAATAATGTCAATATACAATATAAACATCCACATGTGTTAATTGTAGTATTTTCGGCATCCTGGGTAAAATATAGCAAAATGAACAACAAAAATTCGTCATCTAAATAAAAAGTAGACCCACTTCATGAAAAATGAAATTGGCAAACTAAACATACCTTTTGAGTTGAGATTTAGACTTCACAAGCATTTGCTTGTTGTGTGCACTTGTATTAGGAAAATATTGAAGAAGATTCCCATTGATGTAAAACTTTTCTCACTAGGCATATATTACCCTTCGAGCGTAGGAGCGTAGGTAAATTCCACATCCTTGAATCAATATTTATGAACATTTATTGTGCTTGACCAAGTTATTAGTCTCAGGAAGCTTCTATTAAAATTATTTTTATAACACAGCTTTGAAGACTATGTACATTACATGAATGCTGTGAAGACAGAAAAAATTGTAGCCGTAATGATTAGTATAAAAAATACCCAAATCTGATTCCCTCTTTTATTTTTCAGGATATTTGCCAATTAGCACTTGCTGTCGAACTAAACGGCGACCAGTTGTCGCTCATGAATGTGCTTGGCCTGTGTGTATGCCTTGGTGGAATCTGTTGTCATGTTATACATAAATATTCCACACTGACAATCCAAAAACCAGATGAAATTGTATTCGAAGACAACACAAACGGAACAATACGGGACAACTTAACGCACTCCGTTGTCCTTAACAGCGTATCTGGTCAGAAAATCCCACTTCTTGAGAATTCCGATTCCGATGAATCGCAGGATTTAGATGATCAGAATGCTTCTGAAGTGATATTTGACGTTCTGAAAAGAAGGGACTCTACTCGAAGATAGTTTGCTTAGAGTACACAACACAAAGTGAAACTTGAGCTTACAAGCATTAAATATTTAAAAAAAAAATTATCTATAGGAAAACAAAAAATAAAATTTAACGAATTTTTCTCAGCAAAAAAAAAAGGAAACCTCGAAAAGCTGTGATCAAGTGGAATGTTTTGATTGGAGAACTTGTAGGAGAAGAAGAGTACACTAAAACATGAAGCATCATACCTAACACACAAAAGTGAGAAATTGAATTGTGCTGTTTGATCCAGACATTTGGACTTGAAAGATGGCGCTGGCATTTTTACATCGGCGAATTGGGTGTCTGATACGAAACAGTATCCCTTTTGTATAGCCATTTCATTCAACAGAGCATACTTGTGAATCTACTGTAAATGTTGTAACCTTAATCTTGTAAAAATATTCTAACGGCAAACTAAAATTCTATATTTAAGTGTATACCGTAAGCTAGCGAATTTAAAATCACATTAATATATAGAAATTTCATAAAACAATTTAATAACTATGTACGTTTCTACTATCCTACCTACTTACATTGTAAAATAAATCTGTTTATTTATTTATAAGAAATTATTACGCAAATAACTACAACTTATTCATATTACCATGCAAAAATCTAAGAACTATAAATAGTTTTTTTTTGTGGAATAATTCAGCAGAGTTTTTGTACTAACGAGTTTTACATTCAATCTCTCTTTGATAAGGAAGGTTATCAAAACTGCATTTTTAAGATATGTGAAATAGTAACTTGAGTAAAGATTTGCAATATTGGTCGGTTATGTAAAAGATTAAACCGACCATTGCGTACAAAGATTTTTTTTATATTCTTAATCTCAGAAATTATTTTATTTTTGGCCTTTATTTTTTTTTTATTTTAGCATTTAATAGAATAAATCTACAGTTATAAGTTTGGATTGAAAATAACAAAAATTCTGTGGCATTTATTCCAAAATCTATTTTTAGAAATTCAAATATACATACAAACGTTTCTACTTAATGTGGCTGGTTTTATTTACGGTGATTTTTACTGAAACCTAAAATTATTGAGAACTTACAAGGGAACAGGTCAACAAATTCTTTTTGCTTCTTTGGGAATCACAATTTCGCCAGGAAATTTTCGTTCGAACGGAATTTTAAAAGCTATTATGAGTTTCACCTGAACAAAATTCAAGACTTACAATTTTTCCGCTTTTGTTGTTCACTTGTTCGCCTCACAAAAGTAAGTGAAATAAATTGCTCTCAACGTTTTTAAAAATTTTTCCCCCGAAACTCATAATAAGGGAAAAGTGAAATGAGATCTTTTTTGGGGGGAATAATTTCACATGAAACTCATAACAAGGCTGACTATGGGTTTTCCCTGATCAAAATTCCAGACTTACATTTTTTTCGATTTTATTGTTCACTTGTTCGCCTCACAAAAATAAGTAAAATAAATTGCTCTCCTCTCAACGTTTTCACATTTCACCGGAAAAAATAGTTCATAATAAGGGAAGTTTTTCGAACATAGAAAATATTTCCCCCGAAACTCATAATAAGGGAAAAGTGAAATGGGATCTTTATCGAGGGGAATGCTGTTCACGCGAAACTCATAATAAGGCTGAATAAGTAATAATCATTTAAAAAAAAAAATTGTATTGGTAAAAAATATGAGTTAGACTCTGTTCCGATCAGTCTTTTAATTAGCCTCCACTTTAACAAATGCATTAAGGTATTGACCAATAGCAACTTATAATTTGTTTTTTATTTAGACAAAAAATCATAACTTGTACAAATAATGTAATAAATTGATCCAATTTCGAGAAAGCCCGGCGGAACCTAATGCTGTCTTTTGTCGTATAAGCTCAACTGCAACCCACAACCCACTACTTTTATCCATGAATGATACCTGCATCCAAGAAACCGAGAATCTGTCACTGTCAGTACTCGAATTGTTTGTTAACGACGATCTTCGTTGGAACGACCACATATTTAAAATCCCCAAAAATGCTGAAAACTGCTTAGGATTCTTAAAACGATGCTGGAAATTTTTCAATTCTCTGATCTGGCTACAATTATTTATTGTCAATTTGATAAGCTATATGTAGCCCAGAACTATACAATTTGAAAAGTGATAAGTTGAAATTGATAAGTATAATTCGCAAGTCTTTGCATTTTTTATATTCTCTTTGCAATTTCTGTTCCACGTACGTCCTCTTCTGCAAAATGCAAATTAAAATTTGCAAAGAATTTGGTAGAAAAGAAACACTTTCTACTTTGCAAACAAATGTAAATTGAATAAGTGAAAAGTTGATAAGTTTTTTTTGCGGAATAGGGACTAGGTGTCCATATTTAGTTTATTTGTTTTTGTGATGAATGTGTCTTTGATTTTTGAAACAGTCATTGAACTATGTGAAAGATTAATAGCCTTAAGGGCTAATAGTATATCAGAGAACATTGTCCATTAGCATGATATATTTTAGAATATTTTGTTTATCCCTTCAAGAAGGATGCTTTCTTGTACGACAGAAAAATTATTTAGAAAGAAACATCGCATTACGATGATAGAAGTCAAAAATAGTTCTCCGAATTTTTGTCTTTGATAAGTCTTATATGTAGTTGTATGTCTTTCTCTCTTTCTATCGCTATACAGGGAGCTTCTTATACGGTGGAACTAAAGCTCAAGTCAGATAGGTTTTGCCCAGACAAGAAAAAAAACTCGTATTGGAAGGGAGGGGTCTATCTATGCATCTCCGGTTAGGCAGGAGGGACAATTTCATAAAAAATTAACTTATTTAAAAAAAAAATTATCAAAAACTAAACTAAGCCGCTTACTAACACAAACTACATATGTATAATGTTTTTAAAAGCCAGTACTTTCATCTTAAACAAACCTTTTAGTTCGAATTAATTTATTGAATGATTTTTGAGTACCTAATCAAACTTCAAAGACAAAATTTTCAAAAAAATTTAATTTTTTTTTCTTTTGAGAGATTAAAATGAGATGAAAGCTACTTTTCCTTAGAAAATCTAATTTTGTGGGTTTCGCTGATTGGACTTTACTTTCTAAACTAAAATGGAGTTTTAAGGACAAAGTACCTTTCACTTTTTTTTAATTTATCAGAAACTAAGAATGACTTTTTTATTAGGACTTCTGTGTTTGACTCAAACTCAAAATTAATAATTGCACTGATAATAGTTCCGTTCGTTGAACTTTCCCCAGGGTTGACCCAGGTTTTCTTGACAACGCCATGAATTGTTCAAAAACCTGGGTTTTCCAGTCCTCAAAAAACACTAAACCACAAATATCTGTCATTAAAAAAGAAAATACATGCCGTTTGGCAGCCCTCAACTCGCCACAGCAAAAACCTAGGGCTTGAGGGATAACCTGGGTCAACCCTAGGGCTCAAAAAACACTTAATTTGACATTCAGGGCGACTTAAGGTTTCTCAAAAAACGCTTTGTGGCGACCCCATGGCGGCCCTAGGGCTTCAACGACAAAACCTTATATTGAATAAAAAAGTGACAACTAATTTGACAAAATTTTATTTAAGAAACATTTTTTTCTAAATTTTGACTTTATTGGTTAAAAATCATTCACAACATTAATTTGAACTAAAATGTTTACTTAAGATCAAAGTATTTGCTTTAAGACTTTAAAAAAAAGTAGTAGGTATGTGGTAGCGTGTGAGGTGTGACTAAGTTTTCATAAAATGGCCCCTGACGTCCAAACAGAGCACGATAGACCCCCTCCCATACGAACTTTTTTCTTTTCCTGTCCCAACCTATCCGCCCTGAGCTTTTGTCACATCTTATGCAAAACATCCTGTATAGTGAAGTTACCTACAGTGTAAATGATTTGACTGATTTGCTTCAACTTTTTTAGCTCTGACTTTACAGTCAGTGCCGTAACTAGCCTCTTATGCGCCCGGTGTGAGCTTTCAAAACCGCGCCCCTGAAAAATGTTCTAACCAGGCTCTGAGAATAAAATGGAAAAATGTGCGTACAAATAGATCTATCTTTTTATTGTTTACCGAAGTATATAAGTAGCTACTTAGTATATTTGTTTAAGATAACTGTTTGTTCAAAAATTTTTGCTCAAAATGAAACAAAGTACTCGATAGTAACCCAAGGCTGTCCTTACTTTTAGATTACTTAAAGATTTACTTTCCGCGCTTTTCTCATTGCGAAGTCCTTGATTACATTTTCCGATGACAGGAGCCGTGCTATGTCGCGTTCTATCGACAAAATCGCTAGGCCAGACAATCTTTCTTGACCCATTGTCGAGCGGAGGTAAGTTTTTATTAATTTGAGCTTACTGAACGATCTCTCGCAAGAAGCTACAGTCACTGGCATCGGTAAAAATATCTTTATAGCGACTACTAGATTGGGAAACATTTCCTTTAAATCCAGTTCCACTACAGCTTTGAGAAGACCCATACTTGACTGACATTCACATTTATCAAATAATGTAGTTGCTTCAACTTGACTCTTCAAAGTTTCTATTTCGGACCAAAATTCTGTGGCATTTATATCTGCAGAATATTTGATACTCAGATCAGCTGCATGTTTTTTAAGTTCTTCCACCGAATATGTATTAATGTGTTGTAAGGTCAAAAAACCGAAAGAGTTTCGCGTAGTTTTTCGAATCGCCATTTTAATTCAGAAATAATTCTGTCTATTGCTTCATTTATCTGAATTTTGAAACTTAGTTGCTGAGTAATGTCGTAGCCGGTTCTGAACTTTCACTTAAATCTTGTCTTTTTACTAGCTTTCATCGCTTTTCAGGAAAATTGTCTTCAATGTCACATTGTTCACAAATTCTTTTTGCCTTTTCGAAAACAATGTCTACAGTCTCGCGAATACTTTGTATCTGGCTTGTCAGTCCCTTGATAAGTTCAGAAGCCTTGTCCTTGAGAACCTATCGGATAGCCTATCTTGGGTAGCCGTATCTTGGATACCTTTTTGAGCGATCCATTTTTGAGATATCTATTTCCAGATTGCTGCAGACAACAGCTGTGAAATATTAAAATTCGACTTTTGAAAATAGAAAAGCATTCAAAATATCATTGCTAGACGATTATTACTTATTTTTTTCGATTTCCCATGCGTTTTAAAAGACTCTTATGCTGAAATAAATGCACACCAAAACAAAAAATCAGGTGGAGGCAGTCTGTAAAGGGTCCGCCATCTAACGTTTTTTTTCAACTAGTGCATGTCTGATTTGGCGGATAGTTTGTTTTATCCTTCCGCTGAACGAATATTGTTGTGTATACGCTTGAACAACGCTGGGAAATATTGCGACATTACTTTGAAAATCATGGTAATGCTGCAGAATGTGTGCGAAAATTGCGTACGGATTTTGGAAAAAGAGAAGCACCGTCAGCGTATGTAAACAAGCAAAATTGTCGCATCTGGGCCACACCAAATCCGCACGCTTACAGTGAAAAGCCGATACACCCAAAACGAGTCACTGTTTGGTTCGGATTTTGGTCCAGAAGCATAATTGGGCCATTTTTCTTCGAAAATGAGCAAGGAGTGGCCCTTACAGTCAATGGCGATCGTTATCGTGTCATGTTGAACGAATTTTTGTTCACAAAAATAGAAGAGGAGGATACTGGCAACATTTGGTTTCAACAGGATGGCGCTACGTGCCACACAGCCGAAGCTACACACAATGTTTTGCGCCCTGTTTTTGAAGATCGCTTTATCAGCCGCAGAGCTGATGTCGTTTGACCACCTCGGAGCTGCGATTTGATACCGTTGGACTATTATTTGTGGGGTGCCGTAAAAAATAAGTGTTACGCCGATAAGCCAGACACACTTGACGCTTTAAAGGACAATATTCGTGAAGCCATTTGTAAAGTACATCTGCACACAATCGATAATGTGCTTAAAAATTGGACCGATCGTGTAGGCTATTGCATGGCCAGCCGAGGCAGCCATTTGAATGAAATTATTTTTTGTTATCAACCGGAAGGATTGTACTTTCAAATAAAAAAAGAAATTTGAGAAAATATTCAGCAGTTTTTTTTTTTTTAGCATTTTAACAAAAAAAAAATAAAAATTTGACGGACCCTTTAGATACTAGTCTGGTCATTTCTGCGCCCCTCCAGGGGATGCGCCCTGTGCCTGGGCACCGCTGGCACCGCCCTAGTTACGGCACTGTTTACAGTTACATAGAAGTTTACGACTGTAGGATTCTTGGTCTTAAAATAATGTTTTCTGACATAAATTACTTTTCTTAAAAACAGCTGCAGCTCCAACCATTTTGGCTAAACTTCGTATCGTGGCCAAACCTGAAACCATGCATCAAAATCATATCTTTTTTAATAGTAGGTAGGTAGGTTAGGTTAGGTTTGTTTCGGTTGCAAAGTACAAAAATGGTAGATCTCATATTGCTGTTTTTTTTTCTGTTTTCAGGTTAATTTATTTCATTCTTACTTACCCGCCCCGAGTAGCTCGAAACCTGCGGTTATCTAGTTATAACAACATCCTATAACTTAAATGGGAACTAAGCGCTTGTTAGAAGTTATACCTTATTAAAATGAAACAAAAACCGCTCAAGATATCATTCACCAAGTTCCATTGTTGTTCAGATGCAATGTTACAAAAACGTCTTTTTTTAAGCATGACAAATTTCTTAAATATTTTTTGCCTTCTTAAATTGTTTTATAACCGGTTTTTCAATGAAATTTAAAGTGGCATAGTCTTTTTTAAACAAAATCAGTTTTTCTAGAAGTGACTCAAAAGAAACTGATTTAAGAAAACTGAATGAATATTTTCTAACGTTTCTGCAAGTTAACACCTTCAATTATCCCCAATCATCCCACTCACATTAATGTCAAATTATCGACTTCACATTAATTTGCCTAATATGATTCGCTTCTTAGAACATCGAGACCAGATGGTCATAAACAGTATGGTTATGCTCAACTTCCAGTCCGAGCTAGAGACTATTATTATATTATTATTATATATTCTTTATTGTTTTCCATAAAAAAGATAGTTTACAGTGGTTAATCCTAAGAATACGGACATGGCTTTTCTGCCGTCTGCCGGAAATGACATTTTAAAACAAAATTAATAAAGAAAAAAAAAAGGGTAATATACAAATTATTATTACATTAATCAAAAATATAATCGAAAAAACGAAAATTAATGGCGATGTTCATACTGGTCGATTCGTTGAAGCAACAAATCGACGAAAGTGATCACATTGTTCAACAAATCGACCGCAAGTCAATACCAACAGATTGGTGTAACAGAGAAAGAGAACAAGAAAACAATCGCATTTATTCGCACGAAGCTTCAACAAATCGACCAATGTGAACTTCGTCAATGAGAAAGCGAGTTTATCATTATTCTTATTATTATAATTTTTTTTTTTTTAGCTAGAGACTAAAAAGCACAATCCGAGATAGTCGTCGTCAGAAAGCGGTCGTCACCAGAAAGTACCTAAGTGAAGTAGTGTTAAGTCTAAAATATTGAGTTATTAAAGTTATTTTTTGAGCAATATAAACAAAGATCGATTCATTTAATTTGCATAAGTAAATTTAGCAAACTGTCGTTCTCAGATTTTTACTTTGAATAAATTCAATCAGATTCGTAAATTTAAAAAAAAAAATTATTATTTCTCAATTCAATAGCATTTGGCAGCCCTACCCAAGAAAAATAATGTTTTATTAAAACACCAAAAACTTTGGTTTTCTCCCAAAACATAAAAAATATTGAACAAAGAAGGCAGTTCTATTCATTCGTGCACATTTTCTTATTCAGATGTTCACAACTCTAACATACTGAACATATATTGGAACCGTTAAAAGTTTGATTCAAAGGACCGTTCTGCCACTATCCCGAAATAGATTGCCCTAACCTTCTTCTACATCTGACTAAAATACTTTGAAATTATTTATCACTAAGAAAGGCATAGCATAATGGTTTTAAAATGAGGATCACAAGGTTATTTAATGGTAATTATTTTCATCATCTATCTGAAAGCACAAAAGTAACAAGTAACACTTTTCAAAGTCCCAGCATTAATTTTGGTTTAACAAATGTTAGAACAAATCCAACCATAACACTAAGAGGATAGGACATACTCCCCAGATTAGGTTTATCCTCTGACCCTGTTTCAATCACTCAAATCTTAGGATACAATAACAAGGCAAAACTTTTCTTGCACTCTGTTCCAATACAAATCCAAGTGACAACGTTAAGAAAGTGTGTGGAACTTTCAGCCACTCCAACGCGTATTCATCAATTACGTTGCGATTGCGAGTGAAAACTTTGTGTCGTTTAAGTGTCGTTAGTTTGAACTTTTGTGTTTGTGAGAAGGATGCTTGATGTTTCCCCACACGCCTTCCGTGTCTGTCATCAAAATAGGAAAAAAAAAAAAAATCAACTAAAACGAACGCTTATGGGACATACATATAAGCTACTGGCTGATGTTGTTGCCTTCTTCTTTCTATTCCCTTTTCTTGGATCAACTCCAAGTGTGTTGGCTATAAAGTTTAAAGTCATGTTTTTGGAAAAACTTTTGACAAGTCGTTAACTCTGTGTTTGTAACAAGCTGAAGTTGGTTTGCAGAAGACAGTTGTGTGACTGATGTTTTTGTTTCTTTCAAAACTTTCAAATAATGTTTTTCTATTTTATATTTTAAATAGGTGAATTCTTCAGAGGTTTTATTAAAACAGTATTTGTGTGTGTTACAATAATGGCCTTAGGCCATTCATGGGAGAACGCTACTCTGAGGGACTAAACAAATGTCATAATTTAGTCGGATCTAGGAGCACTTTTAGGTACCGAAATCTAATAATATCTCTGTTTAATTTTGTGGATATGTCTTCCATCTTTTATCGCTTCAAAACATTTAAAAGTCGTCGTTTCTTTAACAGCATTCTGGAACAGTTTTTAAAACTTTATTTCTATTTTGTTATCAAGTCGCAATAGTGATTTCAACTCAACGAATCTTTACAACACCCGATTTTGACTGTTTTGTACGCATCTTTTGCTGTTTACGTGTCAAACATTTAGCAGAGGCAAAAACCTCAGTATATTAGTCATTTAAGTTGAAGAGAAAATTAAAAAAAAAATGTATTCTAACAGTTTTCCAGGATATATCCGATAGGCGCTTGTACGCGCCCATTACCAACTCCTACAAACTTTTATGTATTATATTTAAAAATATTCTCCTTTTTGTTTGAAATATGTATCAATCAATCTTCTTCTTCTTCCTTTTTTCGGCGCTAAGAGCATCGCGTTTTTGAAGGGATTACCAACTTCCAGTAATCTGTTTCACACAAGTGATCCGTAAGTAAGGTAAGTCACTCTGACCTAAGATTGGATTCCCAAGCAACACGCTAGCTCTTTAAGAGCTATCCAAAAAAAAAAATTGCTCAGCACTAAACAAGTACTTAATCTGAACTTTCGAATACTATTCCACCGACTAACCTCTAATTTTGCTCTTTGTATGTGGTTTTTGTTTTAGGTGAAGCCAAAAACTCTTCAGGATATCTCAAATAATTCTTTAATAAGCGTTTTTTATAAGGACACTTTGGTTCTAGGTAAACGGTGATGAACAATTTATTTGAAAATTCGACAGTTCAGACAAATTAAAACTTGGAATGAAAGTATAGTTTTTGTCTAAAAGTACTTTATTCAGAGCTTAGATTAACAAGCGTCAAATGGGTAACGTCAAGGTTATAAATATTTTAAATGGGGTGTGTCTGAATTTAAATTTACTCTCAGGAAAGATTTTAACATAAATCAATACCAGGTAGTATTTGAGGTAGTCATTGCGCTATGTCTTATTTTAAGTCGATTTTAAATGACTATAGACTTAAGCTAAATCCTTTAAAAATGAGAAATTATTATATAAGTATTATTATAACAACAACTTTGTGTCTTTTAGTTTGGTGAGTATTTTTTTTCAAAACGATGATAAGAAATAAAACCAAACATTTTTTTACAATATGCAATTCTGATATTTTCGTTTTTTTTTTAATAAACTAACTTTTTTAATGGCTTAATATAACTGGATTTATTATTCATATGCTTAAATTGTTTTGACATATCAAGCAGAAACATTCAGTTACATACTTTAGAAAACTCTTATGAAATTGATTCTTGTAGTATTCTATAAGAGACAATTGTGTTGGTTGCTCCATGTCTGAGGCCAACCAACTACAGTCTCTATTTTTGTCTGTACAAGGAGTGTTTTGTCGGCCTTTCATTTTCTTCCCTCGCGATCGTTCTAGAATTTGTTTTTTTTTTTTTTTTTTTTTTTTTTTTTTTTTTTTTTTTTTTTTTTTTTTTTTTTTTTTTTTTTGTCAGGAGTAAATCTTCAAAAGACACTTAGCAGTATTCGATACCAAGTAGTGTGGGATTCTTACCCACTAAAAACTCCTCGTAATCAGAACCAATCTATGAACGATCGACAACAGATTTTTCTTTCTCAATAATATTATCGCTTTAAGGGAAGCTTAAACTTTTAATGCTTCCCATGACTTTTAGGCCATTAGCTCGTGTGGCTTGGTTCTTCTTAATCTCCGAACATTGCCTCTCGTATTTAATACGGACTCCATTTCAGAGTTGATATGACTATGCAGTCGCTGATTGTGTGATACAGCATGTTTTCTTACAACTTCTGTAACCGTTTCTATTTGTAGGTCACGATGTAAATCACTATTTCTTATATACCATGGTGCATTTACTATTCCACGAAGGACTTTGTTTTGGAACTTTTGGATGATTTCAGTATTTGTTTTCTTTGTACAGCCCCATAATTGGATTCCATAGGTCCAAACAGGTCTAAGTACTTGTTTATAAAGCATTAATTTATTTTCGACAGATAAGTCCGGATTTCTACCGAGTAACCAGTACATTTTTCTATATTTCAAGTTGAGCTCTTCCCTTTTCTTTTTGATATGCTCTTTCCATTTTAGCTTTGCATCCAAATTCATCCCAAGGTATTTGGCCGTATTGGCGTAAGGTACAGCTTGATTGTTGATGAATATTTGAACGTAGCTTAACTTTTTATTTGTAAAGTTTATATGTGCAGATTTAGCTTCATTGAGCTTGATACGCCATTTTTTGGTCCAATCACTAACGGTGTCGACGGCATTTTGCAATTTCTCAGCAGCCTTGACGACGCACTTACTGGATGCCAAAATTGCGGTATCATCTGCAAAAGTAGCCATAATGGTGTTGTTATCCACTGGAATATCCCTTGTATATAGCAAATACAGGGTAGGTCCTAGGACGCTTCCTTGTGGAACACCGGCTTGTATATTAAATAGCTTTGAATATTCTTGATCATACCGTACTCTGAAGAGCCGGTTTGAGATATAAGATTTTAGTATTTCGTAGTACTGCCTGGGTAGGTCCCTTTGCAGTTTGTACTCTAGCCCCTCATGCCATACCTTGTCGAATGCTTGAGCAACATCTAAAAATATAGCCGAACATACTTGTTTTTCTTCTAATGCTTTTTCAACTGCATCCGTTATTCTATGAACTTGGTCTATCGTGGAATGTTTATTTCTAAATCCAAACTGATGATTTGGGATTAGATTTCTTTCTTCTATGACTTTGCTTAGTCTTTTCAGTAGCAATTTTTCAAAGACTTTTGCCATTATTGGTATAAGCGATATTGGTCTGTAAGACGTCACTTCTGTTGGTGGCTTACCTTGCTTTGGTATAACAATTACTTCAGCAATTTTCCAATGATGTGGGACATATTGGGTCTTTAGGCATGCATTTATTATGAATTGGAGTTTTATGAAGGCTTTTGATGGCATTTCTTTCATAACCTGAGCAGTTATTAGATCGTACCCAGGTGATTTTTTGTTCGATAGTTGATTTCGACACATACTTTTTATTTCTTTGAGTGTGACAATTGGTATGTCAACTTCATCGACTTTATCAATAAACTGTAAGCTGTTTTCAGATGTATTTGCTGGGAATGGCTTAAAAACATTCGCAAGATGTTCTGCAAATAGGTTAGCTTTTTCTTTCGGATTTCCGATCCAATTCCCGTTTAGAGATTTTATTGGAGGGTTTTGTAACTGCGGTCTTTTCAGGCGCTTAGCTGCTTTCCAGAGCGAATAATCGGTTGAAGCATCAGTCGTTAAATTTTTCAGGAATCTACTTAATGAATCATTTTTGAATTCGTAGATTTGTTTTTTCAGTTCGTTGCTTAGCCGGTTAAACGCTGTTTTGTCGTCTGGAAATCTAGTATTTTGCCATTTTCTTCGAGCTCTTCTCTTCTCCAATATCAACTCTCTTATCTCGGCAGGGTATTTTGTTTCAGTTTGCTTCCTACTCGAGTAAGTTGGTGTACTTTCTTCTGCAGCTTGTTGAACATCGGCAATGAATTGTTCTACTTCAAGGTCTATTTGCTCTTTTGTTTCCATAGGGGATCTGAGATTTATATAGCTTTCAAGCTTTTCTCTGAATTCACTCCAGTTTGTTTTATTATTTACTAGCTTAGGATTACTTTTTTCCATTATCTCCGATTCATTAAGTGATAAAATCACCGGTGTATGATCTGATGATAAGTCATATTTACCTTCGACTCTTATATGGTTTCGTTTGATACCTTTAACTATGAAAAAGTCAACAAGGTCTGGTATTTTACTTGAATCCGATGGCCAGTATGTTGGTGATCTGGATGAATAAAACTCGCAATTGTATTTGAGGCATGCTTTGTAAAGCCTTCTGCCTTTTGTTGTTATAAGTCTGGATCCCCAATGGGTGTGCTTAGCATTAAAGTCACCGCCAACAAGGAAGTTATGTCCTATGAATTTGTTATGATATTGTTACTAGACGTGATACTTTGCACATGGCAATACATACCAACTGAGCCAGTCATGCTCTATATTTTTCAAATAGTGTTTTGACGTATGAAAAGGCAAACATGGATGTTGGTTTTTCTTATACGACCAAACTTTGTTACGCTTGCTGTCAACTTACTCCAATACTTTTAGTATATTTGCCAACGTTGTGAAGCGCATGTGAGTGCTCGACACACAGCAGTGGTGTAGAGTCTTCCCTTTAACTTAGCGGAATTTTTGTAATCGATGATTGATGCCATCATCAGAAATTGATGATCATAGATCCCAGATATTTAAACTCTTCACACTAGTGAAGCACATTTTCATTAAAAAATGGTCTAGAATGGGCATGTCTGGATCAGAAAATGGGCAGCATAAGTGCTCAGTTTTTTTTGGACTCATACGGTACCCACTATGCCTATCACAAATTTTAATAATACCTTAAGTTCTTCTTACATGGATATAAGATCCTCACTTTTAATAGCTACATCTTTAGCAAAGAAGTGCTGCCCTTCGGTGTTCTAATTTATTTTCCAGCTGGTAGTCAAGAACGGTAATGAAGCACAAAGGACTCAAGATGCTTTCTTGATGTGTACCTGCTGTGCTTTTGTGTTCTTCGTGACTTCACTTAGACATTTTATCACTACTATTTCATACATATCCTCAATAATAATGTTCCGCACATAGTCCTCTTAAGCTCCTCGTTGTCAGAGGGCCATCCACATTAGATCTGGTGGTTGCCGAACAAATGTTTTTTCGAAGTCAACCAGAATAACTTCCTCTAAGGAATCACAATGTTTTCCTATTAGCATTCTTACAGGGTGTTTTTTAGAGGTATACAACTTCGAATTGAAATACATAAAACACAAGAAAATCATTTCAATGTCCATTAATTTGGCTTTATTGGAAGGATAATTCGATGCCATTAATGTTTAAATATGATATCCTGCATGCGGCCGCCACGGCTGGCTCGAATTCAATTTTCAATTTTTAACCACTTTTCCGTATGTCAGCAATAACGCCACGAATATTGGCTTCCAAGCCCCCTAACATTTCTGCTTTGTTGAAGTAGACGAGCGACTTCATATATCCTAAAGGAAAGTAATATAATTGTGTCAAATCACACGATCTTGGTGGCCAATTGACAGGTCCGTTCTCTGAAATTATGCGCTCATCGGATGTTTCCTTCAATAAATCGATTGTGACGTGCGCTGTGTGGCATATAGCGCCCTCTTGTTGAAACCACATTTCATCCACATTCATGCCATTCAATTCGGGAACAAAATATTCGGTTATCATGGCTCTATACCGGTCTCCATTATCGGTAACTGGTTCGCCAGCATCATTTCGGAAGAAGTATGGCCCAATGACTTCACCAGCCCATACAACACAATAAACAGTCTGTCAGCGGACTGTTCAACGTCTCTGCGGATGCGTATTACTACCACATAAAATAAACGTTGTGCAAAAACGATCCATGGTTGACCGAATTAATCTAACTCTGATAGACGATTATGTCGACCATAAAATGGACGGAGCTTGCGATAAACTTCGCCATTATTTTCGCAATCAATTTGCACGATTTGTAAGCGTAAACCTGTTTATGAAATATTGGCAAACTAAACTGAACATAAATAACATTAAAGTTGGCCGATTTGACCACAGAGTTTTATTTCTATTTGATAAACTTACTTCTAAAATAAACACCAGATACTTTGGATTGCATATATTGTTGACTTACCAGCGACAAATCCGCATAGATTTTCAGTTAGTTTTCAGTCAGACAATAACTTTCGCAGTCCCCATAATACGCGCTCAATGATCTTCAAAGTTTAATTTATATTAGTTATATTTAATCACAGATGCTGTCGCTGTCTTTTAAGACATATTAAATTTTTTTTTGGTTGGAAAAACTCATTCCTTTGTGAAAAAAAGGAAATTTTTAGCGATAATTTCAGAAAATTTAATCGTTGAATGCACTTAGATAATGTTACTAGAATAAATGTTATTAATTGATACCTTGAAGCTTGTGATTATCTCACGAAATTCCGTTCGATTGCTGTTTAGAGAACGTCAAATTGTGGTACTAGATTGCTCAATAACTTGAGCTGTAGTATACCAAACTCACATAATTCCGTCGCGAGTTACTTGCATTAACGAACTTGGGCTTACAAATTTTCTGAGCATTTCTCTTTTTTTGAGCGACAATTTTGAAGATGTTGGTCCCTTATTCAAGTTGTTGATGATTGCATAGACATTTTTATAGCTCTCGATACATGCCCTCCGTCCTCTCTGCTTGGAGTTCGGGGCCATTTTTCTTTGCTTCTCTCTTGAAACTTATATATTAGACTTCGAGGCGGTTTTTTCATTTCTATTATTTGAGGGTCACGTCGGTCAAACTATGAAAGCTTCAAATACTAATCATACATATGTAAATCAGTAGTATCGGAAAAATTATTTTAAGCTTTTGAAACCAGTTGTAAAGGATGCTCTTTAAAATTTGGTTAAATTGAAAAAAAGGAACAACTTTGTGGATGTGGAACAGCATTTTTGGATCAAATCAAATTGGGATGAATTGTAATCTGATCACAATCAATTGTATCTTTCACAAATGCTTTTGATTTGTGCATGTAAATTTGAATACGTACCTAAAGTTTACTATAATAATATCTAATGTTGACTATTATAAAATAATGGTGTTGATTGCAGAGTAACTGTAAATATTGAATGAATATTGTCAAAGAAGTACAAAAATTTCAAAAGTTTGTAAAACGCTGCTAATTAAAGGCTTCAACCTTTTTTAATTAAAAAAAAGAAAAACAATTTAGCAGAATCATTATTTTCCTTCATAATTTCCGCACACATGAACATGAAAATAAGCTCTCCACTGCGCCTACTATTTATTATAATAAAAAACAACCGGTTGTGATTTGAAAGTAAATTTATTGCGAACCAAGCTCTATAAATAAGTTTACCCCTGTCAGGATCCTTAAAACTTCTTTCCTTTAGGTTTTTTATTACACTTCCCTTCGCTTGTACCGCAATCATATTCTTGAGTGAAACAAAACACTCTTTTTATTATCAAATGTTAGAAAACATCTAAATCTGTGCTTTTTTTTTTTTTTTGCAAACGAGAGCCTTTACATAAGATACCACATAAAATGCTATTTATTACTACAGAAAAAAAGAAAAAAAAAACAAAAACAATGTACTCATAATCCAAACTGTTGCTATTTATTTACCAAAAAAGAAAAGAAAGAAGAAAACAATAATATACTACACGCAGGACGATAGGACAATAAAATTTATAGAAACGGAAGATAGTCGTGCGTAAATATTTACGACCTTGTGCTTTTGATAAATGTGGCACTGCTTTCCTTAGGTGTTTTGAAAGAAGAAAGGGTAATACAGTGAAAAAAAACCAAGCACTACCATACTTTGAATGTCATAGGTGAATCGTAAATCTGAAATCGGTTTTTGTGGATTTTCCAAATGGTCAAATTAAGCTCTACTGTGTTGGCGATTTCCAAAGCTAAGGTGTAATAAATAAGAAAATCTATTGAGTTCTTTGGCTCGCAGTAATAAATCTAAGAAGTCTTTATTTGAGTTGTGGTCAATGTGGAACCCCACAAATTAAGGTATACACACTCTGGTGTATACTTAATATTATTTTATTGTTTGATACGTTAATCGCACCGGTTGCAACAGAAGGGTTATTGTGTTTCATCAAATAAGGACCATGAAGGGCTTCAGAACAGAGAAATAAATGAAAGCAAACTGAATTAATTAGTTTTAGGAAGCACCTAAATAAAATAGGATCGTTGGCAGCGAGAAACAAGAGATAATCACTTAAACAAACAGGCGGCCTGCTGATGGATTATTATTAATGATTTCGGTTGAAAATGATTGACAAAGAAACTTCTTGATGAAACCATCTTTAAAGTGAAAGGGAAGCCGCAACTAATTAATTTTTACATGGAAATTTGTATCTAGCTAGATAATGAAGAAAGCTTGTTAGCTGAGGGAAGTGGTAATTTCTTATTTAAGAAAAATTTATTTTGATTATGATTATGAAATGTTCATTACATTGCTTGAATGTTAATGTCACATCTCTTAATTGTTGCAATCTACGAGTACTATGCTATTTCAATGAAACTGCTACACACGACTTTTCCTCGAACTGCTACTCCTTGTATGCTTCGCTTTGTTAAGGATTTTTGTAGGGTGTTTCGCCAGAAAGAATATAAAATCTCACTAAGAAAATTGAAGAAAAATAATCAACTTTTATGCTACAAAAAATTTGTAATACTAACAACAACATGCAGTGAATAATAAAGAGAACTCGAGTCGTGTGGTACTCGTGGCGTGAGGGTTACCACTTAGAGGTTCGTGGTTCGAATCCCAACAGAGGCAAAAATGTTTTTCCACGGGTATCGCCTTTCGCGAGAATTTGGCAACTCCTCCGAAAATAAATTCATTGCCGATTCCGTTTGGAATTGGCAGAATACATAGGTCCCCTGCATTCCCTCTCAAGGCATGGTTGTGAGAAATGCGCTAGGTTCTGGAGCTCCGCGCTTTGTTGCGCCACTCTATATCGTCCAAGAAATATTCATTCAATGACGACTGTATATGGCTACAATGTCTCCTATCCAGAATAATTTCTGTTCCTCTAAGGCCATAATAGTAGAAATCGGATCATCCAAACTTCGAAAGAACTACTTGATTTTATTCTCTACCCCATCGTCTTGTTTTTTTCGCTAAACTTAGACTCTGTTCTCGAATTAAGTGATGTTTTTTCTTCTTTCATTTTCTGGTACTTCAAGTGATCTGCTTTCCAAACTATTTTGTAAACTGAGGTTGGCCCTAACACCAGTTCTACAGCTGATTTTGGCAGCAGATACGCTGTAAGTTGATAGATACTTCGTGTATTTTTTTTTAGATAATTTTAATGCTCAGAAGATAGTTGCAGACAACGGTAATAATTCCGACTCGACTGTTGCGACCATCGTTTTTATAGGAGCAAATTTGAGCCTTTTCTTCGAAGAAATGCCTTTAACTTTTTATTACAAAATTTTTGGAATACATATGTAGAGTTTCCCGGTAATCACGCTCAATGTAACCGTAGCGAAACGTTCGGGGTGATTTCAATATCAACGCAGCTAATTAGAATTAAATCTTTAAGAGCAAGCGTAGGGACTTCCGGAATTGTTAAATTGAATAACTTCGTCTTCCTCAAGCCGTCTACTTCCTCGGACAATGCTTTACCGAACAATATAAAGAAACCTATTTGCCCTTCTTGTAGCAAGTCGCTATGGGGAAACTCCGATTTCACGGCGGCGGGCGCGCGGAGGGGATACCATCTGGACCAGCGGGTTTTTGTATAAGTATTGAGATCCTTGAAGACTCTCGCAACCGAGCGAGTACGAACAAAATTGTTTCATTGTAAAATCAATAATCTCAAGCTTGGAAGGGGCTTATATACTGTGCGGTTGCAGAAAACTGGTCAGCCAGCAAATTAGCTTTGTCGATAGAGCTGACATATGAAGAGCCTGCTGAACAAAATAGTTTTTTCTTCCTTCCTTGGTCATGTAAAAAATTAACCTTTTGTAAAGGGTTTACCAATAAGAGTGATATGATTTCTTTTTTGAAACAAGCACACTTTTTGTTAAGGAAATTCAAATATTTTTTATTTAATGTGCAGTTCAATCAATACAATTAAGTTTTAAATAAAACATCATTCAAATGGCCACCACGTCTTCTTCTGCAGCAACAAATTCGATGAACCCAATTTTCGAGCGCTTTTCCACTAAATCAAGTCTTATATCATGAATAGCACGTTCAATATTGACTTGCAAAGCTTGAAGAGAATCAGGTTTATTTTGAAAGACAAATGACTTCAAATAACCCTGCAAGAAATGGTCTAATGGTGTTAAATCACGACATCTTGAAAGTTGGAGGCCATTCAATATCAGCAATCAGCATTTCATGAAATAATCGAATCTCTAAATTTTTCTCGCAATATTTTAATTGTTGCATTTGCAGTGTGACACATAGCCCCGTCTTGTTGAAACCAAATGTTGTCAATATTAATTTCTTCCAATTTCGCACATAAAAAGTTGGTTATCATCGATCTATACCGCTCTCCATTGACAGTAATGGTGTTACCAGCTTCATTTTGAAAGAAGTACGAACCGATGATTCCATCAGCCCAAAAACCACACTGTCAATTTAGGTGAATGTAATGGTTTTATGGTTTTGTTTATTTAACGCACTAGCCAAATAAAAGTAAGCCTTTTCGGAAAAAATGACTATCTTAAAAAAATCGTTATCGTTTTCAAGTTGTTCCAAGGCAAAATCAGAAAGTTCACGACGTTTACGGTGATCCAATGGTGAAATTGTAAACAATTCTGAATGCAATAAAAAACAAATGAGAGATCATGACATACTACAAATAGCCGAAACGCCACTGCAAGATCATATCATACCTATTGGAAAACCCTTTATATGAGCTTCGCAAATATTTTAGCCCGTTTGAAAAAATTTCGGTAGAAATTTCTACAGTAGAGTTGATTTTGAATATTCTTTAACTTCTTCCTCTATCACAAATCGCGTTTTTACAGCTTGAATCAAACGACGAATTCTCTTTGGGTGTATGTAATACTATTTGTTCTGCTCTTTTTTTTTTTTTGAGATGACGAGCCTAAAGTTTTTGAATTGGGTTTCCAACGATTTCGATAAATTTTTGTGTAAGAGATTAGGTTTCGGATGTTTTTCATGTAATGTAAGAAAATTAGTTTAAAAAAGTCTAAGGACGATATCTTCCATAGTGCCTTTTTTTTTTTTTTTAACGACAAATTAATGGCTAACACGATTTTCCCAATACATATAACATTCAAAAAGTCTTAGACTGTTTAAGAAATATGGCGTATCAACATTTAAAAAATATTTATTTTTGATATTTTTAGAAATTTTCAAAAAAAAATTTTGATTTATTTGAAATTTTTAAATCGATATCTTTGGTTTTTTTTTTTTTTTTTTCAAATTTTGGTCGAAACATTTACTGGCGCAATCAAGACTTGCAAATTTAATTTAAAAAAAAAGTGAAAAATAAAGAAATCGGTTTTGAAGAAAATTAAATTGACTTTGATGAAGCCTTTATTTTTATAAGCAGCGCTTTTATATTTCCGTTATAAGCTTCAGAAATGTGTAGGTTTACTTAATATAATATAATAATTTAATATGTAATTTAGTATAAGTGTAGTTGGCAGCCCTGTATCACCAAATATATTATAAAAAGCGAATGCTTAAACCCTGTACCTAGCCTTAAGTTTTTGATATTGTATTTAGCACACAATCGACAGTTTGTGGGACCCAGTCGTCCCAATTTTTTTAATCATGATAAAGACACTCAACTCAGTAAGTATAAATCAGTTTTCAATAGTAATCTAATGGCTAACTATGTAAAACAAATATTTCCAAAAACAATCAATATTATTTTGGCGTTTCTATTCACCAGGAAGTTAGTTGTGTGTACCTCGTTGGTCGCACCCAATCCAGATTCATTTTTAGAATGTGAAGGTTTTGTTCAGTTGAATTCTATTGAAATGCCTCAACTTCATTCAATTTCTATAAACAAAGGATTATACAGTTTCAATAGTCCACATAAGGTACTGCATTGGCATGAAGTACTTTAATAACCAGCACTTATATTCATTCAATACAAAAGTGCACTTAGCGTAGTGCTGATGAATAAAAATTACTTGAAGTAAACTATTACAGGAGGTAAAATTGGGTATGGGATGTATAGAATGTGTTAAGGTTGTAAATTCAATAGAAATAACTTCTTGCAAGGGCATTTGCTATGAAAATTTCGTATTTACTATAATACAAAATGGGTGCAAATGGTAACATGGTGTACATCTACTTAAATCTACTTAAGGGGCGGCCGTGGTGCAGTGGTAGAATGTTTAGTAGATAGGCCGGACGCGTGGGCTCGAATCCCGCTCTGGGCATCTACTTTTCTTTCAGCCTCCCAGTTTCATATGGACGCCGCCCTTGAGGTTATATATGTGAAATTACTAACAACTTATTTCCAACTACTGCAACACAAAAAAAAGGGAAAGGTTGCTACTCTGGTAGTACAATGGACCGGAAATTAGGTCTGAGTTCTCCAGATTAGCATATAAGCCTCCTCTTTTATATAAAAAAAAAAAACATCTACTTAAAGGGATGAACGAATTTGGATGTTCCCCAAGCTTGTTTAGATTAAAAAATTGCCAAAATTTTGTGTAAACTCTGAAGTTAATTTGATTTCACTTACTTTTAAAATTTGCTGCAAACTGAACCTCCATAACTCCTGCATGTCAAATATCACAAATGGCTTGAGTGACACGAATGGCACTATTACCTTAAATGGCACAAAGGGACGAGTTTCAAGAATAAAATTGGAATTATGAAATTAAATACCTATACTAGGTATATGATTCAAAATTGCAGTCAAATAACGGCGCAAAATGACACAATAAATCAAATGAAGCATAAATGTCGGGAATAGTATCTACAAATTCAGCAAATGGTAGCTACACACGACTCAAGTATGGAGCAAATGAAAAGCAGTTTCTTCACATAACATGGTTACCGGTTACCGGTCAAAAATGGAACCTTAAACGGAAATGGAGCATATGTATGTGAGAATAAATGCCACAAATGGTACCGACGACACATATGGCACAAATGATCCAAATTGCAGAAATGACGCCATTCAAATGAAACAAAGTGAGAGATGAAGTGCACCTTAATTGTTTCCTAAAAATGAATTTAACATAAACGCCACAAGTATAAAGTAAAACAAAACTGTAAAACGGAGTAAACAGTTCAAAAAGAAAATGAAATTGATATGATAGAGGCTTGAATAGTGCTTTTTTCTCAATTGCATACACAGCGGAGACATTTTCTGACTATGATGCCCACACATCTTACAAAATTTGCTGCTCAAGTAGAATTACACAATGTCATCTTATTATTTTGCCATCAAACAAGATCCATTTTAGCCAGACAAGTCATAAGTCCAAGGATATTAAGAAAAAGACAACTACACAAAAACTTAACCCCATGTGACTTAAGAGTCAATAGAAAACTTCACTCAAGTGCAAAGGGCCAACGTCCTTTTGCTAACGAAGCGTTTTCATTTTGGGAATTCACATCTACAATGTGAAAACTGCAACTTAAGAAATCGTTTTTCTAGAAGAAAAAAAAAAAAATCCTATAAGGAACATTGTACCCAAAGATGTGCACATCCCCACACACTCTCAACTCTTTCGGACTTCTTGGTTTCAACTTTCAACCAACCAACCAAACAACCGACAACGTCTGGCCATGAGTTTATGCTTTGTGGTTTCGCATTAGCTGTGCCATGAGATTCTTTCAAAATGCCACATGCGGATAAATGTCATGAGGGACACTTTTTTGTGTGCAAGTAACACATTGGAAAACAAAATTATAATTTAAAGTGAATTGTTGGCAAAATGCACTTATGTTGTCATTTAGAATACAAGTAAACCCCTGCGTAGAGCTCTATTTGGAAACTAGTAAAAGGAAATGAAGGGATGATACTCATGTTGTAAAGAGAGTACCTACTGCTGTTAAAAAAAGGAAGAAAAAACAAAAACCAATCGAATGCAATGGAACGTTAATCATATTTTGACGTTAAGATTATTTTCAGGATATAAATATCAAAGCCAACTGTAATTGAAAGCATTTCTGATACAAAACAGAACATTGAAAGATGTAAGTGATGGCTTTTAAAAATAGAAAGTAGCACATGAAGGTCCAGATGAACCCATCAACAAGAAAACTTTCAATTATTAAATAACTGAAGTTCGTATGATGCAAATGAAAACGGAAGTAAAAAGGAACCGGATGCTTTTGGTTTTGAAGTAAACTGAAGTGCTACTTGCCTTGTAGTCTCGTTTAGTTTTTGTTTCTCACTGTTATTTCCTTTCACAGAACTTTGTTCAATGTTCGAGCTAGAGCACACAAATTATTCACTTTCTTAGCGCAAATATTTGCAGTTATTTTTTTGTCTCGCGAAACACAGCCCTGAGGACTCAACAAGAGCTACTTCATGCTGAAAAGACACAGAAATTTCGCGAATTCCTGTTGAGGGTAGTTCGAGTACATCCAGACATGGGAAAGTATATGCACATCAGTAGATGGTAGAATGGCCAGAATGTATGTTGCGAACAAAATTTTAATAAGTTTTCCTTTTAATTTCGTGTGCCAAAAAGTGGAGAGAAAGGAGTTTTTTCTTTATTGTTCATTCAACTGGGAATAAGTACGAGTGCTTTGAAATCAAAACATTTTCAGTACTCGTTGCTCGTTGGTTTCTGCAATGGAAGTGAATTTTTGAACAGGAAGTTGCTTTAAATGTTGAACAAATTAAAGAACGTGATGAAGCTCGTTTTACAAAGAATACCAAATTTAATCTCCGTACTTGTACCAAATCAACTCAATATCGATTAAAACTTAAAAACTTCCTGTAAAGAAGATTAATTTTTGAAAGATAAATCGGTCGTTTATAAGCTCACTATGCCCATTGAATTTATACAGCTTTGTGCAATGAGAGAGTGATATTTAAATAACGAGTCTGATAATTTATTGCAAAGCGATTTTGGATTGTTTATTTGGATTTAAAACATTTTTAGACAAAAAAGAATTTAAAGATTTAATACTGCTACTTAAGCATATTCTTTTAATTGAATTAAATAAAATATTTAGGCAGCTTGCTAGCCACGAAAACATTTAGCGCAATTAGTCAAAGTAGTTACAAGAAGAGGATTTGTGCCAGCATTTGACTACCCAACTCAACCTGAATAAAAACACTGGTTCCCCAGTACAAAAGATCCTTCCAAGTGCATTAATATGTTTTTATCTTAACTATACACAAGCTACAAGTGAGACTTATATTTTGATTTATCAATAATTCGTTGTTGCCCTGAAAATTTAAGCTCATTTATATTAAAAAGGAAATATGAAATCAGAAATTAATTGCAATGGTAATCTTATGTGTTGAAATAGCCACAGATAGCATCCTTCAACATGATTGCTATCAAAACAATAAAACCGATTTTAATTAATCACTGTGCCTATTGGTAGGCCAAGCTATTTTACGTATGGTGTTGGTGTTTTAAAGGAGGACTAATAGAACACTGCAACTGAAATAGAAATATTCGGGGTTTAATTTCGTTGATTATTTTGACATGGGGATTGTTCCAAAGAGAGATGTTATAATAAATTCAAAAACAAAGATACTCCTACTCCAAAGATACTCGAAAATCCATTTTGACGGTTGTTTCTTGAAGGACTTTTGGCTCAAGTTAAGATAAGTTTTTCATCCTCAGATATCGGTTTGGTGTTGTAGGTATTCACTTAATATTTAAGAGAATGACTAAAATGGCAATTAAAAAATCATTTAAATTTAATTTGAAGCGACAACAACATCGATGATTAAAAAACAACTTGACATTTATTTTAAAAAGTTACTCACAGAATCAAGAACGAAATATTGTTATTGAGGGATTCGAAATTCACAATAAGCCCAGAATCGTCGCACAGGGGAGCATTTAGGCAAAGTTGCTGTAAAATTAAGTTTTAGAGTAGGCCAAAATGCAAAGTTTCTTAATTTACGATATTAAGAAATGTTTGGAGCTCTAGAAACCGAAAAAATTATTTCATTTGGATGAAAGGTTTAGCTTGTAGAGTGAAAGTTGAAAAATTTTTGTAGTAAGAAGAATGTTAAAAGTATAACTTTGTTGTGTTTATGTACTCGTTATATGAATGGCGGACAGCTCTGGCAACACTGCAGTCTCTACAGAATAAATATAAACTATCGATTCCACCATCGATAAAAGCCGCCTAGCGCGGTCCAATCAGAGAATGCCCTTGGAGAGTAAATAGATGCCGAGTGCAACTGACCAATCAACGACGGAACAGCAACGACTGGCAATTGAATTTAAAAGGAGAGTTCAGTTGAATAGAGGAAGAGGAAGCCGAGGCTACAATTTAAAAAGCAATGCTTACTTATCCTTAGTGACCGACCGAAGGTCGATTTCCAGCCGAAGCCGAATATTCGGCTTAACATCAACCTTCGGCCGAAGCCGAATCTTCAATAGCTTGAAGAACTTTCCTTTCACATTGACTAAAAAGAAAAATACAACGATTTTTTTTTGGATTTTTTTGAATGTCAAACTGAGTGTTTTTTGAGCACAGGGGTTGACCTGGGTTTGCCCTCAAACCGGCTTAGGTTTTTCCTAGAGCGAGTTGAGGGTTGTCAAATGGCATGTAAAGTGGGTAAAGTTCAACGAACGAACCAAATGTTTGCATGCAGTAGGTAACGAAATTAATGCGATAAATTAAATTAACTTTTCAAAAATAATAGCAAATTAAACTAGTATAAATTCTAATACTTTAACGAAATTAACGAAAAGAACAACAAATGGCCCAACTCGATTCGAAGTTTCGGTCGGACACGATTTATCTTTTTTTTAATAAAATCATTCAGAACTAATAGCTAATTTTTTTATCAGATAGGGGGTTTTGCTCGTCTTTCCTCCTAAATTAAAATAATGTATAAAATAATAATTCTTAAAAAAAAAATTAAATAATGTTATAGCTGAAAGGTATATTATACGAAATCTCTGAAAATGTAAAATGTGCGATGACAAACTATTATGAAAATATTTGACGAAATAAAAATAACTATAGCTATAAATGTTCAACATTCCAGAAATTTACCAGTTTACCTACAAGGGCCCGCGAATAAAAACACCCGGGTGGCCGACACGGCTATGGAAAATGTCGAATTACGACAGCTAAATGCCATCGTACCTTGCACCTCCCCACCAACACCGCGTGAAACTCAAGCGCATGCCACTGCTATTATATGTATTAGCAACTGCAAAAGAATGGCGTTCTTAGATTTTCGCTTGAAACTTTTGAAATATTACATTTAGCTTTTCTTTTCAATATTTTGCGTGATATAATTAAATTTTCATAATTAATGCGTAGTTGGCAACCCTTTACCACCAAATATGTTATGAAGGGTGAATACTAAAACCTTTTATACATACAGCCTCAAGATCTTGATACCGTATTTAACACACAATCGCAGGTTCGCGACCCCGTCGTGTTCATTTGTTTAAATCCTTGCTTTTATTAGATTAAGGTCAAAAACATAAAACCGAACGAGGGAATCTATTTGTAGAGAAATTAAAATAAAATAAAAGCAACAAAAAGAAAATCGAATATTGTTGAATTTTCCTTTGATTTCTTAAGAACTATGACAAATTTTTTCGTTCGGTTTTTTATCTGTGAATCAAAACCTAAAACATTGATTATTAAGAAGAGAAAGTTATCTTAATATATAAAACAAAGACGGGTTTGTTACAACACTTATAACTCAAGATCTGCTAAACCAATATTCATGGTTATTGATTCGTTGGATTTGTCTCCGCCCCGAATAGCAATTTGATGCATTGCCCAAAGGCTGGGTGTATGTTTGTGAGGCTGATGGTGATGATGATGATGGTGATGGTGATGCGTATCATAATTTTTTTTTCTTAATTTTCATACTTTTTCTTATAAATTATTCTGAAATTTATTTTTTTTTCATTAATTTTTTAGAAATTTTTTCTTAGTTTTTTTCTTAATATTCTATTTTCTTATTTAAAATTTTTGAATCATTTTATTAACATACCTAAAATTAAATGAAATATCAATTTCTGCAACATTATACTTTATTTAATATAAAAGTACTACGTACTGATATTTGCTCTAATTTAAAAGATATTGTATCTTACTGAGTAATTATAACAATAAACTAAACTTGTTGTGACAACAATATGAATGAATTCGGAATCACAATTCAAATAAACGATGACAACTCAAATATGAAAACGCATTCCCCGAATCATATTTCAACAACTGAACAACGAGTTCAACAGCACCGATGCACGAACGCAGGTCATATCAAATTTATCAATTCTCACAAATTGCACTTTCTGCCTACTAGGCAATTTGATTTGTGTACATATTATTTCCTAAGCTAAACTAAGTTACGCGTAAGCGTTTAATTAGTATAAAAGAAGAATATTATTTGAAATAAAGAACACTTGCAGTTAGAACGGCAATCAAACCAGTGTTTTTCTCATTAAGTTCTCCCCACCAGCGGTAAAGAACGGTTTGCTAAAGTTATTGAGTGCATGCTATTAATATCCCCCCACCAGTGGTAAGGTGTTAATAGTAGGTCCTCAACATATGGTCCTTCGAGAAAAAATTTAGAATCAGTGAAAAGTGTTTAAAAAAAAAAAAAAAGTTAAGAACGAGAAAAGAAGACGTTTAGAACGAGTGAACGATAATAACGAGTTAAGAACGGGAAAAGAAGACGTTTAGAACGAGTGAACGATAATAACGAGTTGAGAACGAGAAAAGAAGACAGGTGAACGAAAAACAACGAGTAAAGGCGAAACAACAAAAAGTGAGAATGGATACTTTCGACGAACTTATCCAGAAGCAGAAAGAAACTGTTGAATGGATAAAGAAGGTATCGGAAAAGTATACGAAAGAACCAAAAGTCAGGCGGACACGTAATTTCATTCAAGAACGACTGGATGATCTGGGATTTCATTGGAAGGACTTCCAAGAAAGGCATACGGCAATAACGGAACACACGGATTACAGTAAAGCACATCCATATGTTCAATCAAAATATATTGAACAAGTGGAAAAGACAGTGCTGGAAATAAAAAATAAGCTCAACATTAAAATGAAGGAGCTTGATGAAGAAGAAAAACGAATGATTGCAGCTGCAAGCCAGGCACAATCAAGAAACGATAGGTACGAGCCAAACGAGGAACAAAAGAAGAGAATCAAACGGCAAGAAGCACAAAAGCCAGCGTTCTTCCGATCATTGGAACGTATGGACCAAGCGGGGCAGGTTTCCAAAGCCTATTATTCACAAAAGATGGCAGTCATAAGCAACTTGTGGGAGATCATTACCAAAACCCATAACGACATCATTGAGCACGCAGATGATGATGCTTACTACGCGGAGCTGTTAAGAGACCATGAAGAAATCGAGCAAATTTACGAAAACATAATGGTAAAGCTCCAAGAAAACATTGACGATTTAAGAACGATAAAAGTGAACCAACCTCCAACAATTTCCCAAAACAAAAGGAGCTGAAGTTGCCAACCATCAAAATACCAGCTTTTGACGGGGATTACAAAAAATGGAAATCATTTATTGATCTTTTCCAACAAACCATCGACAAAAATGAAAATTTAGGTAATGTACAAAAACTACATTACCTTAAAACGAATCTGACGGGAGAAGCAGCAAAAATGATTCAACATCTCCAGATAATTGACACCAACTATACTATGGCGCGCGACATGCTGATAAATAGGTATGAAAACACCAGACTACTAGTAAATGCACAACTACAGGCTTTACTTAATCAACGCGACTGTCCATTCGAGTCAGCAGAACACCTGAGGCGATTACACGACACTACAGCAGAATGCGTCAATGCATTGAAAGGTTTAACAATTGATACTGGAACCTGGGACCCAATGGTAGTCTTCATAGTTTCACAAAAATTGGACAACGAAACCAGAAAAGCATACGAGCAATCGTTAAGCAACCCTAAAGATCTACAGGGTCTTGACGAGTTTCTGAAATTCCTAGAAAATAAATTTAACGCACTCGAAAACTTAGAAGGAAGAAAAAACAAAGGAGAAAACACGAAAGAGCTGAAACAACCTAATTACGCTCAAAAATCGCAGTACAGAAAGCCAATGAACAGAAGTTACCATGCTGTCGCCACGCCATGTTGTAGGTTATGCAAAGGACCTCACTGGTTGCATGTCTGCAACAAATTTGTTACGATGCCGACCACACAGAGACAAGAAGTTGTTAAGAGGGAAAAATTGTGCAGAAATTGTTTTAAGAGTGAACACAACACAGCAATGTGTACATCTTTCAAAACGTGCCAAATCTGCAGGGGGCAGCATCACACGCTTCTTCACGCTGCAGAGGTAGGAAGAAATATGCAATCACAACAATCAAACTTTGCGGATACAATTCAAAACACGGTGCTTTTGGCCACAGCCTTAATAAAAACAAATTGGAATGGTGGAGAATTCGTTCTGAGAGCTTTAGTTGACCAAGGCTCTCAGTCATCTTTTATCACGGAAGATGCAGTGCAACGGCTGCAACTAAAGAAGAGGAAAACATTTGCATCAGTGACTGGTTTGGGTTCAACTAAAGCTGGAACTGCGACAAGTAAAGTGGAACTGCAAATAAAATCGATATATCCTTCGACATTTCAAACATGGGCAACATTCCTTGTACTTCCGAAGCTAACAAAAGTACAACCGGACAAGTCGTTCATTGAGAAAAGATGGGACCACATTGAACATCTCTCTTTAGCCGACCCGTCATACAACAAAAGAGCAGCAATAGATGTATTAATTGGAGCAGACGTTTTTCAAGACATAATTATCGACGGAGTAATTAAAGGCAACCCTGGCTCTCCGATAGCTCAAAACACGAAGCTAGGTTGGATATTATCTGGAAGTATCAATCAAACTAGCAACAACGAATCATCAACCTGTCATATTACAAATGTTGAGCTCAATGACCAACTTAAGCTGTTTTGGGAAACAGAGGAGATACAAGAAAAAACTAATTTGACGATGGAAGAACTGAGATGCGAAGAGATATTCATGGACACACATAAAAGGGAACCATCTGGAAGATACGTTGTTAGACTGCCATTCAAGGAAGGTGCAGCAGAACTAGGTGAATCGAAGAAAAGAGCTTTAGCCCGCTTTCTTCAAACAGAGAAGAGGTTCTCACGAGATAAACAGTTGCATGAAGATTACAATGCCTTCTTGCAAGAATACATTGAGCTCGGTCATATGGAATTAGTAGATACCTCTATAAGCACCAGAAAAAATGAAGTATACTATCTCCCACATCAAGCAGTAATAAGACCGGAAAGTTCAACAACAAAACTTAGAGTTGTTTTTGACGCATCTTCAAAAACCAGTTCAGGGCTAAGCCTCAACGATAAAATGCTGACAGGTCCCATAATACAAAATGATCTGTATAGCATAATAACCAGATGGAGGAAACATAAAATTGTATTCCGGGCAGACATTGAGAAAATGTACAGGCAAATACTTGTTGCTCAAGAAGATCAGGATTACCAACGAATACTATGGAGAGAAAAGCCAACACAAAAAATTAAGGAATACAGACTGAAAACCGTAACGTACGGAACGTCCTCCGCTCCGTTTTTGGCTACAAGGGTTCTTCATCAATTAGCGTTGGATGAAGAAGAAAAATTTGAACTTGCATCAAAACTTACTCGTGAAGATTTTTATGTCGATGACTTGTTATCGGGAGCAGATACAATAAAAGATGCGCAAAAAGCCTGTACACAGCTAACGCAACTAATGACAAGTGGTGGATTTAAACTTAGAAAATGGTCCGCTAATTCAGAAACTATATTAAAAAACATTGCAACCGAAGACCAAGACCAAGGGAGATTTAAATTAAATGCATACGATCCTGTCAAAACCTTAGGCATATACTGGCGCCCAGAATCTGATACATTTGAGTTTAAAACACATCTAGAAACAGCCAACGAAAAAATAACGAAAAGAATTATTGTATCAGAAACAGCAAGACTTTTTGATCCGTTGGGTTGGCTAACCCCTATTATCATAAAAGCCAAAATAGTGCAGCAAGAGCTTTGGAAGGAAGAGAGAGAATGGGACGAAATACTACCTGAAGAAATCATAAGCAGTTGGAAAAAATTCAAAAACGAGTTGAGTTGCATAGAAAACATAAAGATACCACGATGGAATCAGTTCGAAAGGAAGCACCGAGTTGAACTGCACGGGTTTTGTGACGCATCAGAGAGAGCGTTTGCTTCGAGAGGTATAAACCCATCACAGCTTAAAGATCATCTTCTTTGGTGGAATGGTCCGAAGTGGCTCTCTCATGCAGAAGTATTATACAATGATAACAACATACACAGTACCGACCTAGAAATTAAAAAGGTCAACATTTGTGCGATGATGAGCGTACAAGAAAATAAACAAGATTTAATAGGACAAATGACAACACGACACAGTTCGCTCAAACGTCTCACAAGAATTCTTGCATATTGCGAACGATTTCTGTACAACGTGAAATCGCACAGCCAAAACAGGAGATCGGGACCCTTATCGAGTGATGAAATAGAAAGTGCGAACAAACTTCTAATAAGAAACACCCAAAATACACATTTTGGTTCTGAAATGAAAGGTCTTAAAGCTGGAAAAGATGTAGAAAAGAAGAGCAAATTACGATGCCTTGTTCCATTTATTGACGAAGACGGAATTATTCGAGTTACAGGAAGACTGACGGAAGCTAAACTTTCTGAGTTACAAAAACATCCTATTATAATTCCACACAAAAGTGATCTTACCACGCTTCTCATTGACGACGCTCACAAATCAACATTACACGGAGGAAGCCAGTTAACACATTCCTATATACGACAGCGTTACTGGGTTATCAATGGGTCCAGTGCAGTTAAGCAACGGCTTCACGGATGTACTATCTGTTTCAGACATAAATCAGATAGAAGCAAACAATTGATGGGAAACCTTCCTCAACCAAGGGTAAATCGAAGCAGGCCTTTCCTACACACCGGTGTCGACTATGCTGGACCAATAGACATCAGAATGTCAAAGGGAAGAGGCAACAAATCATACAAGGGATACATTGCAATTTTCATATGCCTAGCAACAAAGGCTATACATATTGAAGTTGTGAGCGATCTAACGGCGAACGCATTCATCGCAGCTTTCAAAAGACTCTGTGGGCGAAGAGGTCATGTCGCGCATCTGTATAGTGACAACGGAACAAATTTTGTGTCTGCAAACAAAATTCTCCAACTAAACGTGAAAGCCCAAGAGAAGTACAATCAAGACATGTCAAATATGCTCATGTCTTGTAGTACGGAGTGGCATTTTATACCCCCTGGAGCCCCTCATTTTGGTGGGTTGTGGGAGGCGGGAGTGAAATCGATAAAGTATCATTTAAAAAGAACCATCGGAGAGCACAAACTTACATTTGAAGAACTAGCAACATTATTAACGCAAATCGAGGCGTGTCTTAATTCACGGCCACTTTATCCACTCTCAAACGATCCAGACGATCCAGATGTACTGACGGCAGGACACTTCTTAATCGGGGCAGCCCTACTAGCACCACCGGAAAAACATAGACTTGACGAGAAAGAAGC
The DNA here is from genome assembly GCA_949752695.1 of Melanostoma scalare. NCBI lineage: Eukaryota > Metazoa > Arthropoda > Insecta > Diptera > Syrphidae > Melanostoma > Melanostoma scalare. Next base: position 188,133,788 of record OX456984.1, on the reverse strand, counting down.
GTTACTGACAAGATGGCAGCTATTGGAACGGATGCAACAACAATTTTGGAAAAAATGGAGCCAAAGTTACTTGACAACCCTTCAACAAAGACAGAAATGGACGCAGAAGACTAGGAATCTGAGTCCTGGTAACATTGTACTGCTGAAAGATGACAACCTTCCACCAACAAGGTGGTCTTTGGGTATAATTGAGGAAACCCATGCGGGAGACGATGATTTGGTACGAGTTGTGTCTGTAAGGACAAAAAATAAAATCTATAAAAGACCGATATGCAAACTGTGTCCTCTACCAATTATCGATAATAAAAATGATGAAGAAGAAAAGGAAGTGAGACAAGTCAATACATCCACCAACCGCTCACATAAAATTCTTTCTTTGTGCACATTGTTTGCCTTTCTCAACATAGTTGGCTCCACTCCAATCCCCCACGATGTCGAGATAATTCCATTTCAAACACACCCTGGAATATACTTCGAAGATGTGGGACAGGCAAATTTGATTTCGAGCTCATGGAAGACAATTGTGTTCTTCAATTTAACAACCTATTGGCAAGAGTTTGAAAACTACAAAAAACTTGTGTCGCAAATGGAAAAAATCTGCTCATCTAGTGACTTAAAAGATTTCAAATCGGTTATGTGTGAGGGAATGCTGCACCAGTTTCAATATCAAATTCAACAAATACAGCGTAACAATGACATCTTATTACATGCAAACGAAGATTCAACACGACGTCAAAAACAATCACCGTTTGACTTCATTGGAACAATTACTAATGAACTATTTGGAATTCTGGACCAAAGATTTGCTAAAGGTTCTGAGCAAACAATTGAAGCTGTCAAGGAAAATGAAAGCCACCTATTAAATCTAATGACGAACCAGCCAAGCTTCCTTTGAAGACATGGACTTTTGCGTATCATCAATCTGAGGGGCCCAGCATGTTGTGACAACAATATGAATGAATTCGGAATCACAATTCAAATAAACGATGACAACTCAAATATGAAAACGCATTCCCCGAATCATATTTCAACAACTGAACAACGAGTTCAACAGCACCGATGCACGAACGCAGGTCATATCAAATTTATCAATTCTCACAAATTGCACTTTCTGTCTACTAGGCAATTTGATTTGTGTACATATTATTTCCTAAGCTAAACTAAGTTACGCGTAAGCGTTTAATTAGTATAAAAGAAGAATATTATTTGAAATAAAGAACACTTGCAGTTAGAACGGCAATCAAACCAGTGTTTTTCTCATTAAGTTCTCCCCACCAGCGGTAAAGAACGGTTTGCTAAAGTTATTGAGTGCATGCTATTAATATCCCCCCACCAGTGGTAAGGTGTTAATAGTAGGTCCTCAACAAAACTAAGCTAAATTGCATAATACATCTTAAAAACAATGAAAACTCGATATGTGTAATGATGAATACTTAATCTATATATATCTATATATATAAAAGAAAGTCGTGTTAGTTACACTATTTATAACTCAAGAACGGCTGAACGGATTTGTCTGAAAATTGGTGGGGAGGTAGTTTAGGAACAGGAGATGGACATAGAATACTTTTTATCCCTATATTCCTATGGGAACGGGAATATAAACGGGAACCTAGAAACTACTGAACCGATTTCAAAAATTCTTTCACCGTTAGAATGCTACACTATCACCGAGTAACATAAACTTTAATTCATCCCCATATTCCCACGGGAACGGGATTGGGAACGCAAACTTCGAAACTACTGGACAGATTTTAAAAATTCTTTCTGCTCTAGGATGCTACATATTGGTCTAAGTGTGTCGGGTGTATTCCTGACAGCCATTGTAACCTAACCTAACCTAGGATGCTACATAATCCCTCAGTAACATAGGCTATATTTCATCCATACATTCCCGCGGGAACAGAAACGGCAACTAGAACGGGAACCTTAAAACCGCATGACCGATTTCAAAAATGTTTTCAACTTTAAGATGGTGCATTATCAATATCCCACATTTAAATAAATTATTTCATCCTCATATTCTCACGGGACCCGGGCAACGCCAGACGGCTAAGCTATACATTTTTTTTTCCAGGATTGAGATCGGAAACCTAGATACTACATTAAAGATTTCACAAAATCTTTCAGAATTGGGATGATACATTATCCTTCAGTAGCTAAGATTATAATTCATCCCTATATTCCTACGGGAACGAAAACATGAACCTCAAAACTACTCGACCGATTTCAAAAATTCTTTCGAATTAAGGATCATACTCGAACGGGATTGGGAACGCAACCTTATATAACTATTTGACCAATTTCGAAGGACAAGGAGACGACCCCGTCTAAAACATTTTTATCACGCCACAGACATAAAATGTAAACGGAATGCTTAAAATCAGAAAAGGAAAAGTTAGCAGTAAAAGAAAAAACCGACATTGGGCATTGACTATCGTTTCATTGACTCAAATAAAAATAAAGCAGCGTGCAACAGAGACGACATCAATGCAATGCGTTAGCTTTTGTTATAAACAAAACGATGTTCTATAAAAAAAAAACAAAAGAAAAGCTGACTTATCGTGTCTAACTAAGCGCGCATAGTCCAAATATCAGCAAGTTAATGAGTCAGCGGAGATCTTCGCTCAACACCCTGGGCTGCTTTAGACATACTCATATACCCCTTATCCCTCGACATTCACGGCGTTGTTGAGGTCTGTATTTTTAAGGTTCCCATCTTTCTGTTCCCGTGGGAATATGCTGATAAAATATAGTACATGTTATATAGTACATGTTCTCTCCGAAATGTTTCATCTAAAATTCAAAAGAACCTTAAAGTTATTAGACCGATTTCAAAAATTCTTCAACTCTAGGATGTTACAATATCTCTCAGTGACATAGATTTACATTTCAATCACATATTTCCATGAAAACGGAAAATCCCACAGGAACAGGGTTGGGAACGGAAACTTAGAAGCTACTAGACAGATTTCTAAAATTCTTTCAGATCTGGGATGCCATATAATTCCTCAGTAACTTAGCGTAGACTTCATCGCTATAGTCCCACGGGAACAGAAACAGGAACGAGAACGGGAATTTTAAAGTTACTTGACCGATTTCAAAAATTCTTTCAACTCTAGGATGTAACATTATCTCTCAGTGGCATAGACTTATAATTAATTCACATATTTCTATGGGAACGGAAAATTCCCAAAGGTACAGGATAGGAACGGAAACTTAGAGACTACTAGACTGATTTTAAAAATTCTTTCAGCACTGGGATGCCACGAAATTCCTCAGTAACTAAGCAAAGATTTCATCCCTAAAATCCCATAGGAACAGAAACAGGAACGAGAACGGGAACCTTAAAACTACAGACCCGAGCAACGCCGGGCGGCTAGTCCTAAATAAAACAACATTTTGTGAATTTTTTTTAAAGATCAGATTGCGCTGATCTGAGTTTTTAAACTAAACTTGCTTTAATAATTACACAATTGTTAATCTTTGTCTTTAACTTCACTTTATTCGAAGTAATTCCAAAATTAAAGTTTTACAATATAGAATTCGCTCTTTGGCAAAAAGTATGAAGATGGCGGGTGTGGCGTAGAACGTGGTTGGCAAAAGAATGAGAATGTGAATATGATATGGCGGATATTCTAGAGAAAAATTGGCTGGCCTGTCAAGTGGAACGGGAGGAAACAAAACTTGAGTGCGTTCGTGCATTAAACTTTTTAAGTTGCATGCACATGGTTTTGTTTTCTCCCGTCACCCGGCCGCCTTGCATTATGACTTCAACATTACCGCCCGCCTTGCAACCTCGCTTGCAAAAAATGTAACCGATCCACCCGTCATCCTGCCAAAGCCTTTACATTGGTATGAGCTGAAGTTGAAAATTAGTAAGTTATTCATACAAGTAATAAATTTTATGTGATAAAAATATTTAAAGGTACTAAATACAACAATTTTCCATTTGATTAAAATTCATTCAATATATGAGCCAAATATGCTCGGTAATTTAGTACTTTTACAAAATTAATTAAAAAACGAATGGCAAGCGTATTATTGGATACTATTCGCGCATATTTTCTTTTTGAAATACGCTTTCCAGAATCGAAATAAAACGAGGAAAAAAGTGGGTTCGGTTTAATTCTGAGGTAGGAGAACGCAAATTTTGACAATTGACCGCTTGACGATTCCATTTGCCGTCTTTACTTCGGCGACTCGGATCTTGTTATCGGGTCCCGCGAACACGTTGATGACTCGCCCAAGGCGCCACTCGTTGGGAGGCAAATTTTCATTTCGAATGATAACCACGTCGTTAATTTGCAGATCTATTTTAGGATACTTCCATTTGTACCGTTTGTGAAGTTCCTTTAAATACTCTTCCTTCCATCGAGCACTTAATTGATGATGTAGGATTTGTAGTTTTCTCCATCTATTTCGAATACTTAGCGACTCATCATTGTATGCTGGTTCTGGCAGACCTACTAACAACCCACCCGTGAGGAAATGACCCGGAGTCAAGGAGACGATATCTGAAGCACTTTCCGTCATAGTTGACAATGGACGTGAGTTGAGCGTACACTCAATTCGAGACAGCAGGGTTGAGAATTCTTCAAAAGTAAATTTTTCACTGCCCGCAATTTTTCGAAAATGTGATTTAAAACTTTTTACGCCCGCTTCCCACAACCCACCCATATGGGGAGAACCGGGAGGAATGAAATTCCATTTTAATTGCGAAAAGTTATGAGCTGCTGCTGTGGGACAACGGATAAGTGATTTATGAAAATCTGAGAGCAACACCTTAGAGGCACCTACGAAATTAGTTCCATGATCGGAAAACATCTGCGACGGAGTTCCACGTCGGGAAACGAAACGCGTAAATGACGCGAGAAACGCTTGCGTCGTCAGATCACTAACCAATTCTAAATGTATTGCCCGTGTTGCAAAACATACAAAAATGCATACATATCCTTTGTCCAAACGACATTTTCGACCATAATACGTCTTAATGAGGAAAGGTCCGGCAAAATCCACACCCGTATTCGTGAAAGGCCGACTCAACGTGGTTCTTTCTTGTGGTAGCACACCCATTAATTGCGTTTGCACGTGATGCTTATACCGAGTACATACTGGGCACTGGCGAATACACTTTTTCACCAAATTTTTGACTTGCGGTATCCAATATTCGGCTCTGATCATGCGCATCATGAGTTGAATTTCGCCATGTACTGAAATTTCATGTACATATTGAATATACCGCTGAATAAAAAGGCATTGTGCAGGAAGCAATATTGGAAACTTTTCGTTATATGATAACGTCGATAAAGCTAAGCGACCGTTCGCGCGCATGATACCCTTTTTATCAATAAATGGATTGAATTTTCCCAGCCAACTTTTTGGTGCTACTTGCTTACTCGATAATACTTCGTTATATTCTCTTTCAAAATACTTCCTTTGAGTCAGCACAATGAATTTTTCCTTCGCCCCGACAATTTCGTGGTAGGATAATTCTGACTGTGGATACCTTTTCTTTCCATGAGTCTTCATGAACTGACAAAACCTCTCAACGTATGCAAGCACACACAGCGCTTTATGCCACTTGGAGAATTTGGCTAAGTCACTCTCAAAATCCCGAATGATTTGATTGCTGAATGACGAAAGTATCACTTGATTGGTGAAGGTTTTAACCGATTTCGATTCTATAATGGGTTCCTCAATCGTTTCGCCCTTCGAATAAGGCCATGTCGACTGAGGTTCCCGCAACCACGCTGGTCCATTCCACCACAACGAATGGTCTTTTAAATCCTCCGGGGATATTCCTCTTGTGGCTATATCCGCCGGTTTTTCTTCTGATATCACATGACACCAATTAGTCACCTCTGTGTTTTTTAAGATTTCCGCTGTGCGGTTTGCCACAAAAGTTTTCCATGAACTTGGATGTTTTTGCAGCCACGCGAGAACAATAGTTGAATCTGTCCACAGATGGACCGCTGACATGTTTTCAATTCGAAGAGAAGTTGACGCTAAATGTATCATTTTTGACAGAAGAACTGCACCCTGTAACTCCAGCCTTGGCAGCGATATCGTGTTTACCGGGGCAACCTTAGATTTTGCCCATAACAAATGAGACGTTATCTTTTCTTGATGTTGTACCCGTAAATAAATGCAAGCAGCGTAAGCCTTTTCGGACGCGTCACAGAACCCATGAATCTGTGAAACCGCATCTGGAGTGTATTCTACCCATCGTGGAATACTTATGCTTGCGACTCCAGGCAAACGATTCGCAAATACTTCCCATCTTTGTTTTGTGCTGGGGAGTAGTTCCCCATCCCAATCGGTCTTATCTTTCCAGATTTGCTGCATCAAAATTTTTGCTACGATCACAATAGGGGCCAACCACCCTACTGGATCGTACAATTTAGCGATAACTGAAAGCACTGAGCGCTTAGTAGCGGGCTTTGCCTGTGCAACCGATTGCACCGAAAAGGAAAATGTATCCAAGGTAGCCTTCCACTGAATACCGAGCGTTTTCACAGAGCTTTTGTCATCAAACTTTAAAAAATCTTCGTTAAGAAGTGAACCTTTTGGCAGAAATTCTAGTAACTCCTTCGCATTCGCCGTCCATTTTCTTAGGTTGAAACCAGCCGATTGTAGCACCCCAATCAATTCTGCTTGAGCTTTCAATGCAGTGGAAATGTCGTGAGCCCCTGATAAAACATCATCGACAAACAATTCCCGCAAGAGAATGGTTGATGCTAGAACATGGGAACCTTTGACTTCGTTGGCTAAATGATGCAATGTGCGTATTGCCAAATACGGGGAGCTAGAAGCACCAAATGTTATCGTTACCATTTCAAAAACGTTTAAAGGATCCTGTGGAGTTTCACGAAATAATATTTTCTGAAAGGAAGTTTGATCAGGATGAATCTTGATTTGGCGATACATCTTCTCGATGTCGCTATTGAACACGTATTTGAAGAGTCTCCAATTCAACAGTAAGAGCGTTATATCTGTCTGCAGAGCTGGACCCGGGTAAAGAACATCATTCAAACTCTTCCCGCTTGAAGAGGCAAATGATGCATTGAATACAACGCGAACCTTTGTTGTAAGACTTTCGGGTTTGATCACAGCGTGATGAGGCATATAATACGATGATCCCTTTTTACCAAACTTGTCCGAAAATTCACTGGGCTTCATATGCCCCAGATCAATATACTCGGATAACACTGAATCATATTGATTTTTCAACATGAGATTACCCAAAAGCCGCTTTTCATTTCGCTGAAATTGTCGCTCCGCATTGGCATATGATGCCCCTAGGTTTGGATTTTTAACAAACTCTTCTTTGAATGGTAACCGCACTACGTAACGACCCGTGTCGTCTCGATAAGTGGTTTCTTTAAAGAGATCCTCACAATACTGCTCTGCTGCTGTCAACACTGGAGTTTCAGGAAGCTCCTCCAACTGCCAAAATTTTTGAATGTCCTCATTTAACGTTACTTCATTAAAAAACGAAAGTGATCTTGAGCACTGGGAATCTAATTGCGAATTCGAATTTTCCAAAGGGCCAAGTAGCACCCAACCAAATACTGTGTTTTGAGCCATAATCCTCTGAAACACATTGGGTTTTAGGCCTTCCTTAATTATAAAGGGATATAAATCTGCCCCGATCAATAAATCGATTTTCGAACACCTATTAAAACATGGGTCAGCTAACTGGAAATCAAACTTTCTTTGAAACTCTCCCAAGTCTATTGATACCGAAGGCAGCTTGTCTGCAACCGTTTTGAGAACAAGTGCCTCAGCGAAAAGAGAAAACTCAGAGTCATGTCTCGATTTTAACATGAATGAGCAAATTTTAGAGGATGTTGCCGTTACCGAAGAATTAACGCCTGCAACCGTTGCTCTCACCGATCGTGTGGGCAACCTTAACCTCTTCTGAACTTCTTCAGATATGAATGATATTTCCGACCCCGGATCGATAAGTGCCCGCCACTCAAAATCAGTATGATTTTGCCGTATTCGAATTATCGCTGTAGCTAACAGCGCTGTTCGTTGCGTCTTCGCAAAGTATGCATTGGCAAAAACATTTTGATTATCGGTCGGATTTGACCATTCGACATTTGTGTTACCGTGTGATATTGCACCCATAGCCCCTTGATTGTTACTCCCGAAAGATTGTTGCGACCTACGCACGTTGTTTGGATTCGAAGTGGACTGTAATTGTTGTTTTATGTTCCCCGGAGAACTTTGATCGAAATGTAGTAGAGAGTGATGCTTTCCCTTACAATGAAAGTAAGTACTGTCACTCTGGCAACTTGTTACCAAGTGATTGAAAGCTAAGCAATTATAGCAATTTTTTAATTTGCGAACCGTGTTTCGCCTTTGAGCAATACTCATTTTTAAGAATTCTGGGCATGTACGCAATGAATGAGCTCCTGGACATACTTTGCACTGTGAACTTACTTTAGCATGATGTGCCCTAACCCGTGTAGTTTTGCTTGAAACTTGATTAGTAGTTACTGCGCCTTTCGAAATGTTGTTGCTTTTTTGCATGTCGGAAACATTTTCCAAAACGCGGTACCTACTTGTCAGAAAATTATTCATTTGATCCCACGATTGGATTTCTGTTGGGTTTTCTAAAGATTCTTCCCAAAGAGCTAAAGTTTGAGCTGGAAGACGACTCGCGCACACATATGTTATCAACGCATCCCATTTTTTCACGTCAATTTTGTATGACCCTAACGCTAAGACAGCTTCATTGATATTGCTTTGCAATTCTTTGAGCGCGGTAGCAGATTCAACTGCGATGCATGGTTGACCCAGCAAAATATTTAAGTGGTTATTTACGAGAACCCGTTTATTTTCGTAATGTTCCTTGAGCGCTGACCATGCAGCCTCAAAATTGTCGTCCGTTATCTTAAATTGAGAAACAATGCTTAACGCATGATCTTTCGTCCGAGCACGCAAGTGGAAAAGTTTTTGAACGGGACTTAACTTTGCGTGTCGGATGTAGAGTGCGGTAAACATGTCTCTAAACGCCGGCCATTTTACAAACTCACCACTAAAAATTTCAGTTTGACACGGTGGGAGATGCATACTATGCAGTAGCGAAGTATATTTATCGTCCTTTTCCCCGTTTTCACTTTTATTTTTCGATTTACCCTCTTGCGGCCCTGTAGCCTCTAGTAAATCCCCGAGAAATCCTATATAAGTGTCTGAGCACTTCCTATACTTGGCTCTCACTTCCACAAGCGACGCCTTGAGGTCATCATCCTCGGACGCGGCACACACGAAGTTATTGTAAGCATCTTTCACGTCTGTCCATATTTCCTGGAGTTCGACTTTGTAAGCCTTTAATACCGATTGTGAAATCCCTTTAATGGGTTTCTCCTTAAAATTCGCGTGAAAATCTACCAAGGCATCACATGCCAAAATTAACTTCTCCAAACTCATTTTTATCGAACCAAATTGAAGTCACTTATAAACTTTAAACCGTCAAATAAAAACGCTTACCACCCTACCGCGTGTTATCTTAATCCAAAAAAACGTCTCAATTTCTACCGTTTCGATACTTAATATCTCACAAAAAACGTCTCAATTGTACCGTTTCGATACTTAATATCTCACAAAAAACGTCTCAATTGTACCGTTTCGATACTTAATATATCAAAAAAACGTCTCAATTGTACCGTTTCGATATATATATATATATATTTAAATCTTGAAATTGATAGCTACTCTACTTATTTATTTTAATACAAATGGAAAATTTTTGTATGTACCTGTACACTTCCAAGATTTACGATGAATTTGGATTGATGATGATGATGGCTTGACGATGGCGCTGACTGATGAGGATGCTGATTGACGATTGATGATGTGGATGGTGCTGACTGATGATGATGCTGATTGACGATTGATGATGTGGATGGTGCTGATTGATGATGATGCTGATTGACGATTGATGATGTGGATGGTGCTGACTGCTCTGGCAATATGGCGATGGTGACGCACCGTGACGTAATGTATGGCGTCGTGCAGTCCCCTGGCCCAGCAGCTTGACGCTATGGCTACGTGATTCGCTTGCGTATTTGGTTGGTTGCGTCGTGCCTTTGTGAAGCACCCTTTGACGCTTGAAGCAAATTGGATTTCTTTAGCAGTGGCTTATCGTTTGCCACCGAATCGATCCACACGAGGCTATTCCTTAACCTCTGGCGATCCCCCAATTTTTGTTGGCTTATGGCAAAAAGAATTAAACGCCACGAAGAAAACACTGGCCAATCTATGGTGCCTCTTCACAACCGATGATGCCGAAGTTTAATGCCGTGGCTTATTGCTTGCCACCGAATGTGCATATATATTGCCCAACGCGACCACACCTCAATTAAATTTTAATTTAATATTTAGCCAAAAATTAATCCGGTTAGAAGGATCAAAATGATTGCGCTGATCTGAGTTTTTAAACTAAACTTGCTTTAATAATTACACAATTGTTAATCTTTGTCTTTAACTTCACTTTATTCGAAGTAATTCCAAAATTAAAGTTTTACAATATAGAATTCGCTCTTTGGCAAAAAGTATGAAGATGGCGGGTGTGGCGTAGAACGTGGTTGGCAAAAGAATGAGAATGTGAATATGATATGGCGGATATTCTAGAGAAAAATGTGCGTTCGTGCATTAAACTTTTTAAGTTGCATGCACATGGTTTTGTTTTCTCCCGTCACCCGGCCGCCTTGCATTATGACTTCAACAAAAAGATTAAAGATTTTTTTTTTTTTTTTTTTTTTTTTTTTTTAATTTTGAGTTTGAGACTTGATTACTCAAAATTTTTTTACTAAATAAACTTAAACTAAATTGTTAGTCAAGAAACATAAAATTCAGCTACTATACTATGGCGAAATTTTAATTATAATTTATTAGAGGTTATGGATGTCTAGCCTATACGGAGGGAGATTGACCCCTTTCCGAAAAAAAGTTAACCTTACGTCTCATTTCCACTGCATAAATGCATATTAACGAATGCAAGCGACCATACCACAGTTAATGCTAAAAGGGCCTTGGCTTTATAAATTATAACCTTTGAGATAAAAAAGTATTTCCACGTTCACACGAAAGTCGTTTTTATAAAAAATGTTGGAATTAAAATTTCTTGAATGATTAATTAAATTTTGTTTTATTGGAGTTTAACAAACAATGGAATATACGATTCACAAGTATTTGATAGATTTTCAACTAAGACTTATTAAAATTTTTTCTTTATTTCCTTTATCAGGGCATCTATGGCTTTTATTTTGATTTTAAAGGCTACAAAAAGAGTTTGTTAAAAAATATAAGTCCAAAAGTAAAAATGTACCTACTTACCATGCTTGAGAACAATATCAAGTTGTATTAGTATCAAAATACCAGTAATCAATAAGTTGCATATCCGCAGCAGACATCGGTTGTCTACATCAAAGAGTCCGCACGGCGAGCAATTAATTTTTGTGAGATTAAGATTTAAACAAAATTTTTCTAGCTGAAACCGGTTGATATAGAGAAATAAAACTTTGTTAATTGGTTCCGGAATATTTACACAACTTACCATTTGCTCCAAACGGATATCAACCGGATACACCTCAGAACCAACTCTGATAATGAATTTTGTTTCGGAAAAGCTTTGTAATAATTTCTCCACTGCCCCCGTCACCAGAACTAAGTCCAACAATAAAGACAAAGTGTAATATATCGCTGTCCAATTATAATCATCAAGACTCCAATTTTCGTCATCAGAATCCGTATTCAAAAAGTACAAGAAGAATCCATGGACTGCAAATTCAACTGTCAAATAAGCAAACGAACACAATAATTGCACCTCAAGCAGCTTATTGACGCTATTGGTTAGCTTTGTTATTCTTCCGTACAATTCGACCACTTCATCTAAATCATCAGCAAGGTTACAATACTTTTGCATTTTGAACGAATTCTCTCGACTCGGTTGTCTTCTAAGGTCTCTGATGCTTTTCAAAGTGGCTTCAAAATGTTTGTTTAGATGTTTCAAAAATACAATGATTAATAAAGTTGCTAAGTAATTCATATTCAGTGTTGCATTGAGCATTAACTGACTTAAAAAAGCTGACGAAATTCCCAATAGGAGATCTAAATACTCAAATAGAAGCACAGTAGATAAAAATGTGTACGTTATTAATCCTAGTGACACTAGTTTTACTGATAGTTGAAAGAAAAAAATTCTGTCAAATTCTATGAAGAGTTTTTTTTTTGAGAGCGAATCAAATGTGCATATTCCTTGGTTGATGCAGTTGATAAAGCTTTCCTCTTTTATGAGCTGTACCAAGATATTGACAATGTTGCAAAGCTGTAGAGTACAAATTCGATTGGCTGCCGCTATCTCCAACACAGGTTGATTTTTTAGAGGGACCATTCCACTATTAAATGACCGGATGGTCTCTGGAGTTAGGGCTGTAACAACGATTAAAGCCCCTAATGTATAAAATCGCCAAAAAGCAGACCTAGTTGCTGACTTTAATTTAAAGTTTAGACTGCAGGGAATTACGCCAATGATTTGGTAAAACCTAACAAATATTGTTAGCACTAAAGTTAAGACCCTTGACATTATGAACCTAGCTTGCAGAATTTTTCTATAAACAAAATAAAAAATAAAAAATACGAGTAAATACGATAATATTGCAAGACTACCTAATTACCAACTGTCCTAGAAAGTACAGAGTAGAGTAGATGTGTATTTTCTCAACCCTGAAGCCCGTCAGTCAATTTTATTGGTTGGCTCAAGTAAACACTGCAAAGAAAGTGGCTTCAAATCAATTAATTACCATATACAATGCTGAGGAGAGTGAATTGACTCGATAACAATTGATACTAATTACGTTTGAGTTGGATTGCTGTCAAATTATTTTAACAGCGCTCGGCTGCTTCATAGTTGCGCTTGCTTGAACACTGTTTTTCTTTTCTTTTAGTACAAAAAACTTGATAATTGAGTTTGGGTAGTACAGAGGACAGGTATAGTCTAGCACTTTTATTTTAAAAATTTAATTAGCAGCCTCATTGCCAATATCAATTAAAATTTATTAATCCATTTTATCAAATTGTATTGTGACTAGTATCAATTGTCAGTGAATTATTGATCCAACTTTCTTGTCAATTTGTCAATTATTTTTTCACCCGGAAAATATAAATCGTCAAGTTGTTCTTTAATGCAGAAAGTGGCTAAAATAAAAGTTTTTACATTGTGATTTGAATTTTTTCACCTTCCTTATATATATTTTATGAAAAGAGCTCGAAAAATAAATGACTTAAAAAAAAAACAGATGTGCAAAGTTAAAGGAGCAAAAGCTTTATATTCTTAAAGGACTCTGTTTTAAGTCCGGAATACAATATTGGTGCGAACATTGGCATTGAACTGAATTGTTCAGGACCCACCACCAGAATGGACACAAGAAAAGTGGAAAAGAGTGTTGCACTTTTTGCCCACGAACAAATAATTTTCAAACCCACGATTTTAACTACCTATATGTTGGCCCTTATGCTGAGTAATATAAATAAAATAATACCAAAAAGTAGTCAAATAGCTTTTTTTTGAGTTGCTGAGTTCCAAATAAGACTTTGCTTTCATTTATTATCCGCCTATAATTAGACCACTTTTATTCGGTATCCAATTCAATTTAATAACAACACTAATTTAATATTTACACTATCACTTTACTATAAAAGCTGACTCAAGTGTTGCTCAAACATCGATAGTCTATCAATAGTATTGATTATCAATTGTATTGATAGTAAAAAACTATTGCGTACATCGATAGTTTTAAAAAACAATCGCAAACTGTCATTGGTTACAATAGTTTTAAAGTATTTTACCACACAAAGCTATCTTTTTGAACGCTGGAAGTGCTTAAGACATTAACAGAATTAATAAACAATCGGTGAAAACCTTATTATACCGGGAGAAGTTTGGCAAAAACGCTGAAGAAAAAAGCAGGGAAGCTAAGTTGGCGCTCAATTTGATGTGGCCAAAATTCTTCGCAAATCAAAATATTGATCGGTCGGTGTTGCGCTTGGTAATTTGTTTGAATAAAACAATAATATGATCACTTTTAGTAGTTTTTTTATGTATTTAATACAAATACAATTATAACAAGTGCTCAAAGCCCCATCCTTCGTTTTGAATCCATGCCAGAGCCCGTTTTTGGATTTCATTGTGGGTGTTTGCTGTCGATGACTCTTGTCTTACTTGTAGTCTTGTAATCTTTGAAACTGTATTTAAATTTGACTCCTATAGGCTAAGGGTTGCCAGATTTTCAGTTAATATAAAGTTCCTGGTATCTTCGTTGTGTTCTTCTTGAATTTATATTGCAAGACTCATTTAAGAAAAAAAATGTCGGCGTATTCTTCTTTCGTGAATGAAGGCATTTCAAAAAACTCTCTGATCAAACTGCAATCGTGACTTAATTTGACAAACTAATGAACAAATTTGTTTTCTTATTCTTTTATAAGACTTATTTACCTATTGAACATTCATACCCCAAATTTAAAGCAAACATCCACAATGAAATCCAAAAACGGGCTCTGGCATGGATTCAAAACGAAGGAGGGTGCTTTGAGCACTTGTTATAATTGTATTTGTATTAAATACATAAGAAAACTACTAAAAGTGATCATATTATTGTTTTATTCAAACAAACCTCAAAGCAAGAACTTTTTTTTATTTTTTTTTAAATTTTTCCCATTTCGTATTTTTCCAAGTATCATAAAATGTATGGGTTTTTGAGCTAACTTAATGCTGAGTTTTTTCTTTATTATTGTTTTGTTCATCTGTAAAAAATAAAGAAACTCTATGTTTATCAGGTCTTTTCTCCAAAAAAATGACCTCAAAGTCAAAACTTTGTTTTGGGAAGAAAATTTGAACACCACTTAAAATAGAAAATCTGGCAACCCTAAACCTATGGAAGCCTAATTTAAATACAGTCTTAAAGGTTGTTATTTCTAAAAAAATTGAGTCTAAGATTAGGTCTCTTTCATCAGTATTGACAGAGATATAGAATTTAACACAGGTCAGGGTACACCAAAGTTAGCCTTTTTTTAAATTGTCAAAAAGTGATGTCAAACTTGAGAAACGGACTTTACTGTAGAACAATTTTTTTCTTAGAATATGCCCAAGAATCACACCCCAAAGGATAATACACGAATTACGGGACACCCTGTATTTGCAAGGATCATATCTAGAATAGATGATGTTATATGTATAATCAATACTTAACAAGAGCTTCAACATCGGACTCTAGATTAATTTATAGGAATCTTAACCATGGATTATCAACCGAAGAAAGTTATTTCGCTTTCAAATATAGAGCTTAGAGCTAGGGTTGAAATTCAAAATCTGAACATCATTCCAAACAGAAATGATATTCACCAATCTTATAATCTATGAAAAAGAAGAAAGCCTGAAATTATTTTTCATTTTATTGCAATGTGTCCAATTTTACAAGAAATTCGTCGTTTGTATTTCCGGGAATGTTGTCTGTCCTTAAATAACCTCTACGAAGTCTTGAATGGAAAGAGTGGCTGGTTGTGTTTGTTCAAGTATTGTAAGCATGCATTAACTTATCGCAATAGTTTCTAAAAAAAAACCCCTCTACCAGTAATTGCGTTAAATCACCCTTCAAGTTTGAAATCAAGCCTATATGTTGGTTGCAAATTATTCAAATTGTAGAAGATCTCAGAACCTTGCTTTCTCATTTCACCTAATTTTGGAAATTGCACTTGCTTTTTCAATTACAGTTACTTTACTATTCAAGTAACTTATTTATAATGTACATCAATTAATAACTTTTTTTATTTTAATCATAGTAAACGTTTCTCTAATTTTTTTTTTCTCTTCAATTGAAAGTTTTTTATCTAAATATCTGATGAAATTATCATTAAAATTGTAAACTAATTAAAATTTTTGTAGTTCTTTAAAATACAAATTCTTTTATGTATATAATTTATTTTTACAAGTTAATAATTCTATTTTATACTTTAATTGTTGTATCTTTTTTTATGGAATGTCTTTCCGGCAGACGGCAAAATTGCCATGTTCGTATTCTTAAGACAAAAATATTGTAATTTATCATAAAATAAAGAATCTATCTATCTATCTATCTTTCTCTACCCGGAGAGCGCTCATAATTTTAGCTCTTGTCGAACTCAGATTTAAAATGACCTCAAGAAGCTAATAATGCAGATTGCATAATTGATATTTGACAGTATTTGGGGAAATCATTGATGAACAGATCTGATTGTTCAATTAGCTTTTGTGAATCTTCTGAAAACATGCTGCGTGAAATTGCCTCCAAATATTAAGGAATTCCTGCTACCTCTGTACCAAGCGAAAGAATATTTTCAAAAGCTGGTGAAGTGAGGACTCAGAAGCGAAACAGACTTAAAGTTAATAATTTAAATGAAGTTTTATTTTTAAAGAACAACTGTGATCATTTCAAGTAACCTCCTTTTTCGAATGCAGTTAAATCTGTTTTAACTTAAAAGACTGCAAAGAAAGGAAGGTGATTCTATTTTTTCAATTAATTGAACACATTTTTTCTTAACATTTTATTTAATTTACTTACTGGAATGTATTTATGAATATGTATATATATATTCACTGCATGTATATATATGCATATTCACTATATCTTATTGATGTTTATTTTAATAAAATGAGTTAAATAAAGCACAATGGTGTTTTAACCACTTGCATTGTTTTCCTAAAGCTTATCTTAAAAGCATGTTTTGCAGTATTATTTCAACATTACTATATATGTATATATATTAGTAATTGCTGTAATTACTTACATTTATGTATATCAGATTTTTATTAACAAAATCGGTGTAATGGTATTTGTTTGAACTATCGATATATCGATACTATTGGAATTATCGATGTTTAAGCAACATTAACTGACTCTATTTGCGCCAGGAGCCTTTTTATATAGGAAAGCTTGCCACATATGAAAACATGAGCAGCTTTAAACAGTACATACATAGGTATATAAAAAAAACGAGAACATTCTAGCAATTTAGAACAGTTTATAGGAAAGCACGAGAGCATTCTAGCAATCTCTAGTATGCCTAGTGTCTCCTCCGGCTATACTTTTCATCATATTTTTGTGCGAAACTCCTTCCATTGGATGTACATTACATTATTATAAATAAACATTATTATGCCAGCACTCTGCTGCTGCTTTTATTAGTACAAGAGCCTGCTACTGTTTGATTCTCCAGCCGTCTACTGGCTAGGGTAAGGCAAGCTGATTGACTAGGGTAACTTTTTATTTTTCCAGCAGTTTGAAGCCTTAATAAAAAAAAAGATAACATAGCTAGAAATGTTTTAACGAAACAAGAGTTTTGATCGACCTTTGTATGTAAAATTCTAAATAAAAAAGAAAACTTAAAACCGCAGTATCAACCACTCAACTAAGTTTTTAATCTTTTGAAATACAGAATTTCCTTGCTTGAATTCGACACAACTCATATTAGCATAATAACACAAATGAATGGTCAAATGAGCAGTGTGTTTAAAAAAGAAATTTTAAGTGTAATAAAAAAGTTTGTAGTCACAAAAAGTATAAAATGCAGTAATCAAATGAAATGGTTTAACGAAGATATACGAAGGCTAAGATCTCAAAAGTTCAAAGCTAATCAAAGTTTATTTTTACACGTTCTTTTATAGATTAGCAAAATTAAAAAAAATAAGATTTACATATATGTATACAAAAACAGTCTAGATAAAGCTGAACGATTATACATTAAAATAAAATCACTTAATTTAGAAGGCCAAATATAAATAGATAAATAGATAAATAAATCAATGTGGAAGACAATCAAAAAGCCAGTGCTCGGTCAAAACCAAACAGAAAGTAAAAGCATTATATTTGATCGAATAGAATTCGTGGATAATAATCGCAAATAAGTTTAACGAGTTTGTAACGAGTCTAAAAGTGATAAAACATGACATTCCCAAAACACCATGGATAAATTATGCTGAGTATAATGCACATGGTTTTAAATTTTAAAAATAAGAATGATTAAAGCTATATGAACAAAGAAATGTAAAAAAATAGTTTTAATTGTGTTGGACCAGCTTTACTAAAAATAATAAATTATTCGTTAATCAATGGGACTTTCCCGGAAAATTGGAAAACATCTGTGATAGTACCGGTTCAAAAAATCGCCAACTCTAATAAATGTGAACATTTCAGACCAATAAGTATGCTACCTTTACATGAAAAAATATTAGAAAAAGTGGTACAGATTCAGTTTGAAAAATAAGACAAGAACACTTAATAGAAGAACAATCTGGTTTTCGTAGGAGACATTCATATGAATCTGCATTAACTTAGTAATTGCTGACAAGGCCATCTTTACCCTTTTGGGGGCCCTGGGCACTTTTTGAAAATGGGGCCCCTATATGATTCTATAAAAATGTTATGTTGTGCAGCAAAGGTATACAGAAAAAATCACATGACTTTGAATTAATAGTTATTCTTTTATTTTTTTGAATAAATAATATTTTTTCAATTCATTATAAAGGTAAATAATAACAGCATGTCTATGTTTTAACATAAGCAATATAAAAAGAAAAATAAAAACAAAATAATACATATTTAATAAAAAAATTCATAAAAAAAAGCAAAATTAAAATAACAAAAAATTGAATTCAGAATGTAGTTCAAGGAACAAAATGTTGATTGAATGAATTTTTTTCTTGCTCTAAGATTAGCATAATCATTGATTATATCTACAAAATCGATACCTCTGACAAAAATCGCTTTCGATTGACATAAGCGACAAGCTTGTCAATCTTTCTTGAACCATTGTAGTTCTGAGTTCGTTTTTTTATTCTTTTTAACTAAGAGAAGGAACGTTTACCAATGCAGTTGGTCATTGTCTTACTTAAGAAAATTCTAAGAGCAATTTCAAAACTTGGAAATTCATCTTCAATTTTATTTGTTTTTAAAAAATTATAAAGTTCTAGAATATTGCCAGTTTTTTCATTTTCGTGTCGAATAGTTTTCCAGTATTCTTTTAAATTCAGGCATTCAGCATGTAGTTCATCTCCGTTTACATCTTCAGTGTAAAATTAAGCAATAGATTTGCAGTTTTCTTCAGGTAGTCGCTGTTTCAAATCAACGCTTAGTGTCAACATTGAGAAGAATAGTTTCAATTTCGAATCTTTCTTTCCCAGTCAAAATTACTGAGGGTTCTGACCCATCAAAAAAGTCTGTTCTACACCCAGTCCTTTCAGAAAGGTTCTTATATTCGGAATCCGGGTTTTTTTTTTTTTGTCTGGATGATGAATCAAAGTTATCAAAATTGTCCTTGAGCCCAATTATAAATTCATCGATTGCACTCAGCAAATTTAAATTTTTTTTCCAAAGACTAAGAGCTTCCTGTCTGGCCTCTCGTGTCTGTCCTAAACCGTTGGCGATAGACATCAAAGCTTCTTCAATTTCTTGATGGTCATTATATAAGGCGCTTAATGCATCAGCTCGCGCTGACCATCTTGCTTGAGAAAGATTTTTTATAACTTTTTTTGAACCTAAATGAGCAGTCAACACACTTTATCTTTGAAATCTTAAAAAATTTTAGTGCCGTTTATCTCAGAGTATATCTAATAATAAGTAGGGACACTCTCTACACAAAAAAAAAAAAAACCGACAAATTTTTTTTAATTTTTAAAAGTGCCCTGAAATGATTACAAGGGAGTGAATGGTTTCGTTGTTATGATCATTACTTGAGTGACCTCTTTTTTTGTTTGAATTTAAATATAATTTTGTTAAAAAAAAATGTATCGAAATATTTTTTTTTTCTTGAAAATAGACCAATAGAGGTTGAGTGTTGTTTCAGCATTTTGGGGACCCCTGGTGATTGCGGGGCCCTGGGCCTGGACCCAGTGGTAAAGAGGGGTCTGATTGCTGATTGGAAGGAAAAGATGCATAAAAAAAGAAAATAGCTGCAGTATTTCTCGATCTCAAGTGTGGGACTGTTAACAGGGATATATTATTAAAAAAGTTGCACACCTATGGGGTAAGAGGGACAGAATATCCATGATTAAAATCATACTTAACAAATATGAAGCAAATAGTAAGATTTAATGGAACAATCAAACAGTAACTCTGTTGAATTAGGTGCACAACAATCCACAAGGGGCAATGTTGGGCTCATTGTTATATACATATACTATATATCAATGATTTTAAAAAGATAATACGTACGTAATTCCCAAATAGCCTTTTTTGCCGATGATGGCCTTCTATATGTTAATGATGCAGATATTAATATTGCGTTAAAAAAATTAAAAGAAGACATAAAAAATGATAAAATGTATTTAAATATGAATAAATTGAAACTGAATAGTAATAAAACAAATGTCATGATATGATGATACCATTACTTAGAGAAATTAATTATATGAAGAATTTGAGTGTGTTCAATAAGTTAAATATTTAGGAGTTACAATTGATAATAATAATTTAACCTTTAAAAGACTTTTTGAAAATATTTTTAAAAAGATAGCTCAATTATGTATTAAATTATGTATTTCAATGGCTATTAAAATATACAATACTATTACAAAACCACATTTTGAGTATTGTCCAACGATACTAGATATTATTGGGGTCTGATGGTAGGATTCGAAAACTTCAAATATTACAAAATAAAGCTATGCGGTCGATATTAAATTGCAACAGATATACACAAATATCTATCATGTTAAGTAAGCTAAATTGGTTTAGTATTAAGCAAAGAATAATAATTGGCACATTGTCGTTTATATTCAAAACCAGAAATCATTTCCAAGCCAAATACTGCAAACTCAAAAACCTACGAATGCTTCGTACGCATTCACAAAAGCACAAGATTGTATTAATCACTAATTGATAAAATTTTGTTCTATTGTGAACACTAAGCTGACATCTTAATCTATTGAAGTCGATAACTGTCCAATTCTCACTTAATTGGCCTATAAAGCTTAAGATCATCTGCAAAAAGTAAGCATTCAGAATTCCGTTATCCATCATTGATAAATAATTTAAAGATGAGAAGTTCTAAACGACTTCCTGGAGGAACGCCTGAGTGATAAAAAACTTCCTTTAAAACAAAAATTCCAATTTCAACACTTTGCTTGCGATTGGTCAAGTAGTTTTCAAACCACATAAGTAGGCTACATGTTGAACTCACATGATAATCTGCCAAAAAACTTAAAATCAATTAAAAAAAAAAATAACGTTCCACGTTCAATACCAATACAGTAATACTAACGTAACCATGCTCTCATATAGGCACAAAATAGGAGCAGCTGACACATAGGGGCTCTCTATGGCAGTAAACAAACGTAAACGTCTGCGTTTTTAACTTCAAATACATACTGCGAGTTGGTATCCTACAAATCGATTAATATAGTTTGCGATAGCAACAACATTACTTCGTTGATTGTTTTAATTCACTGGATTTCCCAGATATAACACCAAACTATGAAATTTTGACTTCGACACAATTTCGAGTGACAGAATAAATGCTTCGCTTCCGATCATTTCCACAGGCGTGTTAATCGAGTTCAAACGCATTAAATTTCCCATTAAATTGGCATTCGCAATGGTAATCAATAATCAAATAAGTAATTATGTAACGATATTCATTTAAATTAAAAATGGTTAAGAATTAATTATGACCACATTTACGTCATTATAAATGCTCTGATGTTATATTAAATGTTGTTTAGTTTTTTATTAAATATCAAGTCTTAAAAAATGTATGTTAAAATATAAAACATTGTTAATTTTAAAAACAATTTATAATCGTACTCTGGCTCGGGAAGACCATTCTTCCTCTAAGTTTTTGCTGGATAGCCAGGTGGTATCATTTTTTGTCCGCAGCGCCCTACTTGAGGTAACCGGTCAAGTAGAGCTGAATCCGAAATCGGGACCGAAAATTTTTAAAACATAACTGCGAGACAACAACATTAGCATCAAATTGAAAATTTCACTTTCGATTTATATTTACGTTCGATTTCTTTGCAAATTTATAAAGCAGAAAATTGTTTGCGGGTCAGATGTTCATATATGTACATTGTACATTTATTGCAACCTAAGATTTAAAATTATTCCTAGTACATTGAACGTCGAGTTCACTTATAAAATGATAAAATTTGGGAGAAAACACTCATACAATTGTTTTCACATCTCGACCCAACTAGCCGTTTGGTGTATCTTCTGCAATTCACTCTATACTGGTATACTTTAATTTTTTTTTAAGTTGGGAACACAAAAACGGCTCTTAAGCAACATTTCGTCGCTTGTCTTCTTTGTATCGTTCCAAAAAGAAAGCCTCTGGACATTCTTTATCATTAAAACTTCATAAATATTAAACCATTTTCTGCAACTGATTATCGCTAAGATCTTTCTACAAATAATGTGACGGCAATTCAAATACATAAACTTGAAATTTATTTTGAAATACTCATGGTAAACAGCTTAAGTTAAATTAATACTTCGAGATAACCTTTTCAGCCATAGCCTTGATTCCAATCCATGTTTCTGCAACCATTGGTAAAATATATGATGGTGGGGGATTGAAACCAGAACCTCCAGCTGGTAGCTCCATGGTGATTGAAATCGGAATTTTTGCAACTCCAAGGGCCCAGTCATCGCTACCTCCAGCGGCTTCATATAAGACATTGGTCGATGATCCAACAGTGTATCTGTTACCAGATCCTGATTTAATAGCCGCAGCTCCAGCCCTAGCGACTTCATCTATGTCAGCAACATTGGAAGGTAGACCTCTGTAAGGAAAACAAATCTGATAATTATATTTAATTTGTCGTTATGTCGATTAGTCAACTTACGAAGTCCATCCCCATGGGTACAGCAAATAGTTACCATATGCATGAAGGGTGAGGTAGAATTTGCAACGACTTCCTAGTGCCAGCAATTGATTCCTCAAGACCTGTGTCTCTGGTTCAGAAAACGCTGTCGGTCCTCTATAAGTATCATCGCATGGTAAGTTAGAAGCACCGATTTCACCCCAGTGGTAGCCAAAGTTTCTGTTGGGGTCTGTTCCGAAACATGAATTACCGGATGGTTTCCTTGTTTTTCTCCACATACGTGATGTGGTGTGAGTGTATTCATATCCATCAGGGTTAACCACTGGCATGATGACCCATTCATAACCATCTAAAAGGTTCCTATTGGCAGCAAAGTTTTCTGCAAGTTGATTGATGACGTATAGAGCACCTGCTGGGGCAATCCATTCTCTTGCATGGATACCAGCATCCAACCAGATAACTTTTTTGTTGGGTTTATTGTCGCCGTTACTAATGGTGATTGTCTTCATTGGTCTGCCTTCGTATGTTTTGCCAACGGTATTTACTCGAACACGATCTGGGAATCTCATTGCCAATTCGTCTAAGTAAGAATTGATTTGATCCATCCTCTGGAAGGCACTGAATGATATGCCACGAGAAATAGCTCTGAACTTCTTATTTTGGAGACGTTCATCTTCAATTGATTTAGAAAGGTTGTCATCGACGACTTTGAATTCTATGCCTGATTGGTCCAAAGTTTTTTCAAATTTGTCTTGCTCTTCAGGTGGAACCATAACCCGGGAAGCAACGTTGAGCGCTCTTGGACGGTTAAAGAAGTCCAAGTTCCCATTCTTAGCAATCTCATTAATAACACGTTGATCAGTTGCGCTCTTTGCAGTGATATCGTAGACTGTAAAACTGAAATGAAAAACGAATTTTTTTACTTCGACACAATGAAGCTTCGCAATGGAAAAAATGTTCGTTCAAAAAAACCGTTGGTACAGAAAGAGTGTTCAAGATATTGCTGTTGCCAGAGTGGTTGTTTTCTCTCCATTCTCAAGTTGATTGCGATGGAACAGAACAAGTTAATTAATTTTACATATGCATGCCAGAACAGCTCAGACCTTGCCCAAAATCGTGGAAGTTTTTATCAGCCAATTGAAAAGGGTAGTCTCTATAGCTGCTTAGAACCTGTTGGAATATTGTGGGTTCCCTTCATTCGTAAGACTCGATAAAGCACCTAGGCTTTTGAAATGAATAAAAGAAGGTGAGATGCTTCTTCCAACACCAATATAAAAAGCTAAGAAAACAGAATATGTTACCTTGAAAAAGAATTGCAAACAATAGTCTTATATGAGCAATATGAAAAAATGTATATTTTTTGCCGTCGTTGGTAACCTACTGACTTCTCAACAACAAAACACAGAATCAGAAAAAAAGAATAACATTTTCAAAATTCTAAAATTATTTCCTAGTTTCCACAAAATTTTTCCTGCAAAAAAGCCATTGGTAACAAATGGGGTTTCTCCCCCCAAATCACCCACTGGCTCTACACCGCGGTCATCAGACCAATACTCACATACGGAGTAGTGGTATGGTGGACCGCTCTTGATAAAAGTACCTACTGCGACAATTAAAGCAAGGTCCAACGAACAGCCTGTCTGTGTATAAGCGGAGGACTGAGATCAACACCCTCAGCTGCACTAAATACACTCCTCAACCTCACACCACTAGATATCTTCAGCAAACAAATGGCCGCCAGTGCAGCCACTCGTATGAGAGCTATCTCCCAATGGACCGATAACAACATCGGTCACGTTGCAATCCTGAATTTATTCGGATTAATCCCCTGTCACTCCGACTACACCATCCCCCAATTGGTTTTTGATAATAAGTTCCAAGTCTCAATCCCACCGAGAACGACCTGGGACGACGAAGAATTTTTGAGAGATGATTCAATTCATTTCTATACAGATGGTTCAAAAACCGAAGAAGGGGTAGGCTGTGGGGTGTACTCAAACCAACTTAACTAAAGTCTCTCGTTCCGCCTTCCAAACCATTGTAGCGTGTTCCAAGCGGAAATTCTGGCGATCAAAGAGGTTCTATCATGGCTAAAAGAAAACGTGATATCCTCAACGAATATCCGGATTTTCTCAGATAGTCAAGCAGCCCTCAAATCACTCGGCGCTGTTTCTACGAACTCAGTAACCGCCCTCAACTGTCGCTTATCTCTTAAGGAGATGGCTGAACAGTTCAATATTCACCTTTTTTGGGTGCCGGGGCACAGAGATATCGCGGGTAACTGCAAGGCCGACGAACTCGCCAGAGAAGGAACCGTTCTACCGATCTCTACCAGCAGGTTGAATATTGGTATACCAATCGCTACATGTAAACTTATGCTAAAGCAAGAGGCGATGGACAGAACAAATCACAGGTGGAAAAATATCACCACGTGCGTGGCAACAAAACGTATATGGCCAGGAATAGATCCAAAACGCACAAGACATTTGTTATCCATTACCAGATTGCAAGTTAGCTCCGTAATCAATGTCATTACCGGACATTGTCTGATAGGAATACACGCCATAAGACTTGGCGTTCCCTCTAATGACTTCTGCAGAAGTTGCTTAGATGAGGAGGAGGAGGAGACAATCCCACACCTCATATCCTGCACCCATGCTCATATCCTGCACTCTCTTCTAAAAGAAAGAGGCATCTGGGGAAATATTTTCTCGATGATCCAAGCGATCTGGCGCACACAGATCCCCTGCATCTCCTTCGCTTTATTGTAAGCTCCAAATGGTTTTGTTAAGCAAGGTACTCCTTCGCATAATCTCTATGGTATCACAATGGACCTAATATTGGTCTAAGTGTGTCGGGTGTATTCCTGACAGCCATTGTAACCTAACCTAACCTAACCTTCCACAAAATTATTTTATATTTGATTGAAGAAACATTAACTTATCACTCAACCAACATAAATAAAAAAGCGATCCAGGTATAGGCTTTGATAACAACACGGAACGTAACAATGTATGTAAAAAGTCCAAATAGATCAAGAAGCGTAGGTAATCTTATTTTTTACAACTCCAGGTTTCGCGAATTTAAAGTCAAGACACCAGACCTGAGCCCAGGTAAAATTTTTGTAATTTTTTCTCAAAAAGTGCATTTGTCTGAGTTGTTACTACATAATAGCGACCAGGGGTGTCACCAAAATTAAAATAAAAATCTCCAATTTATGAAAAAGGAAAAAATTTGAAAATCGTAAGAGCCAAATAAGATCACATAACTTGTATTTTCGAAATCATTTTGAATTAGAAAAAAAAAAACGACAACCACTGTCGCTTCAAATGAATATGACTTCAACCGAAAAGCAGACTTTACATAAGCCGTGTTCAAGACCACTTTTCAAAAAACAACAGCAATTAAACACGAAACATTCACCATTTTTTCTGTTCACAAATAAATAGTTTTCATTTCAGCACAAAATTAGACACTCCTTTTCTGACTCTTTTTTACAAAGGCGGATCCAGGATTTGGGCATGGGGGGGTCTATTGCTCAAAATTTTATTTAGGAGGCTTAGCAGATTCAATCAGAAATTATTTACATGATGTTGGCGTCGATTGCTCATATGAGTATGGCCAAGGATTCGACGGAGCTCCGGCAATGAGTGTCCAATTCATTGGTGCACAGGCTCATCTGAGATCGTATTTCCCCTGGCAATTTATGTACATTGCGCTGCACATAGCTTTAGTTTGGCAGTCAATGCAGCATGCGAAGTGTCAGGAAGCAAAAATGCGTTAAGAACTATCGGAGCGATTGAAGCATTTTTCCACTGGCCTAAAAGACAAGACGT
Source organism: Melanostoma scalare (assembly GCA_949752695.1). Lineage (NCBI taxonomy): Eukaryota > Metazoa > Arthropoda > Insecta > Diptera > Syrphidae > Melanostoma > Melanostoma scalare. Next base: position 188,107,088 of record OX456984.1, on the reverse strand, counting down.
TCTACACCAAGAAATTTCAAAAATGACAAACAAAAGTGAGAAAAAAAACAAAAGTTGAAGTCTGTTTGTCCTACCAGGTGGGCTCAGTCTCATGAAGCAGTTAGAACGTACGTTGAATTGCAACCGGCTGTTATTGAATCTTTGGAAGAAACCAAAACGTGGAAAGTTCGAGATACTTCGCAAAATGCATTGCATCTTTTGACAGCGATTTCGACGGTTCAATTCCAAATCGCCTGTCACATTATGGAATCAGTTAATTCGATTGTTTTGCTTTTGAGTCGGGAATTGCAATCTAAAAACCAAGATCTGTGTGAGGCTACTAAGCTGGCAGATGACGCTTTGAATGAATATACGTACAAACGCGTAAACGCAGATTCTACTTTCCAAGTTATTTATGTGCATGTTGCTAGAATTTGTTCTGAATACGAAATCACAATGAAATTGCCAAGCCGCCGCCGTTGCAATCACCAAAAAATTGTTGCAACATTCAAGCACAAAGTATTGAAGACTACTACAGAATTTCTTTCTACATTCCATTTCTTGATACGTTCATTTCAACTCAAAAGTCAGTTCTCGGAACACAAATCCATTTTCCAAAGTTTCGTTCGGGCAACTGTTTCTTAAACAAGAATTTAACGAAAAGAAATGCGCTGACCTCTACACATTTTACGAAGATATATCGGATTGTTCGAAAGAAAATTTTCTGTCAGAAGTCAAGATGTGGAGACAACGACTCCACGGCCAGAATATCCAAAATGCGCTTGATGCTTTACTGGTTAGTATCTTTCGATCTAAAATTTACATGTAAAAAAGTTTATATGTGACGCGATCCGAGAAAAGGCACCTTTTAGGCAAAAGTGAAAGCTTACACAGCACGTTCTGAAAGGCGCTGATGTACCATTCAAACCTATCTAAAAAATCGTTTCTCTGAATTTATATTTTGCGAAATAATAGGGATGTTACAATTTCTGATTGCGCTTCGTGAATGTTCAGTAAAAGAACTTGTGTAATCAATCATGATCCAACAACCGATTTTTTGCCTAGTTAGTCCCTTTTATCGGATCGAGTCACATATGCAAACATCAATCTGACGATATTTTTCAGGTTATCAATAGCAAGTCGTTCAAGAATGTCGATTATATTTTTATAATCAATAAAGTTCTTGAATTTATAAAATAATAATATTACTTCTCCTTTACTTTTTTGTCTTGCTCATGCTATATTTTTCCGTCCCGTAACGAAATTTGAACATAAGGAGCCGATAAATGTTACAAAATAACATCTTTTATTTTCCCGATTGGGGGTGGTCCGGACCCGAACCCCCCCCCCCCCCCGTGGATCCGCCTATGCTTTTTTATATTTATGAACTTGATATAACGAATTGAAATTACATTGCGTTGAAAAAAACTATACATGCCGAGATTCAACTCCAGCTATTGACAGTTGTCTTGAACTTGAACAAAAAAAACTTTAACAAAAACACAAAAACAAACAATTGCAGATAAATGTGAGTACCTACAGCTGGCCGCAAAATTAAAAATGGCTTTCTAGCAACCCAACTGTTGATATAGCTACATACCATTTATACCATGCTAAGTCTTGGTATTGGGATGCATTCTAAAATTTGGCGTATTTTAATATGTATTTCAATGTCTTCGTTCTAAGAACTTGAAAAAAAATTAAAGTTGAATTGAAAATCAAAAAATTAAAAAGGATAAAAATCTCGATTTGAAGAATAAAAATCGCCAAACTCAAAAAATATTGCCATTTAAGAGCTAAGTCACTAAAACGATTTTCGTGTCCCCAAAAAAAGTAAGAATCGCCAGTTTGGCGACAAATCGAGTTTACAGAAATAGCCACAATTACACCAATATTTTTTTTCAACATAATAAACGAACAACACAGAACAACGAAAAAAATTCGAGCGAAAAAGAGCTCGTTACTCAAGCTTTTCGTTTTGTTATTTGGTTCACAAACATTCATAGTTCAATTGAATTTAAATGCGATCGCCTACATTATAACTACAGTTTGATGTAAGACTTATACTCTTTACTCACTGCTCTAACTCGGCACTGACAATTGCAAAACTGCAGCAAACCAAAACTCCTAAAAAAACTTTGAGGTCCATGGCTTTAGTGGTCCTCTTACTCGAAAACTAAACTGTTAACTAACGGAGTGTATCAGCGGATGTCTGTCTTTATATACATTCGCTAAGGTATTTACTTTTCCAGAACTTTCATCTATAACAATGTTCTTTTCAATCACTTATTATTGTGCTATTTGTAGCAGTGCAAATAAATTCAATTTGAATTAATTTTTGAATCGTAGTTTCGTATGACGGTATCGAACACTGCCTCGTGACGGGCCACCAACTGTTCGACAAATGAATTTTTTCTTGTTTTTTTTTTTGTATTGAAGTTTAATTCAATTTCATCAAATTAGTCGTTCAGATGTATAAAAATTATGGGAAGTTTATGAGTTAGTCTACTAGTCAACCAACTTTTAGCTATTGAATTATTTTTGGTGCGATTTGGAAAACTTATGAGAGTAAATTTTTTTGAAATGGGAAATCCCACAACTATGTATGTTGCACCCTACTACCCACCAAAAACAGACGTGATGAAATAAGCTTAGATCTTAAGTGCTACTGGACCGATTTCAAAAATGCTCTACTTCCAATGTCGTGGTTATTTCATGATGTGCAATAAGCTCTGTTAAATCTTGACCCAAAAAAAGGAGGTACCTGATGGTATTCCTCTCATCGTTTTGCTTAAATGTGGATTTTCGCTGGTTGGAGCAATTACAAAAATTTTCAATTTATCACTTACTAAGGGTAAGTTTCTTGATTGCTTTAGGCTTTCCTTTTTAACTGCAGTCTTTAAATCACTATGTAAGCAGGATGTTTTTAATTATAAATTATTAAATTACCAAAACTTTTTGAAAAGATACCGACTAATTTAGCTTTGATGATAAACTTTATAATAAATAATTTTAAAAATCATATTTAAACGGATATTGTTTTTACAGATTTCGCTAAAGCATTTGATAGGTATTCACTCTGAACATCTGGATTGGATAAAGTCTTACCTTACAGATAGGTTTCAAAGTGTAAAGATTGATAGCTGTACTTCTGTAAAGATCAATGTCCCATCAGGTGTGCCACAGGGCAGCCATTTGGGTCCCCTGCGGTCTCTTATATTTCTTAATGAATTCCCTCAATTTTTGAATCTGCAACCTGTTTGTTGTTTGCAGATGATCTTAAACTAAACCATACCATAGAAAATTTATCAGATTGTCGCGTCTTCTTCAAGATGACTTAAATAGATTAACAGAAGGACCTTAGTGTCATCCTTTATACAGAACTTACATTTCTTCCTCACATATTGTCAAATAGGCTAACCAAATGTTAGGATTTATAACGAGGAACTCAAAAAAATTTACAGGTTCATTGCTAAGATCTGGGCTAGAATATTCCAGTATAGTACACCGAAAGAAAAAACCTTGTTTGTTTTAAACATGTTTCAATTTCAACAAAAGTTGAGATATTAACCAAGTTTCGTGTTGAATACAAATAATAACGCATTTTCAAATCAAATATGCTTTCGTGATAAATTTTTTTTTAGATAAGTATCACAAAATTTTTTTAATTAAGTACTTAATGTAAGAAGTTGATTTGAATATTTTCTTATTTTCAACCAACAAGTTAAATGTTTCATACTTAATCAGCAACAAACAGCTTTAATTAACACTTAAAGCTAAAATTTTTAATACTATCATGTTTGTTGTTGAAATACCATTGATTGTGACTTAAATAAACAAACATTGGAACTTCAATTTCAGCATTTATCATAGAATTTTTACATTAAAGCTGTTAAAAGATTTAAAACGTGGCTGAACTCTCACGAACATACTTGATCAACAATGTTCATATTTTACCAACCATCAGGATTGTTGAAGAAACTAAAACGTTGTTAAAGTATCATGGACATGGTCGATTGAATATTTATTTCGCTAGGCCAACAACAAACAACCACTATTCAAATGCGTGCCTATTCTGATTCGTTTCTGTGAAAGTGAAGTGAAAGTAATTCAAAAAAGCAAAAAGTTTACAAAATAATTTTGATAACAGTTTATAGTTAAACAAACAACAAGCACAGTGAAGAATTTAGCAAAGAAGTTCATAGAAAAAATTTGATCTTCTGAAATTCTTAAAACAATAGCAAATCATCTAATAAACTCAAGCTTTGAAATTGCACACTTGGAACCTATAAAGCATTATTCAAAAATTAACTTTCGAAAAATTTAAGTTAAGAATAATTATGTTTTTACTTCAATTGTTAAAAAACTAATACGTAATATTGATGTCTAATTTATGAATGTACACTAATAATATACTTTCGAAATGTATTGTTTGAAGTTTAAGAAAAACATGGTATTCTGTTATTTGTACTAATAAAAAATAAAAAATAAGTTAAACGGTTTTTCTATTTCCTTACAATCCTCAGGTAGAAATCAAAATTGGTGCGTATTATAACATCGAACAGAAAAATATAACATGCTGACTTTATTTTTCTTAATATACAAACATCGTTGGTCAACATCGATCGCCTTCAATGTCATTTTAAACCCAGCACAATAATTTTCACACAAATGTGTTTATATTTGATGAAACTCAATTTTGATGTTTTAAACACCGTTTTGATCAACAACGATCATTAGGAAATTGGCATTAAGTCACGCTCAAAAATTGTTACACCAACATTTTCATACTTATGGAAACACGAATTTGATGCTTCTAACACCGTAAACGTTGTTGGCCAATAATTATTATTTTCCTATTAATTCGAACACAAAAATTCTTGCACCAACATTTAAAAAAAAAAAAACGTTTCTAGTATCACAGCCGTTGTTGGTCAGCAATGTTTTTCCTCAATGTTTAAACACGAAATTGAAAATGACGTTGTTGATTTGAACAATAAAAATTGTAGCATTTAAATAAATGCAATGAAAATGCCAGTTTGTTCAATTTGAATATGTTTAAGCTTGGCGCAGAAACAAACAAGCTTCATGGTTGATTTTACCAAGGTTTTTTTTTTGGTGTATGGAATCCATTCTATTAAAATCATAGCGATAGCATTGAGAAAGTTCAAAGAAAATTTACTAGATTTTTATTCTTCAAACTTAGTTGGTAAACAACTGAAAGGCTAACTTATGAGTCCAGGTGTTTATTGTTTGGTATTAAGAGTTTCCAGGCTCGACGTACTTACTTCTCGATAATGCTCATTAGAGATATTCTCACACATCATATTAAATGATCAGATTTTTTATTGCTTCTTATCCAATTACGTGTTCCTCAAAGAAATTTACGAAATACTTATTTACTACTAGAACAATTTCATCGAGTAAACTACGAATTGAATCAACAAACTCGTTGCATCAGGAAACCAACCTTGTTAGTAGTTGCATTGATATTTTCAATAATTTCTCAAGAGAAGATTTTAAATACATTTGTTAAATGTCATTTTATCATAATTCTTCCACTCCGTACAATTTTGAAAGATAGCATTAGAGTTCTTATATTTAAAATTGACTTATTTATATTATTTACTATTGTACCGTAATAATTAGGGTAATATTTTTCTTCTTTTTTTTAGTATTCGTTTTTATATCTAGTCTATAAGAGCTTATCTCTGATTGATGAATTAAATAAATAAATAAATCCCTGGGGGGGAATGAAATCCAAAAACGGGCTCTGGCATGGATTCAAAACGAAGGATGGGGCTTTGAGCACTTGTTATAATTGTATTTGTATTAAATACATAAAAAAACTACTAAAAGTGACCATATTATTGTTTTATTCAAACAAACCTCAAAGCAAGAACTTTTTTTATTTTTTTTAAAATTTTTCCCATTTCGTATTTTTCTTAGTATCATAAAATGTATGGGTTTTTGAGCTAACTTAATGCTGAGTTTTTTCTTTATTATTGTTTTGTTCATCTGTAAAAAATAAAGAAACTCTATGTTTTTTTCTTTTCTCCAAAAAAATGACCTCAAAGTCAAAACTTTGTTTTGGGAAGAAAATTTGAACACCACTTAAAATTGAAAATCTGGCAACCCTAAACCTATGGAAGCCTAATTTAAATACAGTCTTAAAGGTTGTTATTTCTACAAAAAATTGAGTCTAAGATTAGGTCTCTATCATCAGTATTGACAGAGATATCGAATTTAACACAGGTCAGGGTACACCAAAGTTAGCCTTTTTTTAAATTGTCAAAAAGTGATGTCAAACTAGAGAAACGGACTTTACTGTAAAACAATTTTTTTCTTAGAATATGACCAAGAATCATATCCCAAAGTATATAAAACGAATTACGGGACACCCTGTATATAAATATATATTTATATTAGGGTGGTCCTTATGTAGGGTTTGTCCGAATTTTTTGTCACGAACCTAAATCGGTTCTAAATCTATTAAAAAGAATTCATGCCAAGTTATAGCTCTTAATTTTAATTTTAACCCAACCCCCCCCCGGCAGCCAAAGTTTTAAATGGAAATAACACGGGAAAAGTTCTGTTGATTTTTAAATTTTTTTTTTTCATTATGAAATAATAAACAGATCATGTCGATCAATAACAATTCTTATAAAAAATTTAACGCTCTACGAAAAAGGTCCTCATAATTTTTTTGGTAACTCTAACGGTTTCTGAGTTGTTTAAGGTCATAGTTGAAGATTAAGTCAATTTTACGATTTTTCTATTTCTACCGTCTTTTATTGATTTAAAAATGAAAAAAAGATAACAATTCTTAATCTCAATGGTTTTTTTTTCTTGTTTCTTAGAAAACTTCCAAAGTAACCGTGACCCTAAAATGATTTCTTTAATAAAATAATACTTTTGTTCCAGAGCATGCGTGATCGTAAAAAATGCTATGAAATACATATATTATCGTTTTTTCATTTTTAAATCAATAAACGACAGTAGAAATAGAAAAATCGTAAAATTGACTTAAGCTTCAACTGAACTTAAATAACTCAGAAACCGTTAGAGTTAGCAAAAAATCATAATTGACCTTTTTTGTAGAGCGTTAAATTTGTTATAAGAATTGCTATTCACATGATCTGTTCATTGTTTCATGATGAAAAGGCACAAGGCACCTTCTAGGCAAAAGTGAAAGCTTACACGGCACGCTCTGAAAGGCGCTGATGTACCATTCAAACCCATGTAAAAAATCGTTTCTCTGAATTTATATTTTGTGAAATAATAGCGATGTTACTATTTCTGATTGCGCTTCATGAATATTCAGTAATAGAACTTGTGCAATCAATCATGATCCAACATGATCTTTTTATCGGATCGAGTCACATATGCAAACATCAATCTGACGATATTTTTCAGGTTATCAATAGCAAGTCGTTCAAGAATATGGATTCCATTTTGCGAGTCTTGGCAGTACAACCTATAACTACAGCAACTCCAGAACGATCATTTTCCACGTTGAGGAGGATCAAAACTTACTTAGAAATACAATGGGACAGGAACGACTAAATAGTTTTGCTTCTTTAAATATCCATACCCATATTGAACTTACCAAGGACGAAATTCTAGTGGAATTTTTCTTTTTTTTCCGTTTCTTATGAAATGTAATAATAATCAATAAAGTTCCTGAATTTTTAAAATAATAATATTACTTCTCCTTTACTTTTTTGTCTTGCTCATGCTATATTTTTCCGTCCCGTAACGAAATTTGAACATTAGGAGCCGATAAATGTTACAAATAACTTCTTTTATTTTCCCGATTGGGGGGGGGGGGGGGGGGGGGTCCGGACCCCCCCCCCCCCCCGTGGATCCGCCTATGATTAGAATGCTACATTTTTATATAATTTAATCCTTTCTTCTTTTTATTAACAAAGAATTGTGTCATAAGGATCGAAACTTTCGGCTATTTTATTTTGAAGATTCTGTTCATATTTTAGTAGTAGTGTAAGCAAGGAAGTAAGTAGCAGCTTCTCTTTTTTCAGCAAAAAAGTTTCTATTCAAAAATCAACTGCAGCCAGTAACAGCGACCGTTGCTTTCAAAACATTGAAGTTCAATTTCTCTTTCTTTCTTAATTGATTCTACGCTTATAGAAAATCTTAAGCTACTTTACATAATCGGTGCCCATGCGTACAGATCTACAGAAAGGCCAACGAATAGAATTTTCGGCTCCTTCTTTTCCGCTTTTCTGTTATGTTATGCCTTATTTCTATCTGTTTTTTTTTTCTTTTTTGTCGAAACAATAACTTGCTAATTGCAACTAAAAAGTTTTTAAATACGTAAACATAGACCTCATCGAGGCAGATTTATACTCATCATATAGATTTCTAAGTTTTTTCAAATATGTTGGCAAACAACATCTGGGACAAATAAAAAACACTTGTTTCGACAAATTTTTGTGGATCTACAAACTCTTGTCTAAATATATCAACTGTTTTCTTTTTTTTGAAATTTTTATTTGTTCTAAGATGTCAATTCAAATAAACATCTCCACGTGCCTATTCCCTACTCAATTGTCTGCATTAAAATAAACAAGTGATGTGTTTTAGTGAGTTTTGAATTTGTTATTTAAAAAAAAAAATTATAATGCTGGGAAGTGATTGACATAAGAACAGATCAGTTTAAATTATCATTCCTGTTATTCGTCTTTCGATAAGTGGTATATTAAGTATTAAGGAGTCTGTACACAGTGAAATATTGGATTGCAAAAAAAGCCCAAAATATATACATAATTATATGTAGTTAACCACCATTTTTCCATTCTTTGGAGGAGTGTTTTTTTTAAGTCACATTTCGCCACACAACGGCACAATACTCAACACGATGCCACTTCGGATTTAGTTGGTTTAAGCAAAGCGAAATAATAACATTTAGCTGCAACAGAGATATATCCTGGTGAAAGTAACAAATGAATAGCAATTAAGTTCATAATTTTCCCAATAGTTTTAGCACCCAAATCGTTTCCGAAAATTGAAAGCAATACTTATCAGTTATGGCCACAAAAATATATTAGGCTCGAATATTTCTTTAGCTCGTTTCATAACTTGAATGGCTGTCATTGGGTTAAAACAACTTTTAGATGACTCTTTTGTTTCAGTTTTCTTAATCTAATTGTTATATAAATGCAAACACTGACTGGGATTTCGATTTTTTGATATTTCAATAATTAAAATCGAAAAAATTATATTTTCTTTATTTTTCGACGTCGAATATCGATGTGTCGAAAACGAAAGCGAGCTTTCGAAAAATTTTGTTTAAAAGTTTTGTTTTATTTTCGTCACCATGGATATCGTACTATCCCCATCTTTGATAATAAACATTGAAATGAAAACCCACCAATTCTTTGGTGTGAACACGTAAGTTAATTTGTAAAAAAAATTCATCTTTTCTTAAATCAAATTAAATTTGAAATTATTACTTTGTAAAAGGCTTTAAAATACAAAGAACAACTATAAGCTTGTTAAAATAATTTATCGCACAAAACCACTACTCCTGTCCCACTGTGCGTCGGAGACCGTGTATAACTTAAACTGAAGTATTAAACTTAATATTTATTTTATCTTTTTTCAAAAATTTTGCTGATTATGAAACATATACATACTCTGAAAATTTTGAAGCAATTAATAAAAATCACCATTTCTTAGGTCGTCTAGGTGTGCCTCTTGAAAATGAAATAAAAAAAATGTTCATCTAATATATAAAATTTCCAAGTCACAATGTTAGTTACCGTACTCCTCCGTAACGGCTTTACTGATTTTTACCAAATTTTATATACTTAATACGCAGTAGGTCTGAGAATCGGCTACTATCTATTTTCCATACCCCTAAGTGATAAGAGCCATCTACCATTAACATTGTTTTTTAACTTACACTGTGAATTTTATATATGTACGAGTATTAGATTTTACAGTCTCAGTGTAAATGTCATATCAACTATAAATGATAGAAGTAAATAAATATTTATGTAAATCTAGAAATTTTCAGGCATTCTTAAGCACGGGTCACATATAGCTGGTAAATAATAATAATCTGTTTGAATGATCTTCTATTCAACCCATGTTTGAGGTCTTCATACCATCAAATCTTGAGCAATACTTGAAAACAAAGAAAAGTAATAAAAAAAAAAAGTAATTTATCTGACCACATAGTCTTTAGTATTCAGTTGTGATGTCCCCTTCATTCTTAAATATGTTAACCCATAACAAACAGAAGTTAAGTTGCATCACTTTAAAACAGTTTTTGGGAATTTCACGAAGTATTTTTTTTTGTGAACTTTCTAAGCGTTTTTGCCTACTCAATGCAGTCTCCGCCAGACTCTCGATACCCTAGTTCATTTATTTCCATCCGTTTCGCACATCCTGTTTATTTTTCCCACTTTATCAAAAAGATTACTGTTATGGTTATAACCTTTAAAAGCCAGTTTCGACAAGCATAAACAGCAGTGTTCTCACTATATTAAAGTTGTGCAAGGAGGCACACATTTTGCAGAAGTTCCTCCTGCTACATCTATATGTATGTATATTCTTGTGTATCGAGATCAGAAAACTTTATTTTCACAACTGCTGTAAAACTTTTATAATGGCTTCTCCGGAAATGCTAAAGCATTTTACTTTCCGGCTCATCAATGCCTTTCCAGTTCTTAATCGCAAGCCTAGCAGTTATCTTCTTTTTGTTTTTTTTTTAAGTGAATCCTGCTTTAAGGGAGTTTAAGGATTACCTACTTCGTGGAGTATACCGTTTGCATAGTCATAAAATCATCAACGCTACGATGGCACCATATACAAATGTGGATCAAAGTTCTAGTTTCACGTGTGCCTCACACGTCTTCCTTGCACTGAAACTATTATTCAACTTCGATAAGTCATAACTGGAAAAATTAAATCTAAGTGTCGTTGAGGGTGGTCAGTAGTCATTCACCTAGTGACCTCGAGCCACACTTCCTTTATTTAAAATATGCATTCCCTGTAAAAGTTCATGGAAAAGCTTTGGTATATTTGAAAGATTCCCTCAGAGTTATTCCAGCCAACTCCTCTTTAAGTAAATCCCATTTGCGCATGTTCAATAAATTTTGATGACAAGTCAAAGTTTTTGGAGAAGTAAAAGCTTCAAGGAAAAGGGAAATAAAATTTCCCGTTTAAATTCTAAATAAATTGTAAGCAAAAGCTTTTGGAAATTTCCTTCACATACTCGAGTACGAAATGAAATTATGAGAGAATTAGGTTGCTTGAAGCTGTTTAGATAAATAATAGGGGGAGGGAACATATCAATAAAGAAACATGTATGAAAGCCGGCTAATTTTTGTAACTGTCGTTGAAATTGTTCATTTCAGTTGGGTGTTATAAAACCAATATAAGATAAATATACGCATCCAAGGAGTGCACTTTAAATCTTTATCTTTACACTGTTATAAATAGGATTGTTGGGTTGGTCTGTTTGTATTGGATGGGCTCCAAAGCTACAGAGCCGATTTAAATGAAATTTGGAAAAGAGCTGATCTAAAGCCTGTGAAGTAGCATAGGCTGTATTTCTTCCCCACATTCCTTCGGGAAAGGAAACGGGAACGTATTAAATAGGCTCCGAGTTGAACAATATTAAGAACAGGGATGATCTAAAGCCTGGGGGAACGGAAATTTAAACGGCAACCTAGAAAACACTGGACCGATTCAAAAAATTCTTTCACCGTTAGAGAGCTTTATTATTCCAAGTAGAATGGATTAAATTTCATTCCCTAATTCCAATGTGAACGTAAATAAGTAAATATGGCATTTCTCGCAACCATGACTTGTGAGGGAATGGAGGGGACCTACGATTTCATGGCAATTAATTTTTACTTTCGGAAAACTTGCCAATTCATCACAAAAGACGATACCTGCGACGGTTTCTGTAAGAATTTGAATCACGGACCGCCAGCGTAACAGGTAGACATGATAACCATTACGCCACGGGCACGACGCACGTGAACGCAAAATTGAACTTGAAAACTGTTTAACAGACTTCCAAAATTCTTTCAACACTAAAATGCTTCAATATTCCTCAGACACATGAATTTTATTTGATATAGTCAGCGTCAGCTAGTTATGTATGTTACGATAAAATTATTATGAAATGAAGAAGACTGAATAGATAATTGCCAATTCTTTTCACACTAGCCCGTTCGGGAATATCAAAGCAGCCGGAAAAAAAATGAGGTAAGGAAGCGGATCTATAAGGAAACACGCGGTGCATTTTTTCATCCTCCTCGATGATCTGAATGGTTTCTGCGGCATCTCGTTTCTCGAGATGTAGATGGTATTGAATTGGACAAAATATTTCTTTTAATAATTTCCAGGGCAAATTTTTTTTTTTTGGTATCAATTGAATAGTATCAACAGGTAAGTAGGCTAATTTGATATTTAAGTCTAAATCTAAGGTAGGTATTAATTCCACCCCCTCTAAACTTTTCATTAAAAAGTGCACTTAATGTATTTTTCTTTATAATTTAATTCTAGTGTAACTAAAGCAGAACAAAAGTAAACAAAATTTCTTACCACCAATACCAACTGAACAATGATGCTCCCAAAAAGGGCTAATAATGGTTCTACAATTGATTCCCTCATCTATTGATGCGCACCCCAGACCAAACAAGCGTACGTGGGGATCGACATTATTTTATGCCCGATTGGGGTTTAGCCCCCAATTTTCCTCATGTTTCTTTTTTATTTTAGTTTACGGTCAAGTACCACTCCAAAACACCAGATATCTATAGTGGTATTCCATTGAAGGCGGGTAGGTTTATATATCAAAAGTTATTATTTTTTGTATAGTAAATTAGCTCTGTCTTCATTGGGTCGGAATTGAGTTTACAACTTCTGACCCATTTACTGACTTTTATTAAGGCTGTTTAGAAAAAATGTGTGTGTGCAATTCACACGCGGTAGAAATGAGACCTTCAAAAATTTTGGTTTTAAGATAATGATACGAATGCAAAATTCTGGGAAGAGGATAATTGTAGGTTTTAGTAATGATCACAGGATTCAGTAGTTTTTGTGTTTTCGTTCCCGTTCCCGTTTGAATATGGGGATAATGTAGAGCCTATGTTACTGAGGGATAATGATTCAGATGATGTTGATGGAATTTTTGAAATCGCTTCAGTAGTCAAACCTTTAAAGGAACCATCCCTGGATTGAGCTATATTTATTCACGAGTGGACGGGGCACGAAGTAGAGTGCAAAGATAACAAGAACATATAAGAAACAGTGTATAAAGCTTACTATCTCATTTTCTACCACGTTGAATCTTATGAATTTAACTATCGCTTTTTCGCTTCATAAAATTTAAAATGACAACTATGCTAAAGAAGTTTACTCGTCAAATATGGAGTGAAACCTATTTCACTAAGATGTTCCAAGATTGACGATCGATTTCAAAAGTCATTTCTTAAGCTAGAAAACCATTTTAAGGATTCTATTTGCTTTAAACTGACCACTCCGTAAAGTGTAGCCGCAAATGATTTTTCTTTTAAGCATAAATGAGAAATTCGCGAGGTCATACTATCACCAGCCTTAGTTTCCTCCTTGTTTTTAGAAGAGATGATTCATTGGCGTATTGCACTTGAAGATGTGTCAAAAGTTATAAGTAAATAAATAATTAAGCAAATCGGATGGCACAAAATAGCTCGGGGAAACCCGGCCCTATTGGTTTTCTCACAACTTTACGTTGCGTGAAGTGGATTGAATATACAAGTTTTTGCCGATTCTGAGCTGCTAAGTAAAAGGGCTATGTTCACAGCAGTGGAATTACTCTCGGAGAATTTCCCGATTTCTAACTGAATAACCACACGCCAAATGCACCATGTGCGGGCATGGACGCTAAAAGTTGTGCAAAACGGCAATTCGTATTTAACTTTAAATATGACTTAATTTCTGGTCCATTATACTACCCAGGGTAGCAGCCTCCCCTTTCTGTGGTGCAGTTGATGGAAATAACGTGTTAGTAATTTCACATATAACTACAAAGGCGGCGCGGTGCGGCGTCCAAATGAAACTGAGATGTTGAAAGAAAAGTAGATGCCCAGAGCGGTGCTCGATCCCACGCGTTCGGCCTATCTACTGAAAACTCTACCACTGCACTAGAGCTGCCAAAAATTATAAGAATACAGCTCGATTTCGTTCGTATGACCCAATCGGAAGTCGTCGCGTCGGTCGTGTCGTTGAATTGACTGATTGGGTTCGTTTGCCACGGACAGCAATATTTTCGACAATTGGACCAACACGTTTTATCACTGACACAGTAACATCACGCACTACAAAAAATATAAAGTCCCAAATTTTAGCATTTGTTATTGCCTGTCTATTAGGGCGAGTGTTACGACCGAAAATTGGAGCTAACACTTAGGGCACCGACTCCGAACTTTGGGTAGACGTTCTCCAGACGCTGATTGTTTGTGCACTTTATCACGATGAAAATGTTGAATCTATTGAATAAATTGACATATTGAAAGTTAAGGGGTCTACCCTCTTAGCACAGACAAAAAAACTTTTAAAATACACAAGAAAATTTTATTTATATTTATTTCAATCAGTTTCTGTACAAAAATATAGTGAAAAGACTGGTAAAAAAAAGATGGGTGGGCGCTGTTAATGAAATATTTGGAACGGATGATCAGAACCTTACCAAATTTTAACCACATGTTCTTTAGGACTGTAGCTATAGCGCATCACCGTATAACATGGGCTGTAGTTAAGTCCCTAAAGTAATAAAACCAAATAGGGTGGCAACAGAAGGAAAAGCCCCAAGGAGTAACGCATTTCTCACAACCATGCCTAGTGAGGGAATGGAGGGGACCTACCATTTCTGCCAGATCCGAACGGCTAATCATGGCAATGAATTTACTAAAGGAAGACTTACCAATTCCTAGCGAAAGGCGATACCCGTGAAAAAAACATTTTTGCCACTGTTGGGATTCGAACCACCAACTTCTGGGTTAACAGGCGGACATACTAACTATCACACCACGGGTACCACAGCCCTAAGGAATATGTGGTTAAATTTTGAAAAGGTTTGTATGAATAGTTTTGGAGATTTTATCAACAAGCCGCTTAAAACTTAAAATTTTGTGTAACAAAAAATCATCATATTAGGGGGCTGAGACCTGAGATAGCTACGTAAACGACACCCAAAAGTACATTTATACTGATCGGATCTTTATACAATTTTAGTATATTTTTAGTATAATACTCTTTTTTTTAAATTTCAAAAGGGGGAAGGACTTGTTAAATTCGAAGTTGTGAAGTCCTCCTGGTAAAATACTACGTTTGTATTGTTGTCTTTTTGGTACTTATGTGTTTGCACTGCCTTCCGAGTAGAATTGTATGTTTTCAGCAATCTAACAACGACTCGGATAAATAAATACTTGGTTCGGGTGGAGATTTTTTTTGAGAAAATGCTTAAAAAAGTTCTTTTAATCCAATCGTGTTGGCACTTCTCATGGTCAAGCTAATAATAATTCGTAGACAATACAGACCCCAAAAAATAAGTAAAATAAGATCAGAAAAATTAACCAAAACATACCTCGCATAGATAAAAATATTAGAGTACTAGCTGACCCGGCAAACTTTTTTTTTGCCTTAGAGGCAATTAATGAGCAGAGTTTGGATTTTATTAATTAAAATTTTTTTTAGGATAGTAAATATATTCAAAAAAAATCAAGCATTTTAATGATTCCTTATTAGCTATTTATTTTTGTGCATGTTTTGCACTTTCCACTGAAGCACCTTGTGGTAGACGATTTTTTTCGTCTTATTATCAGGCGCAAGAACAAGTAACGCAGATGATCTTCCGACTCGTGAACATGCCACATAAATTGAAAATGGGAAAAACATTCATAGCGAATGCAAGACGAATCGGAAACGACAACAGGATCCTTAAAACTATTTGACCAATTTCCAAAGTTCTTTCGAATTTTTGATGAAACATTTCGGAGGGATGCGTAACATGTAGGTACTATATTTTATCCGCATATTTTCATGGGAACAGAAGGAAGGGAACCTTAAAAATGTAGACCTAAGCAACGCCGTGAATGTCGAGGGATAAGGGGTAAATGAGTATGTCTAAAGCAGCCCAGGGTGTTGAGCGAAGATCTCCGCTGAGTCATAAACTTGCTGATATTTGGACTATGTTTAGTCTGTCACAATAAGTCAACTTTTTTTTTAAAGAAAAGTGTTTAGTTTATAACTAAAGCTAACGCATTGCTTTTGGTTTATTTGAGTCAATGAAACAATAGTTAATGCCCAATGTCGGTTTTTTTTAATGTTTACTTCCCTGTTCTGATTTTAAGCATTCCGTTTACATTTTATGTCTGTGGCGGGAAAAATTTTGTAAATGGGTCCGTCTCCTTGTCCTAAACTTCCTCCCCACCAATTTTCAGCCAAATCGGTTCAGCCGTTCTGGAGTTATAAAATTCGAAAGAACTTTTGAAAATTGTCAAATAGTTTTATGAGGTTTGCGTTCCCAACCACGTTCGTGTATCATCCTATATTCGAAAGAATTTTTGAAATCGGTCAAGTAGTTTTGACATCTGAAATCTGTTAAGTATTATCTAGGTTTCCGCTCCCAATCCCGTTCCCGGATGAAAAAAAAACATATAGCTGAGCCTTCTGGCGTGTCCCAGGTCCCATGGGAATATGAGGATGAAATAATTTATGTTAATGCGGGATAATGTGCCATCTTAAAGTTGAAAACATTTTTGAAATCGTTCATGCGGTTTTAAGGTTTCCGTTCTAGTTCCCGTTTCTGTTCTGTTCTGTTAAACTTAATTTTTTTTCCACTTAACGCTTGACAGAACAAATGTTTTTGCATAAGCGCGTGAGTTCAGAGTAGATCTCCCAACCAAATGGGAGTAGATCTTTGGCGTTTAGAGCAATTTCGGATTTACCTAATAAAATGTGGAAAATGGAAAAGGAGTAAATCGTTTCACAAAAGGAGTAACTTATTTCGTCAGTCAAAAACGCTATAAGACTTGCCAACTCCCTTTCACAAGAAAAACAGTCTTGAACCTTGAACTCCCACGTAGCTGACAGACATTCTAACCATTACGCCAAGGACATATCGTTAATTTGTCCGCCAAAATATTGCTATTAATTTAGAAAATGGAAGTTTAAAATTTATTCAATGTAACTGGCATGCGATAGACTTCGTATTGCTGAATCCGAAGTGCAAATTGACCTTAACATCACGCTCTTTGAATAAATCGTGCCAACTACTTCGATTTATTACATAAATTTCATCTTCTCCCAACTCGCTTCTTTTATCCCTGCTCTAGGTCATTCATCTCTGGATGTGAGAGAAATATATGAGCTGATAGCGGAAGAGGAAGAATAATATTTAGAATCGAGAACAATTAATTTTCTTAAACTTGGCCATCCTATGACCCTTAACGAATGAGTAGAAGGTGAGCTGTTCTTTTAAGGTGATTTGTTCCCAGTAATCTTCAATATCATTGTGAAGTTAGACCACTAGAACGTATCCATTCATGATGGTCGGTCGGCCAGATAACCCAGAAAGTCACTCTGGAAATGAAGTGGAAAAACTACTAATTGCATGTCCAATGGCCATGTGTCCAAAAAAGAAACAAGCACAGAATCAGTCATATTTCAGTTCAGTTTATAGATCACTGTGAACTAAAACCAAAAACGAAAACCATTTTTGCCCTAAATATATTTACAAATTATATACATTGTAACTACATAATGCAATTGCTTTAAGAGCACTCCTGCTTAACTTTCTCAATGTAATTTAAAACTTTATTTTTGGTTTCACTGCCTCTGAGAACGGCTCGACTCAGAGAATTTAAATGAAAATACTCAAAGCTATTTGTGTTAGGGTTGAGAGCTCCGGATAAAATGTAAAACTTTTGTTGTACAAACCAATGTATACTGTGTATAGGTATACTATTTAGTTGAGTTAGTTAAAATCCCATAAAGTGCTATAGGAATGAAATTGTGAGAGTACCACCATCAGGGTTTATTTGATTTATGTTGACAATAGCTGGTTTCTTCTTTTGTTTGGCATTTGATGGATGGGTGGTTGAGTGAAGCAGCTAACGAGTTTGTAAATAATTAAGAGTTATGGTTTAGATACATATCTATATTGGCTTTTTTATTTATGTCCTGATGGATTTATTGTCTGAGACATGAAACTTGACTTAAATTTGAGATTTTAAGAAACTTGTTGGCTAATGGGAGTAATGGATAGGCAAGTAACTAACCGAATCGGATTGGGGTAGATTGTAAAAGGATCTACAAAACTGTCCCAAATTTCAAAAAAATATGAAAAATCTTATAAAACTTATGCTTAAAAGGATAAATAAGTTGATTCTATTAAGTAGAGCAGCACTCAGGAGTTTTTAAGTCACTTCTTCAGTTTTCTGTGAAATGCTTATTTAGGGTGTGTTCAAGTTATGAAATTTCTTTTGGAAAAAGGAAATGCAGAAGTTATAGGGAACAACGCGTGTTCTTGGCAGTGTAGGAAGTCCATTTGCTTTTTTTGCGACTAATATTGTGTTTAGTTACTATGACTTCTCATTATTCTGTACCTTCTCATCTATTGTCCAAAAAAGAACAATTTTTTTTTTTCTGACACCAACCCCTTATTTGTACTTTAAAATAAAATAAAAAATCAAAGGCTTAAATCTCACAAAAGATCTTTTTTGGACCTATTGCGTTGTTTTAAGCCGCCACAAATGTACAGTTCTTACCAGACAGTCAAACTTTTGGGGGACTAAAATGTTCTGTTCACACACCAGATTGAATAAAAAAACTTCAGTCTTTGACTCCATCATTATCAAACCTGATATTCCAAATAGTGTTTAAAAATTGGATAATTATAAAATATTCAGAAAAGACATTGGTAATGATACTATCGGCGGATGTTCGCCCCTAATACACCTCTAAGTCTCCTTGACTTAATGATTGTCTCAGATTTGTCCAACGTTTTTCTGCAAGACAATTAAATTAAATTTTCGGGTCGATTTTACCAACATTAGGGGGTTGCGATCGAATTTCTTTGCTGTGTACGCACACACTGCAAAATGCAGGCCAGCTGTTTTGGCACTGAGTGAAACACTGCACTGGTGGGTGTTAATTCTGATCCCTCGCAGAGTTTAACCTGCCTGGATATAGCTTAGTGCCGTTACCCATTATTCTTTTCCTCGCATGGCCTCGCCGTATATGTTGGAAAATGTGTGGAAAATACCCGACAACAGAGCCAAAGAAGTGAGTTAAGCTCCTTTGAAAATCAGAAAAGGGAAAGATGCTGTGCCAGATAAGAAACCATATCCGTTTTAAAGAAAAATGAGCAACATCGAGCTCGGTATTTTGTCTGGAAATTCAGGAACAGATGAATTTGAAGGTGTACGAATCCTAATAAGAAATCGTAGTGACTTTTTGTTACTTTATCAGAACAGCTTATTTCAAGCTTGTGAAACAATGTACCTTTCTTCAAGAGTTTTTTCCACCCTTAAGTACTCAGAAATCATTTAGCTAGGCGTTAGTTGTTAGTAAGCAAAAAATAAGTCTAACACACTCTAAACAACAGTATAAAAAATATTTCAAAAGTATTGACAAACATATACAAAAATAAATTAGACAACTATGTACATAAAATTAGTTATTAAAAAAATAAATAAATAGGGTGGCGCAACAGAGCGAGGAGCCCCTGGGCCTGGCGCATTTCTCACAACCATCCCTTGTGAGGGAATGGAGGGGACCTACAATTTTCTGCCGGTTCCGAACGGCTAATCGAGAAAGCGCTTTTCATGGCAATGAATACTAACGGAAGACTTGCCAATTCCTCGCGAAAGGCGATACCCGTAGAAAAAACATTTTTGCCTCTGGTGGGATTCGAACTCGAACCTCTGGATTAACAGGCGGACATGCTATCCATCACACCACGGGTACCAAATTAGTTATTAAATAAGATAAAAAAGAGAGATGAAACAAAAAACAAAAACACAGTCAAGAGAGTGGAGCTTTCGTTCGAATCAAAGACTTTAAGGTAGTTTCACGAACATGAAAACCCGTTAAGTTTGAAATTAGGCGATTGAGGCTCATTCAAGTTATAATTAGTTCTATGATGAGGACAGTGAAGTAATCCCAAGTTGCAGTTGGTATGAGCCTCCCCGGTAGTTGAAACCTATACATGAGAGCATCAGGATCATCAGTCAGGAGCATCAATTTGTCCTGTTATAAGCTGGTGAAGTAAAACTAAATCATTATTTATTCGCCGATGCGAAAGCAGTTCCATCTGCAAAAGTTGAATACGGTGCTCACACGGTGGAAGGTCATAAGGATCAATCTAAGGAAGTCCCTTGAGAGCAAATCTAATAAATCTCCGCAGTGTACTTTCTATCCTTGAGTTGTGGACTCCATAATAAGGAGACCATATTTGAGAAGCAGATTCTAGATGAACTCGAACCAGTTATGCAGCGAAAGAGTGATGTAGGGATCCGTAAACTCCTTAGCCCATCTCTAGATAAAGTCTAGCATTGAATTTCCTTTACTAACAAGAAAGTCGATACACGGAAAGAATTCCGAGATCAGATCAAGGAAAATCAGCTGTGAATCACGACTAATGAATCCAGTTTGGATCAAATATTAGCAAATTACGACTTTTTGTTTGCAATTTGAAAAAAAGAGCGAAATGATGAAATTGACACTCAAAAATCGCATTTCAGAATTTTTAAGTATCAGTTAATATTTTGAAGCAAGAAATATTGTGACTCGCGAATCGCAATTCGAGACCAATTTGCAGTAAAAGCAAAAATCTAATGACAACCCCTTTTTCAAATTGAAGGTAGGTAGTTATAGCATAGGGCGATATGGGACTGGTGAATTGTTTTGTGGTGATTCAGTGTCGGGGTGCATATGAGAAAGAAAACAATACTGGCTTAGGCGCTGCGCTGTGTGGATTTGAACCAGACGTCTTGAAGTTGTGAGTCGGCGATGATAACATTGAGCTGCGAAGGTAAATAAAAAATGGTCGCTTAAAATGTGAGCATAAACAGACAGTTAAAAAGGAGGTAGTGTTCAAGAGATAAGAGAATTACGACTCATCATTTGTAATTTACTGTGCAGGATTTTCGTAGATTACGTTTTTCTGGGGTTAATATCTAGATCATCCTTTAAATTTCCCAATTTGAGTATTTCGAGAAAGCGAATCGCTATACTTATTTTGAAAACCACGATAGATAAATTGTAAAACGAAATTGTGCTCCGGAAGTGTAGTAGATTGCGATTGAAAGCTTGTAAACTACTAAAAGGACGAAATTCTTAAATTACGATACTTGATTGCAAATCACAAATTAAAAAATTTTGTAATTTGAGATGACATTTAGAGTAAATTGCTATTTTTCGATCAATTTATAATTAAAACGGTGTAATTTACAAAAAAAAGGGATTTCGCAAATTACAAACTAGAAATTCGCAATTGGCGATTTTTCAATTCTTTCCGTGTATGAGGCGAAAGGTTTTAATTAGAACTAAAGTAAACACTGAGGTCCTTTACACCAGACACCTTGAGAAATCGAGTAATTATACAAAACAGGTGTTCGATCGGCTGCACAGTCTATTTTCTTGAAACTTTTTATATCATCAGCGAAGATCAAAATTTAACTTTATGACAAGCTAAAAACAACAACATTTATGGCTATAATAAAAAAGATGAGGCCAAGGTGACTTCCCTTTGGCACACCTGCGTGAACCTTAAAGGAATCAGAAAGAATGCTTCGAAATTTTACCACATCTATCGGTTAGGTACGATCTGACCCAATCGACGAAGGTCAATGGGAGTTCATATCCTTTCAGCAAACAATATAATATCATGACAGTTTATCGAAAGCCTTTGAAAAGTCCGTCTATATTCAATATAACTCTTGTCCACTTTCAAGTGGTTTGGAAAACATTATACAAGGTTTGTTACTGACCTTTTCTGTACAAAACCATGTTGTTGTTTGCAAATTATATTTTTAATATCGAAAGCTAAGTCTTCACAAAAACAAGTTGTGCGAATAATTAGGGTATACACGAAAGCTTTGACATGGGTCTGTAGTTAAGGATCTCTGATTAAATAAATTTTTTAAATACAGGTGTAATGAAAGATTTTTTTTCCACTTAGAGCATTTGAATTATGTACTATTGACTTCAAAAAGCGCTCGGTAGACAACCTAGTCATCTGGTTTGGTTGGCCTTAAGAGATCAGATAAAGAAGAAATGTTTTTGTGCGGATGATCAAGGATACGTTTGCAGGACCAGCGACGGACATAAGATGCACAGCTAAGCACAATGAACCATTATCACTGTAGGTGTAGGTGTAGATGTACCAGAGAAGCGTTTTGAGTCCTCTGTTCTTCATCACAGTACTCACTTCTGCCTAATGATTAAGTACAGAACAGCAAAATGCAGCTATTACTTACTGACAATGAAGCCATCATGAAATGAGTTCAAAAAGTTTTAAAAGTTATTGGATACCGTATTAGTTCAAAAAAGACTGAGTACTTGTGTTGGTAATTTTCAGATCCAGATTTTAGGCATTGCATATATGTAAATGGAAATGTTCACCCGAGGTGTGGAAAATAAAATATTAAAGCAATACAAAGCAACTTGTGATGATGACATCAATTATCGAGTAAGATGGGTGAAGTGGCGAGTAAACTCCGCCATCATCTGTGATACAAAAGCAAAGAAATGAAGAAATAACGACTGTGTGTCCATCACTCACAAAGGAATCACAATTTCGGACAAAAACTATGAGAATACGCTGCTGGCAGCTGAGTTGTGGCTGATCTGTAATATGATATATGACAGCAGGACTAAAAAAGCTTGATCGTATTTGAAGTGCCAAGATCCGTCGAAGCCTTCACGTCAAAGATACCATTTTGGAAAAATAGCCCATGACCAGCTCAGTTGGTAGTGTCATGTCAAAGGAGAGATTCAGAGAACCCTGTCAAAAAGAAAATACGAGTATCATACAAATCTCAGACACGACCGCGAGGAAACAATATGAAAAGCACACTTCTAAAGCAAACAAATACAACTACATTTGCATTTGATTGGTCTCAGGCAAGGATCAATCTAAAGCCGGGAGATTTGCCAACGTGAAGGAGAAAAGTAATAGAACTGTGATCCTCTTGAGATCACGATAATCGCAACGTCTAAAAGGAAGAAGATTTTCTTTTGTTTTGATTGATGTAAATTAATTTTACAAAAATTCCGAACTGCAAATCCTTGAAATTCAAAACCCATTTGATCAATTTACAAATCACTTAGTAAAATTTTATCCAATTAAGAAAGCGAATCAAGTCGCACGTCAAACGCAAAACTAATCAATACAATCCCTTTGATTCTTTTCATCACTTTGAAAGTTTTGATAAAAAATAAAATCATTGCCACCAAGTTTCATCACAAATTCGTTGTCAGCGAATAAAAAATAGTACTCAAAGGTTTCATTCCAAACAAATGAACAAGAAGCTTTAACGTAGAAAAGAGAAAAAGAAAAATTGTTATAATGGAAAAGGAACTTCCCTTGACCAGAACCAGCGCAGCGTCCAATTAACGCGAAGGACGAACGAACGAATTTCCTTAGGTACCAAAATAAAGCACACCTATTTTTATTTTTATTTTTGAAGTGGGACAGAAATCATTTAGATAAAACAACGCTTGTCCTTCGTAGTTCTCTTCATGCATGTGAAGGTAATGTATAACACCCTTGTAAACCCAACTTGGAATATTGAAAACACTAGAATGTGTGGTTCATGGCAAAAATGGAA
Organism: Melanostoma scalare; assembly: GCA_949752695.1. NCBI lineage: Eukaryota > Metazoa > Arthropoda > Insecta > Diptera > Syrphidae > Melanostoma > Melanostoma scalare. Next base: position 188,083,254 of record OX456984.1, on the reverse strand, counting down.
TTTCGTGTCACTATATATGTGACTGTTTCTGCACATTTTTCATTCATATTTAAAATGCACAACAACAACAACTACTGTCATTCTGGCGTTGATGGATACATACAATGAAGATCTCCACATTAAAGTAGATTGACTGCACTGTGAACAAGAAAAGCTGTCTATTTGATTCAAACAAATGCATTCATAGAGTAAAATGCTGTCCACAGAAAATTGGAGTACTAACTATGGTCATTTCACTCAGGAAGTGAAGAGTGTTGTCTTAACTTCAATTTAAAAAACTTCTTTTAGTCGAGTGGTTTTTCCGAACTATATTTTTCCCTCAAAAATAAGGGATTGCAAACTGAAAGATCTTAGGTTAGGTTAGGTTAGGTAAAATGGGCTGACGGTTGATCTTATTTCCGTCACACTTAGATCAATGTAGATCCCTTGTGATACCCTGGCGTATTGTAACGTCCTATAAACCTATGATTTTATGTCTGTTCAGTATTTAACCATTTTGTGGCCTTGGTGAAGTTTATCAGGCTGCTTTTTGGAGCGCCTGATAGTTCTTCTAGTTCATTTAGAAAGTAACTTCCTAGAAACTTTTTCCTGGTATGGCAGAGTGCTGGGCATTGACAAAGGAAGTGACTTGTGTCTTCATGTTCATCTTCGTCATTGCATCCTCTGCATATGTCATCGGTGCAAAGACCCATTTTCTTTTTGTGATAACCTAGTAGGTTATGTCCAGTTATGATACTGATAAGCATTCGCAATGAGGGTCTATTCAATGATAGCAGCTTTTCAGATTCTTTTTTATCGTATTTCGGCCATAGTTTCCTGGAAGTAACACAGGAGTCTAAGCATTCCCATCTTTCATTGGATTTTAGCATTATTTTGTTACCAATGATTTGTTTCATTTCACATGGTGGAATCCTGATTGATTTATCAATGAGAGAAGGGTCAAGTGTTGATCCTTTTCTCGCTAGTTCGTCCGCTTTTTCGTTTCCCGGTATACCACTATGACCGGGAACCCAGCAGAGTCTAACGTTATGCTGCGTGCCAAGAACCCTTAGCTCTTCGCGACAGCAAGAAACAAGCTTTGATTTGATAAGAGTGGCAGAAATCGCTTTTATTGCTGCTTGGCTATCAATGAAAAAAGTGATATCAGCATGTGATAGCGCCATCATGGACACCTGTTTAGCAGCGTTTGTAACTGCCAAGATCTCGGCTTGGAAGACGCTGCTGTGATTTGGAAGTCTGAATGAACTGGCAAGATTTAGGCTTTCTGAAAAGAAGCCTGCTCCTGTTCCAGCTTCCATTTTTGAACCGTCGGTATAGATTGATATAGACGTATCGTTCAAGTGAGGTGTTTCATTCTCCCAATCCTGTCTATTGGGGAAGCTAGTTGTGAAGGATTTTTTAAAGTCCAGGTATGGAGTTATGTAATCCGTGCAGATGTTGTTTTCTGCGTATCTCGATAAGATCTGTGCGTGTCCTGTTTGGCTAGTTTTCCAGACATTACACTGGTTTAGTCTAAGTGCACTGTTTGCTGCCGCTTCCTGAACATAAAGATCAAGAGGTGTGAGATCGAGGATTACTTCCAAACTCGCGGTTGGTGTAGTTCTCATTGCACCAGTTACGCAAATACAGGCTGATCTTTGTACTTTGGTAAGGGTTTTTAAATGCGTGGATTTTTCCAGCGCCTTCCACCAGACCAAATTGCCATAAGAAAGTATAGGTCTTACAATGGCAGTATACATCCACAGGATGATTTTGGGATTTGGTCCCCATTTTTTGCCAAAAATCCTGTTACACGAATACAGTGCTATCATAGATTTTTTGTATCTTTCTTGTATATTGGGACCCCAATTTAGTTTTTTGTCTAAGATCACTCCAAGGTATCTGGCTTGATCAGAGATCTTAAGAGGGATCCCATTTAGTCTTGGTAACTCAAAAGTAGGTATTTTTCTTCTATTTGTAAAGAGTACCAGCTCTGTTTTCAGGGGGTTAACTGCAAGGCCGCATCTTTTTGTCCAGGCGCTTAACTTGGTTAGTGTATAATTCAATTGTGCGCTAATAGTGGAAGGGAATTTTCCTGTTGCCAGAAGAGCTAAATCATCGGCATAGGCAACCACTTTCACGCCGTCATACTTGAGAGCTACGAGGATCTCATTCATGACCAGTGTCCAGAGCAGGGGTGAGAGAATACCTCCTTGTGGGGTTCCTCGTGACACACACTTTTTCAAGTTTGCACCTCCCAGTTCGCTGTGGATCTGACGTTTTGTTAGCATGCACATGATCCAATTTGTGATTGTTTCTTCTACTTCTAGATCATTTAGGGCCTTCTCAATTGCACTGTTTTGTACATTGTTGAAGGCTCCTTCAATGTCCAGGAAAGCTGCCAGAGTGTATTCCTTATCTAGCAGCGTTTTTTCTATGGTCCTTACTACACAGTGAAGTGCTGTTTCCACACTTCGTCCTTTTGTGTAGGCATGTTGAAAGGTAGATATTACTTCCGGTTTCAGGAAGCAACGGATGTGTAAATCAAGTAGCCTTTCGAACGTTTTCAGTATAAAAGAGGTCAGACTTATAGGTCTGAAGTCTTTTGCTTCTATATGGCTGGGTTTGCCGGCTTTCGGTATGAAAACGACTTTAACTTCCCGCCATATTTTGGGAATGTAGCCCCATATGAGGCTATTTTCAAAAATGTTCTTTAGATGTGGGATGACTTTCCTGCTGCTTTTTTGTAGCATCATAGGGAAAATGCCGTCGTGACCCGGAGATTTAAAAGATGAAAAGGAGTTGATAGCCCATTCCAACTTCTCTTCCGTTACAATATCTGCCGGGATTTCGTGTCTAGAAAACCTAGTGTTTTCTATTTCATTGTTCTCTATAGGGCTGCATCCAGGGAAGTGCGAATCGAACAGATGTTCTAGACTCTCGACCGGGGATTCAGTCCAGCGGTTATCCGGTTTTCTCAGAGAACCAAGTGGTATGGTCTCCTTGGAGAGGATTTTCCGCAGTCTGGCCGATTTGTTCGTACACTCGATTTCACTGCAAAATCTTCTCCATGAGCAGCGTTTTGCTCGTTGAGTTTCATTTTTGAATTTCCTTTGGCTGGATTTGTAATGCTCCCAGTCAATTTCGGAGCCGGTCCGTTTGGCAGCATTGAAAAGTCTTCTAGTTTCTTTCCTAATGCTGCTCAGTTCGTTATTCCACCAAATTGGTTTCTTATTCTTTTTTACCGTTGTGATCAGAGGACAGCTTTTATCCAGGGCATTTCTCAAAATCCCTGTGAGTTCTGCAGTCAACTTATCAAGGCTTTGCGGTTCAAGGTTCCTATTCGTACTAAGGGAATCTATGTTATCGTCCACCTCCCTACTAAAGGTAGCCCAATCTGTACGTCTATTATTACGAAATGGTTTGATTGGGCGATCTGTAGTGGGAATGATAAAATTTATCAGACGATGGTCTGAGAAAGAGAGTTCTTCTAGTACTTTCCACTGCTCTACTGGACAAGTGTCCGAGTTATTTGTGAGGGTAATGTCAAGTACTTCTTTACGGTTTTTTGTAACAAAGGTAGGTGTGTTACCTCTATTGATAACCAAAAGATTGTTTCTTAAAATAAATTCAAATAAGAGTTCCCCCCTAGAATTTGTGTCGGTGCTTCCCCATTGCACATGATGTGCGTTGGCGTCGCATCCCATAATAATATCTAGTCTACTCTTACTTGTGTATTCTACCAGCTGGTAAGTGATATCCGCTGGTGGTCCTTCAATTCCATCATATGGCATATAGATGGAAGCCAAAATTAGAGATGGGAGTCCTTCGCGTTCCATCTTTACTACGGTCTGGTCTATTGTGCTATAAGTAGTTAGAAGAAAGAGATTTAACTGTTTTCTAGCTACTATGCAAGTTCTATGGTTACTGTCTGGGCTGACAAAATTGGATTTGTACAGCGTGAGTTCTTTGGAGTGTAGGCCCTTAATTTTTCCTCTTGCGACCCAAGGTTCTTGTATAAGGGCTACATCAATTTGTCTACTCTCCATGAGGTAGACCAGGTTGGCGGAGGCGGCTTTACTATGTTGGAGATTTATTTGTATTACCTTCAAATCCATGACATATTTTGTTTTATATACAACGCCTTACTAACCTGTTTATTGCTTCTAGCTATCAGCTTGAGCTTGCATCGGGTAATGCCAACGCGAACTTTAAAGCTGACTCGTCTTAGAAGTGGTATGGAGTTGTGGTTCAATCTCACAATCACTTCAGTTCCCGTCTCCGTTTTCTCCACCTTCATGATCTTCCATTGGTCGCTCAGAAGTTCGGCATTTAATGAAAGGATGTACCTTTCCAGCCGATCGCGGGGAATAGCGGGGCCTCTGACCAACAGTTTACCCATTGGTCGGTTTAGATCTTTTATCTCACCAGCAGTCACAAGCCGTAGATCGGCATTCTGCCAGGGAGCTGCCGTCTTTTCCACGAACTCCTGGAGCCATTTAAGGGTCCATTCATTCTCGCAGTTCATCATCTTGAAACCATGGACGGTAGTGAGGTCCCCGAAGAGTGGCGGTTGCCTACTCTTGACGATCGCCTCATTTACCTCTTCCAGGATTCTTAGTTCAAGTAACTGCCATTCGTCTTCACTCAGTTTGCGGTCGGGTTTCCCAAAGTCGGCGATAGCGACTTGGTGGCCCTTTGTAGCAGGGACTGAGGAGGTCTTCATCCTCTTTGATATCTTGTTGGGTGAGGAGTTATTTGGGGAGGAGCTGGCATTTCTTGCCCTTTTCGAGCAGCTCGGCATACCGGTGTTGACAAGGGGCAGGGAGGCCACCTCGCCAGTTCCTGTATTTGCTCCGCAGCCAGCTTGTTTTTTGTCTGTTGGGTCTAGTCCAGTTCGTTTTGTTATGTCTGTTGGTGTCACTGTCCGTAGTCTTTGTTGCGATCTGACCAGAGCCCTTTTTGCCTTTATCGTTAACGATTCAGGGCTCTTTTTCGAAAGGCGTCTGACGGTCTTCTCTGCGTTGCGTCTTTGTCTCAGTAGTCGTTCGTTATTGCTGAGGACCCTAGCTCGTCGTTGTCCGGTATTTCTGTCAATGACAGTTGCCAGACTGTCCGTTGTCTTGTTTAGTGCCGGAATTTCGGGGTTGGATTCTCCGGTCACGTTCAGGTCTTGCGGAGGGCTATGGCCTTCTACACTACCTTCCCGCTTCCGATCTTCCTTCCCCTCAGCGAGGACTTCGTTTCCCATTTCTGGGTTAGAAGTTCCGCTGTGTTTCCACACCTTAGGATCTGTCTGTTTGTCCTTCGTGTTATGTCCTGTAAGCGTATTAGTCTCCGCACCAGCCGTCGATGGGGTTAGCCTTTTCTTCGGCTGAAATTTATCAGAGTAGGGAGCAGGCGGACCCATCGAAGTCTTTACACTCTTACCCAGAAGGGAGAGAGAGTTCGGTGCTGGATTAGCAGTAGGCCCATCCTTTCCCAATCCCTCCCTATCCAAAAAGGCTCGTGTGTCGTGCGTTTTGTTTTGGTCAGTCTTGTCAGTTTTGTCAGTTTTGTCAGTCATACCTTGCAGGGGGCTTGGTGCTAGACTAGCAGTAGGCCCGTCTTTTCCCAAGTTCTCCCTGTCTAAAAAGGCTCGTGCGTTGTGGAGTCTTTTCCGGTCAATGTCAGTCATATCGTTCCAGTCAACTTTCCCCAGCCTTTTGACCGTGCGTTTACAGTTGGAGATTTTACTCCGCCTGGACACGCACGATAGGTTTGAGGTATCGGAGTCCGCTATGGAGCTGGCATCGCTGATATCATCAACAATGATTGCCTCACCGCTGGTTCCATCTTCCATACCTAAGCTGGAGAATGGGTCAAGGAGGAGATTTTCCTCTTCCTCGGTCATCTTGGAAACATTATTGTTCTTCTGGGTGGTATTCATTTTTAAATCAGATTTTTCTTTTCTGTTATATAGAGCCTCGATTACTTTGTAAGTTGGATCTGTGAAAAAATGTGAAAAGAAAAAGAAAAAGAAAAAGAAAAGAACGAAAAAAGAAAAAGAAAAAAGAAAAAGATCCAAAATTATAAGTAAGGTCGTCAAACAAACCAAAGAAAAAATGAAAAAAGAAAAGTCAGTCACTGGCGACTTCTCCTTACGATATTGAGATCGTAAGGCAAAGCCCGAGCCAGCAGCCGTGACATCTGCTGACATTTTAGCGTATATCCCCGCTATTTTTTTGTTGCTGTTTTGTGTTCTTTTCATAAATTTTCATAGGGGTGGGTCTCACTTAGTTTGCCCGAAACCCTCGCTGGTAGCTGATTTTCCGCTCAGGAGCATCTAACCGTAGCTGTCCTGCTTGAGGTTTCTAGCGTAAGCCTCCTCACCACGGCAAGGTGGAGACCCGTTGAGGAGAAAGATCTTAGAATCTTTTAATAAAATGGAAGGAAACCCACCACCCTGAGCCTTAGCTCACGAAATAAATGTTTTCTTTATGATATATAGTTATTGCGTGCTTATGACAATCCGCGACTTTCTATGGACACTGGCCGTCCCTTGGATATATTTTTATTGCTACTTATTGTTATCCTATTCATTATATCTTTACCGATTTTTATCAGCGAATTGTGACCGTCATGAGGCCAAAAATAGTCCTTTTTGGGGAAATATTATAGGTATTGGAAAACAACGTAGCAACGCCAATGGCTTCACAGCTTATTTCGGGTCATCAATTTTGGGGACAATTTTAAACGGTTGTCAGTGAATGTTTATCGAATAAGGATTAAACATGTAATTGGTCAACATACGTCAGAGCTTACATGACAAGTTTTTTTTTAATTAGAAGTGTAATTTAGCCTCACACTTCGACATTTAGATTGAGAACTAGGTAGCGACTGTTTGAATGATTGATTGAAATGAACAAATTGCTAACGCATTCAATTGGCATTTACGCATAATCAATCACATCTCCGTCAAAGTAGCATGCTGTAGAGACTTTACACTAAATGTCTTTTTCAATTATTCTACTTGACTGGGCGAGGGTTGAAAGTAGCGAACTTTTTTTCATTTTCATTCAAACTTGTCACGGGATTTCTTTTTGTATTGGCTTTTTTTTTAATATGCATATTTTTCATTTTGTTTTATGTTTTATAAGCCTTAAAGTTGTTTTGAGATCACGGTTGAGTGATGGGAGTTTTCTGCGAGGCTTTTGGGTTGGATTTGTTTCAATAGAATGAAAAATTCAAAACATAAACAAATTTTGCAGAGAAATTGATTTGCAATCATTGAGAGCAGTTGATTTTAACGAAAAATAATAGATGTCCATTTACTTTGATGTATTCGTTCTATTTCTTGCAAAGTTACGTCTGAAGACTTTGATTTTTATAAACTGGTCTTTCTAAGCTTACTCACTGATGATGTTCAATTGGAGTGGGATGTTATGGATTTCCCTAAGCTCGATGTCACATACTTTGCGAGAAAAACGCAGAAGGACGGACAGGAAAAGTAAAGAATCTGCTACCTGAACATAAAAAAGCACGAGTAAAACATGACTCTAATGTGTATAAGTAAAGTTGGAACAAATTCACAAACTCAACACACTTGGCAAATGGTCCATTAACACCCATAATAACAATGTGACAGCAATGTGACTATTAGCAAAGCAGTAAGCTTGTGTTTATTGTTGCGTTTATTAGCAACAATAAACACAAGCATCGCTAGATTGTATTGTTCCATAAGTCAGAAAAATTGATTACTCTTGTCGTTTTGAAAAGATCAAAAACAACTCGGTAGCCATGATCAGAAAATAAATAACCATATCTGCTTTCATATAAAAGTCTTCACTGTTTACACCACCATTAGAGATGTTGGAGAACAGGTCACCTGAGGGGAGAGCTGGAAGAAATAACCTCACAGACAAAAACAGAAGAAAATTTGGTAGTTAGCACCATGCTTACTCTACCTTGCTGGACGGAAAGTGTTTTCTGCTCTGCCTTAAGACCTGGCTAATCATTCCTAATTATTCTCGTTATTTTAACATACATATAATAGTGGAGCCACAAATCTGCCGATTTCGAACGGTTAAACGAGAAAGCATTATTAAAGAACCTGCCAATTTCTCGATAAAGGCGATAGCCGTGGGAAATATCTTCTGTTTTTTGTTGGGTCTTAAGCCACGCATGATAGGCAAACATGCTAACCATAACGCCACGGGGTAATGAATGTGCCGAACATTAAAAATTTTTTTGGACTCTTGCGGAACTCCGGGCACCTGCTTCTATTGGTCCCGTGCACCTGCTTCTATTGGTCCCGGGCACCTGCTTCTATTGGTCCCGGGCACCTGCTGCTATTGGTGCTGGATTATTGATCATCTTGGAGTGCTTTTCAGATTTGAAGCTGGGTTCTTCGAAATCATATGCGTGCACTACATTGCAAAGATCCTGAATTTTGATTAGTCACTAAAAAAACATTCAGTTTCAAAAAAGCATTGTCTTCAAAAACTCCTGAAAAAAAAACTGGAAACTTTTTTGAGAGGCGGAGTCGAGTTTCAGTGAAAACAGTCTCTATCCAGTTAGACGACCGCATCCTGGATCGATTAGAATTCATCATTTCCAAGACAGGATTTAATAAAATATTTACAAGAAAAGTTTGGAAGATTCGCATTATCTTGTAGAATCACACCTTACCCTTCTACATAGACCGATATGAAACGTGTGATGGTGTAGGAAGCGGACCATTGTAGTGTGTTCTAAGCGGGAATTCTAGCTGCAAACACGTCCTGTCTTGGCTCAGAGAAAACGTTGTATCCTATCCAGATAGTCGTATCTTCCCGGACAGTCAGGCTGCTTTCAAAGCTCTTGCCTCTGTCTAAATAAAATCTACCACCGTATATAAAACTGTTGCACGTCTCTTAAGGAGATGTCAGAACATTTCAACATCCACCTTTCATGGGTGGCAGGTCACGGAGACATACCAGACAACTGCATGGCAGACAAAATCGATCACTTGTGTCCTAATTTTCATAACATTATTCTTTTCCATATTTGCCGTAAAATAATTCTTCTCCTGTACATTATAATTCAAATGGGCTGTACTTAGCCGTGAAAGTAATAGAAAATTGTGAGGAACACCAAATTTCTCAAATATTTGAGATCTAATATGTGGTCAATTGACTTTTCTCGAAGCTTTTCAACGCATAACCAGTTTGAAAATGCATCAATCAAAGTCAAGTACGATTTACCCCACATATTCGAAAAAGGTCAATTGCAATTTTATCCCAAGCAAACTCATGCTGCCTTAGTGGCTCTTTTTGAGTACTATACCTCAAGTTTTTGAATATTATCTTCTATGTCTTTTGACATTCCTTGTCAATAAAACATTCTACGAGCACGCATTCGTGTCTTATTCTCTATACCTAAATGTAAAATATTTTTATGACTTGACCTCTAATAATACGTGGAACTTCTTATTTGTCTCCAAAAATAAAAGCTTATCATTAACGCATAAATAAAATCTTTTAATTTGTCAAATTGCTTACACTCGACGCTAAGTTTCTTGTAATCGGGCCACCCATTCTCGTGGTATTCATGAATTCGACTCAGACTTTAATTTTCCTTTGTTTCTAACTGACAATTAAATTCATTTCTTTCAGAAAATCATACTTCCTTACTAAAAACATTAACTGAAAAAGTTCATGTTTTGATGTCACCATCATCTGAGATCTGACACCATGTTTCATTTTTTGTTCTTTAGTCTTTATTTCTTTCGTTTGCTACGTAATCTCCAGTCATCTTCTTCAATCATTTATCCAGCATTCTTCTAACCAACGAATGGGGTGAACATTAGAAGTCATTGCCAGATGACCGGACAGGCTTTACAATTATTCTTACATGAACATCCTGGCGAAAATCCTTTCGAGCTCAGGCGAGAGCCAAGCTAATGCTGATCTTGATCTTATTCTCAAAATCAGATTCAATCAACTCCGGATCAGAAGGTTTGATAGATTTCATCTTCAAATCGAAACTATTTTCGTAAGTGTCTGAGTGAGTGAGACAGCGAGATCGGAAAACTATCTTCCACCAAAAAGGCGCATTGGAAACAGGCAAATTTTCTATACCATATACCTTTTCTGAAGTGGCTTGGGGAACCATAAGTAAATATGAGTAGGTATAGTATTCGTTTCGACACCAAATGCGTCAACTATCTCTAATTTTTTTCTGCTGGTGTTTTAACTTTCGAAAAAAATTTGAATATAATTTTTCACCACTACTGCTCTTTCACTTCTCAAAACCCATTAACTAAAACATGTTGGTATCATCAATATAATCAAATTTTAACCTTATAACGAGCTAATGATATGACATATATTTAATGTCTTTGGAAGTAGTGAGACCCATTTCTTTGGAACAAATCTTCTGCGACTGCATATACCACATTTTAATATTTTTCTTAAGATAGAGAGAAGAGACTGATACTAAGCTAGCACCAGTCGAGCCTGCTGTGGGGTTTGAACCTTATCTACTTAACATTCTACAATTGTATCATTTCTGCCCTGAAGATCTCTGAAAGCTAGGTTCACCAGATTATACAAAGTACTCCCTTAGACTGAATTATAAAAGTAAAACCTGGATCATGGTCGAGGAAGAGGAACAGTTACTCAAGAAAATAGTCACTGGTGCATGGTGCTAAAGGGATCAGAATTCGGAAAATCATCATTCGTAGTAGAGTACAAAAGAATCTGGTGTCGTAAAGGTACATTTTGATCCCAATATTAATCAATCGCCAAGCTCACCATAGTGCGATCGATGCAAGATACTCTTCCAGTATTGGTTGTCCGAACAGTGGAGGAAACAGTGACTTGAACCGCTATTTTGATGTAGTTAAATTACAAATGAGGACATCGTGTTCACCACCCACACAAACGAACACTGTCAAACGTTACGACAATCACATGAGATGGAGAGTGCCTTTTTCCAATTGCTCGTCCCTCCCGATTTTTTTTTTGAATCCTATGACGTCAGCACTAAGCATTGATGAGTAAGCAGTAATGCCATCTAGCCATCTGACCCTGGAGGACAGATGAGTTAATTGGAGGGCACCTGTCTCAGAAATTAGCAGTTCCAGGTCTACAACCCCTATCGTCATCATCCGATCTAAGCAAGGACTTCTCTAATAACAAAAAAAAAAAAAGAATAAAAAAGAATGCAGTTTCAGCCCCTAACGATGTAAATAAATCAATTATTTCCCTCAATAGATCTCAGCTTTTGTCTCTTCAAAATTGCACAATTTTTCTATACTTCAACTTATATTTCACTGCACTATGGTACTTGAATTTTACAGCCAGCAATCTTTCTGTCTACCAACACGAAAGGAATTGAAAACAACCAAACAACAATATTAAAGGTACCTAATCGTTAAGAAAGAAGAGTCAACCTATTGCTCTTTTACTCTCCCACGAGTTCCCTTAAGTACGTTCGACAAGGAGACGAAGGTATTTTTATGTAAATTCCTCATTTTCTGGTTTCTTTTTTTATCTGTTTTTAACCAGTTCAGTGCTTTTGAGGGTTTCTATTTCTTGGCACACTAAAAAATAGACAATGGCATACATAAGCCCCATATCACAGTCAGTCTTTATGGGCTCCGTAAAATTAACATTTTTCTAGGGTTTAATACACGTTGAAAAGGGTAAAACAGATAAACATGTAGCTTCACTGAGTTTTCGAAGCGGCAACATCGAATTGTCTTCCATTTTTTAAACGAATGAGTATGAGTACAAGTCCGCACAGAAGAGGAGCTCTTTCAAAAGTGGAGATGATTTGAGAGTTTTACAATACCAATCATTCTCCTTCTCTGTCCGTTTAAAAATCATGTGAGCAAGAAGTTGTTGTAAACTTGAAGAAAACTTTCAAAACGTTTTATTTGTTTGCAAATAAAAGTGTTTTACTTTAGAGAAAAGGACTCTTTTGAGTGCTTTCCTATATAGGTATACGTATAAATATGTTTTTCTTTTTTGGAAAAGCAATCAAACGCTAACTTTTTATTATGTTGTTTGTCTATTTTTATCAAGTGTAAATAAGTAAATATTTTTTTTGTTTGTTTGTTTCAGAAATGGGCCGTACAATAAACAAGAGTTTTCTGCAATTCAAACATTAGACAATGGCATACAGTAGTTTGAAAATTTAGATTCCTTGACAGTAATGTCGCTTTCCATTGGTTTCACTCGGGGAAGCACTCATTTTAAAAACCAATGGAACACCCAAAATAGTTTAACGTAATTTCCTTTGTGTGTGTGAAACACCTATGGCTCTTAAAAAATATTCCTTGAAGAAAATTTTCTTTTTGACATTTGAATAACTTGTGTTAGTGCTTCTTGAGTCGATTCTCACTCCAAATCGAGAAGCGCTTTCACTCCCCAGAATCATGAGAAGCGATCTTTTTGCACCAATGGAACGGTTTGAGAATGCTCCTGGATACTTCTTTTCGTCCAATGGAAAGTGACATACATAACTGCATTCATTGTTTTCAGCAACTAAGTCGCTGAGATTGGCAGGTAAGGAGTTCCACAGCCCAACAGCTTAAACAAAAATTGTCTTTTAGAAACAGCATATCTATGTGATGGTACAATAAGTATTCTGATTCTCTGCGAGTCTGAAAAAAACTATTTTACCGGGGTCTTTGTCTGTATTAAGTTAAACAAAAACAAAACTGTGTGACATGATCGAAAAGCAACTCGAAGTTTACGGTGACTACTGTTGTCTAGGCTACAGAAATCTAAACTTCCATACAGCATGATGGGAAGGATTAAGGTTTTAGCCAAAATGGTTTTAGTTTTGATCGGATGACAGCTCCCTGAGGAACTGAGCACTCTATATGTGCCGAGGGCGCTTATGTGAGGGCGCCAAAAAATATGAACTTCCCAAGTTAAAGTTTGGTTAAAAATTATGCCCAAGTTTTTAACTGTAGTCACATTAGGAAGAGTAGAAGAACCAAGTTCTACCTCTGTGAAGCAGAATGTATCTAGAATGTTTGCGAATGAGAACGGCATTGACTTTTCTTCGGGTTCAGAACCAATTCATTGGTTACAGCCCATTGAAATACATTGCTTAGGTCAGAGTTTAACCGAAGCGTCTTCGCTTACAGTAAAGTTGGACATCGTCTGCGTACATAAGCGCTTAACAAGAACTGAGAACATCAGAAAGGTTCCTTATAAATAACGAAAACCGTAAACGAGAATAGAACCCTGTGGAACACCAGCGTTGATTTACAAAAAAAATCGGAGAGTTTATCTTTGATCGACACAGCTTGAGTTCTTCCGTGCAAATACTTTTGAATTAGAGTAACCGCAGCTCTTTCAAAACAAAAATTAAAATCACTTTTCTCAGAAGAATTTTATGAGAAACAGTGTCAAATCCTTTGAGGAAATAATTGTACTTTACTACTTAATTTCTTTATGAGCACTAAAAATATAAAAAGGTTCCATCTCTTGAAAAGAGCGTTTCGCGGCGCCACAAAATGTTTTTTGAAAAACCAAAACTCGCCCTGAATGTCAAACAGAATGTTTTTTGAGTCCTGGGGTTGACCTAGGTTATCCCTAGGTTCTTGCAGTATTTTTATTCAAATGACAGGGATGTGTGGTGATTTTGTGGTGTTGCGTTTTTGGAGGACTAGAAAACCCAGGTTTTTTTTTGACAACTCATACGCCGAAGCCGAAGGTTTAGCCGATCATAGTTTTTTTTAGCCGAATATGGCCGAAACCGAAGCTTCGGCCGGACGCAAGAAATGATAGATCGATTGATTTAAGATCTTGATATACTGTATTGTCCCAGATTCAACAGATTGGCAAAATAAGTGTGATACTTAAGTCGTGCCTTGATAGAAGCATTTAGTTGATAATAAAAGTCGGATCGTGAATACCTATATTATACGATATTGTGATAATACTTGTATACTTAGGTGGGTACTACAATTCGGGGCGAACCTGGGCCTATACCAACATCATTCGACAACCACCTGAAATCGAAATTATTTCAGGTGAGCTCTCTTTAGTTTCTTCGCACTAAGTTCGTTGAGGTGCTTTTCCACGATTGCTCCACCCAAAACGAGGTGTTTCCCTTTCCGATTACCCTGGAATGTGTTTTCCAAATCCCTCTGAGCTGGTGCGTTGACGTCCATCCGCTCTACATGATCCAGCCATCGAAGTCTCGCGATGAGTAGTCCGGTACAGCTGACACAGTCCTTGTTGGATATTCTTTTCAACACATTGTCTTCACACATGGAATCAAAAATTATTCGGAGTGTTTGTCTTTCAAATTATAAGCTCTATGCTTCCGCTCAGTATAGCAGATCTGGAAGGATTTAGGTCCTGTAAAGGGATTTTCTAGATGGGGTTATATTTCCCAATTGCATTCTTAACCTAAAATAAGAAAGATAGGCAAGAGCAATTCCGAGTTTAAACTCGGAACGGATGTTATTTTCTGTCTATTGTGACGTTTTGTAAAATTTGTCTATGTTCTATGTACTTGATTGATGACAGCATACAGGGTGTTTTGTATAAGATGCAACAAAAGCTCAGGAGAGCTAGGTTGGGTCAAGACAAGAAAAATACCGTGGAAGAGGGGGTATCTATCTCCCTCCAATTAGGCATGAATGAATAGGATGGCGCAACAGAGCGAGGAGCCCTTGGGCCTAGCGCATTTCTCACAACCATGCTTTGGGAGGGAATGGAGGGGACCTACAATTTTCCGGTTCCGAACGGCTAATTGAGAAAGCGCTTTTCAATTCCTTGCGAAAGGCGATACCCGTGAAAAAACATCCCGTCCCACTCCCGTGGGAATATGGGGATGAAATATAGTTTTTGATACTCTGAGGGATGAAAGAATTTTTATATCCTATGTCATTTCTCAGGTCTTAAACTGTTTCTGTACCGAATTTCATTCATATTGGCTTAGTAGTTTTGGACCTTTTTCAATAGAAACACTAAATTCTAGTTAACTTTACCGAGTGAATATAAAAAATGTAGGCTTTGCTTTTGTTGATAGGCAATGCTTTTTAAACAATTTTAAATGAGTAAATTAATAAATTGGGTTGCCCAACAGAGTGAGAAATCCCAGGGCCTAGCGCATATCTCACAACCATACCTTGTAAGGGATTGGAGAGGGCCTACAATTTGCTGAGCTTTCATGGCAAAGCATTTACTACCGGAGGACTTGCTAGTTCCTCGCGAAAGGCGATACCCGTTGATTCTCTGTTGGGAGTCGTACCACGAACTTTTGTGTTAACAGCAGACATGCTAACCATTACGCCACGGACACCACCGTAAAAAAAACTTTGTTCAAATGGTATGAGCCATTAACGAATAGTTGGTTTTGAAAAAATAACTCGTGATCCTAACTTCAAATTTTGAAGAAAATCCACGCAGTGGTTCAAGCTGTAGATTTGTATACAGACAATCAGACTGACGAATAGATAGAGTTGCAGGATCAAGCTTTTTCGTCTTCTCTATCGTCCTAATGTCATGTTTTATTGTTATCTCAAAAATAATTTCTTCACGATTGCAAAACTTGCCTATAGTATCAAAAAGCGCATGTATTATCGTAAACTAGTCTTTTTAATCTGTACAAGGGTTTCCTTATTGGTCACGTCATAAGAGAATATAAGATGAGCTCTAGGCGGACTAAATTACTTCCAGGACAAGAGGAACTGAACACTCCTACAGTTATAAAATACAAACAAATTATTTTCTTTTATATTAGTCATTAAAAAAAAATACCAGAATGTATTTAAGCAACGTATAGTTAAGTATCAATTGTAAATATCCTTTTGTTCAATAAAAATTGTTAAATCGTTAAACAAAAAACTAAATTACTTCCAGGAATTTATGCAAGCCTATTCTCTGCACCAACTTAAATGTGCAATGTTGCGGAAAAGATCCACATTCATTTTATGTTTTTTGACTTTTTATCGCATCCTTAACAACAGTAAGGTTTTTTGATGCTTGAGCAGAAAATATTTTCTATCCTATCAGATTTTATAGAATAGAGTCCGCTTTCTTTCTTTAGGTTTTAAAATTCCAAAGAGTGATGAAGCTTGCAAGATTTGAGTAACAGGTGAACTTTAGGCTGATTTCACAGTTCCCAGGCAGTGCAGATCAACCGTAATAATTGGGGTGGTACTTGTATTTCAAGTTTCCAAATGATTCAAAAAAAAAAAAAACAAATTTTATTTTCGTGGGAAAACATCTCAATTATTCCATAAATTGTTAAGTATTTTCGATCCCTACAAACGCGTTCTCTTCCCAGTCAGTGTGTGGTGGAATATTTCGCGTAATCCTCCCATAAACAACAAGCCTTAATAAGAATCAGGATTGTTGTTTTTCAGAATCGTTATACCTACCCCTAAGCTGTACTTCTGCTTCATCCATTATTTTTACCTATTTTGTGCAATCATAATTTTAGAGAAAAATCCACATCATGCATATTCTTTTTCAACAACCGTAGGCATTAGGAAAACACATTATTTCGCAAAATAAATTGAATTGGTTGTATTAATATGAAAATTGTGTTTTCTCAGTGATGAAATGAATTTTATGCACAGCTAGATACGTACCTACACCTAAACGAGTACATATGTGTTCCTCATATGACGATATGAGCTTATTTTTTTTGTTTTGTTAGCTTTGCTTCCACTAACCATACACGTCAAAAAAATGTGCCTGACGGAAAGAGCAAAGAGGTAAAAGAAAATATTAGATATTTTTTTTTTAGTTAGGTCGGGATTACTTTGCAAACATAACCACGGTGAATGTGTATTTTATGGAGCAATTCAAAAAAAATAAAAAAAAATTGTTGGTATACCTAACCCCATTGAAATAAGCATTTTTATGCTTGGAAATTCCCACTTTACTTCTATTTTCTTTTATTTCACATTCAATGGGATACAATGAACACGAAACATTGGAATCGCAGTGGTTTTAGATTGGAAGCGAGACGAGTTGTTTATTTTTATTTTATATTTATAAATATATTTTTCTTTTTTACGTCTGGTTCATTGCCAGAGAACCGCAAAGAGGTTCACAAAGTGAGTACAGGAATCAAGCTCAGCGTGTTGTCTTTTTATTCTAAACAAGGTCGTGAAAGAACAAAGGACTTTGTGGGATTTAAATGTTTCAGGAAACAATTTAATATGGTTGATGCTTTATTTTAGATTTCCTTCAGGCTTTCTCTTAATTAGGGTGGCATCCTTGTTGCTGAGTAAGGCTAGGAGTTTGAAAAGAGATAGAGTCGGTGTACCACTTCTCCAGATTTTTAATTTCTCGAAACATTTAAGCTCTTTCCTTTTAGAGCTCTCTGTTAACTGTTAAATGCGTATGCTTAGACGACAAGTTTTTAAATTCCTTAATTACTATTTTGATTTAAAAGGAATAAAAATTTTGGAACTCGAAAAAACGTCTGAAAGAGAAAGCTTTAAAATATATTAAACTCCTGCTCGGGTTTGGACCAAGCACCACTTACATCACAACCGAAGTAATCCTTGCTAAACTCTTTAGTTGACTCATGCGACCTTGGACATTCGTTTGTAGGACCCCGTAAATATCGGATATCCCGGTGCTTCTACAGTACCAAACAACGTTTTCTTGTCTAAATCGTTCTGGTCGCTCCTCGGACCTTGGTCCATAATAGACTTCCAAGACTCTAGAGAAACTATAAAAAACGATATTTGTAGCTAAATAAATTCTAAATCTCAATTTTGTTCGCTTGGTTTGATAAAAACACTTACTATCTGATCTTGATTATTCTCAGCTTCTGATTTCACTGTTACAGTTAATAACAAAAATTTCTTTTCTCATCGTAAGAAGTAGCACTTCGAAAATATTTCCAAGAAAATTGTTTGTTCATAACTTCACATCAAAGACTTCAGAATAAATGAATTGAGTTGTGCAATGGAAAACTTTGTCGTTTCTAACAGAAAATACCTTCCTTGGACACTGTGAGCAAGCTTTGATGAACGAATGTCCTCACTTCCTCAGTGTTCCTTTTTGATCCACGCAGCAACATTCCTGCCGGAAAAAAAGTTCTCTTTAGTGTCACTTTACCATTTGTCTCCCGGGTCATCGTGATTGTCAGGAAATTCTGAGAAAAATCTTTTGCCTTACACTGCTATTCAAATATCAACATCCCAACCAACCAACCAGCCATCCCTATCATCATCATCATCACGAATGATGAGGTTTATCTTTTCAGAGCAACATCAACTTCGTACTGAGTTATCCTTAATTCAAGTTAAGTGTTTCTGATTTTAAAGTAGGATCCTTTTTTTTGGTTTGTTTTTAGAAACTGAAACTTATAAGTGATTTTTGTTTGTTAAATATTTACGCAAGTCCAAGCTTAAATTCGAATATGTGTGAATGTAGAATAATTGATGACCGCAAAATGATATTGCTATTCGTTTGCAGCCATTACTATTTCCGTTCCGATTCTGGCAATTGTTAAACCTCCAATAATATTAATGAACCTGTTTCAGAGGCAACATAGTCAGCATAATTTGTGCTTGAGCTGGGATCACAGTCACAGGCAAAGTGCTAATTTCTGTTGAACCGCATCGTGACATAACAATTATTGTTTCACTTTACTCGTAAGTCTCTCAATTAGTTGTTTTTCCTTGTCACGGCATAAGCATCATCATCATTAACTTCATTATTATCATCGCCATCATCACCACAACCATTATCATCATCAACAACATCCATGCAAAACTTCCCATTGAAGTGTCAGTGAATACTGAATATTGCCTTGGTCCGTCCTGTTTAGGAAATAAGTAACCACTTCCACATATTATATTCTTATTGTCTAATGATAAATAATGGAGACCATGTGCACCAACTGCCATATTTACAACAAAGCAATAATCTCTCAATAAATGAGCAGAGATTTCGGTCGTGTCAGTCAGCTGCAGAAGAAGAAAGCCTGGGAGCATAGCGTGGCCATGGTCATTTGGTGAGCATTAGACTGAAGGAGAATCGAGAAACCAAAGGCATTTATTTTATGCTTAACTCAAAGGAACACGTACTCGATGTTCTAATGGTGTTCCTTAGTTTAATTTGTTTGTATGTATACAAATTCATAATACATATATGTATAGTAATAGTTTGGGTGGTTGGCATATGGCGTGATTGTAAATGTTATTTGGTTAGGATTTGACTTTCGGAAGCTATTAGGTACTTTCATTATTGTTTTTCTTTTTTGTGAGGCATGTGAAAGTTAAATTGATAAATACTAAGTCCTTTGCCAAGTACACCCGTCTGTAAGCGAACAGCTTAACAAATTTCCTAAGCCTGTTGATGTTGATACTTTTTAGGTCTCCAAATAGCTAGGATACTAAAAACTCCAGCGTTTTCTTTATTAATTTTCACCGAAACTGTTACACATACCGAATGCAAGACAATCGATTTTTCGTTTGAAATGTAACCAGCCAGGAATTGAATTCTGGAAAGTCTAACAATTACTCAAAAAGTATACACGCGCAGAAGTTCTTTTTCTTGCTTTTCAAGTATCGTGAACTCGAAAGGTTCAAAGCGCTTAACTGCTTCAGATTAAGGATCCGCTCGTGGGATACCCCGCAGTGGCCTCAGAATGCGTCGGCAAACTTCCCAGATTTGGATTCTTCCATAACTGAGGCCAACCAAATGCAAAAGTTATGGAATTTGTCTGTACCAGGATTGTTTTGGTCTACCTTTCATTTTTTTTACGATCGTGCCTGAACGTTCTCTGATATCGGGGTTCCCTGGATGTCTTATTTGAACATAACAATACCAACTGAACCGGAAGTGGTCTACTCTTTTTAAGATTATATTCCACGAGTATTCGTGCTTTTAATATACAATCGCAGCCACTGTCAACTCTCTCTCTCTTATACTTTTCGAACATTGTCCAATGTTATGTGAACCGGTTGTCTAGAGTTACAACCGAAATGTAGAGTTTTCCCTTCAGCTATGCGTCATTTTTCTGTCACTTCATCTATCCTAAGCTTATTTCACAAGATGCTTCACTATTGATCATTGATCCCAGATCTAAGAGGAATAAAGAACAAGAGGGAAAACCGCACAATGAACTTCATTATCATGATCGAACGTATAGTTGTTGCAAATTCTTGTTCATCGTTCCTGATGTATATTGGTAAAAGGTTACTTTCTCTCCGCTGCTTAACAATTGTGAGCAATCTAAACTAGATGACTCCAATATTTTTACAAAACTCATATAGTAACTCGCCTGCGGCAGCACCTTTGCTTTCTTTACTACTTCACTACCTTAATCAGCTCTTCTGTTGGGTACTTCTATTAAGTTTGGTTCAGCTTTTGGAAAGTGCTCTCTAGGGCACTGTTTGTTCAAAAGGCTATCACATTACTGTCGCACCGTCGCCACCTGTGCAGAATTTTGTTGTCATACACAGGAATATCATACCCCAAAGCATGGATAGCAAGCTTCAGTGAACGAATCTCTTGAGATAATCTCTAATTCTCTTTGAAGCAAGCCTTTCAATCTTTATTGTTTAAGAGACAGTTTTTGCCAAATTCTTCCAAATGGCTAAGACGTTGAAAATTTAATCAGTTTTAATCAAAATCAGATTTTTTTCTCTCTTTTTTTATACAAGTTTTTTTTATTTCAAAAACGACGACAGGTAATTTAAAATATCTTTGTAAAATATTGAAAAAAATCAAAACTTTTTTCTAAATAGTTAAATAAGTAGAATTGAGGAATTATGTTAAATAAGTAGACTAGATGTGTTTAAAGATCAAATACAAAACACACAGAAAATTTCATTTCCGGTAAATAAAGTAAATTTACACGCAATTTGAAAAAAAAAAAAATGTATCTTATGAAAAGTGCTTTTCTTACTTTAAGCGCGTTTTTCTCAAAATACTTACTTACTTAGGTGGGCATTACAGTTCGGGTGAACCTGGGCCTCAACCAACATCCTTCTATAACGATTTCGATTTCGGGCGAGCTCTCTCCAGTTTCGCACTCCAAGTCGGTTGAGGTCTTCATCCACTTGATTGCACCACCTAAGACGAGGTTTTCCCCTTCCGCGATTTCCCTGCAATGTGCTTTCGAACACCCGACGAGCCGAAGCGTTTGGGTCCATCCGCTCTACATGGCCCAACCATCGTAGCCTCGCGATGCGTACTCTTCTGGCTATGCCCATGTCGCGGTACAGCTCATACAGCTAGTTGTTGTATCTTCTTCTCCACACATTGTTTTCGCATATGGGACCAAAGATCATTCGGAGAATTTTTCTATCGAGACGACCAAGGGTTTCCTCATCCGCTTTCGATAAGGTCCATGCTTCCGCACCGTAAAGCAGGACTGGGATGATTAAGCTCTTATACAAGGTTACCTTGGTTTTTCTCGAGAGGGTTTTGTTTCTCAATTGCCTTCTTAACCGAAAGAAGCAACGGTTGGCAAGAGTTATTCTCCGTTTGATCTCCGCACTGATGTTGTTGTCCGTGTCTACAGCGGATCCTAGGTAGACGAAGTCCTGTACTACCTCGAAGTTATGTCTGTCTATTGTGACGTATTGTCCAATTCGTCGATGTTCTGTGTCCTTGTTTGATGACAACCAGTGGCGGATCCAGGATTTGGGCATGGGGGGGGGGGGGGGGGGGGGTCTATTACTCAAAATTTTACTTATATATACTAGGTTTACCAGCTTTAATCAGAAGTTATTTACATGATGTTGGCGTCGATTGCTCATATATGTATGGCCAAGGATTCGACGGAGCTCTGGCAATGAGTGTCCAATTAATTGGTGCACAGGCTCACCTGAGATCATATTTCCCCCTGGCAATTTATGTACATTGCGCTGCACATAGCTTTAGTTTGGCAGTCAATGCAGCATGCGAAGTGTCAGGAATCAAAAATGAGCTAGGAACTATCGGAGCGATTGAAGCATTTTTTCACTGACCTAAAAGACAAAACTTTCTACTCCAAGAAATTTCAAAAATGGCAAACAAAAGTGAGAAAAAAAAAACAAAAGTTGAAGTCTGTTTGTCCTACCAGGTGGGCAGTTGGAACGTACGTTGAATTGCAACCGGCTGTTATTGGATCTTTGGAAGAAATCAAAAAGTGGAAAGATCGAGATACTTCGCAAAATGCATTGCATCTTTTGACAGCGATTTCGACGGTTGAATTCCAAATCGCCTGTCACATTATGGAATCAGTTAATTCGATTGTTTTGCCTTTGAGTCGGGAATTGCAATCTAAAAACCAAGATCTGTGTGAGGCTACTAAGCTGGCAGATGAAGCTGTGAATGAATACAAACGCGAAAACGTACATTACTTTCCACGTTATTTATGAGCATGTTGCTATAATTTGTTCTGAATACGCAATCACAATAAAATTGCCACGCCGCCGCCACCGCCGCGCCGTTGCAATAAACAAAAAAATCGTTCCAACGTTCAAGCACAAAGTATTGAAGACTACTTCAGAATTTCTTTCTACATTCCGTTTCTTGATACGTTTATTTCCCAACTCAAAAGTCAGTTCGCGGAACACAAATCCATTTTCCAAAGTTTCGGGCAGTTTCGGAAACAGTTTCTAAACAAGAACTTAACGAAAAGAAATTCGCTGACCTCTACACATTTTACGAAGATATGTCGGATTGTTCGAAAGAAAATTTTCTGTCAGAAGTCTAGATGTGGAGACAACGAATCCACGGCCAAAACATCCAAAATGCGCTTGATACTTTACTGGTTAATATTTTTCGATCAAAAATTTACATGTAAAAAAGTTTATATGTGACATGATCCGAGAAAAGGCACCTTTTAGGCAAAAGTGAAAGCTTACACAGCACGCTCTGAAAGGCGCTGATGTACCACTCAAACCCATCTAAAAAATCGTTTCTCTGAATCTATATTTTGTGAAATAATAGCGATGTTACAATTTCTGATTGCTCTTCATGAATATTTAGTAAAAGAACTTGTGTAATCAATCATGATTTAACAACCGATTTTTTGCCTAGTAAGTTCCTTTTATCGGATAGAGTCACATAATATGCAAACATCAATCTGACGATATTTTTCAGGTTATCAATAGCAAGTCGTTCAAGAATGTCGATTATATTTTGCGAGTCTTGGCAGTACTATCTGTAACTACAGAAACTCCAGAACAATCATTTTCGACGTTGAGGAGGATCAAAACTTACCTGAGAAATACGATGGGACAGGAACGACTTCTCTTTAAATATCCATACCCATGTTGAACTTACCGAGGACGAGATTCTAGTGGAATTTTTCAAAAAACCTCGAAAATTTACTTCAGTTTTTATGAAATGTAATAATAAATCAATAAAGTTCTTGAATTTTAAAAATAATAATATTACTTCTCCTTTACTTTTTTGTCTTGCTCATGCTATATTTTTACGTCCCGTAACGAAATTTGAACAGTAGGAGCTGATAAATGTTACAAATAACATCTTTTATTTTCCCGATTGGGGGGGGGGGGGGGGGGGGGGGGGGGTTCCGGACCCGAACAACCCCCCCCCCCCCCCCCCCCGTGGATCCGCCTATGATGACAACATATACTTAGTTTTGCCGCTTCTGTTTCAATACTCGCAAAAGCACCTATGACATCACGCTTTTTTCTTCCCATTACGTCAATATCGTCTGCATAGGCGATTAATTGTAAAGACTTTTGAAAGATTGTTCCTCTGGTGTTGACGTTTGAGTTTCTTACAATCTGTTCAAGTATGATGTTGAAGAAATCGCATGACAGTTTGTCGCCTTGCCTAAAGCCTTTTTCGACATCAAAGGTTTCGGTGAGTTCTTTACCGACCTTGACGGAGCAGCGTGAATTCTCCAAAGTCATCCTGCATAGTCGTACGAGTTTTGCAGGGATGCCGAAACTAGACATGGCTCTGTACAGCTCGTCTCTGTAGATACTGTCATACGCGGCCTTGAAATCGATAAAAAGGGATGGTGAATATCGATATTATATTCTCGGGTTTTTTCCAAGATCTGCCGTAATGTGAAAATTTGATCTATACTTCTCTGGTCTAAAACCACATTGATAAGGACCTTTTTTTCGTTTTTCTCAAAATGGTGTCTTCATAATCGGTGACCAACACTACTCGAAAACGGCTAACCCGTTTAGTAACTATTCGAAGATTTTCTAGAACCGATAAATATTTTTTTATAAACAATTTGAAGCCGAGATTGTGGTAAAAAATCGATTTATTTAAGAAGCCGTCATTTTGTCAAAAATTTTTGGTTATTCATTCGATTAATTACAAGGTTTTACATTACTTTAATAAAATCTGTTTAGCTTTTCAATTTCTTAGGAATCACTTCAGAGATATAGTGGTCACAACGCAAAACGTTTCTTTGATAGGTGTGCCCGGAGGTCGGCTGTAGCTTCTTTCCAAATAAATATTTTTACTAATACTAGGTTTTAAGATCAGTATAGTGTGTGTACAAATTTTTAGCTCAATAAAAAAAGTTTTCCCAGAAAAAATTCTGCGAAATTCGCTTTTTGTTCGGCTCTTTAAGGGAAAAATGGCTATCACGATTTTCACCTTTGCAAGTCATAAATATAAATCCTAAACGGTTTTAAACCTGAAAAATACACTCTTCAAAACACAAGAAAACTTCTTTAATTTTTATTTTCTTCAGTTTTTGTACCAAAAAAAAAGTGGGAGTGGACTTAGTCGCACAAACTTGAGATTATGTGTTGATTTAAATATTAAAACCTTGAGGTCTTACTATTCGCTCTTCATAAAATATTTTATGGTATAGGGTTGTTAACTACACATTAATTTTGAAAATTGACTAAAATCACATAAAATATTAAAAAAAAAATTATATATTAAAAAAGTTTTTAGCGAAAATATAAAAACACCATTTTTTGAAATGACACGTATGAACGTTGAAAATTTAATCAAAGTCGTTGGAGCGGTTATTTTATTTTTCACTTTCTTAAGAACTAAATATGCAAATATTAAGATCCAGCTTGAGGATATTCTCACAAAAATGTCAAAAAACCAAAGACAAAATATTTTGAATTTGACAATACTTAAAAAATTCAAAATTTTCTTTAAAACTAGTAAAATCTTCAAAAATCAAAATTTTACAAATATTGATCGACAATCTACGACTACGACTTCTTGAATATAAAAATTCTTTGAAATCATGTTAGTCACTAACGAGAAAGTCGGTTTTGAAAAAAACAATACTATGAGAGGTACTGTTTTCGACTTAAAAAAAATTTGTTTCTGCATTCTAAGAAAGACAATAAAAAAATAAATGTTTCACATAAAATTTTATCGAAGTCATTGCAGCAGTTTTCGAGAAAAATAGGTAATATCTTTAAGGTTGTATGGCAGGTACGGTTATTTCAAAACGTGGTCACATAATTTCAAAAATCGCTCTGTATGCTGCCCTACAGAACCTTAGGGGAGAGTGTGGTCGAAAGTATTGGGTTGCAACTGTAACATTGAATTTTAAAAGAAAAATGAGAATGTATCCGTTCATTTTTAAATGTAGAATTCTTTGCTATTTGCGGCTCAATAAGTGGTTTTGTAATCAACGCAGCAGTTTCTGAGTAAACTTCATATTCAATCAAAAAAACGAGATGTGAAAGCAGCAGAAGAAGTCCTAAAAGAAGGAAAATCTATTCGAAGTGTTTCAAGAGCTCACAACCTGTGTCACGTTACACTCAGTCGTTTTGTTAAAAAAACCAAATTTTCTTACGACTCCGGTGAGAACGCTGATTACCCAGATGTTGGGTTAGGCCTCACAATCGAGTTTTCACCGATGATAAAGAAGAACGTATTATTTATTATTTTTATAAATAACTTGCATTTCGAATTTTTCTTTTAATTGAAGCAAAAGTTGAAGTTGCAAGCATATTATACAGGGTGATATGCATAAGGTGTGACAATAAGATAGGGTGTGTAGGTTGGACCTAGACAAGCAAAAAATCGTATGGGAGGGTGGGGGTCCATTTTCCCCCGTTTAGGCGGGAGGGGCAATTTAAGAAAAAAATCACTAAAAATGGAAAAAAAATTATTTAAAAATAACGGTAATACCTACAAAGTCGCGCTGGCATTTTGAAAAAACCAAAGACCTATACATTAATTTAAATTTAAAAATAAGTTGTTCAAATGAATAGTTTTTGAAATATTAATTTTCAAAGTCAAAATTTTGAAAAAAAACATAATTTTTTTTTTTCAAACCATTTTTTTTCAAAATTTTACTTTATTAAGTAGTATTTTTCTGGCTTATTTTCAATGCTCTTATTTATTTTTGATCAAACACAAAAAACCGGATGCCAAAATAACCTGTAGTTTTTGAGAAAACCAAAAATTACAAAAACGACTTTTTAAATTTTTTTTTTCGTTATTGGATTCTTAAGTGAATTTACGAAATAAAGGATGAATTTTCTCTTTACTTTTTTTCACTTAAGAATCACTTAAGAATCCAATAACGAAAAAAAAACTTTAAAAAAAAAAATTTTTTTAAAAGTCGTTTTTGTAATTTTTGGTTTTCTCAAAAACTACAGGTTATTTTGGCATCCGGTTTTTTGTGTTTGATCAAAAATAAATAAGAGCATTGAAAATAAGCCAGAAAAATACTACTTGGTTTGAAAAAAAAATTATGTTTTTTTTTCAAAATTTTGACTTTGAAAGTTAATATTTCAAAAACTATTCATTTGAACAACTTTTTTCTTTAATTTAAATTAATGTATTGGTTTTTGGCTATTCAAAATGCTATAGCACGACTCTGTAGGTATTACCGTTATTTTTAAATAATTTTTTTTCCATTTTTAGTGATTTTTTTCTTAAATTGCCCCTCCCGCCTAAACGGGGGAAAATGGACCCCCCCCCTCCCCTACGATTTTTTGCTTGTCTAGGTCCAACCTACACACCCTATCTTTTTGTCACATCTTATGCAAATCACCCTGTATAAATGACCGTGACCGTGCCACTTAGAGTTGCCATTGGATTTCATTCTAAACGAACACATACAACTTTAAGCGTCTGAGCTTCATTTATACTAATATTAAATACTGGTTTCAGAAGATACAGCACTTTTTTAAACTGAACTGACAAATCAGTGGTAATTAAAGGAACACGGGGAATCAAAACGCCATCTCCTTTTGCCGTTCCAGTCATTATTAACACTTTTATAGTGCCGCATCCCAGATGTGTAATTTGTAGCCGTGCACAATTCTAGATTTCTCATTATTGGCACTGGAATACCTACTTGCAGCCACTCCTGATTATCCTTAGGCATTGAGAAGCTAT
The DNA here is from genome assembly GCA_949752695.1 of Melanostoma scalare. Lineage (NCBI taxonomy): Eukaryota > Metazoa > Arthropoda > Insecta > Diptera > Syrphidae > Melanostoma > Melanostoma scalare. The sequence goes on along the minus strand of OX456984.1, from coordinate 188,055,997 downwards.
ATAGGACATGATGTGACTTGCTCAGTGTCCATAAAATTGTCTACTGATAGACATTCGACAACATCCCCCACCGCGTCATTGGTTTATGAGGTTAACTTCGAGTATTTCATTAGTCGGCCCCGAAATCGACCTTTTAAACAGTTATTCCCGATTGCCAATATTTATTTGAAGATCAATATAAACATTTCATCTCTGGTCAACTGTGTTATCGACAGTATGACAGAAATCACTTCACGGTGAAAGAACTTTTGAAATCGATGCAATAGTTTCTAGGTTCCCGTTTACGTTGCCGTTCCTGTAGAAATAAAGGGATTACATATATAGCCCATGTCCTTCCTCAGGCCTTAGACTATCTCTGAATAAAATTTCATTTGAATCGGATCAGTGGTTTGGGTGGGACACGGTAACAAAGAAACGCGAACATACAGATTTAATTTTGGATTTGTAATATCAGTAAGTACTTTCTTTCCCAAGGGAATATGGATATGAATTAAAGTTAATGTTACTCGGAGATAGTGTAGCATTCTAACGGTGAAATAATTCTTGAAATCAGTTCAGTAGTTTCTAGGTTCCCGTTTACATTCGCGTTCTTGTGGGAATATAGGAATAACATAAATTTGGAGATGGTAGCATTTCCGTGGGAATATTCGATTGAAATATAGCCTATGTCCTTCTTAAGGTTTAGATCTACTCTGTATAAAATTTTATTTAAATCGGTTCAGTATAGTTTGGGCGAGAGACGGTAACATAGAAAGCCGGGCAGACAGAGCTACTTTCACATTTGTATTATTAGTTCGGACTAGGATTTCGTGACTATTATTTGTTGACCATAAGTAAACTTACTTCTTCTGTTCAAGATATTCAATACAGCTGCCCAAGAGATCAGACGCTGACTGTAAGATATTCCGATGAAGGAGGAGTCAACACTGACACACGGACAAGAGTGCTTGTGTGAAATGTTGATCCTGAACGGTTGAATGAGAAGAGTGTAGTCAGTCAGTTAATATCACTCGACAGGAATAGGTCAATAGAAGTGTAATAGAAAAATAGAACTGAGATACAGAATAAAAATTGTTTTTGCTGAGCTCCGGTGTGTTTCTAATTAACAATTATTTTTACACTGACCAAGAGCGCAACAATATTTTTCAAACTTACTTGGGCTTGAAAAACTGTTTTTTCATAAAGATATCTGGTCATTTGATTCTGGCTTCTTATAAGGTACCGCCTTACACAGTGACAAAGTAAGATTTAAAAACGGACCTTGACATCGAATTAAACAGCCTCTGTGCAGCGTGTCTGTTTCAATTAGTTTATTTTGCCGTTTTATATAACTGTCACACTATCACAATTTTACGATTTTTAAACGATTTTTATTTGCTAATTTCGAATACGGCAATAAATCCAATACAGTTTTATACAACTTAAATTGTCTACACAACATGAACAAACAGCAGTGCCAATATGTTAAGTTTAGATGTCGGTATTATGTATTTTATCGGCGCTCATCTAAAGTCAAATATCTGATTCATAAAACAACCTCTCGCCACAAAGTACACACAAACCTACCCGACCTTGTGACTTGAAAGAGGAAAAAGACCCCAGAGTCCTTCGCTTTACATACAATTATTCGCACATCGTATCTCCCCAGTGTGGTTTGTTGTCATTTGGGATAAATAGAATAACCTTACTTATTATACTTTAATTAAGTATCTTCTGTGTTGTGTCTGTGTTTTATAATATACCGAAATAATCTCATTATTATTACCATAATTTAAGACTTCTATAAGGCCAAAAGTAACACCGATGCTTAATGCATTAATAAAATATAGCACACGCTATATCTACAGACGCTTTGGCTTTGGCTCCTTATCACTGTGTATATAACATAAATCGAATTAATTTGCAATTCAACAAAATTCACTTCAAGGCTTTCATCACACCACATTCGTAAGGAGCGAGGACCGAGGAGGTTGCAAATATAAACCTAAATGGGAAAGAAATTGATTGTATGCCTCAAGATTAATTTAATTCTTTTTTTCTTTTTTTGTATATATTTTTCCTTGGAGTATTCTGTGACATTAATCAGTGTTCTTTAAAGATCATATCTTTGTGCTGTATAATGCTATACTTTCTTTGAGGCTATTTCAATTTGTCAAGAGAAACACAATGAAAAACCTTGATGAAATAAACACCCTTCCGAGAGTGGCAGTTTATTCTTTTTTGTTTGTGTAGGTATGCTGGTATAAATGCTTTGGGGATCTTAAATTTTGCTCTGGGAGATGTAAATTTAAGCCAGGTACATATCGAAGTTGTCTGCTTGGATATTTTTTAATGGCTTTTAAATATCTGTCCACAGCAGAGCAAAGAAACGAGAAGCAGGTCAAATCTGAAGATGCTGCAGGGAGGTCCTTTGAAAATAATATTCGGTGAAGAAATAACTGTTGTCATCAAGGTTGGAGATTTTGCTTGTTAATTGGTAAATGTTAAAATGTAGGTTCTCTGTTATGAAATACTCAAGGCAAGCTCTGGAGAACCAAACAATAGTTAACGAATTGTATTATTGCCTGTGTTGCGGTGAATTAAGGGGACAGTTTTAATATTACTTAAGTTTCTAAAAAAATTTTTATGTATCAATTACATCTCAACGACATACAATTACTGTATTGTTTCGGGAGTTATAGGGCCCTTACACTACGCAAACACGTTTGCACAAACGTGTGTTTGTGCAAACATTGTTTCGCCACACACTACTCAAACATGTTTGAGAGATATTAGTTGCTTGACGTTTTTCATATCAATAAGACCTATGGAGCAATAAGCGATTTCGCATGTGCTGCTTTAATTAATTACCCGATTACAATAATCTTTGCTTTTAACGCACCACAACACCGGTAAACTTTTTTATAATTCGATAAATTCCGTTCAAAAAATTTGTTCCACTTGTTTATTCATCTTTACTCCTTGAAAATTGACACGTGTTTGAGCAAAATTCACTACACACGACTCAAACATGTTTGTGCAAACACGGAAAATTCAAAATTTTTAGAATTTGTTCAAACGGTTTGCGCAAACACTCAACATCGCTACACACTACTCACACAGTTTGCACAAATATTTTTACAAAAACAAAATACATATGTTTGCGCAAACGGTTTGAGTAGTGTAGGGGCCCTATTATGTTATGTTATGTTATGTGTCAGACGAAAAAGTCATTGTGTCAAATTGGTTTTCGATTAACGTCTGATGAGGGTAAATAGCCTCACAAGCTCACCCAAAGACACAAGAAACTGCAGTAAGAGTTCTTAAAGCATGATTGTCCATAAATCGATTCAAGAAGAAACGCTTTAACCCTTAGAAGCATACACTTTTTGAACGATCCTATCATCATGAAAATTCTTACACGGGGGTTTTTGGGGTCTCTGATTATGAAGCCGAAGTTAGATTTTCTAAATTCGAGATGGCGGATCCAATATGGCCAACGCCAAAATCTTAAAAATCAATGAATTTTTGAACTTATGTGTTGACGTCGGCTATTTTGTGTCGACCATTTCGAATTACGCAAATCTAACATCGGATTCGTTATCAGCGACTCCAAAAATCCCTGAGTACAAACTTTTATCAATATTCTCGTAGAGTTACATTTTGGTGCTGCCCATATTGTATCTGCCATCTTGAATTTTGAAAATCTGACTTCGGATTCGTAAACAACGACCTCAAAAACCCTTACTCACCAAATTTCCTATTATTTTGTTGGATAGATTCTTCAAAAATGAATTCTTTCGAAAAAAACGTTTTTTTTTCAGTTTGTTTGTTTATAAATCTTATATTATAAGCAATTATGCCAATTAGAGTGTATTGTTACGTTCTTACATCCCTCAAGTAATTGAAAAGTGCAAAAAACCGTATCTGAATAACTTCAAACGTAAATAAATTAGAAACATTCAACTAAATCAAAGTGGTAACGTGGGTTACCAGTACCACCACGCTTCAAGGGTTAAGTCAAAATTTAAATATTTTTGAAAATATGAATTGTTCTTTAACGTAACGAAAATATTCCATTTCATTTGAATGCATTGAATTTTTATTCAATCGGTTTTCAACTTAAAAGCTGATGGTGATTTTTCAGGGAGGTAGAAATAATAATTCAATTTATTAACATTACAATTAATACAGCAGAAGGGAACAAACAATTCTGCCCTACAATACCCGACATCCAATATTTTTATGGAATCTTTTTTCCATCGAATCAATGTTAATCAAACAACCAGAGTTTGTAGATCGGCCAATACAAACTTACCAAAGCAACTGCATCATTATTATGCCATGGTTGATATTCAATAAAAAGAGCTTGTATGATTGCCCACTGGCCCAATATAACTGTACCTTTAATAAACGTGTTTTTTTATGATTCTATTGATTATAATGCCCAAGAGGAGTTTTCTGATTTTCGCAACAGCATCTATATATTGCTTGAATTCGAGTTTTCAATTTGTGAACAAAAAAGAGATAAATTGTTTGCATTTCATATAAAGCCATCTCCCTATATGCTTTGGTGTATGCACTCGAAGCATGTTATTTCAATCAATAACTTGTTCCAATGTTTGTCGGATGGTTATCATTGAATATGAATAAATTCCAAGCTGAGATAAAATACATTTTTGAACGATACTTCAATACACCAAGGCCTGCAATCTAAAGGCTTTTTTTTATAATGATGCTTGAATGTGAGATTGAATTTTGAGAAGTGCAAACTTTGGAAAATAGTAAGTTGTGTAGAACACACCATGAATAGATGTGTGAGTGGTTCACTTCATCACTTTAATTAATTTGTAGGTCAAATCGAGCCCACTTATTAGGGATCCCTTTAAGGTTGCTCGTATGAGAGCTAAGGAACATTTCACCATTTTATCTTACAACTTAGAGACTGTTTGGCCTATGGAGGTAAGAAAGTTTGTTTTTGCAGTCGATCCTCTTATTTTGGTTGTATCTTTCTTTTCCTATCTGATGCTGTAGCCGCCATGATTATGCTTTATGATCATAACCAATTTTGAAGTTCTCAAAACTACACAAATTCATGCTTTAAATATTTGAACTTGTTTACATTTTATTATATTTACTTGTTTATGCTGTTTTCAACCAAATCTCAAAAGACTCGGCATAACTCTCTCGAAATTATCGGTTGCAGTTTCAATTTCCTCAAAAATTCGCTCTCCAGAGACTTCACAAAAATTTTATTTTATAAAAAGAGTAGTATGCGGTATGCTCTCCCAAAAAAAACCACCGTGTTGATAGATTTACAGTTTTTCGAGTCGATTGTACAAATTATAAGGGGTCCGCCAAATAACATTTTTTGAAAATGCTTTAAAAAAAAAAACTACTGAATATTTTCTCAAATTTCTTTTTTTATTTGAAAGTACAGTCTTTCCGGTTAATTATGGAATATAATTTTATTCAAATAGCTGCCTCGGCTGGCCATGCAGTAGCCTACACGATCGGTCCAATTTTTAAGCACATTATAGATTGTGTACAGCTGTATTTCACCAATGGCTTCACGAATACTGTTCTTTAAAGCGTCAATTGTCTCTGGCTTGTCGGCGTAACACTTATCTTTTACGGCACCCCACAAATAATAGTCCAACGGTGTCAAATCGCAGCTCCGAGGTAGCCAAACGACGTCAGCTCTGCGGCTGATAATGCGATCTTCAAAAACAGGGCGCAAAACATCGAGTGTAGCTTCGGCTGTGTGGCACGTAGCGCCGTCCTGTTGAAACCAAATGTTGCCAATATCCTCCTCTTCAATTTTTGTGAGCAAAAATTCGTTTAACATGGCCCGATAACTATCGCCATTGACTGTAACGGCCACTCCTTGCTCATTTTCGAAGAAAAATGGCCCAATTATGCCTCTGGACCAAAATCCGCACCAAACAATGACTCGTTTTGGGTGTATCGGCTTCTCAATGTATGCGTGCGGGTTTTCTGTGCCCCAAATGCGACAATTTGGCTTGTTTACATACCCGCCAAGATCAGAATGAGCTTCATCTGAAAAGATGGTTTTTTTTTGGCAAAATCAGCATCTTCTCTAAGTCGATCGCAGGCCCACTTAGCGAATAGTAATGTCGCAATACATTCCAGCGTTGTTCAAGCGTATACACATACACAACCATATTCGTTTAGCGGAAGAATAAAACTAATTATCTGTCAAATCAGACATGAGCTAAGTGTTATCATTCACGAAATAAGCACTAGTTGAAAAAAAAAAAAAACCTTTGATGGCGGACCCTTTACAAATTGAAAAATGCTGTTCAGGTGATTGACTTGCTTCACGGTAGTGTTGATTGGTTATATTTTTAATTTTTTTTTTAATTGATCTTAGCGAACCACAGTATTTTAAAAATATCTTTTTGAAACCTAACCACCCAAGTCATTATTTTGTTGAGAAATATATGGCTTATGTTGTTAATGTACACACTAGTAGACTAGAGCTCACTTCACGTCTCTTATAATGTGTTGTAAGCACTTGGCGTAATGGTAACGTGTCTGTCTGGTACGTGAGAGGAGTGTTTTTTTTACGGCATTGCTTGTAGCGTGGAATTGACAACTCCTCGGACAGAACTTTTTGCCATAAAATGTCGGAATCGACAAAAAATTGTGGGTCTCCGCCATTCCCTCCACAAGCTTGAAAGAGGAAGACAAACGCTAAACGCAAAAGCACAAAGATTGCCTAGCGGAAAGCGTTAAAAGAGGCGACTATAGGGGCATTTTTTCCCTGTGAACTAGACCTTCGCGTTAATTGTGAAAATTAGTCCCCAGCAATAGACCTTCTGAAACCTATATAAGATTGTCTAGTTAGAACTGGGCTGAATGAAAAGGCGTCTGCTTGGTTTAAGAGCCCACTACTCTTGGAAGATGAAATCTTTGGATGTTTTTGCCGTCTATGTTAATAGTCAGCAATTTAATTTTCTGTAACCAAAACTAGTTGGCCATTCAGAGAAGTCGTGTATTGCTGCATCAAATTCAAAGAAGTTAGAGGGTTGAGTAAAGCCTTAAGTAGAGCTTGACATTGGCTACAGACAAAAAACTAATCCACTTCCAATTATTTCTCGCAAAGTAGTTAATAGTCTTATGGAGACGCATCAGGCAGCGTATGCCTCCGTCATACTAATGTCTATGGAATTATACTAACGCTAGAGCAATATCCTTTCAGAATAAAAGAGGTACCGATTACTCCTGATGGAAAACATTGAAGCGTCTAAAAAGACCCCAAACAAAAAAAAGTGAAATATCAAAAGAAAGAAAGCTGATCCCCTTGCTTAATACCTCGCGAATGTCTCTATTCTCTAAGCCATTCCCAGCAAATGCAGCTACTGAACTTTCAGTTTGATCATTGTAAATACAATACATTGTCCTTCAAAAAGCTCCAATTCTTAATAAACTAATGCCTTGAACAAATGTATGGAACCAATCCATAGAAAATTGCAGAAGTCATTGTTGACAGATCAATATCGATTATAGAAACTATGACAAAAGCATTCCAAAAACTGCTTCTGAAAAGGCGAAATAAATTATAGAAGAAAGATGACTTATTCCGAGCCATCAGTTTGGTTTCAAAAATAAACATTCCATGACAGACCAAGTTCTTCGAACTACGAATGGGGTGGAAGATGCACTTGAAGAAAAACAAGTATGTATACACGGTTATATTCTTAGATTTTGTTCAGGTCTTTGATAATTTTGAAACTTGTGGCTTATGTACACACTGCATATAGTGACTTTCCCAGGCAGTACTTCGAAATATGGAAACTAAATTGGAATAGGTGGAACTCTAACCTATTTATCCAGAATAAAATAATGTTACACAGGGTGTTTTGCAGAAAATGCGACAAAGCTCAAGGCAGTTTGAAATGAAATTAAAAAACGGGTTCTGGCATGCATTCAAAACGAAGGAGCACTTGTTATAATTGTATTTGTATAAAATACATAAAAAACTACTAATAGCGCCCATATTATTGTTTTATTCAAACAAACCTCAAAGCAAAATATTTTTTTTTTTTTTTTTAAATTTTACCCGTTTTCTATTTTTTATTATATATACATATATACATATATATATATTCTGAAAAAAATTAGCTCGAAGTCAAAACTTTGCTTGTGGAAGAAAATATGAACACCATTTAAAATTGAAAATCTGTCAACCCTACACCTATAGAAGCTAAACTTAAATACAGTCTTAAAGGTTGTTATTTCTGCAAAAAATTAAGTCTAAGATTAGGTTTCTTTCATCTGTATTGACAGAGATACCGAATTTAAATCAGGTCGGGGTACACCAAAGTTAGCCTTTCTTAAATTGTCAAAAAGTGATGTCAAAGTTGAGAAACGGACTTTACTGTATAACAATTTTTTTTTTAGAATATGACAGAGAATCACATCCCAAAGTATGTTCCACGAATTACGGAAAACTTAGTATTTTATCCCTATACTCCCACGGGAACGGGAACGTGTACGGGAACTTAGAAAGCACAGCACCGACTTCAAAAATTCTTTCTTGTAACTCATTCCCTTAATCCCATTTCTAGAACCTGATGATGGACAAAGGCTATATATGTTAACCCTATATTCCCACAAGATCGCGAACGTAAACGGGAACCTGGGAACTACTGAACTGATTTCGAAAATTATTTCCCCGTTAGTGCAAACATGTTCTTAAATAAAATAATATAAGTATAGGTCACTTTAATGCATGAATGTGTTTAATTTGCAAAATAATCAGCCTATAAAATTAATAATGCTGCTGAAAGTCACTATTACACGCGGACGAAGTCGCGGGCACAGCTAGTCAAGTCATAAAGTAAAAAAAAAATTATGTTTGCTTTTTCAAACATAATTTTTACAAAATTTTGCTTTATTGAGGGCTATTTTGTTTTTGAAAAAAACAATAAGGGGTTATATTTCAAGAAAATCCTTTTTTGGTTGTTTTTTCCCAAGATTGGGCTTTTTTCTAAACAGAGCCGCATCCAAGTGCCAATTTTCGGTGACAAACCTCATGTTTTGCCAAAATTTTGCAATCACATATCGCGAAAACCAAAGTGTTTTGAAAGTTCTCAGTTCATTGTTTGATACACCTAAAGAAGTTTGATGCCATTGACTATTCCCCACAAGCAAGCTTGGTATAACCAGTACGCGTTGTTTTTTTTTTAATGACTGAGTAAAAGATTTTAGTATTCGCTCTTAATATATTTGGTGTTACTGGGTTGCCAACTACACATTAATTATGAAAATTGAATTAAATCACGCAAAATATTGAAAAAAAGTTAAATTAAATATTCCAAAAGTTGCAATAGAAAATCTAAGAACGCTATTTTTTGCAGTTGCTAATATATTGAAACCATAAGAGTTTAATCAAAATCGTTAGAGCAGTTTCTTAAAAAACCGGGTTTTTATTTTAAATTTTTTTTTTAAAATTAGGATTTTAGAATTCAAGTACACAAGTTTTAAGATGTTGGTACCGACATACAGAAATACGGAGAAAATTGCAGGTCCCACTTTTTTCGTATTCTCTATCATCATAATTTAATTTTTAATTGTTATGTCGAATTCAGATAATGTCGCTGCAGTGCCCCTGTGTGTGGGGATTAGGAGTAGGTACCTCTACCTACTACTTGAATTTATGATTTTCAACGGATTCGGTATTTATTCCTCTTTTCTTCTTCTAAGCTTCTATGGACTAAAAGATCTGAAAACAATTGTATACCTACAGATGTATGCGATTTCAATGTTTTAATCTTATTGATAAAACCATACCAGTTTTCACAAAAAAAAAATAAAAATATGGTTTATGGGAGCAGGGAGCTAAGTAATATATACCAGATTTCGTTTCATCATCCCCCTCAATAAACCCACCTAAAAAAATAATTATAATAATAAAGTGCTAAGTTTCGTGTGGAAAATAAGCACACACGTGCTTTATTTCCGTTTTTCTCTGTTTCCTGAAACTGCTTGTCTTAATTATATTCATTTGCCCTCAGCTTAATGCAAATTAACATTGATTTACTAACTCCACCCAACACAACATGAATTTTGTTTTACATATGACTTTTCACGTGATTTTCTCCTTTATCACCTTCGAGAAAAAAGGCACAAGCTCCGGCGTTAACGAATCAAAACTGCCATCTATTAAATTCTGTTATTTACACTATAAAACGAACTTTATGCCGCATAAATTCCAATGAATGGAAGTTACCTCAGTAGACTTGGTCTGAAGGTACTTCTCTTTAAATTGGGTTTTAAAAAAGTAATTTCGAGTTTTTAACTGCGACTTTCATGCCAAGCAGGTCCTAAACAGCTTCACCGGCAGCAGATTCTGTTATTGGAAATCTCTGCTGTGCAAGCGATTTCTAATGGCACATTTAATGTTGTTTCTTGTTATTTTGATTTTTTTTTGTTGTTGTTTTTGTTTGACAGCTGTTAAAAATAAAACCTCATTTTGTATTTATTGCCAGCAGCTATGGTTGGGACACCAATGTAGATGTGTTAATAATATTTTGTCATAATGGAAAGAGAATTAAATTTATGGAAGGACTTCTTTTTGTGAGTTGTTTTGCGATTGATTTTTGTTTCGGAAGAAAAACAGTTTATTTTAAATTTATGTGTTTTTTTTTGCCCAGAAGTAGACTTGCTTTCGAAACATCATCTGGATGACAAACAAATGTCGGTAATCGAAAAACACAAAAAAAAAAAAACAAAGCATCGAACCATATTTCTACGCATGAATTTATTGGTTTAAAATTCTAAGAAGCAAAAAGAAACAAAACAAGTTTGCCTCATGATACGATCTTCTTTTGCTTCTCAGACATGTAAAAAATAGAATAACCAACTGCTTTTTCAATTCTCTCAACAAAACGCACAGTTTAATAATCTAGTGTTCAGTGATATGTATTTTGTTATTAATTGCAAATTAAAAAACATTTCTGAAACTCGAGTTTAAATGAGAAATATCTAACAAATTTAACAACTAAAAGTTATCAAGTTTTCCTGACTTTTCTGTAGATACATAATTCCAAAAAATTAAATGATTTTAAATTTAAGCTATTGACTGTACGAAGAGAAGGGAAAGGAAGGGAAAGGAAGGGAAAGGAAGGGAAAGGAAGGGAAAGGAAGGGAAAGGAAGGGAAAGGAAGGGAAAGGAAGGGAAAGGAAGGGAAAGGAAGGGAAAGGAAGGGAAAGGAAGGGAAAGGAAGGGAAAGGAAGGGAAAGGAAGGGAAAGGAAGGGAAAGGAAGGGAAAGGAAGGGAAAGGAAGGGAAAGGAAGGGAAAGGAAGGGAAAGGAAGGGAAAGGAAGGGAAAGGAAGGGAAAGGAAGGGAAAGGAAGGGAAAGGAAGGGAAAGGAAGGGAAAGGAAGGGAAAGGAAGGGAAAGGAAGGGAAAGGAAGGGAAAGGAAGGGAAAGGAAGGGAAAGGAAAGTAAATATAACGAAGTGTCAAGCACGGTTCAGTTCACAAAAAAATGGGGAGGGGAGACGCCATACTACAATAGCATAAATCGTGCCAAGAAACCACTACCACATAAACATAACATACCACTTTTAATGAACTTCAAGACGGAATGGCAGTATAGCCTGTAACCAACCCAACCATGGACTTCGGTTGGCGATGATATCGAGTGTCGAACTTTCTGCAGGAGGATAATTTTATGTGAGGGCCTACAATCAATAATTCAAACTTTGTGACTTCGGCTGTCATTATGTGATATTGAATTGGTGTTGCAAGACACAGTGCAAGTGTTGAGCAAGAGATGACCAAGAAGGAGATAGGTACCATAAGTAAATAAGAGATTAGATTAGAGCAAGAGATGACCAAGAAGGAGATAGGTACCATAAGTAAATAAGAGATTAGTTTAAGTTTCAACATTGAAAACACTTTTTTATGTTTCCTCACATGATCGTTTCGGAAGCGGAAGCGGCGCACCCCACAGGCGGATCACTAGTGTGAAGCAGAAAAGTGGGAGAGTTGTGATCGCTTCAAGATCAGTACTCGTAACGCCGGAAATGAAAAGAAGAAGAAGATCGTTTCGGAAGCAGATCTATCTTCACTTCTTCAGTGAGACTAGTATTTGTTAAGATGGTTAAGGATTTATTAAAGCTTTTTTTACTTTGGATTGCTATACCTGGAGGCTCTGAAAGCATTATCAAAATTGTGTTGTTCCTTTTTCTTTTATCCATCAGCTTCCAACAGGCGAGGTGGTACCCGTGGAGCGATGGTTAGCATGTCCACCTGCTAACCCAGAGGTTCGAGGTTCGAATCCCAGCCGAGGCACAAAAAATGTTTTTTCCGGGTATCGCCTTTCGCGAGGAATTGGCAAGTCCTCCGTTAGTAAATTCATGCCATGAAAAGCGCTTTCTCAAAAAGCCGTTCGGATCCGGCATAAAATTGTAGGTCCCCTCCATTCCCTCACAAGGCATGGTTGTGAGAAATGCGCTAGGCCCAGGGGCTCCTCGCTCTGTAGCGCCACCCTATTTATTTTTTTATTCCAACAGGCGAGAGCATATTACATCATATGAAGGGAATTCGCAGACAGCGTCAATTGCAGCTTTAATTTCTTTATATTGTCCGCGGAGAGTGTCCAACAGCAGTACAGCAAGCAAATCGTCATCTAATTTTGCATCCATCTCTCTTAGACGATTAATTGGGCAATTAAATTCAATTAAAAATTCAAAAATATTTTGATTAATATTTTATTAATTTACTTTTTTTGAGTTCATTATTTTAAGAAACAGTTCTACCTTTTGCCGTGTTTCTTTCCTATCGTATGTAGTTTCGAGATCTCGCTCGAAGTTTTCATGTTTTCCACAATTGCCACATGCGCTGGTTCCATTGTCCTTGTCCCTGTTATTAAATTCTTCCAATTTTGCTATGTCGTTGAATGGTTGCTGTTCCTGTCTTAATGTTACATATAAGAGTCGATTCTTATGAAGCAGCGCTTCAATTTGTGCCTTCTATGTTAAATAATTTTCTCCATTAATGGGATTTTACCAATAAAAATAGACATTTTTCCAATTTAAAACAATTTTAATTTTCTTTTAAAATTAATTTCTTGGGTCTGGGCCCATAACCAGTGGTGTGTTGTTAATGAGTTTCAATAGTATTGAAATATAAAAGCTGACCAACCCGGCGCTGCTCGGTTATAACTTATTCAATTGTTCACACAAAAAATCAAATATTGTCAGAAATACTCGCTAGGCTAAGCAAAGCTGAAAATAACATTAAAGTTGTCAGTTTCTTGGTTCCGATTCAGTGGGAATATGTGGATGAACTATAGTCAACGTTACTGAGGGATACGTAGCGTTTCTTGAAAGTCCAGTTAACTCTAAGATTCTGTTGCCGTGAGAATCCAATGTTTTTGAAAGTTACTCTGCTATTAGGGACGAAGAATATATATATACAGCTTTCAGTTGCGGCTTTAAGGGTTTAAATGAGTATCAAAGATCACTACATTCCATTAGGAATGAGTTTCCATAGGAATATAGGGTAGAGTTTCTCAGGCTCTAGACATTCTCTGTTCAAAATTTCATTTAAATCGGTCCAGTAGTTTGGGCGGTAGATAGTAATAAAGAAAAACAGACCATCATAGTAATTTTTGCATTTATGTTTTATTTATTGAATGAAATACATGTTGACTATCTCAAATAAAAAATTCATCAAGAAAATGCCACTCTTTGATTTTTAAGTTCTTGTTGATTGTAGTTTAGAGGGTAATGAATGAAACCTTTAGTACCATGTTGAACACAAGGGAGAGTGACATTGCCGTCGAAACACTTCCAACTTGTTTAACCGGAGCGGAGACTCATTCGAAGGCGTATCCATAGCCTATCCGATGCCTTACTCGGAGTCAAATCAGATGGCCTAATCCCAATGACAGATTAGCCAGGGCTAGAGAAGCTTTTGCTCTCACTAGGCGACTGTTTCACAGCAGACAACTTGATAGCAGAGTGAAAGTGATTTGCTAATTGTCCTTCATAAGTTTAATGATTGTCTATGGGTGCCCTGTGTGGTTTAATGTTACAGCGTTCCAAATGGAAAAAGATTCGGTTGTTTGAGAGACAGTGTCTGTGTACCTGTCTTGAATTTCACAGAACACCAGGGTCGGAGTACAGAAAATACTATCCCAATGGGGTCCCTTACAACGGCTCCTCCGGTTCAGTAGGGCAGTTTCAGATCGCGATCGACGGGACGTTATTAAAACGTCAAAACTGTTCTGGTGGTTGTCGGAGCAACAAATTGCAAACGTTATTTACAGCGAGTCGTTTAATAGCTGGCTTGCAAAGTTTAGAGTGTAAGTCTTAGGATATATATATATTAAAAAAAAAATCACAAGAGACGGCATCAAAAACCAAAAAAAATCGAATAATATTAAAAATCCCAAAAAAAACTTAAAAATAAAGTTGCATCAAAAATAAAAAAAAAAAAAAAAAAATTTTTAAATACAAACAAAAATTAAAAAAAAAATATTAAAGCTTCTTTGGCTGCTCTAGTTTTAAATAGTTTAAAGTGATTTTGATTAATTTTAATTAATGCAAGAAATAGTGCTCTTAAAAATTAAGTTTTCTCCATTTTCTTAGTTTTAATGTAGGTTTTAGTTTGAAAATATATATATAGTATCTTTAAGTTATTGAATAACTTAGAGTACCCGTCTAGGCTCAGTAAGTTGATTAAGTGATAATAGTTCAAACATTTTCGTTAGCATGTAAGTAGTTATTCATAAGTTAAAGAAAAATAAAAAATTAGTTTATCAACTTAGCCTCTCATATTCTTATAAACCTTCTTCTAACAGTTCTAAGAATAATACATAATGTGAGTAATGCGCCCATATTAATTTCAGCGACTCATTTCTATTCATTTATATTCAATCGTTGAATCAAAATCCAGAGAATTAACAACGGGAAATGTTATATTATGCAAGTTCAAATTTCTCAAATCCTGACCAACAGTCAAACACCAATTTTCGCATCAATAAACGTAAAACGTCTATTAATAAAGATAAGCATATTATAATAGAATACCTAATTGTTTGCCTAGTCATAGTCATATATTGAAAAGCTAACTTTGACAAAAAACGAATATTCACTGTTTCCATCGAGGGCTTTTACATAATCTGGCAGTTAAATTAAGCTCAGCAGAAAAATATATTCAATCAAGAATCACGAACCCATTTGAATTGAGGAAATAAATTCAATTAAATGACCACACCATAATCCTCTATCCGAAATTATGTTCCATTCATTCTTTTTCCATCCAAATGCTAAATGATATCCCAAAAAACAATTGGAAACACAATGCGAGGACCGAATAAGTACAAACCAACTGCCTAACCAAAAACTAGGGTTGTTACCATCCAAAATAGCCAGCTACATAAAAATATTCCGTTGCCAAACATATCACGTATGGGCCTAATGACCCTATTATATTAGGTTTAAGTCAGGCCGTTAAAATGATTGATACTGCCGATGGCGGCAAACAGTTGTCTAGTTTGCGTGAATTTCTCCTCTATTAAACCTAGTGCGGTGTGTTATAAAGTGAAAACTTGATTTATTGCAGCGTTAATGAGACCACATGATGTCGAACTAGGAAATAAAGAGAAACAAAAAAACTCCTACACACTTAGTTTGTCATCAGTCAAAATAAAATAATTCAAAGGACTTCACGCTTTCAATCAAATCCCCATTAACCCTTTTTGTAAGAAAAAAAAAAAAAAAAAAAAAACAAAAGCAGAAAGAAAATGAAAATTCAAGGCACAGAAGCTGTCGGTATCCTTCGGGATGGAATTGTTTTTAACGAACTCAAAGCTTTGCGCACTCCTTAAATCTGCATAATATTATTATTTTGTTTACCCTCATACCACCCATGCTCACCACCTGACCTTACAAATGAAGCTGAAGCTAAGAGTGGAGGCAGACAAATATTCAGGTGACACATATGTATAAACATTTTTTTTTTTCATGCGCAACGGATAATATAGGGAGCGAGATGAGGAAACATATTGTATAAACATTCCTGGTGTTCTTTATGTTGGAAAAACAGAAGTAAAATAATAGCATGAACCAGATCGCTGTATAGTGGAAATGAAGGAAATAAAAATGGGGTTATACAGTTTGTTACACGTTAAGGTTGTTTTCAGTTATAGCGACAATGAAACTCACGTCATTCGAACAGAGGTATAATGCCAATCTTACAACGAGACATTTGATATGTCTGTTTCCGACACCTTGGCATTTTATCATTAGACGTAGGTAGTCGGAGCTATTTTGTAAATAGCTTTGATTCACCTCCTGGTATTTGTTTTATGAGATTTTCTTAATAGCAACCACACAGTGACATAGACCAAAGATGGCTTGGGGTTGGCAAGGAAGGAGCAAATGCATTGCATAGGTGCATTGCATCAAAATGGCTACCATTAGAAAATAATGGCCCTTTCACAGTTTTGTTTTTAGGAAGGAGTTTGGCGATAGCAGTGCCATGATGAGACGTGACAACACTTTTTTCCTGTTTTTTCCCACCTTTGAATGAATGAAAGCACATCTATTCGAAAAAGGCTGCCCTCTATGAGTAATGTCGAAAGTAGACGAAAAATAATTTGTTTTACTATTCTGTTGGTGCACATAAAAAATGAGCATTTCAGGAAGGAATGTACTCACGCTCACACCAAAGCTAAGTCCTCCAGAAATACGGCACTGTAAACTATCAAAAAAAACATTGAATACGCATGAAATGTTAAGCTTAAGTCATCTATTCAAATAAAATACACATTCCATTACAAGTTACAAAGGCGAAAGTTGGCGTGTGTGTTTTTTCTCTAGTTTTCAACTAGAAACCCTAGTCGGAGTTGGTTTTTGTCGTTTCGTTATGATGCCGTGGAGTAATGGTTAGTAAGTCTGCCTGCTACGTTGAAGTTCTATGTTCGATCCGGCGAAACATCCAACTGTTTTTTCGTGAATGGCAAGGATTAGGCAATAATTTGTATGCTTCCTCCATTCGTCACCAAGAAATATTTTTGAGACACATGCGTACATATCTATGAACGAGTGTATATGTGCGCCTAACACGAGTTTCAAGGGTCGTTAAAGTGGTAAAAAGAGTATCGTGTTGTTCGTGTTAGTTCGTTTGGTGCAATCTTTTCGAGTAGCTTGAGGTGAAAAACTTTGAATATTTCATGTTTTGTAGTTGAGATAATCCACGTGTTTTTTATCTAATAAATGTTGCCCAATCTAGCAGACTGCTATTTAGGGAACGAGAAGTAGTCCCTAAAACCAGCAACTTGAAATTAATAAAATGATTTCAAAAAAAATTCCTCTTACTAATGACAAAACTAATAACAGCAGTGCCATAGTTATGCAACCATGCATGTAGTACAGGTAGGCAGACTACATTAAACAACTGTATGGGGAGCAGTGAAATAGTAATCTAACCAAAGAGACACATTGTATAAGGAAAGCACACGGCACCACAGTGGAATGGGGTTATAAATAGAACGAGCAGAACACAAGAAAATTCAGTCAGCCGGTACCGGCAGCAAGCTGCAGTTCCTCCAGCAAATGGGTAGTAAGTCTTTTAAAATATATTAATACCTAAATTTTTTTACAAAAATGGCCGGACTTATGCCTGGAGCCTGTCGATTCTACCTACCAGGGTCTTACGCACCTGCTGCTTTCTACCTAACAGGGTTTTAAGGAGTCTGCTGTTTCCCAGTGCCTTTGGGCGTCTTCTGCTTCTCACATTTCAGAGTCTACGGACGCCTACTGTTTCTTACCTACCAGGGCCTTAGGGTGCTTGCTGTTTCTTACCTACCTGCGTCTTCGGACGCCTGCTGTTAATATCAGAATAACGCTTTTGTAAACTGCCAGACCAGCAAAGCTTGAAACTCCACGTCTACCAGGGTCTTTCTTCTTAAAAAAATAATTACTGTACGAGTAATTTACTTGTTTGTAATTTAATTTTTTGTTCATTATTTGTTGTTAATTTATCTATCTATCTATCTATCTATCTATCTATATATATAAAAATCAATTGCTGTTCGTTAGTCTGGTTAAAACTCGAGAACGGCTGAACGGATTTATCTTATCTTGGTCTTGAAATGTTCGTGGAGGTTTAGAGAAGGTTTAAAAGGTAAGTAATTATGAAAAAAAGGAATTGAAATATAGTAAAAGTAACAATTTCTTTATTCTTAACTTTAATGAATAAAAAATTTTATTCAAAAAATACTTTTGTTTTTTATTTTAATCATTTTTGACAACAAAAAATTAAATTGATTGTTGAACTATGCTTGCTTTGCCCTATGTTTATAAATCTATTTCTTCTATACTTGTTTTTAGTACTCTCTCATTCTATTTACTTTGTGTCATTCTAATGAACAACATAATGAATTCATATTGAATAAACTCACTTCTTGTCAAACACCCAGAGTGATTAGTCGCGTTTTTTCTTTTGGCTTCAAACAGGTTATGGGCCCAGTCATACTCTGAGAAAAATTTTTTTATAAGTATATAAGTATATATACGAAGAGTATATATATTAACCAAACGGGTTTCCAAGTTAACAGAACATTGTACCGCATTTTTGTTCAACCGATTTTACTGTTTTTTTTTGCTTGCTTTTTTTTCTATGATCTTTTATCAGCATGGAGAACGAGCTTACAAAAATTGAGAAGCTTCGTGGCATTGACAACTGGACTTTATGGAAGTTTCAAATGAAGGTCCTTATGAAAGCATCTGAGTTATGGGAGATTGTCACTGGTGTCATCGTAAAATCAGAAGAAGAGGCTGAAGCGGACAAATGGACAAAAAAGGACAACGCTGCTCAAAAGAAGATTGTCAGTACGATTGGGGAAGAGCCAATGTTGCATATTTTGCATTATGAAACTTCGGCAGAAATGTGGACAAAGTTAGAGAGTGTATATGAACAGAAATCCGAGACAAGTATACATTTGCTACAGCAGCAATTTTTTAACTATTCAAAGGAGCAAGATGTCTCGATTGCAGTTCATATCTCCAAATTGCAGAAGATCGCTCAGCAATTAAAAGATCTGGGGGAAGAAATTTCAGAAAACATGTTAATTACGAAAATCCTAATGACGTTGCCAGATAGTTTTGGTCATTTTTTCACATCATGGGAGTCGACTGAAAAAAAGGAACGCAATCTTAAAAATCTTACTGCTAGGCTATGTATGGAAGAGTCACGGATAGGGATTCAAGGCAGTGTTTCGGGAGCTTTTTTTGCAAAAAGAGAAAAACCACGTGGTGTTGGTTTCAGTGGAAGTGTTGGCAGTGTTGGCAAGGGTGGCAGTAGCGGCAATGGTACTAGGATGAATGAGTTCAAAAAGCGTGGCAAATGTTTCATTTGCAAAAAAGATGGCCACTGGAAAAATGAATGTCCCAAAAGAAGGTCTAGGCAGGAGCAGCATAGTAATGATAGGATAGGCGATGCTTTCATTATCCAAAAGAGTTTCTTGGCGAATGCAGAGAGGGATAGCTGGTTTTTAGACTCAGGAGCCAGCGATCACATGTGCTTTAGGAAGGATTGGCTCCGTGATTATGAACCATTTGTTGAGCCAATGCTCATAAGAGTTGGAAATGGTGATGTGATTAAGGCTGAAGGGAAGGGCACTGTGGATATTGAGGCGTTTAATGGTAAACTTTGGTCAAAAAGATTTTTAACAAATGTATTATTTGTTCCACAGTTAAAGTTGAATTTGTTTTCTACTAATTCTACTTTGGACAAGGGATTCAATATGACGGCAGATAATAATCGATGCGAGATTTTCAAAGACAACCTAGTTGTTGCAGTCGCATACCGGGAGTCTAACAAGCTTTTTAGGTTGGCCTTTAAGGTAATTTTGGCTGATTGCTTTAGTGCAGAAAATACGGCGTTAGTTTTGACCTTGCAATCGTGGCACCAGAGATTGTGTCACCAACATGTAGGTCATGTTAAAGATGTGCTGGCCTGTCAAAATATAGCATTTCAAAATGACAAAGATTTTTTTTGTGAGGCGTGCATTTTCGGGAAGCATCATCGGAAACCATTTCATGCAAGCGACAATAGGGCCAAGTCACAAGGTGAGCTTGTACATACAGATCTTTGCGGTCCCATGCAGGAGGATTCATATGGAGGTGCACGTTATATGCTACTTTTTCGCGACGACTATTCCAGTTTTCGTAAAGTCTTCTGCATAAAAACTAAGGCTGATGTACCGAGATCAATTGAGCAGTATTTGGAGGAGGTTCAGGCAGAGACAAGGTGCAGCGTTAAAACCTTACGCTCAGACAACGGACTTGAATTCATCAACAACGAAGTAAAAACCATTTTGGGCAGGCATGGTATTTGTCATCAAAAGAGTGTTCCATACACCCCTCAGCATAATGGTAGGGCAGAACGCGATATGAGAACAGTCATAGATTTAGCTAGAACTATGATACATGCAAAAGACATGAGTTATAAATTTTGGGGAGAAGCTGTAACAACTGCTGTTTATACACTCAATCGGACGGGTTCCAGCCCAGAAAAAGGTAAGACGCCTTTTGAGATGTGGTTTGGGAAGGTTCCAAATATTAATCACTTGCAAGTTTTCGGAATTGATGCATATATACATGTGCCAAAAGAAAAAAGACGCAAATTATGCTCAAAAGCTAGGAAAGGTGTATTCGTTGGCTACCAAGAAAACTCGAAAGGCTTTCGAGTGTGGCTACCTGAATGCAGAAAAGTGGAAATTTCAAGAGACGTTGTATTTCGAGATATCTCGTCAAGTGTGACAATTCCCAGTATAGGAGAAATTGTGGAAAATGAGGACATTTTGAAGCAGGAACAAATGGATTCAAATTTAGTGGAAGAAACTGAAGTTGATAGAGAAACAAAAGAAGAAGAACAAAGGAGCCTTGATAAACCTGAAGAATATAAAAGATCTGAAAACAAAGAAGTAACGAAGAAAGTTTACCATTTACGTTCTAAATGCTCCACCACATGCGCTCATGAAGAAGGATTTGCTCTCATAGCCGATTCTCAAGAACCACAAAGCTTTGAAGACGTCGAAAAATCTCCGTCAAGGAAGGAGTGGCAGGCAGCTATGGACGACGAGATCTCATCACTTAAAAAAAATAATACGTGGATTCTTGTACCACTTCCGGCTGATAAATCACCTATTACGAACAAATGGGTATACAAAATAAAATATGCTGAAGATGGTAAGGTCGAACGTTATAAAGCACGCCTGGTGGTAAGAGGTTTCACACAACGTTATGGTATTGACTACCAAGAAACATTTAGTCCAGTTGTGAAATTCACCTCAATTAGATTGATTTTAGCCCTCTGCGCAAATGCAAGATTGAAACTTAGACAATTCGACATTAAAACGGCTTTTTTGTATGGCGATTTAGCTGAGGATATATACATGTACCAACCGAAAGGTTATGATGATGGAAGCAAGAAAGTTTGCAAGTTGCAAAGGAGTCTGTATGGACTTAAACAAGCGTCTAGATGCTGGAACATCAGGTTTACAGATTTTTTAAACAAATTTCTTTTTAAAGTGAGCGAGGCAGATTCATGCGTGTTCATCAGTGAGAAGAACGGACGAAAGATGATATTGGCCATATATATTGACGATGGTTTAGTAGCTGCTGAAGATGAAGATGACATAGACACTTTAATTTTGTACCTGAGTCAAGAATTTGAAATTAAATCATCGATGCTGAGCTGTTATCTGGGTTTGGAAATAAAGTTTACTGAAGATCATAATGTGCAAGTGAAACAAACATCATATGCTACGAAGGTATTGGCACGGTTTGGTATGCTGGATTCGAAGTCTGTTAACACGCCAGTTGAAAGTAAAGGTACTTCGATTGACACTGGCACTCGACTTTCGTCAAAATATCCATTTCGTGAAGCAGTGGGTAGCCTAATGTACTTGGCTGTAGGGACTAGGCCCGACATTGCTTACGCAGTCAGTTTGGTTAGTCGTCATTTAGATAACCCTACAGATTGTCATATTAGAGCGGTAAAAAGAATTTTTAAATATTTGAAAGGAACCCTTGAATATGGACTTGTTTTCACAAAAAGTAATCTACAAATACATTGTTTTACAGATGCTGACTTTGCTGGTGACCCAGAAACAAGAATATCAACTAGTGGATATGCAATGATAGTTGGGGCAGCTGCGATATCTTGGTGTTCCCAGCGTCAGAAGTGTGTGTCTTTATCAACGACCGAATCGGAATATGTGGCAGCATGTGAAGGTGTCAAGGAGTTAATATGGGTATATCGTCTATTTTTGGAGCTTGTTCAAAAGAAGTCAGACATTCCTACAGTCAACATGGACAACCAAAGTGCAGTCAAGCTGATAAAGAACCCGGAATTCCACAAAAGAACTAAACATATTGAAGTTAAATACCACTTCATTCGTCAAAAATACGAGGAAGGATTATTCACTTTACACTACGTACCAACAAATCAACAAACAGCTGATATATTTACGAAACCTTTATTAAGAGATCGTTTTGAATACTTAAGAGAAAAACTAGGAGTTAGAAAATGAGTTTACATACTGAAATAGAATTATAAAAGTGGAAGTGTTGAACTATGCTTGCTTTGCCCTATGTTTATAAATCTATTTCTTCTATACTTGTTTTTAGTACTCTCTCATTCTATTTACTTTGTGTCATTCTAATGAACAACATAATGAATTCATATTGAATAAACTCACTTCTTGTCAAACACCCAGAGTGATTAGTCGCGTTTTTTCTTTTGGCTTCAAACATTGATAAATAGCAAATAATAAGATTATTTGATTGTTTGTTTTTGAAAATTATTTGAAATTTTTGACTGGTTAGAATTTAATTTATTGCCCATAAGTACAATAGACTATACTTCATCGTAAAGCGTGGATTGCCACATGCTCCCATTTTACTCTGGTTAGTGGACAAAATATGGCCGGATGAGATTGATTCCATAATTTCAGCTGAAATTCCAGATGAAACAGTTGACCCAAAATTGCAAGCAGTAGTTACCAAACACATGATACATGGACCCTGCGGACTCTTCAACTACAATTCACCCTGTATGGTCGACGGCAAGTGTTCCAAGCGATACCCAAGAGGCCTGCTTGCTGAAACCATAACGGGAAATTATGGATACCCATTGTATCGTCGGCGATCAGTTGCGGACAATGAGCGATCGGTAATTGTCAAGGTAAGAGGACAAAATGTTGATGTAGACAATCGTTGGATTGTGCCATACTCCCAATATTGTCCAAAGCTTTTCAGACTCATATCAATGTGGAATATTGTAACTCTGTGAAGTCGATAACGTACATATATAAATATGTTAACAAAGGTAGCGATATGGCTGTCTTCGCTGTAACCAATGCAAATGATGAAATATAACAGTACCAGATGGGTCGCTATGTAAATAGCAACGAAGCAATTTGGCGTATCTTTTCATTTGCGATCCACCAAAGACACCCTACAGTAGTCCATTTGGCAGTCCATTTATAAAATGGTCAATGAGTTTATTTTAATATATCGAACGTGGCAAACAGAACGGCATGTCCACCGCCGACAACATTGACAAGCTTATTTACAGTCTGTCAAAGTGATGATTTTGCTCGCACTTTACTGTATGCTGACATGCCACGCTATTACACATGGAATGCAACATCGAAATCGTTTCAGCGTTGAAAACAGGGAACACCAGTTGAAGGGAATCCAAATGTATTTGCTTCAGACGCTCTGGGTCGCATCTACATAGTACACCCAAATAACGACGAATGTTATTATTTGCGATTGTTGTTGGTGAATGTTCGCTGTCGGACATCGTTTAAACAACTGAGAACAGTTAATGGACAGCTGTGTGCGACTTACCGTGAGGCATGTCAACTATTACATTAACTTGAGAACGATTCACGCTGGGATGATACGCTCAAGGATTCCGTAATATCTTCATCGCCCTAACACCTATTTGCAACATCGCCAAAAATAGCGCAATGATTGTTTGGGATGAATGTACAATGGCCCATAAGAGGTCACTAGAGGCACTGGACAGAACGTTGAAAGATCTTCGTGACAATCAAAATATTTTTGGTGGGGCCATGATTCTGTTGTCAGGTGATTTTCGTCAGACTCTTCTAGTTATTCCCCGATCAACTGTAGCTGATGAACTAAATGCATGCCTAAAGTCATCGAATTTGTGGCGGTACGTAAAGACACTCCAATTAACAACTTACATGCGAGTATTTTTGAACATGAACATGATGAAACTGCTAATGTGTTTGCGAAGCAGTTGTTAGACATTGGAAATAATAAAGTTGCAGTGGACACCTCGACCAGATTCATCACATTACCCACAGATTTCTGTCAAATCACACAATCGAAACAAGAGCTTATTCAGCGTGTTTCCCCGGATATAGCGCAAAAGTTCAATAGCCATAATTGGCTGAGTGAACGAGCAATATTGGCAGCGAAAAATGAAGATGTCGAGGATCTCAATGCGACCATTCAGAATTTTCTTCCAGGACAGTTGGTTTCATTCAAATCAGTCGACACCGTTATGAACCAGGACGACAAAGTCAACTATCCCTCGGAATTTTTAAATTCACTGGAATTGCCTGGACACCTCACAATTTGCAGTTAAAAGTAGGATCAGTTATCATCATGCTGCGTAACATTAATCAACCTCGACTGTGCAATGGAACAAGACTGGCTGTGAAAAAGCTGATGAATAACGTCATTGAAGCAACAATCATAAAAGGAAAATACAAAGGAGACAATGTCTTGATCCCGCGAA
This sequence comes from Melanostoma scalare, assembly GCA_949752695.1. NCBI lineage: Eukaryota > Metazoa > Arthropoda > Insecta > Diptera > Syrphidae > Melanostoma > Melanostoma scalare. Next base: position 188,031,187 of record OX456984.1, on the reverse strand, counting down.
TACCGTTGATTCCAACGGATTTACCATTTGATTTTAAACGGTTACAATTTCCAGAACGTCTGCCCTTTGCGATGACCATAAATAAATCACAAGGACAGTCGTTAGAAGTTTGCGGAATCAACTTGGAGTTTTCCTGTTTCGCGCATGGACAATTATACGTCGCATGTTCGCGCGTCGGAAAACCGTCTAATATACAGTTTATGAGAAAGCTTTAAATTGACTAACAGACTGTATAATAACAGTGTGTGGCTGTCAATATCTAATTTAAACCTTATAAATAGCCACTATTTCAGGAGAACTCGGTTTTGTAAGTAAGCAACATGATGTGCCGAAAATAGTAATAATATTTCAATCTTCATAAAAATTTTTTTTTTTATTAAATACGGATTTATTTTGTTTGGTTTGAACCCTAATTTACAAACTGGGGTCCATTTGGACCCCAGAGCATGTTTGAACACTCATAACTTTTTTGTTTTTCATTTTTTTTAAATAGGATTTTTACTCAGTGAACAAAATTAAATTTTTTATTCATTTCTTAAGTTGAAACGATTATCAGATGTTTACAGATTTTTCTGCGATTTTTTTGTGAAAAGAACCCGTCCACCCGAACTGGGGTCCATTTGGACCCCAGTACTGAAATTCTATGAAAAATCATATTTTTTCTAATAAATAATTATTTTATTTTAAAAGCAGCCTAGTTTATGTTTAGAAGAATTTAACTTGAAGTTGTGGGCTGTTTCAGGAGACATTTAACACATAAGGTTCTAGTGTGGCAAGGGCAACAACATCTGCCACATTCATCGCAGGTGGTTCTGGTTTTCTTGTCATCTGCTCTTGGGCAAAGGTGACATCTGCTTCTTTTACAAGAGAACCTTTCAGGGACTGTTGGTTGTTTTTCCTGAACTCTCCCCAAAATACAGAGAGCATCCAATGCAGATTTTCCAATGCCAGATTGTGTTGCAGGTTGGGAACGGTTATTCAATTCTGACTCTACCAGTTCCTCCGCTAGTTCGATGAGTTTATCACTTCTGTACAAAGTTTTGTTTCTTCTAGGTGGATTGAAGTATCGAAAAATAATGACAGTTGCTAGGACTGCTACGTCCAGTAAGTTGTAGAATACAAACCATCGCCAGCGATTTGTTTTGCGTGTACATGAATAAATTGAGACCATTTGGTCGAATACATCGACTCCACCTTTGGTGCGGTTATAATCCAGTATCATTGCAGGCTTACTTTGATGACCGGAAGTGGCTTTCTCACAGTTATGTTGTGTTGATAGCAATACCATTTGTTTGTTTGGCTTCGGAACATAACTCACCAACGCCATTTTTCCAGAAAATCCAAAAATGGATGAGTGGACTGGACGATACTGCTTTTTGTTATTGACCTTTACAGGCTCATTCTGGTCATCAAGAACCTCCTTCGCTACAAAAGGTCTAGGCAAATCTCTTTTGTTTTTCCGAATCGTGCCAAGATTAGTGATCTTCTTATCCAGCAACTTCAATGCCAAATCCACCGACGCGACGTAAAGAAATTATCAATAGTGAGGTTGCGTCCAGAATTGAAATATGATGGCATCAACGACATCAGCACATCATATCCACGACCAAGTCCTGTATTTTGGTCAGAGCTACCAGTGTAGATAGAAAACTTCAGTGGATAGCCCTTTGAGCTTTCACTAAGCCACCTAAACTTCAAGCCATATATGGCAGGCATGTATTGGGGAAATTCAATCCTTTTCAGGTCATAAAATTATTTGATGACCTGACCAAACTGAACTAATGACTATTTTTTTTTGAGATAGGCATACCTGCCAGGAACAATTGATGTGGATGAATTTTACAATCAGTAATTACGTAAAAAAGACATATTGAAAAGGATAAGCGGGTATCCCAGATTTGCGAAATTAGGCAATTTTCATCGTTTTTGAAATTGAAAAATTTTATTGCTGACCTCCTACATACCTGCATAATGACATCTCTGCTTAAATTTCTTTATCCCTGCTATATATAATACTTAGAAACAATTCATACAATAGCCAGAAGAACTATAACTGAACAATATAAGTCAGAAATCAAAAAAATTTCGAAGAAAAAATCGTGGGGTCCATTTGGACCCCAGTTCGGGTGGACACGACTTTTGCCGGTTTGTAAACGAGGGTTAATTTAGAAAAAAGTATAGGTCTTTTATTTATCAGAACACAAAAAACGCATTTTTGATACATTTTCTTAAGTGTATACTATTGACTCTGGCGTATACGTACTATTTCTTTTTTTTTAAATTTTTTTCTGATAACAAATTGTAGCTACTTTCAATACATTTTCAGCCGTATTTATAATCGTATTTTAAACTCCGCGAAACTTTAAAACACGCTTTTTCGTTGATTAAAACAAAAATCGTATTTATAATCATTTTTCTTCAGTGAATAAGGGCTGATTAGCTTAAACGCAGAAATGCGTGTTTTAAGCGTGTTTTAGCGCATAAATGTCATTTGATTTTGAGTATTGAGTTGTCATTCAGCATTCAGGGGTTTATTTACAACTTTGAGAATCTTAAAAATGACTAAAATGGAAATGTACTCAAATTACATTAACTTTATACATAATTTGGATGTAGTAAATGTGTTTTCAATTGACAGAAATATGCATTGTTTTCCTTTTTTGTAAATTGGTTTCTTACAAGTTTTCCAGTTCCGAAACGTTTTTGATTTTCCCTTTTTGGACAAAACAACAAAATTAAAGCCAAAGAATAATAGAATATATACATATATATATATAGAACAACGTATATTGCGAGGCCTACATTTCATCTTCCATAGATAAGAAAATATAAACAAAAACAAATTTCTGTTGTCAGTTTTAACCATTGAGAAACCAAATAAGAGAGTTTCTTTATGATTTTGACATAAGGGATGATTAAAAGGATTATAAATAAAGATTTTTTATTCACTGATTAAAGTCTTAATAAGTTCTTATTCACTGCATAACTAATATGCGTTTTAAGCGTGTTTTAGCGAAATCTAATAAATACGGCTGTTTTTATTTAAGAGATCAATGAGAAAAATTTTAGTTGCTGATTGTTGCTGAATTAATTTCGTCTGTGATTTTATCAATTCATTGAACTTATCCCTCAGTGACATAGACTTATATTTCATTCACATATTTGCACGTGAACGGAAGATTCCCTCAGGAAAGGAGTTGGAAATGGAAACTTAGAAACTACGGGACAGATTTAAAAAATTTTTTCGGCACTTGGATGTCATATAGTCCTTCAGTAACTTAGCGTATATTTCATCCCTTAGGGTTAAAACTACAGACCCGAGCAACGCCGGGTGGCTTATTCCAAAAACTCTGTCATCGTTAGAATGATTAATTGCACCTGAGCAGCATAGACTATATTTCATCCCCACTCTGCCACTAGAATGATAGCTTGGAGACTGATTTACTTTGAATTTGATAAAAGTAGGGCCTGAGCTACGCCGGGCGGGTCAGCTAGTTTTTTTCTGATAAATAAATTTACTATCGTATTCCACCTCGAACAACAAGGTTTATTATTTAACAACATTTCTGCACCTGCTGTTTCTTACATATCAGGGTCTTTGTGCGCCTACTCTTTCTTACCTACCAGGGCTTTTGTGCGCCTATTTTTTCTTACCTACCAGAGCTTTGCGCGCCTGGTATTTCTTTATGGCCACCTATGGGGTAAATAGTGGTCATCTGCTGTGCCACTTGCGGCCCTATCATTGTCAGTCTTATTAGTCAACTTCTCTTTCGCAATCACTGTGACACAGAGACTCCCTGGCAAAAGCCGCACCCAATTGTCCACAGAGAAATCATTTAAATAATATTACTATTGCATTTGTTAATTATGATCACATGTCAGTTTTAAATTGAAGAGAGTTTCTGACCTCTGTGAATTTTTGAGTGCATATATTCACTGAACTTGGCCAGCCGTAAGTTCTACCCCGTCTGCCAAATCAAAAAGCACGTCACAATTTGACCAGGTACGCATTTTAAAGAAACTTTCATTTTCAAATGATTTAGATATGCAGTGTGTTCTCAAAAAATTGATAAATTGAATTTCAGAGAGAGTATTTGTGTTGACTACAGAAACTTTTCTGTAATTGTCACTGAAAAAGACGTAAGTTTTAGTTTTTTTGCTCCGTTAAAGTAAGGTGTTCAAATGGCTATTTGTTTGTTTGTCTTTACTAAAACACAAAATGATGTTAAGGATTTGATTGAAGTTTTATTCGTTAGTTATTCAAGTACATAGTTCAAATTCATGTACATAATAATATTTTTAAGTCAAGAGTTTAACTGATCACCAGAAAAAAAAAATGTTACGCAGCGCTGTAACTGGCTAGCTATATATTTTTTGAAAATACGAAAGACAGTCACTATTCTGATTGTGTTGACTGCTTTTTTAAGGAAGCCTGGAGATGTAAGGGTTGTGTGTAGAATTTGTTCTATATTTTTCTTTCCTCAAGAAAGTCAAGGTATATAATGTTAATCTAATTGACTTTAACATAAATATTATGAGGATTTCAAACTATTTTGTTCTTTTAGCTCCAAATGGGCTAAAATCTGCTGTTAACGAGCTAACTAGGATTGTGTTAGGGGGTTGTTTGGACGGATCATATTTTAGTCAGATTTGAATTTACTTCTCTGACAAAGGTATATTTGACTTAAAAATCACTGAATTAGTAATTCAGGTGTTAATAAATTTTCATGCAAAAAGCAGTAATTCAGTCAACATTGCCAAGTTCAAAAACGAGCTGTTTTATGAGTTTGGAGAAAGAAAAGGCTTGAGCCTTGTATAGTGGCCAAGTTACTGATGAACAATAAACATAAATCCTAAAAATCAGAACAGAATAAAGTTGTATAGACCAGTTAGATAAATTTGAGTCTGAAAATGAAGTACACAAAATTTTATCCATACCTAACTAAAAAGTGAAATTTTTTAAAAGGGACTCTTTTTACCGCGATCCTTTGAATTCGGCTAGAGGCAACTCTAGAGAAATGAATGGGAAACCTTTAATAGTTTATAATAAAATAAGTCGTGCTGATGTAACAACGCTATTTGATAAACGTCCTGCTTTGAATATGTGTAACTTGCGGCCTGTTTCTATTCTACAATCGTTGAGTAAGGTTTTTGAGACGATTATGAATAATAAAATTCTCAGTTTTGTTTTAAATAAGAAGAGAGCATTTCAAATGGCGTAATTTTTAAAAATGTTGCTATAGCTGACATCTGCTATAAAAATATTTTCATTCCCATAAAGTATATCATAATAGACACCTACAAATCAAAAACCCGATGACTATACCATCTGTTTAACCAACTTGACATGTCGCAACTGATGATTTCCTCTTCGTCATCATTGCTCACCGTAAAGGTATACATTTAATGATCTAAATATATTGATTTGACTATAATCATTGCAACGGAACGGTCATTGTTCTATGAATTAAGCATCTTCAATACTAAAATCCACTCATGCAAGTGCTGCACGCTTCTTCAAATTAATCAACTGATTGCATTGCAATATAGAATTTCCTTCAATCAGAGAGATCTAATCGAATCCAATTTGATTCAATGAGCAGGGAACTTGATTAACACTTTGTAAACACAAATCGAAGAATTGCAATTTAGTTCGAATCTCATTCCAGACACACATTTTAATGGAAATGCGTTTTCTTGGTAATTGAAACATGTCAAGTTTACTAGCGATAGAATAAGAATAATGTTTATGTTGTCAGTGTTGAATGTTCCCTATTCGGCAAATTATCTCGAAACGATATCGGTGTTGATGATTTCGAGTTTTAATCCTGTTGTCTCCAAGATCGCGCGATTTAACACCGTTGGAATATTACTAAAGGACACCTACATTGTTGATAAATGATGACAGTTCCGCGAAAGGAAGATTGTCCTCTTCTACTAATATGCAAGAGATGTATGTGGTCAATTCTCGTTGTCTTTTGACAGTTGTGGCTTGCTTTGATGTTAATGAGAGCATATGTCGGCCAAGGAGGTCAAAGCCATACTCACGCAACCATTCTTCTTTTTCTCGGGAATGATGGTAGCAATAATAAATAAAATGCCCACACGGTGAATCGTCGTACACAGAAGAGACTATATTTCGGACACGCTATATTTTTACATTTATTTATTGAAGTGTCGCACGCGTCGCTTGCTATCGAACTACGGGGTGCCGGCATGAAACGTTGTATCTGCAGTTGCAGGAGATTTGCTCAAAAGAAGTAATTCTCATCATCTTCCAAAGACATTATTTAAAGTCCTTAAGAATGTCACACCTGCTGGGACTGTATTGACCATAGTCTTCGATTATCTGCACCTCATGAGTCTTTTTCTACTTTTAATTTTGCATGGAGAACACATTATGCTCTATAAGTTTCTAACTGCTCCAGACATCTCGAGAAGGAGCAACTTCGGTGCAATGAGAAATTTTTCTGTAATTCACAGTTGTACTGGATAAAAATCATCAGATGCACTTAACAGGATTCGTCGAGGCAAAAAAAGAGTAGAAGGTGTCTGTTTTCCCGGAAAGATCAACATTTTCTTAAAATAAAAAAAAAATAAATTATTTAAAGTCAACGGAGCCCATACGCTTATGTTTTATAGCTCGTAATAAAGCCGAGACTTGAGGTGCGTTTTTTTTTCGCCACTCAGCAATGCTAAAATTAGTTCAACAAAGGATTTTAATACTTAACACAAATACTGAGCACGTTTGCTCAGTATGATTGTTTTTGTGTTCAGTGAAAAAAATCAGTGCTCATTCAATTAAAAATGGGATTTTTTAAATTTTCTATTATTGGTAAGACTAAATGAAAAAAAAAAAAATGATTAACTGCAAATAAGTTAGAGAATAATGTGTGTGTTTTTATTATTAACTTTTTGGCAACTCTGGTTTTGACATCTCACACACGTTTTATGTTCTTTGTCACTCGTCTTTTTATCGAAAAATTGTATTTAGTAAAGAAGCTCTTTTTTCATTGAATGGATACGTGAACAAGCAAAACTGTTGTATTTGGAACGAGGAGCAACCAGAAGCATTTCATGAGCTACCAATGAATACAGAAATAGCCACTATTGAGTGCGGGTTATGGGCTGGCGGAATCATTGGGCCATATTTCTTTAAAGATGGTGCGAATTCCAACGTTACTGTAAATGATGATGGCTAGCGTGAGATGCGGAAAATAGATGAGCTGAACTTGCATGACATATGGTTTCAACAAGACGGCGCCACATGCCACAGTGCACGTTTAACAATAGACCAAATCAGTGGCTAGTTAGGTTAACAATTTATTTCACGTTTGGGGTCGATAAGCTGGCCGCCCAGGTTATGCGATTTAACGCCTCTTGACAATTTTTTGTGGAGCTATGTTAAGGCTCATGTCAATAGCTACAAGCGCGCTTTGATTGACCCACTGGAAACCAACATTGAAGCAATTAGTCGTTAGATATCGGCTGAAATGTAAGAAAGAGTACGACAAAATTGAACTAATCGGATGACCCATTTAAGGCACAGCCGCGGCCAACGTTTGCATGAAATAATCTTCAAAAATTCAATTATATGAAGCGTACTACCGATTCTAATAAAAATTTCAAGCCCTTTTTTCTGAATTTTGTCCGTTTTTTTTAGATCCCCGATTGCATTTAGAAAATAACACTTCCCCAGTTTAAAAAATGGGGGGTTGAGCTGTGACCTCAAATCCCTTTCGTTAAGTCGAAAAAAAAAAAAAAAAATAGTAATAATTAGGGTGTCGCAGCAGAGCGAGGAGCCCCAGGGCCTAGCGCATTTCTCACAGCCAGCCGATTTCGAGCGGTTAGTAGAGAAAGCACTTTTCATGGCAATGAATTTTCTAACGGATGACTGGCAAATTCCTCGGGGTAGGCGATACCCGTGAAAACACATTTTTGCCTCTGTTGGGATTCGAACCACGAACCTCTGGGTTAACACGCAGACATGTTAACCATCACACCACGAGTACCACTCGAAAAAAAAAGGAAAGAGAAAATAAGGAATTTGTGTTGATGCAATCACAGTTTCGCCCGATTAAAAATCACCGTTTGTTGTGAAACACACTACTTCTTCGGTTCTTAAACATAACTTTTAGGACAATTTTTTCAATTGCACGACTTCGAAACACACCAGCATTGGTATGAGCGAATGTTGAACTGACTTACAGATTAGATTTGCAACCCCACCACCCTGGCTCAATACTCCTATCCACTCGATAAACTATTTTCTAATCATGCCTCATTGATCACAGCTATATGAAAATTGTTTGCATTAAAAAAACCAAAAATTTCATTTCTTTCATTCCAAGACACAACTTTTAAGTATCGATCCAGACATAATTTTTCTTTTCATTACTGTACAAAAGCTTTGTAGCTAAATAAGCTATAGGATAATGCTTTGAAAATGATGTCGTAAATGGCCGCCGCGGCTGGTTCGAATAAATTAGATCCAAAAGATCCAATTTTCAACCACTTTTTGCAGAATTTGGGGCAGTATGTCATCAGTAACGCTTCCAATATTCTTTTAAAAGAAGTCAATCGTTTCGGGTTTGTCTGCGTAGACCAGCGACTTCATATAACTCCACAAAAAATATTCCAACGGTGTTAAATACCCTGAGCTTGGAGGTAACTTGAAATTATGTAAAAATCGGCGCCAATAGCGATTTTGTTTTGCGAAAATTTACCGAACGTATGTAGTGCCCAGTGGTCGCAAGGCTTCAATTCTTACACGTCAAAATGGCTAACCGAACAGAGCATAAATAAACTGACCGAAGTTAAAAAGACCAACTTCAAAAGAAGTGGGCAACCCTTTATTTGATGTTTCGAATTTTAGGTATAAAATTGGACCCAGAACAATTTCTCACTTGCTTTAGAAAACACTTCATCAATGTTTGAACATTTATTTCCACTTCCAAGCCAAAATTTCTGTTGCCTAAGTATTCTTTTGATATTTCTTTTAATTGTTTTGGCAGGGAAAGGCTTGGCTAGATTTAGATCTAAGTACACGAATTTAATGACACAACGTTTCGAAATACACATACAAAAAGGCACCAAATTTTTACATTTTGAAACAACGTAAGTGATGCTCAATTGTCGAGTGTTTATTGTTGCTCAGGTCTTGAGCGATTTTTCTTTTTGACTGGCAACCGATGATTGATATTGTCTTCAAAGTAAATAGCACAAGCAATGTAAATTTCTTTGTGCTTTTCGTTTCTCTCTCTTTTATTTTCTTAGGGTATTACAGCCCTCTACATTGCGGTGGGCGTTTATATTTTAAAAGACTTGTTTTCTACTCAGCTTTTTATAAGTATCAAAGGAATTATCTACTCCATCTTGGAGCTGATACCCTCGATTTTCAATTATTCTCGATACCTTCATAAAAATAATAAATAAGGTTTCTTTTTCTTTAAAAAAGAAGAAGATTATTCAACACTCCTACCATCTGCTTATGTAAGAAGGATAACATATCCCTATGTTCTTTATTATTTCACTGAAACACGAACATTCGAAGCATATACACATAATCTTGCTGCAAACATTATTTAAAACCTCCTTCAACAGAAGCTACCGAGCCTTTATTTGGGGTGAGTTATTTACGCACTCAAGGCATGTGAATGAGCTTAAATTAACTTGTGAAAATGATTTCGTGCGTATTTGGTAATGTATGTGTTTTGTCAACAACAACTGGTGTACAATTGCTTACGTGCAGAGCTGAATAATATGAGTTTAATTAGAGAATTGAATTGCAAAGACAAGTTCTTTGGGGACAATAATCTTGTTTTGTTTTAGGGAAAATAATTATATACCGATCCTTTTATAGCATAAACACAAACAAGAAGGCCTTTTTGAACAAAAATAATCTTTGGTACATATTTCCACTTTCGCCTTTCAATAGAACCTTTTTTGAAAGGGGCAAAATTCTATCTTTATATTCGATTGAAATAATTTTCAAAGGCCTTATACTCTCTGCTCCATGTGTGTAATCGACAATTTTAAGTCCTACCGCACAACGACAAAAGCACTTAAGCTTTCGACACGAAGGCCCAGTGCAAATCAAGTGGAATTTTTGTGGACAAGTGGAATTGCATTATTCTTTGTATGGAAGCCGAACGATACGAGCATAAAGCTGAATATAGAATACTTTGCTTTTGAAAATCCTTTTATTCAAACTGAGCCATGGGCAATGAATAGAAAACTTATTTGCATCAAAGTTGAAGAATGAAAATGAAAGAGTTTCTTTCGTATTTTCCATTGTTTGGAGTATGCAGGCACTGAGTATAAAACAATTGAAAACACCACTTTAAGGCTCTTGTATTCGTAATAGTTTGTGGTTGGGACGCTTTTGAATCAAGTTCTGTTTTCTGCCATAAAGTTTTTAATAAATGGTTTTTTGAATTTGAACAATTATTATTTGTTCTTTGAAAGCCTGTTAGAAGTGTTTACGTAAGAACTTAATCAGTAGACCTTGTTTGTCCTCAAACTAATCAAAGCAGACCGACTGCATAAGTATACTTTAAATGATGAGTTTATTGTTACCTTAATCTACGTTTGAGATTAGTAGTGGAAGATAACTGGAAAGGAAACATAACAAAATAGACAGTTCTTAGTTTTGAAACAATGGGTGTCAATTCAATGGCCTCATTCCGCTCGATTAGGCAGTAAGGGCAAGATTGAATTATATAAAACAAAGAATTCACTAACCAATTCAACCGTTTCTGAATCACTGCGAGGAGAGTGATCTATCCTTTATTTACTTGCTATTATTGGTATCATATGGCAAGTTTTGCAACCGTGCAGAAAACAATTTCTGAGATAGCAAAAACACTTGACGTTTCGATGATAGAGAATACGAAAAGAGTGGGTCCTGTAACTAGGTCTGTATGTCTGTCTGGGAAACAGAGCGGTGAGAAGGCGCTTTCCATGGCTTAATGAACTAAACAACGCGGGACATGTCAAATAATCGCGAAGGATGATACCAGTGGAAAAACATTTTCTGGTTTCTGTTGAGATTCGAACCACGAGCCTCCTGCGTAACAAGCAGACACGCTAACCCTTACGGTACGGGAACGCAATGCCAGCCAAAAATACTTGACCGATTTTCTTTAAAGTTAGAAGTTATGCTCTGTGGAGCAGCCTACAGACTAGTTTTTGGAAATGGGTCTTGAAATAACACTGCACTACAGCCTATATGATAACATTTACTTTTCTCGAAAACGATTTCAAGGATTTCAATCTAATTTAGTGGCGTAAATAAGGTTTTTTGTGTTTTTAATAATGCAAGGAAAATTATGAAAAAGTCTAACACGATTATAACAAAATATAATATTTCGATGTCCTAGGTTGTATAAAACTAACTGCTTATCAACATTTGAAGAACTGAAGTTATTGAAATTTTAGTAACTTTTATGAAAAAAAAATCTAATTTCTTAGAATATTTTCAAAACGGTATATTTAATTTCTCTCAAATTTTTTGACAAAACATCTTCCAGCAGGATCATATAACTTAAATAGTTTTATAAAATAAATGTAAAAAAAACGCTATAAATAGAAAACAGTTTGGTAAAAAAAAGGTTTAATGGTTTTGATTGAATTTTCAGTATTAATATGTACAAGCAATAAAAAAATAATAGCGTTTATAGTTTTTCCAAAAAGCTTTTGAAAAATTTTATTTCATTTTTTAAATATTTCATGTGATTTTATACAATTTTTATAGTTTAACTGCTGTTGGCAGCCCTGTATCACTAAATGCTATACTTTAAAAAGCGTAGTATTCCCTCGTTCTTGAAACATTCTAAATCCCGAAAAAAGTTTTAAAATCCCGTCTTCCAAATTCCGCTTGTTCAAAATCCCGATCTATTATAGTCACGCTTTTTAAAATCCCGCTAATCCCGTTTTTTTACAAAACATTGTTATCAAAAAAGTACATGTTGGTTATATTCGCTTTTTAATTATATTATTACATATATACTAAAAAAAATTTAAAATACTCCACCAAAAAGAAAATGCTACCAAATGTTTTTAGTTTTGACCGTAAGCACACATTTGGTTTTGCTTACATATTCTACATTGTTTTCACGCATTGCGAAAATTGGATATAATGCACATAAAAACCTCCACTTTGCTAACAGTTTTACCATCATCTTTAAATTAATTACATTCGTAATGAAAGTAAACATGTGCAGTACTCTCATAACTTTTGGTCTGTGTATGACAGTGCAGAAAAACAATTCCCGAGAACACAAAACTATGCTGAGGCGTGGCATCGCTGACTGAAAGTTTTGGTTAAACAAAAAAGTGCTAGCTTGTATAAACTCATTGCAGATTTGAGAAAGTAAGCAATTTTGGTGCAAACTTAAATAAAAAAAATAGAAAATGGACAAGAAAAATTGTATTATAGTAATGTTATAAAAAAAATAAATAGGGTGGCGCTACAGAGCGAGGAGCCCCTGGGCCTAGCGCATTTCTCACAACCATGCCTTGTGAGGGAATGGAGGGAACCTACAATTTTATGCCGGATCCGAACGGCTAATTGAGAAAGCGCTTTTCATGGCATGAATTTACTAACGGAGGACTTGCCAATTCCTCGCGAAAGGCGATACCCGGGAAAAAACATTTTTTTGCCTCTGCTGGGATTCGAACCTCGAACCCCTGGGTTAGCAGGTGGACATGCTAACCATCGCACCACGGGTACCATAGTAATGTTATAAGGTAAGAAAATTTCTGAGAAATAGAAAAAATTATCAGTAAAACCCTTGAACTAATAAAATAAAATGTGTTGTTAATGTTTTGAAATTCTTTTTTTGTTCCTTTTTGCAGAATATCATATAACATTTCTTTATAAATTTTTTTGAAATTATTGAAGATTGTCATATTTATTATTCAAAAACTTATTTTGATATTACATATTTACTTCTTCTAAAAATGATGAATGTTGAAAATTGAATGTTCAAAAAAACATAGTAGTACATAGTTGTTTTATTTTTGAAAGTTGGGTGTAGTTTTAAAATAAAACAATTACTTTTGATTGTTAAAACGGGATGGTAAGAAACGGAATTATAAAAAATGGGGTCATAAAAAAGCGGGATTATTATAGCGGGATTTAAGTTATTAGGATTATAAAAGGGAAAGCAATTTGAAATTTTTTTATTTACTATGACATATGGCAATGTTTTCAAAAAGCATAATGCTTTGTTTTTTTGTCAGAATCTTAGTTCAAGTGGACTAAGAGATTGTTTTTTGAGTACCTAGTAAAGTCTCAAAGACTGAATTTTAAAAGAATATCAGTTTATTTTTCCAAAAAAAATTTTTACACAATTTTATCTGACTAAAGTCCAGTTTGTTCTCGCTTGAATTTTTCTTTATCAAGGATTATTTCAGGTGATTGTCATGATTTCAGTTTGCTAACGAAGTTTTTAATCAAGGAATATCTTATAAGATCATTTATCAAAGCATTTAATCAAAGATTTTGCGAGCCAGTTGACTTTCCTGTGTTAGTTCCATGTAATCATCGATAGTTTGTTCAGGTTTGATTTTCGTTCAAATTTCAACTATCCCTTGAGATTATAAAAGCTATCCCTTCAGGCTGACATATTACACGTCGCAATTTCGAAAGCTTACACAATACTGAATTATTAAAAATTCGAAATATCTTCGCATTTATTTTAAAAAGTGACAATCAATAAAAAAATTTACATACATACATACCAATATTTCTATTGGCTCAATGGAGAACATCTAGTCAAGATACTTTGGAGTGAACCACCAGCTAATGGACAAGGGTTGCGTTGTACATTTTCAGCACTTTAAAGCCGTGACAAAAAGAAGATAAGGAAAAATGTAACTGTTAAAACTTAGTCTCATTTTACACTCCAGAAAAACTGTGAATGTTGTACCTACATATATAAAAACACAGCGGCCCGCTATGGCTTCGCACGGGTATAAAATATATAGCCTATATAACTCACTTAAAAAATGATTAAGATCGATCCAGTAGTTTTGATTTATTCATTACTGCCCGTGACCTGCACGCGTTAAATTTGGAGTAAAACAATTCCCCTTTATCTATACCACGAAGATTTCCTGCTATCTTTGGAATTTATTGAACATTAACCATAACCAGCTCCCGAAAACAGAAATTTTTTATTTTTGACAAATAGTTTATTGTTTTGTTTTGAAATATTTAACCGTCAATAAGCTTTTCGAAGTTTTTCTAATGTTGCCAACAGGTGTCACGCAGTAATTATGTGTATTTTAAAAGCTTTAACTTTATTTAGCTTTTTACTTTTTTGTGTTTCGATGTAGTTCAGGCTTAAAGCGAACGCTACGTCCCGCAATTTTTAAATCTGTAATATCTTCGAAAATATTCATTTAAATAACATGCTGTAAAGGGCAATTTTGATCTACATGAAATGTAATACGTATCTAATGTATTTAATTGGATAAGGAATGATACCGTATCGTTATAGCTTGGTAAAAGACCCATATTTTTTTTTTAAATGTAAAAGATAAAAATGTGGGTTATCCTTAAGAGATAAACATATGCTGTCGTGAACTTTTTTATTCATCTTTTTAAGATATGAAATTCCGTTGAATATAAATTTGATCTATCTCGTAAGGTTTAGCCAGCGTTTGCAATAAAATAAAATAAATAGGGTGGCGCAACAGAGCGAGGAGCCCCTGGGCCTAGCGCATTTCTCACAACCATGTCTTGTGGGGGAATGGAGGGGACCTACAATTTTTTGCCGGTTCCGAACGGCTAATCGAGAAAGCGCTTTTCATGGCAATGAATACTAACGTTTGCAATGTAAGCGCAAAAAGATATGTTTGTTACGACATCACATTACAAATCTTTAAATTTCCCGGCTTTTCTCTAAAATCTAAGCATACATAGGGACAGAGAAAACGACTTTGTTTTATACTATGTAGTGATGTAGTGATAGTGATGTTCCATAGGCACATACGAATTTGGATTTGAATTGATAAATTTGTTGTTGAATGTTCCGTAGGCATTCACGATCTTATCAATCAATTTTCAAATACGAATTTGGATTTGAATTGATAAATTTTATCGATTAACAATCAATTGATTGCTGATGAATACTGCCCATCCCGCTTGAACGGAAGGAATTATAAAAATATTTCAAAAGGATTTTCCCATTGCAACAAACATAAGCAGAAGCAAATCAAAATATATTAATTCCAAATATACGAGTGCCTTGGGCTTGCTTGCGTTCAGTTTCGGATACTATGTTTATGTTTCCAACAGACCACTGTATTGAAAACGAACACCCTGAACGTAAACTGAACTGAGAGTGTTCAGTAGGTACATTGTTTTGCTTTTTTTTTTTTTTAATGAATTGGAACATATAGCTGTGATCTTATTTTTCACATAAAAAATTTTCCACTTTGAGGAAACTTCGCTGTTTTCGCTTAGGATATGTTTATAACAGGCATGGAATTGCAAGAAACACATGTGTGGTTTATTTGCTTGCCGTGGCATCTGCACCGGATGTGTGTCACCATCATAAAAAGGAAAAAAAATCAATCTTCTTCAATTATTTTGTTTGGTAATTTGCATAAGCTAATAAAACGTAATTGAAAAATTAAATAATGCTTTTGAACTTTTATTCGACGAATATTACGAAAAGGCTTATGTTGTGTTCTTCTAACAAATTTTCTTTCTGTTAACCATGAAATGGAATGCTTTGAGTGTCTTGTGTTCCAAAAAATAAAAAAAATAAAAGAAATGGAAAACATTTCGGGCGTTTAAGTGTTTTTGCATTAAAAAAGGAAATACGTCTGTATTAATTCGGCGCTGAGTGAGAGTGTGAGTCTTAAAGGGTGGGTTTCTGAAAGTAGCAGATGGACACAACAACGCTCCGGCTCGGCTGGATTTCGAAATCACATTGCAGGGAAATCGCAGAAAATAAAGATTTCGTCTCATGTGGCGCAGTCGAATGGAAGAAGACCTCAACCGACTTGCAAAGTGCAGAACTGGAGAGAGCTGATCCGAAATCGATATAGTTATCGACAGATGTTAGATGAGGGTCAGGTTCACGACGAACTGTAATGTCCGTCAAAGTATGTCTGTAAATGATCAGAAAGTCCAACACTTTCTAATACACCGACATGGTCCTGGTCCATGATCATATTTGTCCAAACTGAATCTCATAAATAAAATTGCCTGGGGTTATAAAACATCCCTGTTGTCATCGGTAGATTAAAAACTAATTCTATACAGCTTACTTTATTTCAATTTTCATAAATTTTGAATGTTGGATAGGTAAAAATTTTTACATCAAACTCACAATATACGAAAGGTAAATGAAACTTGGTTAGCTTTTGACACATATAAAAACGTGGATAGTTGAATTTTAAGTCTGGGGAAAATTTTTAAGGGATTTTGAAGTACGAAGTTTCACTGCAGTTTCAGGTTCCTTCTGCTACACAATATTGAAAACATTTTGCTCATAAGCAGTCAAAAAGTAGTTCAATGGACTCCAAAATTACTCAATTTTATGTCAAGTTCAATCATTATCAATTCATTTGCCGAACAGAAGCCTTACTTTAGACACCAATTCAACATCTAACGAGTGTGATACGTTATTTGACTTCATATTAATAATTGCCTATCAGTATCCTCACACAGAAATCGCATCTGCGGGCGATTTTAATGTACACAATTCTGGTTGGCTTCGACATTCTGGGTGAGATTTTCAATCAGTTGAGTTATCTGACTCAACTTTTGAACTAACCCACTCGGGCTCCAGATATTCAAGGCCATGCGGGAGCCACTCTTGACTTACTTATCATCTTATCATCCCGAAAAATAAAGGGTTATAATGTCATCTCCTATAAGCAAATCTTACCATTTCGTCATATCGTTATATTTTTCATTTTCCATCAAGATAAAAAAAGGATAAATCCCTGAAAGAATTGTGTGGCAAATGGCAATACGAGAAAACCAATTGGGATGGCCTGAATAATTTTTCTCGAAATTTCCATTGGTCATTGTGCTTTCTCGTCGGAAACGTTTTTGGATCAGCTGATATGCTATCTAACTTAATCCATGAGTAATTTCGGCATGAGTAATTTCGTTGCTCATAGATCAAAAAGCATCATCCCCAAAGACAATTCGTGGTTCGATTCGTGCTGTAAAGAGGTGATTGGGAATAGAGAAAGAAGTTTTCGAATATTTAAGACAACAATATTGTAGAAAACCGAAATTTGTTCAAACGTGCTAAAAATATCTGTAATGCTCATATACAAAAGGCCAAGTTTTTGCATGACCAAAAAATAAGGCTAAAGATACTGTTGTGTCCAAATGGAAGCAAATTTTTTTGTTCCTTTGTTAAGAACGTTACGAACTCTGCCAAGTCATCGGTCCCAACGCTCGTCTTCATTGACTCTCCGCATGTCAACTCCATCGACAAAACTAATATGCTGGCATCTCAATTAGCTATTAACTCGGCTCTTCGTGATAGCATATTTTCTCCACCTGAACATAAATAGGTGAATTCTGTGATGAGAGTCCTTAAAAATCTTAATACATATAAATAAATATATACGCTCGTTCAGATATTATCCTTTTCGTTATTCAGAAGAGGTGCTCTTCTACGCCGGCAAAACCACTGCGTAAGCTTATCTATTTTTCCTATTCTTCTAGGCTCTCCCCGAGCAGATGGAAAACTGCATTTGTCCAGCCAGCCCTGTTCTTAAAATAGTGGATCTTTCTCCCCTCCCAATTATCGACCAATTGCACTAACTTCACTTCTTTCTAAGGTCATGGAAGCGTCGATAAGCCGTCAACTCATGACATATCTTGAAGAACGATATTCTTAATGACCGACACTAGGACTTTCATAGCAAAAGGTCAACATTTGATTTGATGTCAAACATCACCGAAAAGTGTGAAGATACACCTCTTTGGAGAAAGTAAGATTATTACGATTGCTTTTTCTAAGCTATTTTATAGAATTTGGCATCAAGCTCTTTTGTTGAAAACGCGTGCTTTTGGTATCGATGAATCTCTTCTTCGTTGGATTAGGAAATACCTTTTTCGGAAAAAACAAGTTGTATTGGATGGCTGCAAGTCCGATACAAACTTTTTAAAAGTGTGCCCCAGGGCTCCGTTTTGTCTCCGACTCTCTTCCTTATTTTCAAAAAAGATCT
This sequence comes from Melanostoma scalare, assembly GCA_949752695.1. Classification (NCBI taxonomy): domain Eukaryota; kingdom Metazoa; phylum Arthropoda; class Insecta; order Diptera; family Syrphidae; genus Melanostoma; species Melanostoma scalare. The sequence goes on along the minus strand of OX456984.1, from coordinate 188,012,974 downwards.
CCTGTCTGAAAAATCTTATCATCTCAACTGTTTCGCTGACAAAATCAACAATCAGCTTCTTATACTAGTTTTCAAATTCACGTTCCTGGTCTCCAGATGTGGGAAAAGATTTTCGCTGAGTTGAACTCTGGGGGCCTGGAACGGTTGCGTATTTTAATTTCATTGAATTCTGTCCTTGACAGCTTTGTTACATGGGGTAGTAAGAACCGAGTATAGAATTCAATGCTTTAAAAACTCAATATTGTCATTTGTCGTTGAAGCTTATCATTCCCCATTACTATTATCTATGAATGGTACCTGCATTCAAGAAACCGAAAAGCTGTCAGTATACTTGGAATGTGTGTAAACGATAACCTTATATAGAATGACCACATATTTGAAGTCGCCAAAAATGCTGCTAACTGCTCGGAGGAAATTTTTCACCTCTTCTGATCTGGCTTCAATATATATGGCCTACCTCCACCCAAAAAGAGAGTATAGGTTTATATCTGGTCAAGTGTACCCCAAACATCATTGAACTTACTCTATGGGGCACAAAACAGAGCTCTGAGATTGATAGGTAATAGCTCAACCGTCTCAATTTTCTATGACTTTTTTCACAGAAAGTGCTCTAGTAAAATATCCTGATGCATTACTCCCCTGAAACAACAGCAGCACACGCCTCACTAGGTATGCCCATCAGTTTTATCTAGAGCCCAACTTCGAACATTGAATTCCAGCATAGAGATTCATATCTTAGTCGCACTACCCGTATGTGAAATGATTTACCAGACTCTGTTTTCCCTTTCATTAAGATTCACAAAAGCTCAAAAGCAATGTGCATCGGTGTCTTCTATTAAATCCTTTAATATTTTCCAGAATGCTCGCACTGTGATTTATCATATTATAAGGGTAATCATAACCCCTTGACATGGGCGCTAATTATAAAAATAAAAATAAATATTTTTCCTTTCCAACTTCAGTGTTAAATTTTGTAACATTATCAGACTGTCCAGTTAAAGCAGTTAAGTTGCATGAAAACCTCTCAAAACAATAAAATTTGTTTTGGCCGAAACAATATACAAAAGAGATTAATTCCATTCACACACAGTTTATTGTAATGAGGGGGTAGTCAACATGTGAATGGAATGCAGCGTCATGAGGTTGTGGTAGTGGATTGCATTGTTCACTGTATGAAAATTAATCGTATTTCGCCGACAAACAAACATGGACAAACAACAACAATATACTTTTTTCCACTTAAATTTTTAAGAAAACTAAGAAAATTTTTCCGCCGCTACAGATCTCAGATCAAACTCAGCCACAAAAAAAAAAAACAATAAATCTGAGGGGAAAAACCTTGAAAATGGCAAAATTGCCGTGGGGTAAGCTGTTGGATACAGGATACTAATTATTTCGTTCACAGTCCAAAGCAAAATTAAATGGATTTGAGGTTTTCATTGCTAGTACTGAAAACAATGTTTCAAATTGAGGCAGATCATTTTTCTTATTATATTTTCTGCTAAGCCTGTAAGTTGGGTTTCTAGGTGTTTCTGTAAACTGCGCTTTCATAATATGAAACTTCATCGGTGGACAGAACCACAGAATATCCTACTGAGTTCCACTATCTCCGCAGACAGTAATCACAAGCCCTCTCGCTTTAAACGCTGTGTCCTCCATATTCTAAGTGTAATTTGAATTCTTTGGATGACAGTCAAATTGACTGGATTTTCATAGTTGATATCGAGTTGTAGACTACTTATTTTCATGAATATTCGTAGGCCTACCCCACATTTGATACCAATTGAATTTCAAAATTTTCAAAATTTTCTTTTTGTTTCAACCCAATTCACTAACTTATTTCTCAATCCATCTTCTCTGCACGTCGCTCCCCTGGAAATACTTCTCACCACCTTTTTTTACACTTAAGTATATGCAGCAGGTTTCGATTACGTTCTTTGTGACGTTTTCTCTTCTAACGATATGGTCTCGACTCTCGGTCTCGAGTGTCAACTTTAAATGCTCTTAGTCTCTTAAAAATTGTGACATGAACTGATAAAGTAGGCACGGTTGCCGTTTTGGTAGGATCCTACCAAAATTGGTAGGTTTTTTCAGCTTTGGTAGGTTGGTAGGTTTCAATATAATTTGGTAGGTAATTTTTAATTAAACATCCTCTACAACTCTTTTACAAAAAATAAAATAATCTTTAATTAATTTCTCAAAAGAAGTACACAAATGTAACCAGTGGCCGATTTTGTAACGTTTTAGACGACTATCGTCTGAATTTAAGGCATAGTAACACGTTTTTAAGACCCTGAAAAAACTGCCAAAATTTGTAAGACGACAGTAAAGTAGCTTTCCACCAACCACTGAAAGCGAGATTATATGAAACAATCGTTTGACGAAGCAATCTACGGTAGATGATTAAACGAAAATCATCTAAAATCTGATTCACCTTTCGATTCGACATAGTTAGTAGGAAAAGCAATCAGATTTTCCCAGTTTGAAATTCAGGAATTCGATTTCCAAGTATTTTTGTAAAGTAGTATTCACAAAAAATTCGTTTTACTCAATTGTGATGAAAAAATTAAAATCGTATGCCCTCAAAAATATATTTTCGCTGTTGATAAATTCACTTTCAATGTTAAACACACCAATAATAATCAATTTCAATTCAACAATTAAGCGAAAACTAGTAAAACAAAAAACTAACCCAAGAATACCGAGTAAAGCCCGATTGTGATATACATAGGTTGTTTTTCTTGTTTTGACAACTAAATCTTATCTTAAGAATTTCCAGACTGTTTTTTCCGTCTGAAAATCTATGTTTGAAAAGCTAAAAAATCTTACTGTCAGCTATACAAATGTCAACTGAAACTTCTGCCACTTTTGACCAATCAGAGTGACGAAAACTGACAGTAGTTTTCGAACTCCCGGTGCTTTGAATGGCCGCGTTCCTAAGACCTAAGTTCGAAAATCTTAACTTAAGTTTCTTTCACTTTTCCCTTGTAAAAAGTTCCCGATTTTCAGATGACAATTTAGATGACATTCAGATTTTCAGATTTTCGAACATAGATTTTCAGATGGAAAATCTTGTCTGAAAATCTGAACTTCAGATTTTACTTGTCAAAACAAGGAAAATAACATATATGACAATCGAACTATACTTGGTATTCTTGGGTTAGTTTTTTGTTCTACAAGTTTTCGTTTATTTGTTGAACTGAAATTGATAATTATTGGTGTTTGGATATTTTGTATTACAAATTACTTGAAAAGTGAGTTTATCAACAAAGAAAATAAATTTTTGAAGGCACACGATTTTCTTTTTTTTTTCATTAAAATAAAGTAAAATGAAAGTAATTTCAAAACTGCTCAACACAAATACTTAGAAGTCAAATTGTTGAACTTTAAACGAAAAAATCTGTGTTTTTACAATTAATTTTACTTCTATGTAGAATCGAGAGGTGAATCACAGTACCATTAAGACAAAAAAAAAGTTCAGATAGTCGTTCATGGACTGACAGATCTCTTCGAACTTTCGAAATTTGTCTTGAACCCGGCCAATGCAAGCATTCGGTTGTCGAAGCTTTAAGTTATTTGTTGGCACTTCGAAACATTTAGAATTAAAAAATTTCGTTTTTAATTTACTTATCCTACCTCACACAGCAGCAGAAAGGAAGTTTTTTGATATGTCCCTAATAAAAACCAAACTAAGAAACAAATTGAGATTTAATGTAATAAACAGTATAATGTTAGCAAAAGACTTACCCGCTGAAAACAACGGTGCCTATGCCTTAAACCTTAACTTAAACTAGTGTGCGTTATGAAAAATAATTATGAATTTTATTTATGCGAAATCAAGTTTTTTTATGTAGTTTATATATTTTTTTCGAAAAATAAACTCAATTGAAGCTTTGGTAGGTTTTTCATTGAGTTGGTAGGTTTTTTTTACAAGTTTGGTAGTTTTTTTTTCTTGACAACGGCAACCGTGAAAGTAGGTACTAAACTCTGGCATCAACATCCTCATATCTAATTGGAATGCAAGGGAAAAGGCAAACTACTTATTGGTAACCTTCCCACATTCCTGACTTGAAGTTAATTCGATGTGACTATCTCTACTGATTAGTTTTGATGGCATCAGAAGTTCTGATGAAATTTCAACCACTAAGCTTCTTTTCATTGGGAATTCTTTGTTTTATTTATGTTATGCTAAGAGCATCTGGATCTTCCTGTTTTAATTAAATTTGAATGCACTGCACATAGCATCTCTTCTACGAACAAAACACTCTATGTAGAGTAGATACACATTGGTTCGCGCAACGTAATAAAATACCAACCGTGGAATTGACAAAATTTCAGCACGAAACTGTACAATTTTCGAAAGTGCTTCTTACATTTACACAGAGCCATTCACAAAAAGCTCTTGGAATAAATTAACCACTACTATGGTGTTTTTTCAAGGACTCTGAAGCCGAAAGTTTCTATCTATCTGCTGTTCATACAAAGGAACAGAGGACCTGAAAAGCACGATACTCAGTGAGTCTGCATAAAAAAAAGCATATGTGACAATTTTGGACGCTGAATAAATGAATTTAATTACTGCCGTTTGTAAAGATGAGACAGTCATGATTGCAATCAATTTTGGCAAGAGCTTTGACTGTAAACCCACTAGAATCTGCTCCATTCTCACATTCAGAGCGAGAGGTTGGTATAATAACCAGCCCCCAACCATAAGCCAGTGGTTGCTTAAGCATTTACATTCTGGGCAAGAGACTTTAACTCATATGAACTTCTTCTTTGGATTTACATTGCGAAATTTACTGGAATAAAACCCTGGCTATTCCATTGTTGTCAACAACTTATTTCTATGTGGATTGGACACATAGTGAAAAGTTGCACATAAAATGGTCACTTTGCCAGTGTTTGCAATCAGCTTATGTTTGGTTTTACCACTTCGAGCAAGTGCAGAATTGAGGCAAAAAAGGGGAGAGTTGTTTTGTTTATTCTTGTGATTTATAAGTTCTACATGGCAAATTACGAATTTGTTAAACTTGAGATGACAATCAAACATAGCATAACGACTACAGAGAATAAAAAATCTTGTTCCACTTTTCTGTATTTCTTTCTGTTCGTATAAGAACCCACAGAGGGATTATAGTATTGAAGTTTTAGGTTACGAGCTAACAGAACCCACCATATCACCGTCACGACAAATCTTATTTTTCTTAAAAACGGCTAACATGATTTTTGGTGGAAAACAACATCCAAAAAGCATCATAATGAAGCTTTAGCAGGGATTTCAAAAACTTGGACCGATTTCAAGACTTCGTGGAATCTTACCCCGTATAATAATAATTGCAATTATTTGGAAACCTATAAAATCAATCATTGTCATGGAAGGGGAAGTCATATTTGGCTTTACATTCAATAAACTTAAATTTTTTTTTTTAGAAATTTCGTACAGTTTTTACTTGCGACAAGTTCTCAATCGTGCAGAAATTTTTTGTTGATAATTAAGTGAAACAAAACGTTACGATGATAGAGAATACGATAAAAGTGGGTCCAGTAAATTTGTCTGTTTGCTTTTACGTATATAAATATACTGATCTAACTGACATACTTTCTTAAAAAATTTAAAATTATATTCTGTAAGGCAGCCTACAGAGGCTATTTGGACTATTTACTTAGGTGTGTAGTACCGTTTGGGGTGAAACGGGGCCTGAACCAATATTTTTCACCAACAATTTCGATTTCGAGCAAGTTCTCTCGAGTTTTGATCTCTTAGTCGGTTTAGGTCTTCTTTCACTTGATTGCGTCACCTATAAGACGGGATCTTCGTCTTCCGCGATTGCGTCGGGTTTTCGAAGGCATATTGTAATGCCTTCGAAAACCCGACGAGCAGAAGCGTTGGTATCCATCCGCTCCTCTATCTCATTCATCGGTAAAGCTCATACAGTTCGTTGTTGTATCTTCTTTTTCATACTTGCCTTCACATACGAGACCAAATACCAATCAGAGTATTTTTCTTTCGAAACGACCAAGAGTTTCCTCATCCGTTTTCATAAAGGTTATGCTTCCGCAACGCGTATAGCGGACTTGAAAGATCAAGGTCTTATAGAGGGCTACACTGTCTTTTCAAGAAAAGGTTTTGTTTCTTAATTGACTTATTGATCCAAAGGAGCTCCATTTGATCTTCGCACTTATATTAGTTTCCATGTCTAGCGGATTCTAGATAGAAGAAGTCCTTTATCAACTCGAAATTATGTATTTTTTTGTCCAATTCGTCGATAATCGCTGTTTGATGACATACACATCGTTTTACCATCATCAACCATCAAACCCATTTTTGCTGCTTCTGTTTCAATGCTCATCAAAGCACTTATGACATCACTCTTCCTTATTCAAAAAACGTCAATATCATCTGCGTAGGCGAGTAGTTGCACAAAATTTTGAAAGATTACTCCACTGGTGGTAACGTTTGAGTTTCGTACGATCTTTTCAAGTATGATTTTGAAGAAATCGCATGACAGTTTGTCGCCTTGTCCAAAACCATCTTTTGAAATCAAAGCGTTCGGTGGATTCTTCACCGATTATGATGGAGAACGGTGAATTCTCCATTCTGAATTCTGAAAGTCACCCTGCATAGTCGTACGAGTTTTGCAGGGATGCCGAAACTAAACATGGCTCTGTACGGCTCGTCTCTGTAAACATATCTGACATCTGAGGCTACATTTGTTGACTCTGGCTCACTTATTACTCCAATAATAAATTAGTTTCTTAAGAAAAAAAAAAAGAAAACATCAAAGAAGAAAATTAACTCAACTTTTTAAAATTTTTGATGGATAGCATGTTTTTTCCACGGGTATCGCCTTTCGCAAGGAATTGTCAAGTCCTCCGTTAGTATTCATTGCCATGAAAAGCGCTTTCTCGATTAGCCGTTCGGAACCGGCAGAAAATTGTTGGTCCCCTCCATTCCCCCACAAGGCATGGTTGTGAGAAATGCGCTAGGCCCAGGGGCTCCTCGCTCTGTTGCGCCACCCTATATATATTTTTTTTTTTTTTTTTAAACTTATTAAAAATCAACTAAGCCACCCACTAACACATGATATAGTGTTTTTCAAAGCTTATACTTTGTTTTTTAATCAAAAATTTAGTTCAAGTTAATTTATTCAACAGTTGTTGAGTAATTTCAAAATCAAAATTTGTGAACAAAAAAATTTTGTAATTTTGAGGCAAACACAGAAAACCGAAATAAAACGTCTCAATGAAAAATTGACATAAAACTAAAGCTGCTTTTTCCAGAAAATCGAATTTTGTGGGTTTTCTCTGACCAAAAAGTGGTTTTCCAAAGACGAAGTATCTTTGGTTTTCTTTTTAATTTCAAAAACTTAGAAATTTTTTAGTTTGGCTTTTGATGGTTTACATAAAAAGTGAAAAGTGTTAACATTTTGTAAAAATTTTAGTTGAACATTTTTTTTTTTTTTTAATTTTTCCAATTTTTTTTTCAATTTTGATTTTGAGACTTGTAATATTTAAAAACTTTCCACTTAATTAACTTGAACTAAAATGCTAATCCAAATAACACAATATTAGCTTTCAAAAACGCTATAGTATATGGATCAATTTTTTTTTCCAAAATTGCGCATTTTGCCCAGTGACGTAGCGAGGGTGTGGCGAGCGAGGCGCTCGCCTCGGGTGCCATCGCGGCGGGGCGCCAAAATTTGGTCAACTTTTCATGAAAAAAATTTTTTTTGAAGTGGTAGTGCTAACTTGACGGACATTCAGTATTCACGATTATGATATATGCATCATCAAAATACCCTTAATGATTTTCCAGCTTAGAATTCGGAAGACAACATCGATGATCTTGATGTGGAATCACAAAAACTTGCCTTGCATACAGTGACACTTTTGAACGTGGTTGAGGAGATTGGAAGTGCCGAAAATTTGCGATCAGAAAAATCTAGCCTTACTTCTGTCGCTCAAATAAATGTCGTTAATTACAATAACCCTCAAGCATGGCCACACATTACGGATGCAATCAGAACGAATCTCATATTACACGGCCCAGACCAGGGAAAAATACTGACTTCAAAAACATTGAAGCAAAAGATGTACGTCGATTTTCGCCATATTGGTTCCAAAAAAAATTATTGAACTGTCAATCTGTGGATAGAAATTCTTTGATTTTCTCAAAAGATAAGAATGCTGTATTCTGCTTCTATTGCTGTCTATTTGAACTTCGAACAACTAACATACCTCATATTGCGAATCGTCAACAAGGGTTTTCGAGTGGAAAAATTTTTAGGCTCAACTGAAAAACTCGCAATGCATTGACAATGAATTACAGAAAAGCATTCTTTAGGAAAAAGAACGGTGGCGACATATTCTTCGTGCGATTTTGGACTCGATTATGTTTTGTTCCAAAAACAATTTAGCATTGCGAGGCTCAGATACAAAAACCGACAGCAAAGGAGCTGGTGTGTTTTTAGACGTTATCAAGTTACTCGGCAAGTATGATAAAACTTTGGAAGAGTTCATTTGGGGTCATAAGAAAGGGTCAGTCAACTACTTATCAACAGATATTCAGAATGAATTCATTTGCTTATTAGGGCATACAGTTCGCAATGAGATTTTATCTAGAATTCGGAAATCCAAGTACTACAGTTTGCTCTTCGATAGCACGTCTGATGTCTCTCATAATGAACAGATGGCAGAAATCATTCGTTATGTTCAGATTGATGATGGAAAAGTATCTATTCAAGAAAGTTTCATCGACTTTATTTGTACTGAAGAAAAAACTGGCGAAGGATTATCTTCCGACATAACCAAGAAATTAGAAAAAGATGAACTTGATATCCAATATGCAAGGGGCCAAGGATACGATAACGGAGCCATTATGTCGAGAAGATATAAGGGAGTACAAGCACACATCCAGGAGAAAAATGACCAAGCAGTTTACATACCGTGTGCAAGCCATTGCTTAAATCTAGCAGGAGTACATTCTGCTTCATCGAATGCGGAAATGAAGAAATTTTTCGAAACAGTTGAAAGCATTTTCAAGTTTTTTTCGCGTTGAAAAGTTTATTTGTGGAAAAAGCTGCACACTTGATTTCTGGACTGAAGAATTCACTGCAAGAACTTCGTGATACGGGATTTGACGAGAATTTCATACGCGCATCCACACTGGCTGATACTCTTGGATTGAAAAGTGTGGGCGAACGATCAAGAAAGAAGAAGCTATTGGAGCTGTACGAAAAAAAAAGACGATGGCCCAAATTTATTAGAAATGCAAAAAATCCGTATCAATCTCTGCAACGCCGTCGATATTCTGATTACTGAAATCAACTGGAGGTATGAGAAAATGATGGTGGTTTCTGATGATTTTGGATTTTTGTCTGGTGAGTCCTTGCAGAGAATGACCACTACTGAATTGAAAAAAGCAGCAACTGATTTGGCATTGAAGTATAAAAAAGACATTAACGTGGCTGAGTTTGTCAATGAGATTTCTGATTTTAAGCATGTAGTTTTGACAATCTACTCGAATGATGTCAAATCGGCGACGGTGTTGGAATTACTTCAATTGATCCGTGACTATAATTTGAGAGAATCGTACCCTAACGTCGATATTGCATTCCCAATTTTTTTGGCAGTGCCTTTAACTATAGCTACGTGTGAACGCAGCTTTAGCAAACTTAAACTCATCAAAAACTATCTGAGATCGACAATAAGTCAGGAAAGATTGACTAGTTTAGCAATTTTATCGATCGAGTATGAATTTGCAAATAAAATTAATTGTGATGATGTCATCGATGAATTTGCAGTGGTAAAATCTCGCAAAATCCAATTATAATTATGAAAAATCAGTTTTTTACGCAATTATGCTTTTTCGATACAAGTTTTCTTATATAATATAAAAATCTGTAGATTCTGCAATAAAAAAAAACTTGTTTATGAAATAATTTATTTTGCAATCGAGTTTTGTGAAATTTCACCTTTTTCCAAGGGGGAGGGGGGGGCACATTTTTGAATTCGCCTCTGGCGAAAGAGAGGCTCGCTACGGCTCTGCTTTTGCCTAAACGGAGTCAAATAGACCCTCCCCCTCCAATACGATTTTTTTTGTCTTGATCCAACCTAACCGTTCTGGGTTTTTGTTGTATCTGATGTAAAAAAAGCTTATAAAGAGGTTGATTGCAAAGCTTTAATTATTTCCAAAAAATCAACTCAAAAATGGGTGGGCTATAAAATTGGGTGGATTTGAAAATATCTCTAGAAAATTGACAGCTATTATAGTTTTTTTTTTTAGCGATAGAATGAATATAGAAAGTTTTGAAAACGAAAACACTTTTTTGCAAAACGTTGAATATGGAGTTTCCTAAGGGACTGCAATTCGTCCTATTCTTTTTAATATATTTTTCTGATGAGGCAGATCTTGAGCGACGTTAATTTTGCCAAGTTTGCTGATGACACCGCTATATTTTCATCAGGAATAGATTAGATACTTGGATGTACAATGAACCAGGGCCGGAAATAGAAAAATTTACAATTACCAATATCTTAAATTAAAAAAAAAATTGTGCTTGTTGTGTTTTTTCATTATTTATTTGATATTTTTTCAAAATGCTTTAACTTTTAATTGAATATTAGATTTAGAATCAGATTCATTATCATCATCATCACTTTCACAGTTTTCAAAAACACCTTTGAAATAGGATTGATTTCTAGAAGTATTCGATTCAGTTGTATGCGAACGATTTCGGCGCGATGTTGACATCCATTTTGTTATAGCATTTCTTGGATTCCATCGTTCAAGAACAGGCATGTTGAAATAAATATATAGATATTTATATACGGTTGGAAGTGACAAACTCGAGCGAATGTTAGTTTTCAGCAAATTATTTGCGCTAATACACCTCTCCACATCCGCCGAATGTGGAGTGCAAGCAACTACGCGTGCCAAAATCGTTACCATTTCTCGAAAATGAATTATTCGTTCCGGCGAAGCGAGATGCTCCAACATCATGTTTAACGGTAATTCTCTTATACGTTTATCTTGACACAAATCTCCGTACTGGAGATAAAGAGATGCCAAGCTCAAATCTGGGCAAACCAATTTATGCACTTCCTTAATTGCATCCTGATTCTCGAATTGGGCAGAGTTTTCAAGAGCCGTCAGCAAATCTTGGTTTCGAATTTGCAATCTTTCTATTAAAAATTTGTTGAGTGAATCAATGACATCTTTTTTGAACGATGCAACATCTTCAGTAGCTGATGCTGATCTGCAGTTGATCGTTGGTTCTTCAAGCTCAATATCACCGATAAATTGTTTTTCATCATTCGCTACGACTTTGCTTGTCAATTGATCTTCAAATCCGCTTGGAATCGGTTCAGTTTTTAATTTTTCTAGCGCTGCAATAACATTTTTCACGAATTCAGACAAACTTATTAGTGTCAATGAATTTGATTGTATTTTTTTATGAAACCGCTGGAAAACAAACAAAGTGTCTGCAATAAAAGCCATTTTTTTTTAAATTCTCGATGTCTGTTAAATACTTATGGAAGCCTTGCTCTTGTGCGTTATTGTTTGTTGCAAAATACTTCACCAATGCACGCCAGTTGACAATAACAGCTCGAACTGATTGATAAGAATACTCTGTCCAGCGCACAGTAAAGATCTTCGGCATTGACAGCAATTTTAGACCGATATCGGATGAAATTTTCTTCAATTCCACAGAGCGAATGGCAGAAACATGAAAGTACGAAGCAATGCGACTATATTCAGGATTTTTTTAGATTCAGCTACTTTGTCAGACAAATCACCAAATCAGCTCGATGAGCGGCACACCATATTTTCAGTAGTAGTAAACACGATCCAACTTTTTGAATTTCATCCTCCAAGAATTTCCAGAGACCCCCCGCTCTCTACTGTTAACATTGGTGCCATCTGTGCAGATGGAAGAAGTTTTCATTAGAATCATATTGTAGACAAACTCGTTGCAAAAAAGGTCTTCCATTGCACCGAGTGCAGTTTTGAACAGTCCGACTGCTTCTCGTTCCGTTTGCTCTTTCACGCCGAGAAATATGAGCTCGGACTGTCCACAAGATGTTACAATTTTGGCCAGCACATAATATTTTGTCAATTTGACTGCGGTCGATTGAACCGTCAACAAGAAGAGAAAGAGCTAAACAATTCTCGATTTTATTTTTCATAGCATCCAAATCTGACTCTGATCGACTATGCATGACATGATTGATAAATGTGATTTGTTGTTTATGTATTGTAGGCTCAAATTCTTTGGAATGATATCAAGGTTTTCATTTGTGATCGAAAATGCATGAGATGCTTCGGATGCAATATAGCGAATAGGCCAACTCCACGCGGATAGTGTTAAACGTTTTGCATCGGTGATTATACTCGCCAAGTGATGGTGATTTTGTTGTGCGTGATTTTTATTGAAAAAATACAATTAATTAATTCTAACTCCATTAATGATTGTTTTTTACGCTTCTGAAATGTTTTTCCCAGTAAAGTCCACAAGTTAATGAATTTTTTTGACATAAACTCATCAAAATAATAGCAACTGACATGTCTTGTTAGATAACCGTTCGACGCAAAACTGAATAAGTTTTTCAGTTAATCTTAAAATCTGAATTGCAACGAACGCGCCCATTATCAAATGTTCATGTCGATTTACAGATTTTCGGTTAGATAGTTTGATTCAACAGAATTTATACAATAGAATGCAAAATAACAATTACCAGAAATCCGATTTACAATTACCAATTTCGATTTACAATTACCAAAAATGATACCAATTACCAGCTATTTCCGGCCCTGCAATGAACATTGCAAATATCTCTAACTGCGTTAAGCCTGAACTGCGTCTACATCTACAGGCTTTAGAAAAATTGTTTTTTAAACGGAAAATCAAAGTTAACCCTGCCAAATTTCCAGCTATTTGGCTTACACGTCGACGAAAAGAGTGTTTTTTTACTAAATAATGTTCAACTACAAATGCGCGTTTTTAGTATTGATTGGTGTGAACTCTACAGATATCTTGGGATTATGATAGATACAAAATTTAGTTTTTAAAAAGACATATCGATTACTGTTGCAAAATTTACAAATTTAGAAACGTTTTACATCCTCTTGTGAATAAAAATTCGGACCTGTCCAAAGGTAACAAGATAATATTGTTCAAATCAATTTTTCAAACCATTCCGCTTTGCGGTGCTCCAGTTTAGTATTATGATTGTGAGAAAACGCACAAAACTAAGCTTCAGATATGCCAAAATAATTTTTTTTTAAATTATGCTTGTTTTGCCGTGGCAAAACTGAAACAGACAACTGAAAAAAAAAATAAAATTTAAAATGAAAGCTTTTAATCAAACAAATAATATAAGTATTAATTGAAATCGCTTTTCCGGGGAGTTTATTTGTTGAAAATTACCTACATCCTCATGATGTGCACCATTGCGCTGCTTAGACTTCTCCAAACTTCGCCATTATACTTTGATATTAGTCTTTAATTGAGCACAAAAAAGTTTGTTGGTGACGAATTCGTGCTTTTGTGCGATGCGAACAAGAAAGTCTCCTTACGATTTTGACATAAGGTATGAGTAACTACAATGGGTGGAAGAACGGATTATAAATAAGGATTTTTTATTCGGTGATTAAAGTCTGAGGATGTTCTTATTCGCTGCATAGCCACGCTTTAAGCGTGTTTTAGTGTTAAACGCTGGTTTTAATGTGTACTTTGTAAAGATTACATTAAAAGTAATTCAAAAAGTGGTCTAACAAGGGTCGTGTTAAACAACATTTCAGTTTGAAAATTTCTTAAGTTATGGCCCGACACTTGTTGATGTTGAATTCCAAAAAATTGACTTTGCACCAAATAAATAATTTGTTTATTTCATTTTTAAGTAATCCCAGGACCCTTATCGAATAATGTTTTTTTCAGAATTTTTCATTTCATCAGCGTAAATTTGGAGTTTTTAATCCGAAAACATTTCGTCCACGTCATTTGCGGCTTAAAATAAAAGTAATTGGTTGGAGGTGGCTACTTAAAGGAACATCATGAGAAGCAGTCTCTAAATTATAAATATGATACTTGAGAATTACCTTGCATTAAAGATTATAGAAGTATGGCTTCTTTTGAGACTTGAAAGAACCTCAAATAGTCTGTGTTCATTTGCCAGCGTTCGTTTCACGAAATGGCGAGTTGTCTGCATAAGCATAGAGGCCAACATAAAATAACTGAAAAGTCAGCCTGTGGTCCACTGGACTCCATAACTGCAAGGGGTTGAGCAATTGGGGGTCTGTTAACTCTTACGCTTTGTAGTACTTACATATTATTTTCTTTATTCGTGCTGGACCTCCAAAGATATTTTGACTGCTATTATTGTATCTGAGCTTGAAGATACTACTGTGGAAGGTACGCTTTGACGTCCAACAAAATGGTGAAACTAGTTCTCACTTGGCAAATAAATTTTATCTTTGGTTTGAGTGGCTTTTCCTGATGAAATTAATAAAAAAAATCCCATTTTTTGTGTTTCTAATTAAATTTGTTTTGATTTCATAAATTTCAAAATTTTTTTACTCAAATCTTTTTTGGAGGATGCAGTTCAAGAGCTCAATTATGGAAGACATTGATTATAGGAACGAAAATGTTTCTACCATGTGTTAGCAAACAATAGCAGCATGTGAAGAACAGTGCTGATTTGAAACCTTGAAATCCAAGTCAAGGATGTGAAACTCGTGCCTTTGACTAGAAGTATTATTATTTGTGTGCCTTGCAGCTGTGGAAACTGAAACTGAATAAACGAAGGTTAAACATTAAATTTTGGAATTTTTGTTTTCCATACGGCTCTAGAATCAAACGACTTATAACTGTACTTTTGCATAGACATTCATTTGTGTTAATTTCGACTTTTTAGAGCAAGCAAACATGCTCTCAGCATCTTTTCAATAGTAAAACAAAGAGTGATTCGTAACAATCAAAACGCATTTTGCCATCAGATTCTTCATTTTATGTTTGCCAAGGAACCCGTTGATATGTAAGCTCTTGTTGGCACAATGAAATTGTTCGTATATTAAATTAAGCCATTATTAAATTGAACAGCATGCATATTAAATTATTTTACCAAAGAGTCAATCCAATTTGGAAATTAACACATCTCTGCATTTGTTGTGTTGGGGAAATGGAAATGATTTATAGCTTCAACAGCACAAAAGGTATTTTAATTAAACTAAGTGAGTATAGTTCTTGTTGCGGAAATCCTATATCCTTTTCGACTAAGATGCCCTTTTAAGGTATTTTCCCTGGGTGCCTTAACGGCATCGACGATGAAAGATTAATGAAGGGCTTAAAATACACAAACGTCATCAACAGCAGAAATCATTTGGGATTTAAAATGGAATCCAGGACCGTAGGTATTTTTTATATCAATTAGTCATATTTGAGTGAACAAAGCAACTCAACCAAAGGGGAGTTGTTTTGCTGGCAAAAAACAAAACGAATGCCATTTAATCAATGAAGCTAAGCTCTTAATGAAGCCAAGGGTCAGAAAAGACAAAAGGTGGACGATGCAACAAAAAACTATCATCGGCATTTAATTTCAGTCTTACATCCGTTCGACAGCATCGCAGGCAATAAATATAACTCAAATCGCATTTTAAACACAAATGCAAATTCGTCCTCAAGAAAGAGCTGATTTAAATGAATTTAATACTTACTTTGGAAGATACCGAGCAAAGATCCAAAATGGAGACGAACAAATAATGGCAAGTGTATACATTTTGAACTATTGCCAATGCAGATGCACATTGCACAATTCTATTTACCAATTTCAGAAATAAATTCGTTTATTTGCCTCCAATGGCGAATGAAGGCAGACAAAAATAAAACACAAAAAAGTGGTAAAGCATTCGTGTCGTATTTAAGGTCGTTTGTATTCCATTCCAAGAAACATTAACCCAAAGCTTTTTCTCAAAAGAAGAATCGAACAAAAATGTCGGAAGCGAATTTAAATTTAAATTTGCAGATTATTGTTTGGTGCATTATTCATTTTGAGATGGAGACGGTTTATTTTTTGTGTGAACGTTTGAAGAAGGGATTTCTATTTGAGGAGTATACCTACTTTTAAGATATGTATAAGCATGCCATCCTCTCTGCACTAAAAATACGCATTATGACATGCAAATCGACCAAAACATGTGTTGAAAGAGCACTCAGTGTCCTATTTCTGTATTCTAAACAGATACGAGTCCTTTAATTATTTTTATTGCAGAAAAGAAAAAAATTACGTAACCAAAAATGTTGGTGAGTTGTTTAGAGAATATTCAATTTTGTATATTATGGGAGTTTAAGGCAGATGCACAATTGAAATGGTGATTCTCTTTTGGCCTCTTGCTGTTTCTGATTTTAGAAAGCAGCAAGCAGTTTTTTTTTGTGGAAGAAGAAACAAATAATTTTATTCACTATATTTTAAATCATTCTACCACTTTTTATACAAATGAAATTTTTTATCTTAACAAAACTACTTCTTTTGATCACGTATGAAAGCTCTTAGATTGCGGCGATAAATTTGAGCAGTTTCCTGTTTCCTTTTTCATTCTTGTTGTGGTTTCCAAATCACAACAACCCTGGTTCACCAAGCAACTATTGATTGTGATGATGTTTAAAATGACAAAATATCCCTTTTTATATACAAACTTGAAATATGAAAAGAAACTAATGCATAAAGTATTTTCTTAGTTTACTAAAACTTCTTTTGTTTATTGTTGCGATATGAATACGAATTAATGATTTTAGCTAAAAAATCAAGCTGAGGTGGATAATCTGTTGTTTTGACTTTTATAGCAGTGATCATTTCAAGATTGTTAGCAGAGACCTACGGTATAAGCAAACCCTGTAACAGAAAGTTCAAGGGGGTCAAAACGAAGTATTTCGGTGCTCAGCTTACATCAACTATGTGTTAAGTGATAACGCCGAAGAAATAAATACTTGTTCACTCTTTAATCATCGGGTGAGGGTTGGGAATTCAAAAACCTCATTGAGTCGATTTCGTCCGCCAAATTTTCAATTTACGTTGTTGTTTTCCACTTTTTTGTAATTTTTTTTTCGAGTATGGATTGATTAATTTTATTTGCACTTTTTGTACAATATTAACCAAGTATACTTTTAACTATGTTGTGTAATTTTATCATGCAGAAATATTGGAGGATTAATCGCTAAAGCAGCTTTTCTTATAACACCGCGGGAAGAAAACATTTTGCGGTGTTTATTGTAACCAGGCCGGAAGTTAAGGAAAATGAAAAATTATTAAAATTTGTTAAACCATAACCAAATCTTCAACCCCAAAGTTCTTTGGCAAATTTGTCTTTCACTTAAAATCTGTTGGTGGCAATCTAAAGTGCAAACTGTTATTTGCCACCAAAAATTACGCCGTTTTGTCGTTGGGAAACACCCTAAATACTAAATTAAATTGTATAATATAATAGTCCTCATTTTAAAAATCTTTACATTTTAAGTAATAAAAAATATAGATCAATATGCGAGACAAAGAAATCCAATTACTTTAAAAGAATTGCTAACGAGCTAACTAACTGAAATGACTCTAAAACCTTTTGGCACAAAGTCCGTAAGCTAGGCCACTGCAAATCGGTGAATGTTCAAGCAGTTGAAGTAGAGGCGCTTACTTCATATTTTGGGGGGCTCTTGGGCTCAGGAGCAACACCTCTTCTATTTCACTACGCACTGCCAAATGTTGTTGATGATGTACTCGACTCACCGACCGAGCTGAACGAGCTAGTTAGTGCACTTAAAAATATGAAAAACAACAAGGCTTGCGGTCTTGATGGGATACAAGTTGAGTTTTTTAAAAACAGCATTGCAAACTTCCATGAGTTACTCATTATATTTTTTAATAAAGTGTTATTGCTTGAGGACGTTCCAACTCTTTTTTAAAATCTCTCATTTTTCCAATTTTTAAAAAAGGGGATATATGTTTAGTTGAAAATTACAGGGGTATCTCCATTTTATGTAGTCTGAGAAAAATCTTCGCTCAAATATTATACAATCGCTTATCTAGTTATGGGTAGAACGTAACAATCGTCTCAGTTTCTTCCAGGGAGGCTTTCGGGCTGGACTGTCAACTGTTGATCAAATCTTTGCGCTGGAGACCATAGCTAGAAAATTTATTTCAAGAAAAAAGAAGCTATATGTATTCTTTGTAGATTTTAAAGCTGCTTTCGATACTGTCAACAGAAACTCGCTTATATATAAGTTGAGTCAGATAGGTGTATCTACAAAATTTCTGAACGTCTACAAAAGGTTGATTTTGGACACTTCAGCTTCTGTTTGGAACGGCAGCAGAATGTCAAACTTTTTCGCTACCGAAACCGGAGTACCACAAGGCTGCGTTCTCAGTCCTATTCTATTTGCTCTTTTCATTGATGATATATCGAATAACTTGCCTGGTGGTGTTTCGGTAGGTGATGTACACATAAAAACCCTCCTCTATGCAGATGACCTAGCGATCTTAGCAGATAACCCCCTTACACTTCAGCTCCAAATTAATAGGCTTAAGAGTTACTGCGACACCTGGGATTTGAACATTAACACCTCGAAATCAAAAATTATGATCTTCCAGCATTCCGCTGGTAGAAGACTTCCGAGAGAAAACTGGCAACTGGCAGGACAACCAATAGAAGTTGTTACCGAATTCAAATATTTAGGTTACTTGCTATCCTACAACCTTAATTTGCGATCGCACGTAAAAGAAAAAGTCAGTAAAGCGAAAACAGCGACTAATCTAATGTGGTCAAAATTTTATGGCAACAAAAATGTTGACAATGCATTCAAATTTAAAGTATTTAACGCTACTATCAACTCCTGTCTCTGCTAGGCAAATCAAGTATTTGGTTATAAAGAAGTGGAAGAATTTGAACGTTTGCAGGGCTTTTTCTTTAAACGCATGTTCAAACTTCCTACCACGACCCCACTTATTTTATTTATGTAGAGGCTGGAATCCCACAAATTTATTACAGAAACCTCAAAGCAAATGCGGACTTCATTATTAAAATAATGAGACGCAGAAACTCAAATTTACAGAATCATCTCGTTAAACACGCCTTAAGATGCAATTTTTCACCTTTCAAAGAATGGTTAGATCTAGCTGCGGAACAAGGTATGGTCCTTAACTTAACTATTGAAAACGTAAACGACTGGCAAGATAAATTTTACGATTGCATCGCACAGGTAGATCAACGCTTTTATGATAGTTGTCTCAGCCGGGCGCGTTTGGATCTAGAAGTCTATATAGAACGCTAAATCACACTCTTGGCGCAAATAACTATTTCTGTAAAAATTTGACAACATTATGAAATCAGCACAATTTTTAAAATGAGAACGGAGACACTTTGCCTCAATTTTATGCCTCACAGACCGGATCTAACAGTGATGCAGTCTCTGTAACCTCAATGTACTTACTTACTTACTTAGGTGGGCATTACAGTTCGGGGTGAACCTGGGCCTCAACCAACATCCTTCTATAACGATTTCGATCTCGGGCGAGCTCTCTCCAGTTTCGCACTCCAAGTCGGTTGAGGTCTTCATCCACTTGATTGCGCCACCTAAGACGAGGTCTTCCCCTTCCGCGATTTCCCTGCAATGTGCTTTCGAAAACCCGACGAGCCGGAGCGTTTGGGTCCATCCGCTCTACATGGCCCAACCATCGTAGCCTCGCGATGCGTACTCTTCTGGCTATGCCCATGTCGCGGTACAGCTCATACAGCTCGTACCTCAATGTACCGGAAGAAATTTTCCACTTCCTTGCAAAATGCCCAATTTTAATTGAATTTAGGAGGTTATTTTTCTCCAAGACCTTTCTCGCATTGCAAGAGGCTTCTGAACTTTTAAGCGGCTCTTATGGTTGGAAAACAGTTTTATTGAATTTTCTTAGCTCTCAAACGTTATCTTTAATCTTTAATCTAATTATCTAATATTTAATATGTATATTATTATATTTATCTTTTTTTCTTTATATACCAGTATAACCAATCAATCGGCAGACGGCTAATCAATGCCATGCTCTTTTCTTTTATTGTTAATTGTACTTAAGTTGCTAAATAAGGAACTAATAATAATAAATAATAATAATACAAAATAAAGTTTTTTAATATTCCACATAAAGGAAATGTGTACAAAATACTCGTAAATTGATTTAGCATATGATTTCAGTGATCATGGCCTTTGAAAAAGTATGAGAAAAACGTGTAACGGCCTAAAATTTTAATGTTAAACCATAAGATTAGACAAGAAAAAAAATCTATTTTCTTAAAGTGAAACCCCGAACGAAAATGTAGAAAAGCGATTATTTTGCAATTGCTTATGCATATTAACTCTGATAAAGGAGTAAGTCCAAACCGTACGAAAATATTTCTTTTAAAAAAGTAGGTAAGAAAGTTTTAAGATCTTGCCGGAAAATTTACTGTTTCCGAAATATCAAAAAAAAAAATTCATAATACATATTTCTTAGAAAATTTCAAAAATTTAAACTTTGTAAAAACGAAATCGATGTTAATATTTAAGGACATCTATAATGCATCGTTGAAATCGTATAAGCCATTGACGAAAAAGTCGGTATTGTGGAAGGTATCATATCAACTCTTTCTACAAAGTTTTTCTAAATCACAAGAAAGACAACCGAAAATTATTCACTTACGTAAAATTTAATCGAAAAGGTTAGAACTGTTTAAGGTGCCAGTTATAGCAATCAGGAAATCGAATCATGACAAATTTTCAAAGGAATAGTCACTAAAGTAAATATTTTTGTTGTCATACAGGTTATATCTTCTATGGCGTGCACCAGCTGATCTGCATGATGTGGTTGGAAGAAAGAATACCCGATAAATGGAACCTCAGTATCGTATGCCCGATCCCAAAAATGGGAGACCCTTAGAATTCCGCCAATTATAGAGGAATAAGCCTTCAACGTCGCGTATGAGATCTGGTTAAAATTGTGAACGTCTGAAGCTCCACGTCAACAACTTGATTGGTCCTTATATCAATGTGCTTTTAGACCAGGGAAGTCCACAATAGACCAAATTTTCACATTACCACAGATCTTGGAGAAAACCCTAGAGTATAATATCGATATACAACATCTTATTATCGATTTCAAGGCCGCATATATGGCAGTGCAGCGACAAGTTGAAAATCATACAAAGTAGTTTCGAAAAGTCAGATTTACTGTTTTTAATAAAAGTTTCAGTAATATTATCGGGTTTAAAACTCAAGTCCAATTTTCCGAACGCAGTTGAAATTTGATTTTTTTAAGAAATTGCTGCAACATATGCCAAGGAAGGAATAGAGCAAGCAAACTTAAGGGTTGATCAGTAATTAAAATTTTTGTTGTTAAGAAGATTTTGAGGATATATTGGTATAAAATTAAGCTTTTACGTACAAATACATAGTCTATTCAAAGGCAAAACTTACCAACTTCCAACATGATATATCGGTAGGAGTGTAATTCGACCATCTTTTTGAACGTATGACAAATTCTTACTCGGCTGTTATAGCAATGATATCTACACTCAGCACATACACTCATGGTCACACAATTAAGTCATTTTTATAAAATTAGGTTTACATATCCATATATTAAGTACAAATTACAACGAAAGCAAAATTTGTTCAAGTTCTAAATATTTACAATCACAATCATTAAAAAAAACCAAAGAAAATAAATTCCACTATAACAATAGTCATTTCTTTAACAAAAAATCCTTACTAATATTATAAACTAGCTGAGCCACCCGGCGTTGCTCGGGTCTATAGTTTTAAGGTTCCCGTTCTGGTTTTTCCGCTTAAGTGGGAACTTGGGGATGAAAAACAATCGTTTTTACTTTGGGATTATGTGGTATCCCAATGACGAAAGGATTTTTGAGATCTGTCCAGCAGTTTATAAGTTTCCGTTCCCAGCCCCGTTCCTGTGGGAATCTTCCGTTACAGTGGAAATATGTGAAATAAGAGTCTATGTCACTGAACACTGAGGGATGATGTAACATCCTACCTAGTGTTGAAAGAATTTTTGAAATCGGTCAAGTAACTCTAAGGTTTCGGTTCTGGTTCTCCTGGGATTATAGGGATGAAATATAATCTAAGTTACTGATGGAGGAGGATAATGTAGCACTCCTAATGCAGGAAGGGTTATAGAAAACTGTGCAGTAGCTTCTAAGTTTCTGTTCCCAACCCCGTTCCTGTGGGATTATAGGGATCAAACCTTGACAGGAACCATTTATAAGTCTATGCCACTGATTGATGAATGTAACATCAAAGAGTTGAAAGAATTTTTGAAATCGGTCAAGAAACTTTAAGCTACTCGTTCTCGTTCCCGTTTCTATTCACGTGGGATTATAGGGATGAAATATAATCTAAATTACTAATGGAGGGGGATAATGTAGCAATCTTAATGCAGGAAGGGTTTTAGAAATCTGTCCAGTAGGATCTAAGTTTCCGTTCCCAACCCTGTTCCTGTGGGAATATTGGGATCAAACCTTGACAGGAACCATTTATAAGTCTATGTCACTGAGGGATGATGTAACATCCTAGAGTTGAAAGATTTTTTGAAATCGGTCAAGTAAATTTAAGGTTTCGGTTCTCGTTCCCGTTTCTGTTCCCGTGGGATTATAGGGATGAAATATAATCTAAATTACTGATGGAAGGGGATAATGTAGCACTTCTAATGCAGGAAGAGTTATAGAAATCTGTCCAGTAGTTTCTGAGTTTCCATTCCCAAACCCGTTCCTGTGGGAGTATCCGCGCAATTTTTTAATTTTTTAATGTCATAAGAACCTTCTCCTGACAATTACAAACACAACAAAAAAAGAATTGGCCAAATTGGTCCAGGCGTTGTTGAGTTATGCGCTTACCAACACATTTTTCGATTCATTTTTATATATAAGATGTGAAAGTCACTCTGTCTGTCCGACATTCTATGTTACCATCTCCCGCCCAAACTACTAAACTGGTTGATATAAAATTTTGTACAGTGATAGTCTAGAACATGAGGAAGGACATAGGCTATATATTTTATCCCTAAATTCCCACGGGAACGGGAACGTATACGGGAACTTGAAAGCAACAGCACCGATTTCAAAAATTCTTCCACCGTTAGAATGCTACGCTATTCCCGAGTAACATAAACATTAATTCATCCCCATATTTCTACGGGAACGGGAGTCCTTACTAACATAATAAGTGCGAAAGAAGCTCTGTCTGTTCGCCTTTCTATGTTACCATCTCTCGCCCAAGCTACAGAACCGATTTAATTGAAATTTTATACAGAGATAATCTGGAACCTGAAGAAGGACATAGGTTACATTTCATTCGAATATTCCCACGGGAACCGGTCTTCACTAATATTATAAATGCAAAAGTAGCTCTGTCTGTTCGCCTTTCTATGTTACCATCTACCGCTCAAACTAATGAATAGATTTAAATGAAATTTTGTACAAAAATAGTCTAGAACCTGAGGAAGGACATAGGCTATATATTTTATCCCTAAACTCCCACGGGAACGGGAACGTATATGGGAACTTAAAAGCTACAGCACCGATTTCAAAAATTCTTCCACCGTTAGAATGCTACGCTATTCCCGAGTAACATAAACATTAATTCATCCCCATATTCCTACGGGAACGGGAGTCCTTACTAACATAATAAGTGCGAAAGAAGCTCTGTCTGTTCGCCTTTCTATGTTACCGACTCTCGCCCAAGCTACAGAACCGATTTAATTGAAATTTTATACAGAGATAATCTGGAACCTGAAGAAGGACATTGGTTACACTTCATTCGAATATTCCCACGGGAACCAGTCTTCACTAATATTATAAATGCAAAAGTAGCTCTGTCTGTTCGCCTTTCTATGTTACCATCTACCGCTCAAACTAATGAATAGATTTAAATGAAATTTTGTACAAAGGTAGTCTAGAACCTGAGGAAGGACATAGGCTATATATTTTATCCCTATATTCCCACGGGAATGGGAACGTACACGGGAACTTTGATGCTACAGCACCGATTTCAAAAATTCATCCACCGTTAGAATGCTACACTATCCCTGAGTAACATCAACTGTAAGTCATTCCCATATTCCTACGGGAACGGTCACCATATTTCCACTGGAATGGGAGTCTTTACTAATATCATAAGTCTGAAATGAAATCTGTCGGTCTAATTTTATTTGTTATCAAAAACCGCCCAAACTATTAAATGAATTTTGGTACAGAGTCATAGTCTTGAGCCTGAAGATGGACATATGCTATAAGTAAATGTTATCCCTGTATTCCCACAAGAATGCAAACGTAAACGGGAACCTACAGAACTGATTTCAAGAATTATTTCCCCGATAGAATGCTACACTATCTCAAAGTAACATTAACTTCGATTTATCCCTATATTCCCATGCGAACGGAAGTACTTACTAATATTATAGATCCGAAATCAACTCCGTCTGTCTGTTTTACTTTGTTACCATCAACCGCCCATACTATTGAACCTATTCGTATGAATTTTGGTGCAGAGATAGTCTTGACATAGGCTGTATTTGTTTTCCCAACATTCCTATGGGAACGGCAACGTAAACGGGAACCTTGAAGATACTGGACCTATTTCAAAAGTCCTTTCACCGTGAGGTGATTTCTGTCAAATTGTCGATTACCCAGTTGGCCTGAAAAGAAATTTCTATCTTGATCTTCAAATAAATATTGGCAATAGGTAATGACTGTGTGAAAAGTTGATTTCGGCTAATCCGACTAATGAGATAGTTAACCATATAAACTTATAAATTTTGTTTTGACGTATTGGGGGATATTGTCGAATGTCTATCAATAGACAATATTATGGACACTGAGCAAGTCACATCATACCCTTTAGAATTTCTCAATTCATCCTTCCAATTTCCTCAATTATCAGCAGTGGCTGCAAGTTGGTGTTCCAGTGCCAATAATGAGTATTCTAGAATTGCACACAGCTACAAATTACACATCTGGGATGTGGCATTATAAAAGTTTTAATAATGACTGGAACAGCGTAATTAGAAAACTATTGATTCCACGTATTTCTTTGATTCCCATTTTTTTGATTTGTCATTTTAGTTTAAAAGAGTGTATCAAACTCGCAAAACCTTTTTATTTGACAAAAGAAGGAAAAAGTAAGAACGTCGTGTGCAAAAATGTACTGAAATAAAATAATATAAAAATAGTTTACTAAAACGCATGAATGTGTCTTATTTGCAAAATAAGTAGCCTAAAAAATTAAAAATGCTGCCGAAAGTTACTATTCCACGCGGACGAAGTCGCGGGCACAGCTAGTCAATAATATATAAAATAAGTGTGGCCATATAATTAAGTCACATGAAAAAAATAAGCAAAATATGATAAAAAACATAGTTTTCTTAACCGCACAGTTGATATTTCGTAGGATAGCCTATCTGTTTCGATACGGCGGATATTCTCCTTGGCATGGAGTCCACCAAACCTTTCCATTGCTCTACGCTACTATTTTTCCACTCTTTCTGCAAAATACTCCAGAGAGTAGTCTTGCTGGTTGGTTTTTTTTCCGCAAGTTTTTTTTTTAGAATGTCCCCAAATTCCCAATAGGGTTTAAGTCCGGTGACTTTGCTGGCCACCCCAAATTATTTACTTTACGCTCTTCAAGGAAAGATTTCACAACTCTTTACGTGTGTTTGGGGTCATTGTCGTGCTGAAAGATTAATCATTAGGGTAATTGGTTCTGGCAGTCGCCGAGAAGATTTGTGTCCAGTATATCCCGGTTGTCAATACGTGTCATTTTACCGTTTATTTGACACAGCGGACCGACACACCATGGCTTGTGAAAAACGCCCAAACCATTATAGAATCGCCGCAATGCCTTAAGATCTTTTTTTCATGTGACTTAATTATAATGGCCACACTTATTTTATATATTATTGATTTTTTGTTAAAGAAATGACTATTGTTATAGTGGAATTTATTTTCTTTGGTTTTTTTTAATGATTGTGATCCTAACTAATATTATAAATGTGAAAGTCACTCTGTCTGTCCGACTTTCTATGTTACCGTCTCCCGCCCAAATTACTGAACTGATTGATATGAAATTTTGTACAAAGATAGTCTAGAACTTGAGGAATTGCAAAGGCTATATATTTTATCCCTGAATTCCCACGGGAACGGGAACGTATACGGGAACTTAGTAGCTACAGTACCGATTTCGAAAGTTCCTCCACCGTTAGAATGCTACACTATCCCCGAGTAACATAATTTTTAATTCATCCCCATATTCCTACGGGAACGGGAGTTCTTACTAACATAATAAGTGCGAAAGAAGCTCTGTCTGTTCGCCTTTCTATGTTACCGACTCTCGCCCAAGCTACAGAACCGATTTAAATGAAATTTTATACAGAGATGATCAAGAACCTGAAAAAGGACATAGGTTACATTTCATTCGAACATTCCCACGGGAACCGATCTTCACTAATGTTATAAATGCAAAAGTAGCTCTGTCTGTTCGCCTTTCTATGTTACCATCTCCCGCCCAAACTAATGAACAGATTTAAACGAAATTTTGTACAGAGATAGTCTAAAATTTAAGAAGGGACATAGGCTATATATTTTATCCCTATATTCTCACGGGAACGAGAACGCATACGGGAACTTTGACAATATATCACCGATTTCAAAAATTCTTCCACCGTTAGAATGCTAAACTCTCCATGAGTAACATAAACTGTAAGTCATCCCCGTATTCCTACGGGAACAGTCAACATGTTCCCACGGGAATGGGAGTCTTTACTAATATCATAATTCTGAAAAGAAATCTGTCTGTATATTTTTATTTGTTATCAAAAACCGCCCAAGCTATTAAACCTATTTATATGAATTTTGGTAGGTACAGAGATATAGTCTTGAGCCTGAAGATGGACATAGGCTATATATGTTAAAACTATATTCCCACAAGAACGCAAACGTAAACGGAAACCTTGAAACTACTGAACTGATTTCAAGAATTATTTCTACTACCTATCTACCGCCCAAACTATTGAACCTATTCGTATGAATATCGGTGCAGAGATAGTCTTGAGCCTGAAGAAGGACATTGGCTGTATTTGCTATCCCAATATTCCTGCGGGAACGGCAACGTAAATGGGAACCTTGAAGCTACTGAACCGATTACAAAAGTTCTTTCAACGTGAGGTGATTTCCTGTCAAATTGTCGATTACACAGTTGTGTTTGTTATTGTCAGGAGAAGGTTCTTGTGACATAAGAAATTTAAAAATTGATATTCCCACAGGAACGGTTCTGGGAACGGAAACTTAGAAACTACTAGACAGGTTTCTAGATTCCGATTTCAAAAATCTCTTGGATGTTACGTTATCCCTCAGTGACATAGACTTATATTTCACATATTTCCACGGTAACGGAAGATTCCCACAGGAACGCGTCTGGGAACGGAAACCTAGCAACTACTGGACAGATCTCAAAAATTCTTTCGTCATTGGGATGCCACATAATTCCAAAGTAAAAACCATTATTTTTTCTTGCCCAAGTTCCCACATAAGCGGAAAAACGAGAACGGGAACCTTAAAACTACAGACCCGAGCAACGCCTGGTGGCTCAGCTAGTTGTAAATATTTAGAACTTGAACAAATTTTGCTTTCGTTGTAATTTGTACTTAATATATGGATATGTAAACCTAATTTTATTAAAATGACTTAATTGTATGACCATGAGTGTATTTTTCAGTTAACATATTCTCCGTCAATTTATCTAATCGCGTATTCAGACTCATAACATTCTAACCAATGGCAACGAGACAACTCTTGGAATATTTAAAGTATTCAAGCATAAAGTGGATATATATGTAGCTTAACAAATGGATTCCACACAAAATTGAATTAAAAGAAGAAACAATCATTTAATTTTCGAAAGGCTTCTTTCGTCCCAGCAAATATCTCTAATGGCTTTCCTCGTGGTTGCCTTACAACCATTAATAAGATTATAATATAATTGAATAGAAACTTTCTATAGAACCATTAACGCTCCCCCCCGAAAAACTATTGAGTGCGGATTGTGACCCTTATTCGCTGTATTTTAACGGTTAATTACATAAACTGGGTTCATTTGGCTAAATATTAACCGTCCGGAAATTAAGTTTTCAGACCAGAAAAATGTATATACATCCAACTTGCTTCGGTTTAAGTAAATCCTAGCATTTTATTCCTTTCATAACAGCCCATATATTCGTATATGTATTCAATATTATTTCCGTCCTCCAGGAAATAGTTTCCTTTTTTCTGAGCAAGCTGATCCTTAAGGGCCATTCACTTTCATTCTCCACTTAATCGGTTGTAGCCAGTGAACAGTTTACACTCCATTTCCATTTAATTGGTTCTATTTGTGAAGTGTTTTTGAGTGCCTGGGACTGGTCCTGGTCCTGTTCCTGGTCCTGGTCCGTCCTGTCCTGTCCTTTCTCGTTTGACTTCCTTTTTTGGTTATACGCGTGGTGTTGGGTTGATTAGTTTTCTTTAGTATACTTTTCTTCAAGGCAAGAAACAACAAAAAAAATTCTTCTACGTTCTTCTACCCATGCCTTATTTATCCGACATCGACAACGGATGGATCAATTTAAAGACCAAATACCGACGACAATTTAAATTTAACGGAATTCGAGACTCATCTTACATAAAACAACCATAAAGAAGTATGACTGTCTTCTGGGATGGAAAGATACAAAAATTTTCAAGGATATCCTTAAGGACATGCCAGAAAAGAGCACTCATTAAAACTTATAGTAAATAACACAAAAGAGCCAAAAGACCGTAGGTATGTATGTATCCGTGGAAGGTAATAATGATTTGTTATGCGATATTTGTAATTCTGTATAAATCTATGTCGTGCTTTCGGGTGCCACTTTGTAACACTGCCTGCGATAAAAAAAATTCCATATTCCATCTCTATTCGAAAAAGTTCAAACTTTTCCAATTATTTTTATTATTCACGTTTTCTGTTATCACTTCTCGTGCGGACTGCTCGACGGAAAAACAAGTTCAACGATTCCTCTTCGCTTGTTTTCCGTGTTCTGTTCAGTTTTATTTTTTCTTTTTTCTTACTCATTCCTTCTTCATCACGCCATAATTTTTATGTTTTCTTCATTCATATCGTCGGTAAAGTTTCATTCCAGCCATCATAGTTCCCATAGTGGTGGAGGTACCTATGTATGTACCTACGTGTCATATCGGATGGAAAAGTTCTTGGCAGAATTATCACCGTATCCTTGTCTTGTCGTCGTCGTAGCTCATAGGTCGGTGGAAGTAGAAACACACAAATCATGGACAACTTGTCGGACTTGAAACATGACCAAGACTTTATTTCGTGTGCTGTTTTTCGAGAGTTATTAATTTAATCCGTTTTTGTTTATTTTTTGTTTTCTTCTTGTCTACGATAGAACATTTGATTCGGGGTTGAAAATTATGGGATCAACACATTTTCTTGGATTCGTGTAGCTGAGCTGATACTCGAAAGAACAACGACGAACTTTTGTATTGAATAGCAATTTGTAGAGGAAATGGTAAACGTCTTTTAAGAAGGTTTTATGAAGGCTAATCACAAGTTTGAGCTTTATAATTTAAGGCAGGCCAAAGATATAATACAGATTTGAAAAAAAGGGAAAAATGCAAAAGTTTTTGTCTTGAACTTGGTACATACATGTTTGGCTGTAGTCTGAAAAGCAAAAAATGTGATATCGATGACATGCAGCAGCAGAATTGTCATACGAAGCATTGAAATTGATAAGGAGATGAAGCGTGTATCAGCGTCAAACTCAATGGGTTCTTAAATTCTTGAAAAATTATCACAAATTATGTTTTCATTTTAAATTAATCTTTTTTTTTTTTGGTCAAGAACCATCTTTGAAAAGAACGCACCCAAATTCGGAGACAGATGTGTCAAATAGTTTTGCTGTGGCGGACATTTTGTGTGGACACTTCAAACAATTTTGTTAAAAACTATTTTTTGAGAATAAAAAAAACTATCACACATGCCAAACAAAAGCCTTATACAAGTATCATGGAGACCTTTCACCATCGACTGAGGCCTTCCATCTCAGGTTGTGGGCAATCAATTGATGTCACCAGTCACCACACCAGCAATGTTCGACAAAAGACTAAAGTTTGTTTTTGGCCCGGTGAGTGAAAAGTTCCTGAGTTTGAAAAGGTAGCAGGGTAATAAAATGGCGGACCTGCATGAATAGCGCTTTCTGTGTTTGCCTCATTGGACCAGAAACTTAATCGTTTAACAATTTCAAAAATGTGTTTAACGTTGCTATTCGTTACATTTCGATTGCGTTTCTTAATAGGGGGCCTCCAGCTCCAATGGTTATGATTCATGTTATGCCGATTCTTTAAAAAAAATTGTCCAATAATAGGCTATTCTGTTTTCGATTTCCTTTTAACAGAAAACGTTAACATAACATTTGTGACTTGTTTGAAAACATTATTTTTTTTTTTCTCATAATTGTTTCTCTTTCAGAGCTGTTGCTGCTTGTTGTTGTTGGAGTAACAATCAGGCGTCTCAACATAAACTTGCTCAGTCACGCTAACATAATTAAGATTTTAAACATGAAAAGTTAGACGGGAAAGCCTCCCGTGGTAGCAGGGTGGATAAAATCTCAACTCATGACAGCCGCTAGGAGCCAAAAGGAACAGTCGAAATAATAGATTTATCCTGGTGAATCGAAGCTGGAAGATGGGTTTTTTACCAAACAAGGCCACGGCGAAGGATATTGGGGATCTAAAATTTACACATTTCTCTTTTTCACTTGGAAAACGAGCGCCACAGTAATATAAAATCTTCAAGCAAACAAACAAAGCTAAATCCCGAGACCTAGCCTTTAGCTTTAGCCTTTAGCGACTTTTTTTTGTTTCCAAGTATGAAGAAATGGCTCAGAGGTTATAGAATGTATAGGTTTTTTTTTTTTTAGCTGCATTAAAGGGTTATAAATACACTAATAATGTTGAAGAACACAGTGGGAGCATTTAGTATTAGACACCGGTGAACGTTGCTTTTGAATTTTTGTGAATCGTAAAAGTTATGCAGGGTAAAAGCTGGTAAAACTTTCCACATACGGGCAGTGCAACTAAAATATGAATCTCTATATTTGATTGTTGGGTTCATGGTAAAACTGATGAGCATTCCCAGCGATGAGGGTGTTGCAGTTAAATTGCTTTCGGAGATTGATGCAACTGATTATTTCACCAGACCATTTTTTGTGAAAAATAGAGTGAGGCAAGTAATCCTGATGTTAAAGAGAATCAACCGATCTTACATTTTAACTAACACCTATCAGTCTGTACGAGCTGTTGTTTACCTTGTTAAGCAGACGCAAAAATATTTGAGGATCACCCGACCAGATATGTTAATTTTTACTCTAGTCTTGGACAAATGCATACTTGATAAATTGTTGCCAGATCAGGAGGAATGAAAAATTTCCTGCATCGTCTTAAGAAATTTTTCACTACCTCAAATATTCGGTCATTCCAACGAGGGTCATCATTTACACTCAAATCAAGTACTGATGATTAATGAAGATAAGAAAGAGAGCCGGAAATAAAACGAGGCCCTGAGGCACACCAGCATTTATTAAATTTGTATCAGACTTAAAACCATCAATAAAAACTTACATTTAGCTTGCGGAAAGGTAGTTCCCAATCCAACGAAGAAGAGAGTCATCGATACCAAAGGCACCCATTTTCGATAAGAGAGCCTGACGCCCAAACTCTTTCAAATGAATAAGAAATGTCAAGTGCAATAATCTTACTTTCTCCAAAACAGTGGAAAGTTTGGTTCCACTTTTCGGTGAGATATGCCATCAAGTCACTAGCGGACCTTATGCTACTAACGCCGTAATGTCGATCATTGAAAAGCTTTTGTTCTTCATGATATTTCATGAGTTGACGATCAATCAAAGTTTCCATGGCCTTGGAAAGCACAGACGTTAGTACAATTGGTCGGTAATTGGAAGGGTGGAAGATTAACCATTTTTAGGGACGGGCTGAACAAATGCAATTTTCCATCTATTTGATAAGAGCCCAGAAGGATAGGATAGATAGAAAAGCTTGCGCAATAGTTTTGCCTTCCAAAGACCTCTTCAGAATAACGGCGGGGGATACTATCTGTACCAGCGGAATTATGTATATTGGGTCTTTAAAGACTCTTGAAACTGAACGAGCTCGATTAAATATTTGCTCTGTCACAGAACTCACAGATTAAAGTTCACGAAGAGAAAATATGCTATCAGGAAGTGTCGAGTTATAGCAGCCAATTGAGCTGCCAGCAAATTAGCTTTGTCGATGGAGTTGACATATGGAGAGTCATTGAAAACTAGCGTTGGGACCAATGAGCAGGCCGAGTTCTAACTGTTCTTGACCAAAAGTTTTTGCTTATGGACACAACAGCATTTGTTGCCTTGCTTTATGGTCATGCTAAAAATTGGTATCTTGTATTTGAACATAATAAATATATCCGGTTTGTTTGAACTGATCTTTTAAAAATTTGAAAACTTCTTTCTCTATCCCTAATCGCCACCTTACCCTTTGAATCAAACCACAAATTCTCTTAGGGAGCGATACTTTTTGCTCTGTGAGAAAAAAAATAAAGCCAATTTTTGCTGTTTCTCTTTCAATGGTCGCAAAAGGATCTGCGACATCACACTTGCTTCTCCCCATTACGTCAATATCTATCTGCGTAGGCGAGTTATTGTACAGACTTTTGAAAGATTGTTCCTCTGGTGTTGACCTTTGAGTTTTGTACAATCTTTTCAAGAATATTGTTTAAGAAATCGCATGGCAATTTGTTGCCTTGTCTAAAGTCTCTTTCGACATTAAAGGCCTCGTTGGATTATTTACCGATTATGACGGAGCTGCGTGAATTTTCCAAAGTCATCCTGCATAGTCGTACGAGTTTTGCAGGTACGCCAAAACTAAGACATGGCTCTGTACAGAGTCTCTGTAAATACTGTCGTATGCGGTCTTGAAATCGATAAAAAGATGGTGTTTATTTTATCGATATTATATTTCCGGGTAGAATGTACAAATTTGGTGATCTTTGTGCACTGCTCGCAATATGAGGATGAGATTATCTGAGGATCTATGTACCTTACTGAAGGATATTACAACAACCTAAGGATAGAAGAATTTTTGGAACCTGTCCAGCAGTTTTTAAATTTCCCTTTACGTTCCCGTTCCCGTGGGAATATGGGAATGAAATACAGGGTGTTCCGTAATTCGTGTATTATCCTTTGGGGTGTGATTCTTGGGCATATTCTAAGAAAAAATTTTTTCTACAGTAAAGCTCGTTTCCCAACTTTGACATCACTTTTTGACAATTTAAAAAAGGGCTAACTTTGGTGTACCCTGACCTGTGTTAAATTCGATATCTCTGTCAATACTAATGATACAGACCTAATCATAGACCTAATTTTTTGTAGAAATAACAACCTTTAAGACTGTATTTAAGTTGAGCTTCCATAGGTTTAGGGTTGCCAGATTTAAGTGCTGTTCAAATTTTCTTCCCGAAACAAAGATTTGACTTTGAGGTAATTTTTTTCAGAAAATGCCTGATAAACATAGAGTTTCTTTATTTCTTACAGATGAACAAAACAATAATTAAAAAAAATCTTATTAGTCAGTTCACTCAAAAACCCGTGCATTTTATGATACTTGAAAAAGTACAAAATGGGTAAAATTAATAAAAAAAAATAAAAAAAATGTGAGGAAAGAAAAGGGTGTGACTGAGTATGCAGCAAATGTTTTTTTCTTTTGTGCCGAAAAAGGTGTAAATGATTTAATTTTTAAGGACTTATTGAACCACCTTCATAATGAGAACAATTTTATTGTGTAAATGGCCTGGCCACTATTAAGAAGAGCAAATAGAAATTTAATGTAATAAGCTTTGGCAACAAAAAGGACACTTATTTTGAAGAAAAAATATATTTTTGAAGTGAAACAACTTTTACTTTTTTAACGCCAACAAAACATGATTTTTTCAGAAACTCCGTAATGATTTCCAACGCCTGAAAGTTTCTTCCTTATTATGATCCGAAAATGTTAAAATAGTTTCTCTACTCTTGCCGCCTCCACCATTCCTACACAAGAGATACCACATCTACCACCCAGGTGATAAAGTGAATACTGCACAAACACATTGCTATCATGTGGAGAAATTCAATTAACTGATTACTTCTATATCTCTGTATTAAGTTTTTGTCGCTCGTTTCAGTTTACATGACATTTTGCTGACTTAGGAAACTTCGGTTTACAAGAACAGTTTCTCTAGAGATGACAATTTTCAAATTGCGTGTACTTTTATAAGGAAGTGCAATTAAATAGATTGGAAAATATACAACAAGACCAACGCCAACGGTGACATATTGCAAGTTAAAAGCAATTGAAGGATTGATTACAACGAATTCAATCAGACTATACCTTCCACTTACTTGGAAGTTGATACCTACATTTACTATTTTTATGTAATGACTGAAGCAGAGGTGTTTAGTGATAACCTTTTCCTGCTTTCAAAATACTAATTTGCTCAATTCAATAGTAATCCACTTATTTTAAGCTCAACAGAACCCAGAATATGTTAAAAAAAGATTGATTTATGTTGGGAAATCAATCAAATTTGAAACTGATTGTCAATAAATTATTATTTTTTTTTCTATTCTTTACTTTTGAGAAACTCAATCTGGGGTTGTCAGGAATTTGCATAATAGCAATGCTTCAATAAACTATGTTTTAGGGATTCAACACAATACAGCACTCGACTTATATCATTAATCAAGTTGTAAAAGAACAAAAAAGAAAAAAGTAAAAGAAACAAAAATAAATATGAGTAACTATACGAGTATATATGTATATCTAAAAGCATAAGGAAGAGTAAGTGCTGCCAATGAAAATAGGTCAAAAGCACCATCATTAACGCAAGTTTACGAATAGAATGAGAGATGGCACAGCGTTTCCGGACAAAGGATTTGTGTTGATGTCAAAATTTGTGCAAAGTAGGCAATTCTTTGAGCGATAATGTAGGCATTGAGAAGTAAATGGGATAAGGTGAATCAATGATGACCATAATGGATGGCAGTCTTATGATGAAAAACACAATAAAAATGTAATACAACATTACAACAATCGAACCGAATCCATCTTCTTCAAAAAGAAAAAGGATATAGCCTAATAAAGGCGAGGACGAAGAGAGACTGAGTGTCTACATTAAAAGTTTGGTGGTGTTGGTACAAGAATAACTTGACTTGATTAAATGATGTTGTTATGAATGTCTGGGGACTGAAAAATTTATTGCTTTTTGCTTAGTAATCCTTATAATTTTGATTACAGAAAATAGTTTCTACTATAGTGGTAGATGACATATCATTGGGATCAACGAAAAGAGGTGACCATATATTTGATCTCTGGTTGGATGATTTGATTAAAAAATTTTGGTATGTTTTTAGCAACTACTCGCATCTGCTAAGGGCAATAATTAAGTTTTAGTTAAATTATTTTAAGGATTGCTGATCTGCTTATATTTAAGTGTACAACTTTAAAATGAAGAAAATGCTTTAAGGTAGTAGTCCAGTGTGACGGCCGAAATTTCGACGTTTTTTTTGTGACTTTTGACGATAACAAGAAAATAGTATGAAATCGTTTTGTATTTACATGTTTATTTTACTAAATTTTTTTTTCTTAATCTTCGATTAACTTAAAGAATAGTGAGCTATTTCGGGAAAACCCACAGCCTTCCGTAGTTATCCGATATAACAAAATCAAAGAGATAATTATTGTGTAGGCTTTAATTTAATGAACTAACCAATAACATACATATATGTATATATAAAAAAGAAAAACGGCAGACTTGTGAAAAAAAAAGTTCTCAAAATGTTATTTTTTTTGTTGATAAAATGTTTAAAATTTTTTTTATTATTTTATTATTTAATCAACTATGCAAGGTGGATAGAGCAATCCTTCTGTCTCCTTAAAATTGTCATATGTAGCAGCTTTACGAGCCCTGCGTATGGTTCTAGTCTCTTTACAGTTGGCTTCAGCAGTTTTCTCTGACCTTAAAATCCGCGCATTGTCAACACACTTTCATACAATCTACTTTCTTTCTTGCTGTATAACTTTGGAAATATGTATTCTAAATTTAAATTTTTTTTAACCTATCACACTGAACTACTATCTTAATTTGTTCTTAAGGCGGGAGACCACTTTAGGAGCGTAAAAAACAATCATTTTCAAAATCAGGAGAAATGTTTATTAGAGCTGTCCACATTAAAAAAAAAATTGTATATATTCGATGACCATCGAATGGCGGCATTATTGAAGTTTTCCATGCACCTGTTGCCGGCGACATCGAAAACTGCTGCATTTGCCACTCTTTTTCGGTTGATCTGAGAAAGATATATTATTCTCCTACTGACATTAAGGGGAAGTATACACCAAAAAAATAATGAAGAAGTGCAAAATTTTTTAATTTGGGAGCCTGTTTACTCCAAAATTTGAATTTTCGGCAATTTGTTCGACCTTTCAAACTTTATGTATATCCTTTCGATAATATTACTGAGAGTTATCTCCCAAAATTTCATCTAAATCGGTCGATAACTTTTTGAGCTACAACACGAGCAGTTTTTGGAAAAGTAGTTTCGAGATAATTGCGTTTAAAGTTTCACCACGAGAAAATTATTAATTGTAGTAACTTACGGATTAATCGGCTATTCCAGGCGCGTGCAATGGACCTTCGAATTCCTCGTACAATAGACCTTCGACTTCCATACAAAAGGTCAGCAGTAGATAGTATTCTGAAGCGAATTTCGCTCCTCCTCTAACGACCCGAGCTACCTGACTCGTCACTCGTCACCCGACCGCATGATTCTCTTCTCGCGCTCTAAATGGAATAACTCTATTCGATATTTTCAGTTTTCCTTTGGTCAGAACATTCTTTGGTAATCATACTTTCGAAATATGTAATAAAAAAAAAATTTATTTTTTGAAAATTTTAAAGTGGTCTTAATAGAGTGAGTTACATAAGATGAGTTTAAAACGTTGGGTGAGGTTATGCAGCTCTGGGGGTTGAAGCACAAAACTACAAATACTTGTAATACAAGTGGATTATGAAAAAGGTAAAAAAAAAATTTCTAACAAAAGCCACAAGTTTGCTTGCTTTTCTACAAGTGTAATGAAAATAATACTACAAGCAACTCTTGCCTTGTAGACTTGTAGCTTTGTATTACAAGTCCCCAGGCACGCCTATTTGAAACCAATTGTGACAGCTCATGGAAAAAATGAGAGCAATCTCTTCCTCCGGCATTGGACTAGAAGCTAATTACCTTCTTAGGATGAATTAGTTTAAGTTTATCCAAAGGGATGAACTCGTAATCAAGTATTCGCTTTTCAAGAAGGAGAAGTGCTAGACATTTTGTGGTGATGTGAAAAGATATGATTCTTGATATGCGAGGCCATCGGGTAGTACGGGTTTTGTGGTTGAACTTAAGAAATTTGAGCGAACTGACCGCGCTACATAACATAAAGTAAGAATCATAATTCCATAGATATATCTTATATAGCTAGCTGTGTTCATGATTGGTATGCCATAATTTACAATTAGAGTATGAATTTAGGTCTAGTGGAGCTAAGTCCCTGTTCCAGTTTATTCACATAGGAAGTAGGTTAAAATGTAAACGGTAAGACTTTTTTTAATTACGAAACGAAATGGCCAGCGGTTCTTATTGCCGCGGAACTTATTGCACTGTACCGTAGCTTACTTATCTCCGGAGTACACAAAAGTTTGAATAGATAAATGATTTTTTGTTACCCTATCTGTCTACCATCAAGTGAACATTGGCATTTTTTTAATTAATGGGGTATTCTGGTTTTGAAGTTTGGCATACATTATTTATTACATACATATTTTCGTAGCTTAGATTCTCAAAAATATTCCTTTAAAGGGATTTCTCAAAATTCGTATTATTTTCGGAGATACAGCAGATTTTGTGATGTATGTTTCCGGCCAATCTTGTTACTGAAACAAAAATATTCAAAATAGGAATAAATGTTGAAAATATTTTCTTTACAATGACTTACGATTTTAGAAAAATATCAAAAATCAATAAAATGGCGCAGTATTAATAAAATAAGTAACTTGGGGTGATAAATTATGTTTTTTTTAATGTCAAATTGATTATTTTCAGCCAATTAAAATCATCGCAAATTATTCATTATATTGTAACGTGCGCTTAGTTCGCAAAATAAAACTTCACCTTTCAAATTATTTCTATCACTTTTATTCAGTATCTATACTTTATTCGAACTCAACTCGACTATTGGACTATCACTGGATAACAACATTTCACTCTTAACTTTATCACTCTATAATCAAAACTGACTGCTCGTTGCGTCAGCGGCCTATTTATATAGAACAATACTTATCTAGAGCGTTCCAGTTTCTTCTCCATGGTTTCCACATTTGCTGTCAATCATCTCTACACTCACACACACTGGCTTACAAACAATGCCTGTCATTTTATACCATTCCATTATAGTGTTGCCAGTTGTGTTTTCGGTTAAACGTTTTCGATTAGGAAATTGGTATAAATGTTGGGTGTTCATTACACTGCCCCCTCCTTAAGATTGTTCGTCCCGAATAATTCCATCTGCAGCCTCGCCACTATATCGATGCAGCCGGTCACAATGAACTACTTTTAACTTGCCTCTTAGTCCTCTTTGGATGCGGTAAACCACGTCGTTAATCCTCGTGACAACAGTATAGGGACCTTCCCAGTTTTGCTGAAGTTTCGGTGACAATCCCTTTTGACGATGAGGATTATAAAGCCACACACGATCTCCTGCTTGGAATCCTGCCTTTGTCGCTTTTGTGTCATACCGGGTCTTCATCCGGTCGCCATACACTGTGGCCCATGTCCCTGTTCTATTAGGTCTATCTGTAAGCCTACCCACCTCTATGTTTGAATCACAGACATAACAATTTCGGAACCACTTCTCCACGTCACCTTTAACATGCAGCCAGTAAAAGCGTTTTCGCACGTTCTCCAGCGTCTTGTTGACTCCCAGGTGGCTTCCTGTAGGGCTTCTATGCATCTTTTGTAAAACCTCCTTGATTTTTGATTGAGGAACAATAAGCTGCATTACAAAAGATTTACCGTCAGGAGATTCCCATTTGCGCTGGAGTACTCCTTCTTGCACGCGAAGCGAATCCCACTGTGCCCAATAGGCTTTGACAACAGGGCTTTGGTCAGAAATGTCGTCCCAGTCAGGTTTCGTGTTGTTCTCTTTCCATTTGAGAATCGGTCCGATGTCTGGATCCTTCGTTTGAGCAGACCTCAATTCTTCCTTGTTCCA
This sequence comes from Melanostoma scalare, assembly GCA_949752695.1. NCBI lineage: Eukaryota > Metazoa > Arthropoda > Insecta > Diptera > Syrphidae > Melanostoma > Melanostoma scalare. The sequence goes on along the minus strand of OX456984.1, from coordinate 187,973,526 downwards.
TCCGAATATGGGTTCCATTCTCATCCGCTGAGTCTTGGTCTCTACTTTCCCCCAGCAATTCCATTGGGGGTTTTCTACCTGATGTCCAATTCGGTGTTGATAAGTCTGCGGTCTTACTCTACAGCTCACGGATTGATTTTCTTGGACTTCACAACGTCGACAAGAAGTTTCTGTTTTAATTGGTGGAAACCGGCATTGTCGCTGTAAGTGCCCCGTCTTATTACAATTCCAACATCTGGCAAGTCCGTTCCGCTGGTTCCTTTGTAGCTTAACTCCTGGGCATGATCCAGCCTCGAATATGGCTTCTCTTTGACAATGTACCATTTGAGAAGCTTGCTCAGATGCTTCCATCATTAATGCAAACTCTAGAGTTTCAGAAAGAGTTCGTGTTCTAGCAGTTCGCACAGATCTCTGAAGATGTTTGTCAGAAATGGCACGAACGAAGGACTCAACAGCCAGATGGTTGATGATTTCTTCTCCAGCATCCGGGTATGCCAGGTGAACCAGTCTTTCGACGTCTGCTTGGAGCTGCTGTAGACTTTCACCCCTTTTCTGGACTCTGTTATTGAGTTGGACTCGGAAGACTTCTTTCAAGTGGCTATCACCAAAGCGTTTATCTATAGCTGCCACGAGAAAACTGAAATCGCTGCTCTTACCAGCTGGAACAGTTTGAAGTAATTCAGCTGCTGGTCCTCTAAGAGCAAGAGTCAGTGCTGTGTATTTGTCTTCGTCAACCCAGCCATTTGCTGTCGCAGCTGCCTCGAATTGTCTCCTGTAAACTGACCAAGACGACTGTCCATCGAATGTTGGTGGTTGTACTTCTCTTTGCTTTAGACAATCTCCACAAGTTTTCCGTAGCTCCATTTTCCGCATCTGGTCTAGTTCCTTAGCCATGTTTTCGATTCGTTTCTCCAAAGTGGCAAGCTGACTTTCGCATTGACTCTCAAGCTTGGAAAATCGTTTCTCAACACATTCAATGCGTTTTTCTAGGCCACAAACATTTTTCTCAATGTTACCCAATTTGCTTTCTAGAATGTTTTTCTGACCTTCCAAAACATTCTGTTGCGCCTGAAGTCTTTCGAGAATATTCTGTTGTTCCACCTTTTGCTCGTTTCGTTGTTCTTCAATCAGCTTCTTTTGTTCGTTTCTTTGTGTTTCAAGTTGTTCGAGAACATTCTGCTGTTCCTTCTTTTGCTCGTTTCGTTGTGCTTCCAGTTGTTCGAGAACATTCTGCTGTTCCTTCTTTTGATCGTTTCTCTGCTCTTCCAGACGTCCGAGAATATTCTGCTGTTGCTCTTCAATCAGCTTCTTTTGTTGTACTTCGAGTCGTTCGAGAACATTCTGCTGTTCCTTCTTTTGCTCGTTTCGCTGTTCTAACAAAAGTTTCATCATACTAGAAAAATCTACACTTTCACTTACTTCCTCTTCTTCCACTTCTATTTCAAAAACAAAAGTGTTTACGTCTTCCCCTTGCTGTTCCAAATAGTTACGCAAACGCAGGACGAGCTCATTTTTCGATCCCGCTCTAGAAAGATTTCGCTTACCTAACTCACTTTTAAGCTCAATGCAGTTGAGCTCTTCTAACAACTTACCCATTTTCACTGTATATAATTATTATTTTTCTTTTTACTTTTACTTTTTTTTTTTTTTTTTTTACACTTTATTAGTCAAATAAGTTTTATTTACACTTCTGACACCAATGTAACGTGCGCTTAGTTCGCAAAATAAAACTTCACCTTTCAAATTATTTCTATCACTTTTATTCAGTATCTATACTTTATTCGAACTCAACTCGACTATTGGACTATCACTGGTTAACAACATTTCACTCTTAACTTTATCACTCTATAATCAAAACTGACTGCTCGTTGCGTCAGCGGCCTATTTATATAGAACAATACTTATCTAGAGCGTTCCAGTTTCTTCTCCATGGTTTCCACATTTGCTGTCAATCATCTCTACACTCACACACACTGGCTTACAAACAATGCCTGTCATTTTATACCATTCCATTATAGTGTTGCCAGTTGTGTTTTCGGTTAAACGTTTTCGATTAGGAAATTGGTATAAATGTTGGGTGTTCATTACAATATAGTAAATATATTCAAGAATACTCAGTTTAACTTTGAAGTCGATCGGTCAATTTCTCTTTGAGCTATGAAGTCAACAATTTTGAAAAACGTCTTTTCGAGAAAAACGCGTTTAAAGTTTAAACTATCGGGGTTTTTATCTGCGAGTTGTCGCTCTTTAGAACGCTGCCATTAGAAATCTATTCAAGATACAAACTTTTCGCTTTCACAAAATATTTTTGAAGGTGTAAGCTATCGAATAAGCCAACAAAAGAAAATCGATTTTTTGAAAGTGGTATCCCTTTAAACTTCTTACGCGTTTTTCTCGAAAATACTTTTTTTAGTTGGATAACCTGATATATGAGGTTTTACCAAGCCGATTCCTTTCAAATTTGGAAGAGATCTTTGTGATGCATGTATCTATCGCATCTGTTTTGGGTTTTAAAAATTTTAATGTTAAGAATTTTTTAAAAATTCGAAAATGCAGAAAAGGACCAAAAAAATATTTTTCTTTATAACGACGCCATTTTGTGAATTTTTTTTTCTCAGCAAAGATCAGTACAATAGCGACATCTTTACTAATGAAAAATTTCTTTAGTTTGTTTTGGATCACAACAAGGGTTGGGATCATAGCAACCACCAGGCACCTTTTTTTTAACTCCCACTTCACCGGTCAGAAATTCGACGACTTTTCAATTTTTATTTTTTATTTTCCCAAAGCAATAATAAAAACAATTTAAAAAATGGGCACGACTGGGTCGCACGAACTTGCGATCGTTTGCTAAGTAAAATACCAAAATCTTAAGACTGAGCAAAAGGTTTTAGTATTCGTTCTTAATATATTTGGTTTAACAGGGTTGCCAACTACACATTAATTGAGAAAATTGAATTAAATCACGAAAAGTATTGAAAAAAATTAAATTAAATATTCCAAAAGTTTCAAGCGAAAATCTAAAAACGCCATTTTTTTGCAATTGCTTATACATATAAACCCTTAAAATTTAATCAAAATCGTTAGAGCCATTTTTTAAAAAACTGGTTTTTTATTTTTAATTTTTTTAAAAAAGGAGGTTTTCAAAATTCAAGTACACAAGTTTTAAGATCTTGCTAAAAGATGTATTGACAAAAAATTTGAAATAAATCAAATATATCGTTTTGAAAATATTCGGAAAAACAAATTTTTTTTAAAAAAATTAATGAAAATTCGAAAAAACTAAATTTTTCAAATGTAGATAAGCAATCTTTCTCAAACAACTTAGGACTTCTTAAATATGAAATTTCGTCAAAATCGTGTTAGCCATTACCGAGAAAGTCGGTTTTGAAAAAAACGGTACTATGGGGGGTACCGTCTTTAGGCTTTCTCCAAAAAAAATTTTTGCATCATTAGAACAGTTTTAAAAAAATAATACTTCACGTAAAATTTTATCAAAATCGTTAGAGCCGTTTTCGAGAAAAATAGGTATTGTCATATCGGTTGTATGGCAGGTACCGTTATTTCAAGACCTAGAAACCCAATTCCAAAAACCCCTCTGTAGGCTATTCCAGAGACCATAACTGCGAATTTTGAAGAAAATCGGTCAAGCGGTTCAGGCTGTAGATCCATATACGGACAGACAGACAGACAGACAGACAGACAGACAGACAGACAGACAGACAGACACACAGACAGACAGACAGAATTGCAGGACCCACTTTTTTCGTATTCTCTATCATCGTAATGTCATTTTTAATTGTTATCTCAAATTTTTTTTTCTGCACGATTGCAAGACTTGCCTTATAGTACCTATAATCGCAAGTAAAAACAATTTAAAAAATTGAGTGTTAACATTATTTTTCATAATTTTTTTATTCTTTTAAGAAAAATTTCTAAAATTTAAGTTTCTAGACCCAGGATACCTCCTCAAGCGAAAGGTTATCCAGTTACCCGCTTTACAACAGTTTCCATTCTACATTTCCTTCTTTCTTTTCGTAAAATACAGAACTTATAAGTCGAATTACATATAAGATTTGAATAACAAAATCAAAAATAATCCATTTACATAATCCAACAACAATAAAACCAACATTAAGAGCTGCTGTGCATTCGGCAACAACCAACAACAAAAATAAGCACCTAACTTGAAACAAAGCGAGTGGTAATTTTCTAACCATTCCTTTCTAAATCACACAGTTGCTTTGACTTTAAAAATGCAATGAGGATTGTAAATTCTCAAATAGTGGGTACATAGTTCAGGCAAAGCAATGAAAAGAAGTGAAAAGCTACTGTTGGTGTCCAGGGACGGATTAATTCGCATGGTCACTAGGGCACAATGCAATAGTGGTGATGAACTACTGTTGAACTATTTTTTTGATACTTAAATTTATATTTTAGTTTTTTTGCTATTCTATATTGCAATTGGAGAGAACTTTAAGTATGCTTAGAGTTAATTTACCGTTTATGTCTACTCTATCACACTGTAATATGCAGGCCACCTGCTGTTTGGCGAAACCCAGGCTAGACAGAGTTTCGGTAAATTGTAATTCAATTTTTTTTTATCATTATGTCATCGTTGTCTTTATTTGAAATGAGTAAAGGAGTAACAAGGCTTCTTACTTACTTAAGGTGGCGCTTAAGTCCGGGTCGGACTAGGGCCTCAACCAACATGCTTCTCCAGCCAGCTCGGTCCCTAGTTAGCTGCCTCCAGTTTTGCACGCAAAGTTGGTTGAGGTCCTCTCCTACTTGCGTGCGCCACCTGAGTCGCGGTCTTCCTCTACTGCGCCGTCCCTCGGGATTGGATTCGAAGACTTTCCGGGCCGGAGCGTTGGTGTCCATTCGCTCTACATGACCCAGCCATCTAAGCCGCTGGACCTTGACTCGTTTGACAAGGTCAGTGTCGCTGTACAGCCCGTACAGTTCGTCATTAAATCTTCTTCTCCACTCTCCATCTATGCAGACGGGACCAAAAATCACCCGAAGAATTTTTCTCTCGAACAAGGCTTCATCTAATTAAAAAAAAAAAAAAAAACAAAAATGCCACCTTAAAAAAAATGAGAGCATAACCGGCTCAGTTGGAATTCACGTAATGTTCAAAGGAGAAACCCAGAGAATTTCGTCAAAAAATCAATTCTTACAACGTTCACACCAGATCGCGAAGAAACAAAAAGTAAAATAGACTAAAACACTCCCAATACAAACAAATGCAACGAAATTTGGGTTTGGTTGGCCCTCAGACATGTAACAATACGAAAACCGGAAGGTTTGCCGACGCATTCTGAGGTCAGCGCTGCGTACAGCATACCCCATGAGCGGAACACTATAGTGTGAACATAATATATAACCCAACATAATGTTAAATAATTAAATTTAAATAAATAAGTTTTATAACTTCATTATAATTCTATATCAAAAACGCGCTTCGAAGTATTGTATTTGTATCTCCATCATCAAATATGCATCTTGAATTCCTTAAGCAAGAGTTTAAAGCTATTTATTTTCTAAAATATGTTCTCCCTTCTTAAATTTTTCATGTAATTTTTCGCGTTAGAGATCTGGATAACGGAGAACAAAAGTAAAATATTCTCGTTACCCATCACCATTGCTTACCGGCATTTAAATTAAGCTGATTGTATCCTTCAGTTGATGTGCAAGAGACCAGATGACATCTTACAACAAACACTAAAAAAAAATTTAGGTCATTTTCCCACCCGACGCCGACGCACATTCGCATTGACAATCATAAATAATATGCACAACTCTGTTTTTGTACTGGTAGAGACGTGCACTTAGGCTTCGTACTTATACGCAATGTGATGGCACTCCACAATTCACTCCTCTTAAGGTAGGGAAGTTTTCTGAAAGGAAGTCACTGCTTCAAAATGCCGTGGAAACTATAGGGAGAGAAAATTGTCGTGTTCCATAATCATCCTTTTGTGTTGGACTCGCTGATAAGTTGGCATACATAATGCAACAAGAACAACCCACATTAGGCAAAATGTAGGTCGATTGTGAAATTTTAAATTATTATCTGGTTGAGACAAAATGTATTTAAACCAGCAGCTTTAAAGTAAAATCCACTAATGGCTAACTAGAGTTGGTATTTGAGATTTACAGGACACGGTACTAATGAAGTGCAGGGAAATAAACGGTTCACTGTTGAAATTTTCTCAATAAATAAGTCAAACGCACTCGCACAACGTAACATACTCATGAATTGCTTGCTGTGTTAGAATAATAAACAATTTCGACGACCATTTGTTGCAGATACGAGTATACTTCTTGTTCATGGCAGTGAATTAGGTAAGCTCAGTCGAACTCAAATGTGAAAAATAAAGAAAAAGTAAAAGAACGCCTGAATTTTGAAAGAATTTATGTCCTGCAGAATGCTTTTGATGCTAAATTGAAATTGCTTTCAATGCTCTTTCATTCGTTAAAATGTGTACCAACTTTTCCTTTTACGGTTTACTTTACTCGCATATAGGTATGTTGGAGGCAGAGGGAAACAGTAATGAAATTAAGGAGTCGAATCCTTTCACTGGAAAAATGTCAAACTTAGTCAAGTGGTTTTTTTTTCTTTGGTAATAGAGAAATAAAATAGTAATAGTAATACGCATAGCAGTGTTTAGTTAAGTGGTGTACTGTGTAGACGATAAGTTGGGTAAATGTCCTTTGCATTAACTTTTTTACAGAGAACCGTAAGTTTATTATCAAATCATTTGGTTTCAGATTCAGTGACTTGTGACACAGAGTGAGGGTTTTGTACCAAGTATGAATTTTGTTTCTGGTCCTTTAATTCGTAAGCCAATCTTGTAATATTTGTTTCCACATATCGCACTGGTGTGAGTGTATCATTAAAAACATTACAATATAAAAGCAATACTCGTACCTCAAACGTGTTTTTGTCTGTAAAACAATTAACCCATTTTAATGGCTTGCCATACGAATGTTGCAGTTATTCAGAGGAAATACCAATGATTGAAAGTAATTGGTATTTCAAAAGTAGGAGACATACCACAACAGGAAGCTCCACTAATAATTGAACTGTAGTATTAAAGTGAGGCCCTTTAAAGGGTGTGTCTGGAATCTGCGGAGCATATTGAAACCGGTGTACGAAAAGGACTAAAACTATAAAACTATTATGTTAGGGACATTCCAATAAATTTTTTTTTGTTTTTTATTTTCATTATTCTTACTATAATGATACATCTACAAAAGTAACAAGGACAATTATACAAAATTTAAAAGATATTTCGAAGAAGAACAGTGGTACCCGTGGCGTAATGGTTAGCATGTCAACCTGCTAACCCAGAGGTTCGAGGTTCGAATCCCAGCAGTGGCAAAAATGTTTTTCCACGGGTATCGCCTTTCGCGAGGAATTGGCAAATCCTCCGTTAGTAATTGCTATGAAAAGCGCTTTCTCAATTAGCCGTTCGGAACCGGCAGAAAATTGTAGGTCCCCTCCGTTCCCTCACAAGGCTTGGTTGTGAAAAATGCGCTAGGCCCAGGGGCTCCTCGCTCTGTTGCGCCACCCTATTTATTTATTTTTATCCACCTACTGCGTATCTGGTTTGCAAAACACTAACTTAATGTGAGCAACAAAACTAAATTAATGTATTTCAGTCTAAGAATGAAAGCGATTCCTGATGTAGATATATTATTCCATGCTTAAAACAGCCAACGTTATATGTAGAATGCTAAATGCAGTAGGTGGATATCAAAGTTTAAATCAGCTACAAGGCTTAGAGGGATAGGTGAGGCATAAGCTATACCGAGATCGTCAGCAAAAGCCGTTACCTTATCAACGAAAGGAAGGCTGAACACAGAGTTTATATAGACGAAAAACATGAGAGGTCCAAGGACCGACTCTTTTGGAACACCAAGGTTTGAAACCCTAGTGTGGCTTAAGAAATCATAGAACTACTGTCATGATATCTTTTAAAGATGGTACTGCAATTAGAAATTGATTAACCCAATATAGAATTTTTACCCTTTGATGACAAAAGTAACAAGGATAATTATACAAAATTTAAAAAAGATATTGCGATGAAGTTTTATTCTGTATTGTAAAATAACACCCATCTGCTGCAGTTATTCTCTATTCAGCGAGTATAAATAAAAATAAAATAAATAGGGTGGCGCAACAGAGCGAAAAGCTACAGGGCCTTGCGCATTTCTCACAACCATCTCTTGTGAGTTGTGAGGAAACGGAAGAGACCTTCAATTCAATACAATCTGCCGACTCCGAACGGCTAATTCTTCTCGATTTGAAGTGAGAATCCACTCTAGACGCACTAACACATGTTACCCAAATGTGAAAATGAAAAGTTTTCTCAGAAAATATTTTTTATGTGGTATAGGTGTTTCACTCAAACAAAAACAACACGAAAAATTGAGCAGAAGCAATTTTAGATGTTCCATTGGTTTTCAAAATGAGTACTTCCCTGAGTGAAACCAATGGAAAGCGGTATAACCATCACACCACGAGTACCACAAGATGTCCTAGCTAAGGAAAAGGAAAAATCAGAGCAAATATTTACTGATAAGATAAGCATTTGCTCTTGCACAATATCTCTCGCTTTGCTCAGAGCACAAGCTCATTAACAACCCATTAATATTTTCACAGGAAACCTCTTTTTGTATAAACTCTAACAAATCTATCTTTTCCTTTGTGTAAGAGTATCTCAAACGATTTTGAGTGAAAAATATCTTTTTTCTCGAAAATTTACTCTTGCAAACCCACAATTATTGAAACAGAAGTCTTAGTGCCTCCTCATGTTTGTTACATTGCCTTAATCCCATCCCCAGCACTAATATGCGATTAAATTCGATCGTTTCATTTGAAAAGCAATCGTATAGGTATAGAAAGTGAAACTTTGATATTAAATTCGAAACGGGACTGTAAAATATTCACTGAACCGAATTGTTTCATTTCATTAGCTAACGAAATCCTCTGAACAGAAACAGAAACATCTGCAACAACATTTATAACAAAACTAATTTAAACTAAACTATAACTTGGAATGAAAATTTACCTTTCGTCTGAGTGCATTTTAGTCATCAAAGTGAGAACGAGTAAGTTAGCTCGGATAACACAATCTTTGAAATAGAGGTACCTAGAAAGAATTTTCTCTCAATAATATGAAATGAATAGGATTCCAATAAATAGTCTGATATTTAAGATGTGTACATTTGCAGCAAAGAGCTACAAAATGAAATAATCGGATAGCTTAAAAGCCTTAAAATATCTTTGGAATGGGATGCTATAGTCTTGCTTGTGGTAACTATATTAAATAGATACAATACGAATGTTGCGTAGAGTATGTTGTAACTTAAATAATATCAACTGAGCTCTACACATAGAATATTTGCAGTCCCAACAATATAACAATGAGCTCTAAGGTTGTCGTACATTAAAGGAAGTGCCTTAAGATACCTACATTAAAAATCTCCTCTTGAATTTTGATAAACTTTTCCATTGTTTGCTTTTGTAAAGTTTCTTTTGAGAAATACAATGAACAAAAATCAGTTTCTCCGTGTAAAGGGAGGTTTGTTAAGAGTTAAGTTTTTCAAGTTGGCTGCACTGGTTGGTAATGGCGTCTAAAAGTCATCTGTCAAAGTGAAAAGTTTTCAGTATACTCTGCCATTTTATCACGGAAAGACTTAAGAATTAGCAATGATTGCAAGTTGTTGAAATTTAGTAGAAAATTTCGTGCTCGGTGAAAAATGTTCATCGTTTGTGGCGACCATTATGCTGCCGTCCACAGAGTAGAACCAGAGAGTCCACTTCGGCACTGTAGTACCATTTGCCAACAAGCTAAACTAGACCGAGAACCCGCGTTTACCACAAAATTTCATTTAAGTTGCAGAAATTAACATTATTTTCCATTTTTTCATGTTTTTACTTTCCTATTGACGTTTAGAACCATACCACTACTCCATATTTTTTATCTGGAAATAGGAGGGAATTCTCAATTTGTGGTAGAAAATTTTTTGAGGGTGTTTTGGGTTAAGAGGGTGCGAGTTGATACTCTGTATTTTCTACTCTGTGCTGCCGTCCTAAGGAAAAAGAGCGTAAGCGCCAAAATCCAAAAAGTTAAAATTGAGTTTGAGGCACATTTGAAATCGTTGAAAAGTGTCTAATTTTTATGTAAAGACAAAAAACCATATTTCTGAGTCTTAATGCCTCAAAATCACTAATAAAAATATACTATTTTACCATACCCATTTGAAGGTGGGGAAACCAAAAACAGTAAAATGTATTTAACTCGAAACTACAAAAATGGAGATACGTCCTTTTTTCTTAGGACGGCAGTATATGCTCATCATAATCGACCTTGTGATTCAGCAATTCGTGCTTTTATCACCATTTTTACTTTATTCACTGCGTTCCGAAGACAACATTGCAGTCGTAGCGTTGATTGCTAAAGGGAGGATCGTGAAATGTCACTTCGTCGCAGTTCCTAACAATTGGGGAACACATCCCCCGACCACATGGAAAATTTTACTTATCGATTTTAGTTTTAAAGTCAATAAAATTCAATTTCTACTAGAATTAAAGCCGAATGACCTACCACAACGTCTAATTTTTGATGAATAGGCCATAGAAAAGCTCCATAATAATCCAGTATTTTTTCGAGAAATTCCATTCAGCGATGAGACTCATTTCTGGCTCAACGAATACGTAAATAAGCAAAACTGCCGCATCTGATAAAGAGCCACATGCTTATACAACAAGTAAAAATGGGCACGACTGGGTCGCACGAACTTGCGATTGTGTTCTAAATAGGATATCAAAATCTAAAGGCTGAGTTAAAGGTTTTGGTATTAGCTCTTTATAATATATTTTGTGGTACAGGGTCGCCAACAACACATTAATTATGAAAATTGAATTAAATTGCGCAAAATAATGAAAAAATTAAATTAAATATTCCAAAGGTTTCAAGCAAAAATCTAAAAACGCCATTCTTTTGCATTCGCTAATACATTATGAATGATGAAATTTAATCAAAATCGTTGGAGCAGTTTTTCCAAAAAACGGTTTTTTATTTTTCACTTTTTTTTAAAAACTGTTTTTTAAAAGTCGAGTATGCAAAGTTTTAGATCTTAATAAGAGTTATTTTGACAAAAAATTTGAAAAAAAATCAAAGTTATAGTTTCGAAGTTATATTCAAAAATCAAAATTTTTTAAAAAAAATTTATAAAAATTTCCAAAACTAAATTTTTTTAAATATTGATATGCAGTCTTTCTTTAACAGTTTACGACTTCTTAAATCCAAAATTTCGCCAAGATTGTGTAAGCCATTAACGAGAAAGTCGGTTTTGAAAAAAACGGTACTATGGGAGGTACCGTTTTTAGCCTTTTTCCAATTTTTTTTTTAAATCATAAGAAAGACAATCTAAAATTAATCCCTCACACAAAATTTTATTGAAATCGTTGGAGCCGTTTTCGAGAAAAGTAGGTATTATCATATCGGTTGTATGGCAGGTACCGTTATTTCAAGACCTAGAGACTCAATTCCAAAAACCCTTTGTAGGCTGCTCCACAGACCCTAACTGCAAATTTTGAAGAAAATCGGTCTATTAGTTCAGGCTGTAGATCCATATACAGACAGACAGACAGACAGACAGACACACAGACAGACAGAATTGCAGGACCCACTTTTTTCGTATTCTCTATCATCGTAATGTCATATTTAATTGTTATCTCAAAATTTTTTTTCTGCACGATTTCAAGACTTGCCTTATAGTACCTATAATCGCAAGTAAAAATTACTTATGCACCCCGAAAAAACAAAAGTTCGGTGTTTTTTTTGGATTTTTTTTTTAAGTTCATCACTTAAAATTGAATTAAGTAAGAACATACTTTTACACACACAGGCGAATTTCTTACTATTACTTTTTTTTATGCTCAAAAACAAATTATTTGATTAAAAAACTTCTACGAGGGATGAAATTGGTGAGCAGCTTATCTCTCGAAATGGCCCTATGATCGTGCGATTTAACGCCTCGTGATTATTTCTTGAGGTTGTTAGTCTAATGTGGACAAGCCGAACACTATTGAAACCTTACAGGATAACATAACGCGTAATTCGTGGAATACAGATCGAAATGCTCGAAAAAAGTGACGCAAAGTCGAACCAATTGAAATTTATCAAATTCCAATAAATATTTTGAATATACATATGATTATAGAGTGTTTGATTCGAATTAAAAAAAAACTACGCTTAAAAAACCAACCTTTATTATAGCTTTAGAGTAGGTTAGGTAAAGTGGCTGTCAGTTCGTCAGCTTCCCACCGCTGGGGTCATGAGTGTTGTCCACTAGCATGTCAAAGTCGGTCTTTCGAAATATTTGCACGAACTTACTACAGCAAACACGGTCGGTGGGTGCTTTATTTATTTATTTACGTCTAACAAGTGCATTTTAAAAACTTTATGGAATTTTTGTAATACAAGCTAAAACCAATAAATTTGTCATAACGATTATAAAAAATACATGCAGAAGATATCGGTTCATTTAAGCCATAGTTTGTATGATGACTAGGAACATAAAAGAAATTTTGTAAACATAAAACAAAGAAAGCAGAGTTTGAACAATCAATCGGCCCTAGCGAGGTATTCGTTCGGAGCGGAAAATTGTCCGCAACGTCGCGTCGGACGAAATCGGAAAAACTATTGCAATAAGCTGTCAGAAATTTTACAAATAAAGCAATTGATCGCACTTCAATACAGTTCGCCTTGTGTGTTGAAATAATATTGGAGAAAAATTCCAAAAAGCTGTTCTGAAGAATACTTCAAAGCAAAAACCTCCGAATCGTACAAATCGGAGAATTTTTCTCTCCGAACGGATACCTCGCTAGGGCAGAATGTGTCCAGTTAAAACAACATGCGCAAAGATGCCCGCGTAATGAATTGGCCTTTTATATAAGGGCTTAATGCGTAATAGGTACATCTAGGTTCATGGTTTGGCAAAGCTGCATTCCAAACCATCTTTCGTAGAGTAAATTTTGCGAAATGTTATTTTGGCAGTTTGGATTCCATACAATTTTGCGATATTCAAGCCTTGATCGTATCAGTGAATTCAACAAAGTCTTTAGTGTGTATGGGTCTTTCAATTCTTTGGTATTGCGACGCATAAAAACGAACAATGAATTTGCACGAGATATTATGTAATCGTTGTGCATTGAAAAATAATGCTTGTGGCCAAAGACTATCCCAAGATCCTTATGACTTTCCATTCTTGCTAGAATCTTATTTTGGATGGTGTACTCAAAATTTAAAGTCGAAAAAATTCTGGAAACAATAAGTACCTACTAAGCATTTGCTTATATTCAATTGTCAACCATTAAGAGTGCAGCAATGTGCGATATTATTAATATCCTCTTGTAGGCCATAGGCATATCAGATACGGAAGCAATGTATTTAAATAACTCTAAATCGTCTGCATACCACAGAAAATTAGAGTGTTGAATAAAAGAAGGAAATTGATGAAAAGTAAAAATAAAATAGGACCATGATGGCTACCTTGAGGAACAGCAGAATATAGTTATAGACTGCTATATATATGATATAGATATGCGAAACCAAACACGAATTTTACCAAGAACCGTGAGAACCCAAGAGAATTTAAATATAACTGCAGAAAATGTGGAAGAAAGGGCCATAAAGCAAAGGAATGCTGGAGCTATTGTCAACAAGCAGCAAAACAGGTTTATGACGAAAGCGAGAGTGGATTTATCATTCAAGAGTTCTTATCTGTGGCAACGTTATCAAAGGCATTAGAAGTTGTTGACGAATCTTATAAAGGTAGACAAGTAGTCAGCAGGTGGTGTGTGGATAGTGGGGCTACCTCGCACATGTGTTTTGATGAGCAATTATTTTCTGATCTGTCAAACCACGTGGTGTATGAAAAATTAGCTAATGATAAAAAGATCCAAATTATGGGAATCGATACGGTATCAATTTTTAATCAAATAGATAATAAAGCTCAGAAATGCACATTTTTTAATACTTTATACGTTCCAGATCTGAAAGAAAATCTGATACCAATCAACAAAGTAACTATAATAGCGGAGGCCAAGTTATATTTGAAGGTGAAAAAGCAAAAATCTCAAACAAATTTGGAAAGGTACTTTTGAGTGCCACGAAGCAGGATGGTCTTTTCATCGTAAATCCATCAACAGGAGACAAAGCTTTTGAAATTAAGGAACATAATTCTGCACCAGTGGCCAGTAGTTTTGAAATGTGGCACAATAGAATGGGTCATTTGAATCGTGAATCTTTAAGCCAACTACAACGAAAAGGAAATGTGACTGGATTGCCTAATTTTAAATCAGTGGAGTTAAAGTGTACGTCGTGCATACGTGGAAAGCAGGCTAGACTGCCCTTTATAGAGAAGTTGGAAAAGTCAACCACGCAGTGTTTGGAAGTTGGAACTTATTCACTCGGATAAAACAGAACTCTTGGAGCAAACAGAACTCTTGTTGAAATGGCACGTTGTCTTATGATTGATCGATCTGCTAAAGTTCTTATGGGCTGAGCTAGTTAGTACATCTGCGTATATACGTAACCGATGTCCCACCAAACCGAACGATAGCAAAACACCAGAAGAACTTTGGACTTCAAGAATACCAAACGTCTCACATTTTCGAGAAATAGGATCTAGAGCTTTTGCTTTGACCAAAAATGGTAAAAATGGTAAATTCGATCCAAAAAGTGAAGAATACGTTTTAGTTGGCTATTGTGAAGATGCAAAGGCCTATAGATTGTGGAAACGTGGAGGTCGTGCTATTATAAAAAGCAGAGATGTGGTTTTTATTGAGACGAGTAAAAGTCAAAATATTCAAAATGAAAATAAGTATTTTAGTTATGATCTGCAACAAAATGAAATTTTAGAACAGAATGATTCAAAGGAACTGGAAATAATACAAGAAAAGAAAGCATTCAAACAACAAAATGAGGACACGATGAACTTTGAGGATGCTAACGAGGACTTCACGATGAAGGAAAAGTAAAATTTTGAGGATGCATACGAGGATTTTGATATGCCATTAAATGAATCTGCAAATTTTGTAAATTTTAGCGACCCAAAGACCATGAAAGAAGTGGAAATGTCAGAATTTGTTGAGGCTATTTGTACAATTGGAGCTATTAAATGGGTTTTGCAACAATCTAAAAATTCTCTATTGGCTAATGACTTATAAAAAACTACGCATAGATGTTTAGCTAAACTGGTCTTGCAGGAATTAAGAAGAATTGTTGGCATATTGTCTGGAGCTTATTTGACACTTAGTTTTAAAGTTGACAACATTAAAAGGACTTCGTCTTCTGTAATAGAGAGAAAACCTAAATCAACACATGACGGCAGGGCCAATGTCGAGTTATAAACAAGAGATTTATCCTCATAGTTTGACTGAAAATCATTGGCAGTAGCACTTTCGTGAACCATACACGCCGGAAAATTATAAGATTTACATGTTTCGTTAATAAAATACCGAAAAGATTTAGAATTTTGTTTTATTTTTGATTCGATAATCGATAGTCCAAACACATACCATATACATACCTTTGACCTTAGTTGATGAAATTTACCATGTAAAGATGGATTTAACTTGTTTTTTTTTTGTGCATTTTAAGCATGGCATTTCAACAAAAACTTCTTTTCAAAAAATGCACTGCCTTGTCTATACAGCGCTCACTTTGGAAAATAGTTTTCATTACTTTACAACGTCATTTTACCTTAAAGCGGATAATTTAATTCCACGAAGCTGTGATAGAGACATTCTATCAAGATATAGAACTGAGAAGAGGTGTCAAAGTCGAAATGTATATATACTATATGATTTAAAATAAAAAGCACAAGATGGACCACCCTTTTATAAATTTAAGTTTGAATAAATGTATTTTTGTTTGAATGAAAAGCAAGGTTTTCTCAAATACTTTTTTTATCTTCATCTGTTGGGTCGAATGAAAAATAGACATTTCACATGACATTCAACTTTATTTGCATTATTTCTGCTACACTTGTTTCCCTGACCTTACTTCAAAAGAGAGACGATTTCCCTTGAAACGGAAGGTAAGCATTTCTGTTTTTAATGACCATATATTTTAACGATGTGCAGGATAACAACTTGTGTAAAAATTTTGTTTAAAATTTTTTCATCTTATTTGGAATATTCTCGTTCTATGCAAATACTGAACATAAATAGGACTTATGTCACCACATCTTTCGATTTTATTTGAAAGCCGAGGTGGGTTGGTGTCTTGGAATGGGACAGTAAGATGATGTTAAAAGAGAAGTTATTGTGAATTCTTTTGAATGTCTGAACGCAGCGTGTGAGGCGGAGTCAATAAAGCTTGTGAACTATGGAATGAGCGAAATATCACAAGGAGTATAGAAAATTGAAGCAAATCAAATGAATGAAATGAATTGAATGTGGGTTCGAAGGGATGGTTAGTATTATCTTCAACCAACCGTTTTTTACGCAGTAAAAGGTATTTAATGCAACAAAAAAAAAAAACCGTTTGTGTTCTTCCAATCGATCAAAGTACTTAAAAGAAGGTTACGGTGTGGTCTTTTCGAATGCGTGTTGCCCTATACTTTTCGTCAGATTTCAAGGTTTTCTCGTCTGAAAGCAACCTAAGATACGACTAGATGCAAACACAAACTCATTCCTATTCTCCTTTTCAAATGATAACTCAATAGTTTTAAAAGTACGAATTGCAAATACCTCAAAGTGAATGAATATTTTAGTTTTCATCTGCTGTTTTCTATTTTTGAAATTCTGATGAAATGATAGGAAAAGTTGGCATTTATTAGCTTTTTGATAAAAAAGCATTTTTTTGCTAAGGTTATATTCGATAAGTAATTTTGTTTTAAGAATGAGCACAGTCACGTCATTCGAAACGAAAGATCCGATACATTAGAGTTCTAAATGATAGTACCGTAGTTCCATGTTGGTACACATGTCTTTGTTCGGATTTGTTAAGAAAGCAGGATCTAGCTTTTATTTCTGTAATATAAAACAAAGTGATAATTACTCCAAAACGCAAAAAAAAAAAATTCCTACCTACGTAATTTTTTTTTTTCTTTGTTGACGCAGATAAATTTAAAATATCCAAGGTCTTGAAATAGCGGTACCTGCCATAAAACCTTTCTGATGAAACATGTTTTTGCTGAAAACGGCTACAAGGATTTCGGTACAATTTTTGATTACAAATTTTTAGTGGTTTTTCTTGTCATGCAAAAATATAGAAACGCTTTTTTTTCTAGACCAACTTTCACACTAATTGCAAAAAAAACCAAATTTTTTTCGGTTTCATCAACTCGTTTGACCAGAAACAGCATTTGGGTCACAAATCAGTACGTGTGCTGTCTTTTGAGACCAAAGTTCAAGTGGTAATAGGTCTTCTTTTTAAAATTTAACTTAAAACAAATATAATTGAAAGATAACTCTAAAATTTTAACAATTATTTATAATTTGTAAAATTAAAATTAAGATCACACCGATTTTTTTTTTTTAACATTTTTTTATATGCTATTTAAAACAGATTTCATTTCAATCAGCGGGAAATTAACACATTTTGTTTTGTGCAAAAAAGTACCTTTTGTTTTTTTTTAATTTTTCTAAAACCAAGAAAAATTTTTTCGTTCGGTTTTTTGCTTTTGAGTAAAAATTAATAAAAGCATTGAATATGGAAAGAAAAATGGCCCTATATGGGGCAAAATTTTGTATTTTTTTACATTAGTTAGAAAAAAATATTTTCTTTTTTCAAAATTTTGACTTTGAGGCTTGATTTCTCAAAAACAATTCATTAAGTGAACTCAAATTAAAATTTTTACTAAAAAACAAAGCATTAGCTTTCAAAAACACTAAAGTATGAGAAAGCAAAAGGCTTAGTTGATTTTTAATAGTTTTTTAAAAAATTTAGTAAATTTTTTATAAAATTGCCCCTCGCGCCTACATGGAGGGATATAGACCCCCTTTCAATACAATTTTTTTCTTGTCTTGATCCGACTTGGTTTTGCCATTTTTATGTCTAACGGCACTCCACTATTTGGAATGTTTAATTTAATTCTTTTTTCAATATTTTGTGTGACTTTATTCATTTTGTATTTTTCCAAATATCATTAAATGAATGGGTTTTTTTAGTGCACTTATTGATTGAGCGTGAAAAAATGGGTAAAATTTATGAATTTTTTGTGACTCAACAAAAAGATCAATCGAAAATCTTTGAAAGAGGTTTTATAATTTAGGTTTTAATATACAAATACAATTTTTTTCGTGTCAATTAAATTAAAAATGGCGGCTCTCCAGCATTTCTTCGGAGGCACCTCATTTATTAGATGGGTCCATGGCCGAAAAAGTAACCTCCTTAATTTTGGTCCTGAAAAAAAATACCGAAAATTTTTAGTTTCCATATAACAACAGCAAGAACCGTACGAAGGATTTTTTCGATATTTTGTCTTTTCGCGAAATGGTGCACGTTTGAACAAAAAAGTAAAATTTTCACAAAAAAAAACTACAAAATTGTTGATTAAAAAAAAACTATGCAATTTAAAAAATATTCCTACGTACGGCTCTGGAGAGAGGTATTTCGAATGTACTGTCAAAATTTCGTATAGATCGGTGAAGATTTGCTCGAGTTATGTTTTCGGCCAGTTCAAAAAAAGTTATTTCGAGAAAAAACCCAAACCGTTTGTTTACATTCTTGCACTCTTAGTGTTTCTACGTCACTAAGATTATTTATCTTTTTTCTTTGCAGTCTATTTTCAATCACACTGTATGCATTTGGTAACTTTTCTGCTGTCAGCAATAAAACAGTTATTTGTCTTTGGGATAAAATTGTATTTTTTCGTTCGTGCATTATCAGCAATAATATCATTTAATTTGTATTGTTTTCATTCACACCTTTGTTATGTTCATTACTTGTCAGCAATAATTCTTTAATGTTCAATTCAGTAACGTCATTTGATATTCGAAACTATAAATTATTTTCTTTTGTTTTTGTTTTCTTATGCACATTTGTAAATATGTAGAGTAAGCAATTTTTAGGTATAAATATTAAGTCAATCAGAAATAAAGCATGATTTTGAAATAACCAACCAAGACTTTTACACGAACCTTCAAGTGAGTCTGCTTGAAACCTCTTCATTATCATCTCAAGGTGTTATAGTGTTGCACTGTAACCACCCTTGCTAATCATAGTGATACACTGTGATCTAGCCTACATCATTCGGTAGAAGCACCGATTGAACATTTGGTGACCCCGACGTGATTATTGCTTCCCTCACCAGCAGTAAGAAGCAATTTTCGCTACCAAACGCGTTGCCAAGGCTATAACATTGGCATTTTAATTGAACGTATCTTAAAGCGTTGCCAGGGCTAAAACACTGGCAAAACTGCAACATTGAAATCTGCTCAATTCATTGAACTCATTGAAGACTAAAACTTCAGAGAGAGATCCAGAGACGACGCGACGATCCAAAAATTTAAACTATGGAGGATGAACTGGATATCTACACAAAGGGTGCCAGGCAGAAGGTCATCACCGATGAATTGCTGCGTTTGCAATCCAACATTGCAAAGGACGGACCGGAAAGGAAAACAGCAGAATATGCAAGGAAGCGGTTGGTGTTGATTGAAGATCTTTGGAGTGAGTTCGAAAAGAATCACAATGACATCGAGGAGGGGGGAAAACACGATACACCATACTTCCAGGGCGACACAGCTGGGAAGGTCAAGCAACTCTACCAATCGCTAACACAATACCTTCTGTCCGTGATGAAGGCTGGGACATCGGAAAAACAAGCTGAAAAAGAATCAGCAAAGGAAAACGTGATGAGGGCTGGGACATCGGAAGGACAAGCTGAAAAGGTATTCACAAGGGAACATTGTGAAGCTACTTCTCATTCGCTAACCTCAACACCGAACCAGGACATCGACACAACAAAGGTCTTTCGAAGGCAAAGGGCAATCCTGCAGTCATTGAAGCGATTGCTGGAAAACATAGAGGAGAGCGCAGAAGAGTATTCAAGCACGTGTTGCCGCCTAAAGATCGACCAAACAAAAGGCGTCTGGTCACAGATGGAGGAGGTTCATCAAAAAATTGCTGAGCTCCTAGAAGACCCAGAGAATGCAGGTTATGACATCGAAGAGTACTTCGCATTCGAGGACAGAGTCCAGAAAAATCTCCTCATGTTGTCAACCAAACTTGAAGGAGGCCGTCCTGATTCCCATCAAGCTGACACATTGAGGCAAACGGCAAAATTACCTAAAATAACCTTGCCAAGGTTTGACGGAAACTACCTGACCTGGAGGCAATACTGCGACTTGTTTACCGAATTGGTCCACAATCAAAAAATAGCCGATTGCCAAAAGTTGTTTTACCTAAAAACAACTCTGGAAGGTGAAGCAGAAAAACTGATACGCCACTTCCCCACCTCAGACGCCAACTACCACGCTGCTTGGAAGGTAGTTACTGAGCGGTTCGAAAACCCTCGGCTACTTGTTTCAGCACTTATCAATAAATTAATGGCGCAACCAACTTGTCATCAGGAAACAGCAAATCAAATAAAGGCATTGCACGACACTACAGTCGAATGCCTGCTGGGTCTTAAAAACCTAAAAATTGACATAGCAAACTGGGACCCACTCGTAATGAGTATTCTGATGAAAAAATTGGATCGGAATACTCTAACCCTTTGGGAGCAGTCCCTAAAACAGCCCAAGGAATTGCAGCCTTTGGATATATTTTTGAAGTTTTTGGAAACAAGGTTCCAGTCACTCGAAGCAATTGGAGGCAAGAGCAGCAAAAGAGACGAAGAAGAAAGAAGACGAGTCCATGGCTTCAAGGTGACAAGTTCTATAACCACCCAGAAGAAGGATTGCACATTGTGTAAGGCTCCACATCAATTATATGCGTGCCGTGCCTTCCTTGATCTAACACCATCGAACAGATTAAGTCACGTAAGAAACAACAAATTGTGTGTAAATTGTTTGAAGGATGGTCATACCTCCTATGATTGTCGTCACGGAAGCTGCTCAAAATGCTCAAAAAAACACAATACGTTGGTACATTTAACAAAGAGGGAGCTGCCGAACTCTAATAACCACAGTATTGGGCAACCAATTCAAGAATCCACCAACAAAAACACAACACTAGCAGCTGCAGGAATAAACAAGAAGGAGAGTTATGTATTTCTCAGCACAGTCATCGTGAACTTAGAGGGACAAGACGGTTCAACCATCAACTGCCGTGCGGTGTTGGACTCTGGGTCACAGATAAGTATCATCACAGAAAGAATGATACGAAGGCTTAAGATACCACTGTCCTTCAAGCCTATGATCATCCAAGGTGTCGGAAGCTGCAAAAGAGGTGCCCAGAAAAGGGCAAACATTAGTCTTAGGTCTAAAACTACCGATTTTACCGCCAGGCTTGAGGCCATAGTTTTGCCTCAAATCATATCACCTCAGCCAACACAAGCGTTCGATGTTTCAACGTGGAAAATTCCAGGAAATGTCAAACTAGCAGACTCTCAATTTAATAAGCCTGACCACATTGATCTCCTTATAGGAGCCGAGTTGTTCCATCAATTACTCTGCGTTGGGCAGATTAAACTTGGAAGCAATCTACCACTTCTACAAAACACATTATTGGGGTGGATAGTGACCGGAAGGGTGAAGGCTGGGTCAACAACAACTACAACATGTGGAATATTCGCTGAAGAATCTTCTCTCGAAAATGCAATTACCAAGTTCTGGCAAACCGAAGAACTCCCGTGCTCCAACTCAAAGCGAACCATCGCAGAAGAGAAATGTGAAGAATATTTCAATCAGTCAACATCAAGAAATACGAGCGGAAGATTCATTGTCAGCTTACCCTTCGCTGACGATCCAACTAAATTAGGGTCATCAAGTGACATAGCTCTCAATCGATTTCATGCCTTGGAGCGCAGGCTGAACCGTCATCCAGAATTACAGAAACAGTACACTGAATTTATGAACGAGTACATCCAGCTGGGGCACATGACGGAAATAGATTTCAAAACAGTGTCTACACCACACTACTTCTTGCCTCATCATTGTGTTCTTAAACCAGACAGTAGCAGCACAAAACTAAGAGTGGTATTTGACGCCTCTGCAAAGACATCATCTAATACTTCGTTAAATGACATCTTGTATGCCGGACCAACAATCCAAGATGACCTGTTTACGATTCTATTACGTTATAGATTGCCCCGATTTGTAATCAAGGCTGACATTCAAAAGATGTATCGCCAAATTCTCGTACGTGAAGAAGACCTACACTTCCAACTTATATGGTGGCGCTCCCATCAGAATCAACCAATCAAATGTTATAAGCTTCAAACTGTCACATATGGAACTACGTCAGCTCCTTATCTTGCGACAAGGTGCCTCCAAGCATTGGCTAAAGAATACAATACGAAGTACCCCCTAGGCTCACAAGTATTGCAGAAGGACTTCTATGTTGATGACGTCATGACAGGGGCTGATAGCATGATCGAAGCAAAGGAAATTCAGACTCAATTGTCAGCATTGCTGCGCGAGGGAGGGTTCCAGTTAAAAAAATGGTGCTCCAACAAACAACAATTGCTCGCAAACGTCCCATTAGAAGACCAAGAGATTTCACTCAGCGACGATCGTAACGAAAGCAGTGTCAAAACCCTTGGGTTAATGTGGCGACCAAAATCCGACATATTTTGCATTAAAACAAATTATCGAACATCAAAAAGATTTACCAAAAGATCTGTGGCCTCAGATATAGCACGTCTTTTTGACCCTCTCGGCATAGTCGCTCCAGTGGTAGTTGTCGCAAAACTTTTCCTCCAAGAACTGTGGGAGCTTAAATACGACTGGGATGCTGCCTTACCAGAAGAAATGCACACCAGATGGGATAAATACTACAAAGGTCTCCGAGAACTAGATACATTCCAAATTCCCAGACACGTCTTCAGTCATCACATTCCATCATCAGTGCAAATCCATACATTTGCAGACGCATCAGAA
This sequence comes from Melanostoma scalare, assembly GCA_949752695.1. NCBI lineage: Eukaryota > Metazoa > Arthropoda > Insecta > Diptera > Syrphidae > Melanostoma > Melanostoma scalare. The sequence continues at coordinate 187,950,452 of OX456984.1, read as the reverse complement.
AGGGCCTACGGAGCTGCTGTATTCATCAGATCCCTCAATAAAGAAGGTACAGTCATAGTGCGGCTGTTATGCTCAAAATCTCGAGTCGCACCAACTACCAAAACAGCATCAGGTATGAGATCAATGACAATACCTCGTCTAGAATTGTGTGCGGCACTGTTAGCTGCCGAACTATCACAACGAGTAAAGGGAGACCTAAACTTGGGCAATACTAGTAGCTTTCTGTGGTCTGACTCTCAAATTGTATTGAGTTGGATCAATTCAAGTGCAGACTCCTTTCAGACTTTTGTTGGACGTCGAGTGGCCAAGATCCAATCACACACGAGCGCTGATAATTGGAGATATGTAAGATCATCAGAAAATCCGGCAGATGTCTTATCAAGAGGCATATCCCCAGAAAAATTGCAGGATCATACATTATGGAAATTTGGTCCTCGGTTTTTACATGGTTCAGAAGCAATTTGGCCACCACCATTTAAAAACAGTAAAACGTGGTCAGATGAAAAGAAGAACGCTGCCTTGGTAACCAGTAAAGTTGACACTCAAAAACACGATATTTTCGAAGGAATCAGACATTCCAATTCCTTCCCTAAGCTCAAGACAATAATGGCATACTGCTTTCGATTTACAAGTCTCGTCAAGTCAGGTAAATTAAAGGAGTCGCTAAATTCAGTGAGGCAGAACCAAAAAAGGAACAAATCTGCATGGCCAATAACAACTTCAGAACTAGAGACTTCTTTGCAATTCCTCGTCAAGGAAATTCAATTCCACGGCTTTTATAAAGACATTTGTTTCCTCAAGGCAAATAAGGAGCTGGAAAAGGATAGTCCACTGAAGGGCCTAGCTGTATTTTTAGACGCGGACGATATTCTACGTGTTGGAGGTAGACTTCAAGAGTCATCATTATCTTACGATAGCAAGCATCCGATCCTGTTACCATATTCACATCCATACGTTGAAATGATCATGACAGACTTGCACATTCAAAACAATCATATTGGGCCTCAAGGTCTTCTAGCAATCACGAGACAGCGATTTTGGCCGATAAAGGGCAAAAACATTGCACGTTCCATCACTCAACATTGCACTTTTTGCATCAGAGCAAAACCACATATGTATTCCCAGATGATGGGAAATTTGCCAGGCACAAGAGTGCAACCAGCACGTCCTTTCATTAATACTGGTGTGGACTTTTGCGGCCCATTATGGGTTCACTACCGCACAAGAGGAAGTCGTCCACAAAAATGCTATCTATCAATGTTTTGCTGCTTCGCGACAAAGGCTGTCCATATCGAAGTTGTTAGCGACTTGACAACTGAAGCTTTTTTGGGAGCCTTACGAAGATTTATGAGTCGGCGTGGACACGTAAAAAATCTGTATTGCGATAATGCCACGAATTTCGTTGGCGCCAAAAATCAACTAGAAGAACTAAAAACAAATATATACTCAGCACAGGCGCAAAATAAAATCGCAACTTCGTGCAGTTCAAAGGGTATTGATTTCCACTTTATTCCTCCCCGAGCACCACATTTCGGAGGATTGTGGGAGGCCGCAGTCAAGTCCGCCAAACGTCTTTTACAATGCAAATTGGCTAACGCTTCACTAACCTACGAAGAACTTTGCACAATCACAGCAGAAGTTGAAGCGATTCTTAATTCACGACCCTTGACAGCAATGTCCAACGATCCAAGTGATCTGAATGCATTAACACCTAGTCATTTTCTGATTGGGGAGTCACTAAGGGCAACCATTGATACCAAGGCTGAACCAGTACGTGGGAGCCTACTGACTAGGTGGAAATTAGTAGCACACATAAAACGAGAATTCTGGAATCGATGGTCTCTGGAATACCTTAACGAGCTTCAATATCGAACAAAGTGGAAAAAACAATCAAACAATATCAAAATTGGTACCATTGTTATCATGAAAGAAGACAATACGCCAACAATGAAATGGCCACTTGGCAGAATCGAGCATATCCACGTCGGAAAGGACGGCTTGGTACGTGTCGCTGACGTGCGAACTAAATCTGGCATGTTGAGGCGCCCCATACATAAGCTTGCCCCCCTCATAGAAAATGATGAAGTCGAGTTGAATCCGCCATCAACAGATCGAAAACGGAGAAGCGATAGATCCACTCCTGATGAAACAACAACGTCAAAGGCAGCGAGAAATTCTACAAATCTTAATCCGCTTACTACGATGCTTTTGATTGGTCTTCTTTTACCAGCAGTATTGACAAGTGACATTGAAGTAACAACTTTCAACAACACTTCACCAGGAATGCATTTTCACCGACACGGAACAATCAGCCTGATTCATAACAAATGGAACATCATAGTATTCTACAACCTCGAGCCTTACCGAATGGAATTTGAAGCTTTGGAAAATACAACTACAATACTTAACCACATTTGTAAAAAACTATCCGGTAACGAACTGTGTCTTCAAATGGTTCACCAGTTTCAAGTCATCAAAAACGAGCTCAATGAAGACAACCTGATCGGAACTACCAAATTATCTATAAGAAGGAGACGAGGCGCCGTCGATGTTGTTGGAAATATAGCAAACTCACTTTTTGGAGTCCTCGACTCTAAATATGCTGAAGATATATCTCAAAAATTTAAAGGCATCGAATTAAACGAAGACCATCTTATGAGACTACTAAAATATCATACCTCCATCGTAGATTCCACTATCAACATTGTCAGATTGAGTCAAGAAGATTCAATCAAAAGAAAACAAGCACTTGACCAACAACTTAGTCAATTGTTCAACAGTTTAAGCAATGTCACTGAAGAATTGTACCAAACTAAAATGAAGGAATTATTTTTATCATGGTGCACGCATGCAACACTAGTTATCATCAACATTCAGAGAATGCAGACAGCTATAGCAGACGTTCTGACTGACACGCACCGTGGACGAGTAAATCATCTTTTAATCACTCATCAACAACTCGTAACCGAAGTAGCAAAAATAAGAAATCATCTTCCTCCAGGTCTTCGCATCGCCGTAGAACCCGATCAAATTTTACAACTCTACAACCTAATGAATGTGGAGGGTCACATCAGTTCAAATTACATAACTTTCAAAATAGAAGTACCATTACTCAGCTTAGAGGAATTTTCAATTTACAAGCTTATTCCCATTCCGGCACCAGCTAATAATACTTACATGATTATTCAACCCTCAACTGACATGCTAGCAGTAAGTGCTCATCATGACCAATATTATCCAATCACTGAAGGTGAACTTTCAAAATGTTCAACGCTCAATGGAAATCATCATTTATGTATGCAAACTCACCCGGTGTATCAATCTGGAACCAATTTGAGTATGTGCGAGATGAATTTACTCAACAATAACTCAGAGATTTCCACCTGTGAACTGAAATTTGTCAAGGCGGAATCAGTATGGACGAAACTTCCTGACACAAATCAATGGATATTTTCATTAAACAAAGAAGCTGTGCTTAATGTTGTTTGTAATCATCAAACCTCATTTTTAGCATTGAAAGGAAGTGGGCTATTGAAACTTCAGCCCAATTGCGTAGCCAAAGACAAGCACTTAACACTTCAAGGCCAACAAATTTATTCATCAACGGTTCAAGCCTCATACACCAGGATTACTAACAATAATATACACAGTGAAGACGTAATTCGCCTAGCCTCTCCTCAGTACAACATGTTTAACCTCAGTTCATTCAGTCTTGAGCTAAATAAACTTCGAGAACAAATTAAACTTCAACAGCTTGAGCTTCCTACTACAATCAGTCTTCATAACACTCCTCATGTTGTTTCGAGTTCAGTTGGATTAATTATCATTTTCATAGCACTTATCTTCTTTATTTACAAGAAAATAAAGGGACGACAGAAGCCCCCTCATCCAGTTCCGTCTCCGCGGACAACCAACTCATCAAGTTGTACCATATCCATCTAGAAACTAACCTTCTGATGAAGCCTGGGATCATCAGCGCGGGGCAGGATGTTTACATTCTTGCACTCTTAGTGTTTCTACGTCACTAAGATTATTTATCTTTTTTCTTTGCAGTCTATTTTCAATCACACTGTATGCATTTGGTAACTTTTCTGCTGTCAGCAATAAAACAGTTATTTGTCTTTGGGATAAAATTGTATTTTTTCGTTCGTGCATTATCAGCAATAATATCATTTAATTTGTATTGTTTTCATTCACACCTTTTTTATGTTCATTACTTGTCAGCAATAATTCTTTAATGTTCAATTCAGTAACGTCATTTGATATTCGAAACTATAAATTATTTTCTTTTGTTTTTGTTTTCTTATGCACATTTGTAAATATGTAGAGTAAGCAATTTTTAGGTATAAATATTAAGTCAATCAGAAATAAAGCATGATTTTGAAATAACCAACCAAGACTTTTACACGAACCTTCAAGTGAGTCTGCTTGAAACCTCTTCATTATCATCTCAAGGTGTTATAGTGTTGCACTGTAACCACCCTTGCTAATCATAGTGATACACTGTGATCTAGCCTACATCATTCGGTAGAAGCACCGATTGAACACCGTTTTTGTTTTATTAAAAAAAACTTTTATAGTGCTCTTATTGAAAAACCCGTGGGAGGAATGTGGTTTGATCTAATGCACCTAGAGAATGCTTACCCACGGTCTGGCCGATACGGGTATGCAGGTATGTTATTTTTGAGACCCTAAAGTGCCTTTAAAGACAAAAAACAAGAATTGGTTTTTTTTTTTTCAAAATTCTAGACCAGCGTCCCTCCTTAATATTATCTTGTGCATCAGAAAAATTATGTTTGACTAGCATTAATAACCCGTGGTACCCGTGGCGTGATGGTTAGCATGTCTATCTGCTAACCCAGAGGTTCGAGGTTCGAATCCCAGCAGAAGCAAAAATATTTTTCCACGGGTATCACATTTTCCGAGGAATTGGCAACTCCTACGTTAGTAAATTCATTGCCATGAAAAGCGCTTTCTCAATTAGCCGTTCGGAACCGGCGGAAAATTGTAGGTCCACTCAATTCCCTCACAGGGCATGGTTGTGAAAATTGCGCGAGGCCTAGGGGCTTCCCGCTCTGTGCGCCACCCTATTTATTTATTTTTTAGCATTTATAACCTCAAAGTCAAAATTTTGCTGGGGGAAGAAAGCTTGAATACCATTTATGGTGAAAATGTGGCCCAATTTAAAAACAGTTTTAAGGACTAGTATTTTCACTAAAAATTAAGTCTGAGCTTAGGTCTCTACCACCAGTGTCAGGGAAATCAAACTTAACATGGAAAAGAGAAATCGTTTTTAAATCATCTAAAAGTGATGTCACAGTTGAGGAATGGACTTTACTATAGAAATACAGTTTCCCTAGAATATGACTAAGAATCACATTCCAAAGTATGTTACACGAATTACGGGACGCTCTGTATAATTGAAAAATATCTTCATTTCATACTCCTCAATCCTTTACTGTTCAGAAGAAGCCACAGCGGATATTCATTTTTGAATTCATTTGTGAAGGTACTCACAAATTATGGCGTTTTGTAGATGTACAGCCTCAAAGCTGAGTGAATTTAAAGTCGGATTCCGATCAGGTTAATCGGGTCTCAGAGTATTGAAAGGCAATAAGAAAGAATTGTTTGGTGAAACCGAATTGCTATTAGAAGCGAAGGTTTCAGTATATGTATAATATTAGTGCAGATGGACAGAATGTCTGTATGCCGTATGTCTGTCTGTCTGTCTCTCTGTCTGTTCGTAAACTCAACTACAGCCTGAACCCCTTCACCAATTTTATTCAACTTTTGCAGTTAGGGTCTGTGGGGCAGCCTACGGATGACTTTTTGGAATCAGATCTCTTTCTTAGGTGGGCACTACAGTTCGGGGTGAACCGGGGCCTCAACCATTATCTTTCTATAAACACTTCGATTTCGGGTGAGCTCTCTCCAGTTTAGCACTCTAAGTCGGTTGAGGTCTACTTCCACTTGTTTGCGCCACCTAAGACGAGGTCTTCTCCTTCCGCAATTTCCTTGCAATGTGCTCTCGAAAACCCGTCGAGCAGGAGCGTTTGGGTATATCCGCTCTACAAGTCCCAACCATCGTAACCTCGCGATGCGTATCTTCTAGCTTTGCCCATGTCGCGGTACAACTCATACAGCTCGTTGTTGTGTCTTCTTCTCCACACATTGTCTTCGCAAACCGTAAAGCAGGACTGGGATGATCAAGGTCTTATACAGGGTAACCTGGCTTTTTTGGAGAGTATTTTATTTCTCAATTGCCTTTTAACCCTAGTCTAGTCGCTTTAACATCAAAAGCACAAAACTTTGTGAAATTGAATAAATTTCATCATTTTTCGTTGAAATTAAGTGAATAATCATTCTTCAACTTAACTAAATGTTTTCTTTGTGATCAAACGAAAATTATTCGTTTCAACTTTCTGATTTCTTTAAATTGAAAATGTATTCTTCAACTTGACAAAGTGTTTCCGAACTTTTCATAATTTTCACGTAATATTTTATTCAAGTTGAAAAAACATCTTCACTTTAACACTCAATTTTTTTTTAAATTGAATAAACATTCTTCCAATTGGTGCATCAGTTCAGTTCAGTTTTCTTTATTGAGACTTAAATTCACAAGTTTAGTTTTGATTACAATTTTTGTTATGATGCTGCCGACTTTAAAAAGTATGTCTGGCTTATGAGTTTTCGTTAGTAAAAAGGATATAGCTTTTTTCTTTAATGAGGTTACATAGTTCAAAATGTTTTCTCTTAATTTATTCATCTTATACTTGCTCCCGGCATACGTTCACATTGTGGCTCTTAAAGGCCAAACTTAAAACTAATAATGACCAGAACTTAAAACTAAGATAACAAAAGATGTATTTGATGCATACATAGATATATAAACAATTTCTTTGTTTCTAAAGTTTTTTTTTTTTTAGTTTGACATAAGTTAACGTTAGGTACTTAATTCAAAATACAATTTAATATATTGGAACAAGAACTTATGATTAGCACAAACTAATACAAATAAAAAATTTATAATTGTACTAATTTAACTTATTTCAATTCTTTTTTTTGAAGAACAATTTAAGTTTTTCATTTTCTAAAATGAAAATAAATCATTTCATATGATAGAATAAAAAATGTAATTTTATCCTCTAAGGACATTCAATGAAGCTTTCTCATAAAATGGCAAAATTAGTGTATTTTCAGACTCTATTGATGTTTGTGATCTATCATTTAAAAGGTCAAATGGTGATAAATAGTATTGATGATTTTCACTTCCGTTAACAATATTTACATCCCATAGTTCTTTTATAATTGGATTTGGATGGTTTGCACTTGATTCAAGTCTGCTCTTTAATAAAGTTGTCATATATATCATTAACGGCTTAACCTTTGTTAAGTCATACAAAGTGTAATTTGAATACCATTTTTTGTTTGGTTTACGATACTTACCACTGCAAAATCGTAAGATTGTTCTTTCAAACTTTTCTAACTCTTTTGCTGCGGTGGGAGAAATAGAAAACCACGTACTAAAACCATAAGAAACGATAGGTCTTATAAGAGTCTTATAAATTAAAATTTTTGTGTTTTGAGATAAATCTTTTGAAGAAAGAAGTTTCTTTAAAATGGAAGTAGCCATTTTCGCTTTAATTAATACATTCCGCGCATGTTTGTTGAATTTAAACTTGTTCTGATAATAAATACCTAGGTATTTAGTTTCAGATTTCAATGGAACAATATTATTTTCAATACGCAAGCATAACTCCTTGCTTTCCTTAACAGCTTTTCGGTGACCTTTTCCATACGCGTTTCTGAAGCAGGTGACCCCACATTTTTCAGTTTTTATATTCAAGCCCCAGGACCTCAAATAAGACAGTAAACTGGGTAGAGCGTTTTGTATTTTTTCCAATGCGATGTTCGGCCTGGCCGCAGAAGCATATAGTTTTGTGTCATCTGCATACAAAAGTGCCTCCGGTTCAGACTCTGAGTTGCAGAATGGCATATCATGAAGAAATACATTAAATAATTTTGGACCAAGCAATGTTCCCTGAGCAACTCCCAGAAGAACTGGAAAAGGTTCTGAGAGCTCAGATCCAATAGCAATGGATGCTGTTCTTGAATCAAGAAAATTCATTATAATTCTTATAAGTGGATTAGGAAAATTCAGTCTTTTTAACTTAAAGATAAGGCCTTTATGCCAAATAGAGTCAAACGCTGCCTCTAAATCGATATCGAGCACAATTGTACACTTTTTCTGTCTAAGATTGTGAATAATTCTATCATTAAGCACTAACAGGCAATGTTCGGTTGAATGTTGTTTTTTAAAACCAAATTGTGTGTTTGGTATTATATTTGAATCTTCGAGGAAGCTGTCAAGGGTTTCTGCTATAACTCTTTCGAATAGTTTTCCAATATTAGAGAGAAGCGATATCGGTCGGAATTCTTTAATATTTTTAGCGTTATTCTTTTTTGCTAAAGGTATTATTTTGGACTTTTTCCACGCTGATGGAAAATATCCATTATTAATGCAGTGGTTAAAGAGACAAGTCAAAATAAGGTCAAGTGAAAGCGGGCATTTCCGTATTATAAAATTTGAGATTTTGTCTAGACCAAAAGACTTTTTATTGTTCAAATTGCTTCTATATACGCTTAATTTCTGATGTGTAGTAAACGGTAGGGACACTTGGTTGCAGGTTGTGTTTGCTTGTGTGAAAGTTGTTAACGGGTTTCCTAGGTGAGTATTACAAAATTCTTCTACTCTTGAAATGACTTCATTATTTAAACTCAAATCGTAAGAAGGAGTTCTGTCTGCAAAAACATTAGCGTACAGAGATCTGAATGCATTTAATTTACTTTCAATATCAATTAGCTCTAGTCCATCGATATTCAAAACATCCTTGACAATATCTGATCCGAACACTTTTCTTCCTGTTATTTTATCAATTTCTTTAAATGCTTGTGGGGAGGGTCTTATTTTATTTAAACGTGTTCTAAACTCTTGGTCAAGGTCATGTTTTACTCTCTCTTTTATTATTTTACCAAGACATTGTATTTGGGAATGAAGTTCCTGATATTCCGAGTTGCGTCTATTTAAGTGCTTGTGAAAGATTCTCTTGAGCTTTCTCAGCCAAATATTGCGAATTTTCAAAAGGTTTTTAGTAAAATCGGAAACATTTTTATACTTAACATTTTTCGCAGTTTGAATAGTTGAGTTGTTCTCTATGCAACATACTATATTGTGAGTTACATTGCTCAAAATTTCATCTATTTCTGCATTTGAAATGTTTTTATCTGTGGGTGCAGTCACTCTTGAAAGTCTATTGTGAAGTTCCATTCTAAATACGTCCCAATCAGTTCTTTCGAAGCTGGTATAAGACTGAGGTGGAATCAAAATCGGATAAACGTCAAAAATATCTAAATCTATTTCAATGCCATAATGATTTGAGAATGTTGGAAATGTTTTGCAGAGTCTATTATTTATATTATTATAAGCTTGTGACAGCGAACTTGATACAAGAAAATAATCCAATATTGAAGAAGATTGTGGATAGGTTGGGCTAAATGGTGAAATGAAGTCGAGATGGAGATATGGGCCATTATTATACCATTTGTATATAATGTTTCCATTTGAGTTACTCACTGAGTCTCTCCATTATGGATGACGTGCGTTGAAGTCACCTCCAATTATTGTTCCATCGAAAGTCTTAATTATATCATTAAGCCTGTCTAATTCTATAGATAGTCCTAGTCCTGCGTTTGTTGGAACATAGATACTTCCAATGAGGATACGTTTAATAATCCCCGAGTTATTTTTACAAATTAAAACACCTAAACAGGCTGAAAATATATCGCTATGAAAAGGGAAAGTGTTAAACTTTAATCTTTCATCAATAACGACAGCAGTTCCCCTGCCATCGTCATTGCGTATGATGTTAAATCCTTCAAATGAATTTTTATGTCTATTATTCAAAACTGTTTCACAAAGAAAACAAATTTGTGGTTTGTGTCTTTTTAGAATGCTAATCAATGATAGTCTTCTTTCATTAGATATTATGGAGTTTGTATTTATCGAAATTGTTTTAAGTTTCAGGGTTAAATCCATCATATAACAATTGATGCCACAAATTCAAGATATGCAAACATCTTGTCTTCTTTGTTTTGTAGTTGCTGGTACTTTGGCCAAAATTCTCTTATTTTATACAAGAGGTCTTTGAATGAAATACTAAACAAACTTTTAGCTTCTTCTAAAAATTCAGTTATATTGTTTGATTGGGGTTGGGAATGCTGGGAATGGGAATGTTTATCTTTCAGAACAGGAACTGTCGTTTCTGATGACGGCGGCTGTTTTTTAGAAATGCTTTTAGAGCTTTTCGCTATATCAGCGAAAGAGATACTTTTGTCCGTAAAAGTGTTTACTGAGTTTAATACCTGATTTCTGGTTCTATTTGCTGTAAACTTTGAATGTTCAACACTTACTTGTTGCTTCTCTTTGTACTTAACATACGCTTCACACTCAAGAGAATTAGCTGAATGCTCCATAAAACAATTGGCGCATTTAAATGCGGGAATTGGCTGATTTGTCTCTTTGAGTTCTTTGACTGCTTTAATACAAACATCTGAATCATAAGGCCCACTGCACAGAACACAACGACTAATATAAGCACAGCATTCACCTGTGTGACCAAATCTCTGGCAACGATAACACCGGATTACTGATCTGTTAAATTTTTTCTCCCAATACACACGTTCTTCATCTACGTTTTCAATTGCCGCACTTACGCCGACTTGATTAATTGCGTTAATATTAGACATGTTGCCAATATTCGATTGCTTGGGTGGTATAGGATTAGCACTAATACTTTGCTGCTTATTTTGATTAAGAGCAAAACTTAGATTGGTGCACAGAGATGCACTTTTCTGACGTGGCACTCCATTTATCTCCAGAAAATCTGGAGCACAATTTTGGTTTTCAATATCTATTTCCACTTTGATATGTTATAAGAGTCACTATCTCAAAAATATTTTCTTTTTTTTTTCTTTTCTTTGGGGGCAATATATGCAATATGCCCCAAAGAACTTTTGCTAATCTTACGATGTAGTTCACAGCTGATTAAAATGACAGATCACACTTGTGTTCACCACGGCGGTCAAAGTCGAACTCCCCAATTGGTGCATCTTCTTCTTCAAATCAACAAATTTTTTTTTTGTTAATTTAACACATCCATTTCATCAATATGATGCCTTGTGTTCTTCAAATTGAATACTTTTTTTTCGATTTAATGCACGCGCGTTCCGTCAAATTGATAGAATATTCTTCGGTTCAATGGATTTTTTTCTTCAAATTTACTATCATTTCTTTGATTTCACGCATATTATTCTTCATTTTAACGCTTTGCTTTATTCGAATTGATAGAAAAATTGTATGGATCTCTTCAAATTTGTGAGAAATCATTGCTAAATGAGAAAAACATTTCCTTAAAATCAAACAAATATAAATTTTTCAAAAACAAATTCAAATATTATTACAAAAAACCTATTTATGGCTTGCTTAACTTATTAATTAGTGCACTAACTTTTGGACTATTTTTATCATAAGTCGTCTCAATTTTATAAAAAAAAGTTTTGTATAAATAACCAAACTAAATCAGATGACATAGGGTATAACAAATTGAACAAATTAAAAATCTTGAAAGATAGGTCTATGGCCAAAAGAACCGAGTTCTGCTTACATTTAATCCCGTCGAAGCATACCACTATGTCCTTAGGTTATAAGACAGTTCCAGCAACAATTACCAAGGGTTGAATGTTCTAGCGCTCATTCTGCCTTCGAAGAATCTCTTCCTCACATGCCGCTATACTGGATCCAACAAATAGGAAGATTGCCTGTGAATATCGTATTGAAAAGCGGGTATGGGTCTTATGTGTAGGGTAGACGGGGGAGCATTTGCCAGGATTTAGGAAATTTGACCTTTCACCTAATTTCTGCTGTGTTTTAATTTTTGTTAAAATCAAATATGTTTCTTATCTTTTTATCTTCAATTTAAAATATTTTTAATATTGGTGCTTTTGTAACTTCTATTTTTAATAATTAATTCAAGACATTAAAATGTGATATGGCAAAGTCCCCTGGGTGTGAGGTTTTGCCATGAGCATAGGGGTGACTTTGCCGGGTACCTAAGTATCAGAAATAAACACAATTGAATAGATTTTAATAAATACACAGTATTAAAGAACGTAATAAAACAATTTTATTAATTCAATACATAAAAATAACTTCTTGGGGTGCAATGGCAACTCAGCAAATGCACCCCATGAGGAGACTTTGCCACTGGCAAATGCACCCCATGAAGTTGCTTTGCCTCCCCACAAGAAAATGGCAAATGGCCCCCACAAGCTGTTTTTTCTTAAATTCACTTCTACTATTTTTTCCAATTAAAAGATAATGTAAAAAGCTCCATTTTACGAAAGTAAATGCATATTCTAATAATAATTGCAAGAAAAAGTATGAAGTAAATAAACACACTACGAATATGCGACTACTGATCACCTTATAATTTTTGGATCCAGAGGTCAAAAAAACAACACACACGTCCAACTTTGTTGTCGTCTACTTGAGAACTGTGAAACTTCGTGGGATATTTTTATTTGGTGATGTGCTATAAATATCGATTTTTCGATATTTTACATTTTGGTAGATCGACTAAAAAACTCGGTTGGCAAAGGTACCCCGGTGGCAAATGCTCCCCCGTCTACCCTACTGCCAAATATCAAATAAAAAATTGCACAGCTGTTGTCTGAACGAAAAAAAAAATAAAAAATTAAAAACAATATATTTTTAAATTTTCTATTCTCTATACAGATGTTTTTAATTTTTACTTACTTTCAGATAAGTCTGCTTTTCTATTCATTTCAGCTAGAATTAATAATTATCTAAGAGGAATGATGCAACTTAATAAATTTTTTTTTAAATACATGCAACTGGATATTATTTACGTATTTTTTATGTTTCCCTGTTTTTCACAACACTTGCGGTGTTAATATTACTCTTGAAACACGACTCACAATCACAACTCTACACGAGAACTTCACTTAATTGAATGAATAAGTCATGGCTTTGAGAACGGTTAAGCAAAATGAATAATTAAGAAATTTCTTCGATTTGAATAAAATTTCTTCAATTTGAATAAGACGCTAAGCAGTATTTGAAGAATTTTCTTCAAATTGAAGAAAATACAATAAATAATTCGTTAAACTGTTCAACCGCTTCAGTTTGTACAATAACAGGTTGAAGAAATATCTTCAAGTTGACAAGTTTCGTCAATGTGAAGAAAATAGTGAAGTGATTTATTTTAAAATAGTAGAGTTAAAACTAAAGATTGAAGAAAATTCTTCCAAATCCCTGTTCACACTGTACAATTAGTTGGACAGACTTAGGCTTGGACGACCAATGCTGGATAGTGTGAACCCTTCAGACGACCGCTTGTCCAACTTGTTGGATGGTTTTCAAGTATTTTTGAAAACTTAGAAGTTGGACGGAGTGGAATGGTACGTGACATAAAGTTGGACGACAAGCTTGATAAGTGTGAACGCAAAATACATCCGACCATCCAACTTCCATCAAACGAAGTCTGTCCAACAAATTGTACAGTGTGAACAGGGCCATTAGGATTAATTTCTTGAATTTAAAGAAAAAAAAAGATTCCATTCAATAAAATTTATTCAATTTGATGAAAATAAAGCGAACGATTGGAATCGTCACGAAATTTCTTCAGTTTTAAGAAAAATTTTGTCAATTTGAAAAAAAAACCCGTTAGCCCAACTGTTTCAGTATACAATAACCATTTGAAGAAAATTCTTCAAGCTGATAAATTTCGTTAGTGTGAAGAAAATATTAGCGCTTAAAAAAATAGCGTTTTGTCATAGCTTTCCAGATATTCGTAGAAAAGCCAGAGACGCTACCATGATAAGGGGCCTCTCACCATGTCTGCGACGAACTTGAGCGGGCTGTTTCTAAAGCATGCAGATTAGTCTCTAGCAGTAGATTAAAAGTTGTATCTAAGGATTAATTCTTTGGTGCCAGATAGAAAGGGGTTAAGTCAGAAACAGTAGTTTTCCACAAAATGAGTTTCAAGATTTAAATTTTGTTTGTAAATCAAGATATTCTTTTTTAGAAAGATTAATAATGCAAAACAGTCATCAGTACGAACATCTATAGTAACATTAGGATGTTGACAAAAAAAAAAAAAAAAATAGAACTTAACGGATTTTCTTATGACTTATCCCCTTAGAGCCAATCGTTTTTTTGTTACTTGTTAAAATAAAGATTTTTTGAGGTGTTAAGTCAAGCTAAAAAAACATTGTTTACACAATAAATAAAAAAAAAAAAAAAAAATAGGGTGGCGCAACAGAGCAAGGAGCCCCTGGGCCTAGCGCATTTCTCACAACCATCCCTTGTGAGTAAATGGAGGGGACCTACAATTTTCTGCCGGTTCCGAACGGCTAATCGAGAAAGCGCTTTTCATGGCAATGAATACTAACGGAGGACTTGCCAATTCCTCGCGAAAGGCGATACCCGTAGAAACATTTTTGCCTCTGGTGGGATTCGAACTCGAACCTCTGGATTAACAGGCGGACATGCTATTTAGTTTTAAATTCATTTTTATTGTTTCTTTCTTATAACTACTTAGTTGCTAACAAAAATGTTTAAACTAGCTTACATAATAACTTAATTAACTTACTGACTTACTGAGGCGGGTACTCTAAATTACACAATAACTTATTTCTAATGCCTTTCGGCCTAAATATACAATATATCTATTTCCCTAGAAGTAATATTAATAACTAAGAAAGTTTAAAAAACTTAGTTTCATTGATCCCATTTTTGTTTTTCTTAAAACTACTTACAACTAATTAAAACTACTTAAAACTAATTAAAACTACTTAACTAGAGCAGCCATAGTAGCTTTTTATATACATATATATGTATCAGTGGCGAAGCGTCCATATAAGTCGATTATTTCCGACTTACTTTTTGAAATTCAAATCCGAAACATCTTAGTAGTAGGGGAGCCCGAGATGCTAAATTTGCAGCTACTAAAGCGTCATGGGGACTTATTGGATTGTGAAGTTTACGTTCTAAAACGAAAAAAAGTGTATGGCAGTTTTTCATTTTAGTGGGGCGATGGGCGTGTATGAGCTTCTAAAAATGTAAAAAAACAGTTAAATTGAAATACTCGAGCGCGTCAGATTTTCATAGAGTATACGCGCTTTGTCTTTCTGATAACCGATATATATTAATCTGACGATTTACTGAGGGCAAATGGGCGTAAAAAGAGGTTAAAAAAAAAAAAAAAAAGTTATTCGAGCGTGTCAGATTTTCAAAGTGAATGTTAAGTGTACTCTAAAAAGTGTATATTTCAATAATCTGACAATTTGAGTGGGGCGATCAGTCATGGCTGATTTTTAAAAATGTAAAAAAAACACGTGACCTTGAAATACTCGAGCGCGTCAGATTTTTATACAGGGTGATCAACTTGATGTCTTCGTCCTCCAGGATGATAATCTGACAATTATATGGGGGCGTACTCTTAGTCTGACAATTTTAAAGTATCTAACAATTCTTTGTTGTTTCTATTTTTTATTACTGGATGCAATAAAAAAACATGTAGACATATACACATATATACAAATTTTGATTTGAAATTTTGTTGAAAATACTAAAAAAAGCTACCTAAAAGTTTGAGCCCTTAATATTAATTTTAAGTCCTCGATCAAAAGGTATGAAGATTTCCCATTGAAAATACACGGAAACTCTGACTTTCTATATTTAAATTTCTATAGCTCAGCGGCATTTCATGGAATCACTTTAACCAAAGATGGTTTTTTCTCAAAATTGAACGCTCTACAAAAGTGTTCATTGTGGCAAAGTCGTTACTCATACCGGCCAGGTAGTACGGGCCACTAAACCAGATTTTTCCATAAAATTCACACTTTTTCGCAGTTATCTCGTAAATAACAAAAGCTACGGAAAAATTATAAAATACACACTTGTAGAAAATTTAGTTTCCTACAAAAAAGGTCTTTGGACGAAATTGCTAATATCAATATTAAGCCAGATATTATCCATCATATATAATACCTTTTATTGACGATTTTACCTAATCGCCCCAACCAAAATGTCAGATTATATGTTTTCCGTAATTCTGATAAAATTACCTTCAAAATAAAAAAAAAGTTAATCGCGCTCGAGTATTTCGAAACATCGATTTTTTTTTTACATCTTTGTGACTCGCCTACTTACGAAGGCCCCGCTCAAAATGTCAGATTATTGAAATATACGCTCTTCTCGATGTAATCAACCTACCATCTCTTAATCTGACGGGCTCGAGTATTTCCGATGATCGACTTTTTTTTACTAATCTGACGGGCTGCCCTCAGCGAACGCCCCAGCATTAAGGTTTAATATATGGTAGGAGTACATTACATGGTTCAAGGTTTCTCCCCATATGATTTTCTGACGCGCTCGAGTAACGCGCAAAATCCCCTCTTGGGCTCCCCTACTATAGACTTCTGGCAACATGAATCAAACTTAATCATACACATGAACTCGCTGCCAACATTTTTTTAACAACTACCACTCTGCTTTCCGTTTTATTCTACACACATGTTGGCTCTTCAATTCACTCCATAAACAAACACAAAACTTTAGCAACATACAAGGTAACCCCAAATCAGCGTTGCCAGACTTTCGGCATGTCGATTCCCTTTTTTTTCACCCAAAAAATTTTTTTTTCCCGTTTTTGACTTCAGGTTTTCCCGTTTTTTTTCCCTTTTTTTTTTGCTAACGAAATAAAGAAAAAAACAGATTTTAAACTTATTTATTTTATTCAACAAAAAAAAATTAATATTTTATCACATCCATTCATACTTTAGCCTCACTAAGTTTTAATCTGAATTAGATTTGACTAAGATAATCTATGTAGGCTATATATTTGTAGAGGAAAAGACGACTTGTTCACGTTGGTGGTTCTTTATTGAATGTCTTACAATTTTATCATTTGATTTAGAGAAACGTTGCAAATATACGGTAGTACAATAGCGGATGGATCATTCGATCATTCGGTCCAATGGCAAAAGATAAGCAATGGATTAGCTTAATCTATGTACTGGAGTGAGCATTTATTAAGTAAATAGTATGCTTATGCACAGGAACAGTCGTAAGTTATCGGACTGATTTGAAATAAAAATTACTACAGCTCGGCCAGCCTGATCGAGTAATCGCCCCGATTACATTTTCTTTTGTTGATTACTGAAAGTTTCTCTGTATACGACAATAATGTTATTAAGTTCTTTTTTTCTTACAGAATATGAATATTTTCATTGAATTAGTTAAAATTTATATATTATATACATTTATATAAAGACAAGTAATAAAACATGCGAACATGTTTAAATAATTTAACACTTATTATGAATCATTTAGACTAAGTTGACAATTGGAAATAAATGGTTTGTTCAGTAAAATTATTAGTATTAGTATCTTAACTTTGAAGTTTTCAATCCTTAGGTATCAGACTAATCAGAATCTCTGCTAGCATCGACGTCTTCATCAAGCATCAGATCACATGATTTAGTCAAGAATGGTCGCATATTAGCCGGTGAAGAGACTCCTCTATATGGCAAACGTGTTAACTGTAGGCCATCTATATCTTTAATTAAATATCGGTCATTAGGCATTACTTTCTCTATTTCATATGGTCCTTTATATTTTGCAAATAGTTTCTTGTTAATACCGGCGGTACTGACAACATTTTTTATCATGACATAGTCTCCCTTGCTATATACTAGGGGTTTCTTATGCCGCCTATCATAATACGTCTTGTTAAAGTTTTGACTCTTTTCTATGTTTTCGCTGGCTTTGTTCCTAATGCTATCCAACCGTATTCTTTTAGCTCCTATGCGTCTGGTTAAAAACTCCTTAACGCGATCACAAAGTTCGCCTTTCTGATTCGTACCGAATAAAAGGGTGCTAGGCGAAAAACCTGTGCTACGGTTCAAAGTGTTATTAAGGGCGAATTCGACTTTCGCAACACACTTGTCCCATCCACTAGTTGTGTTGGAATCGCATTCCTTTGCCAACATGGGAATAAGAATTCGATTTATCCGTTCGATTTGGCCATTGGATTGTGGGGAATGTGTTGCTACTTTAATGTGTTGAACGTTGCTCGAATTCAAAAAGTCTGAAAACTCCTTTGAAGTGAAACAAGATCCACGATCGGATATAATTCGGTTTGGCCTTGAGTAATTTTGAAAATATGACTCTAAGCAAATAATTGCTTCTTTAGTTTGTGTGGTTTTTACAGGATAAAGCTTTAGAAATTTTGTGAAGCCATCTATAACACAAAGAAGGTGTTTCTTGCTTCCTGTTGACAAAGGACCTAAGTGGTCAATATGCAGGGTGTCAAAAGGCATAATTCCTTTTGGAATGGAATGCAATATTCCTTGAGTTTTTCCCGAGTCCGGAGAGAAATAAATGCATTTCAGACAGGTTTTGATGTAATCTCTGACTTTGTCCTTCATTTTGGGGAGCCAGTAGCTTGCAGACAAATGTTCAAAACATTTTTCAACCCCTAAGTGGCACATTGCTTCATGATGTGTGCGTATTACCTGACATTCCATGTTTGCAGGGACATAGAACAGAAATTTATCATTAGCCTTGCGATATATCAAACCATCAATCATCTGAAAATATTTATTTTCAGCTTTCTCTAACTCTTTAACAATCAAAACTATTTTAGGATCCATTCTCTGCGAAGACGCCAATATAAACTCAAAGGATTCATCGTCAACATGAAGTATGTTGAATGATCTACTAAGAGCATCAACGTGGGCCATTATGTTCCCTTTACGGTGCTCTACCTGGTAATCAAAGTTTTGCAACTCTAACGCCCAACGAGAAATGCGCGGATTTAGTGACTTTTTGTTTAGAGTCAGGGTCAGTGCTTGGCAGTCAGTGACTATTTTAAAAGCTATTCCAATAAGGTAAATTCTAAACCTTCTTAAAGCATAAATTATGGACAGAGTTTCAAGCTCATAGCTATGATACTTGCTTTCAACTTCCGTCGCTCGCTTAGAAAAATAGAAAATTGGATGAAATCTATTATCCTTTTGCTTTTGAAGAAGTACTGCTCCATACCCTAAGCTACTAGCATCACAATGAAGCTCAGTTGAATTATGAGGGCTATAAATGGAAAGAACTGGAGATTCTGTGAGCTTAGACTTTAAAATGTTAAAAGATTCTATTTCTTTAATACCAAACACGAATGGTGCATCTTTCTTTAAAAGTTCATAGAGTGGCTTAGCAAGGTTTGAGAAATCTTTTATGAACTTGCGAAAGTAGGAACAAAGTCCTATATAACTGTGGACATCCCTAGTGCACCTGGGAACTGGAAAATTTTTAATAACGTCAATTTTCGTGTCGTTTGGTCTGACACCGAGTTCATTAATTTTGTATCCCAGGTATTGTATTTCAGTTTGTAAGAAATCACATTTGTCAGCTCTAAGTTGCAAATTATTTTCTACTAAAGCCTTAACAACTTCTTGTAAAATATCTAGATTTTCTTCAATAGTTTCGGTAGCGATCAAGAAATCGTCTAAATAGCTTAAAATTTTACCTCTAGAAATCAAGTCCTTAAATACGTGTTTAATAAATCTTTCGAAAACAGAAGGACCATTTTTAAGCCCAAAAGGCATCTTCACATATTCGAATTGTCCAAGAGGTGTTGTAAATGAAGTATACTTAATTGAACTCTCTGACATGTTAACATTATGAAAACCATCTATTAGGTCAAGAGATGTGAAAAACTTTTTATCTTTGAGACGATCGATGTGATCTTCAATTAGTGGTAAGGGATAATTGTCCCTTACCGTCATTTTATTAAGCTCACGGTAATCAACACAGAGCCTCAGCTCCCCATTTTTCTTTTGAACAAGAACTATAGGCGATGCAAATGAGGATGTCGATTCTCTAATAATTCCCTTTTTACTTGCGATTATAGGTACTATAAGGCAAGTCTTGCAATCGTGCAGAAAAAAAAATTTGAGATAACAATTAAAAATGACATTACGATGATAGAGAATACGAAAAAAGTGGGTCCTGCAATTCTGTCTGTCTGTCTGTGTGTCTGTCTGTCTGTCTGTCTGTCTGTCTGTCTGTCTGTCTGTCTGTCTGTCCGTATATGGATCTACAGCCTGAACCGCTTGACCGATTTTCTTCAAAATTTGCAGTTATGGTCTCTGGAATAGCCTACAGAGGGGTTTTTGGAATTGGGTTTCTAGGTCTTGAAATAACGGTACCTGCCATACAACCGATATGACAATACCTATTTTTCTCGAAAACGGCTCTAACGATTTTGATAAAATTTTACGTGAAGTATTATTTTTTAATAACTGTTCTAATGATGTAAAAATTTTTTTTGGAGAAAGCCTAAAGACGGTACCCCCCATAGTACCGTTTTTTTCAAAACCGACTTTCTCGGAAATGGCTAACACGATTTTGACGAAATTTCATATTTAAGAAGTCCTAAGTTGTTTGAGAAAGATTGCTTATCTACATTTGAAAAATTTAGTTTTTTCGAATTTTCATTAATTTTTTTAAAAAAAATTTGTTTTTCCGAATATTTTCAAAACGATATATTTGATTTATTTCAAATTTTTTGTCAATACATCTTTTAGCAAGATCTTAAAACTTGTATACTTGAATTTTGAAAACCTCCTTTTTTAAAAAAATTAAAAATAAAAAACCAGTTTTTTAAAAAATGGCTCTAACGATTTTGATTAAATTTTAAGGGTTTATATGTATAAGCAATTGCAAAAAAATGGCGTTTTTAGATTTTCGCTTGAAACTTTTGGAATATTTAATTTAATTTTTTTCAATACTTTTCGTGATTTAATTCAATTTTCTCAATTAATGTGTAGTTGGCAACCCTGTTAAACCAAATATATTAAGAACGAATACTAAAACCTTTTGCTCAGTCTTAAGATTTTGGTATTTTACTTAGCAAACGATCGCAAGTTCGTGCGACCCAGTCGTGCCCATTTTTTATTAAGTTATCCAAAATCTTTTGGAGTTCAATTTTGTGTGCATATGGCAACCTCCTAGGTGGGCAATGATATGGAGATTCTTTGGATAAAACTATTTGCATTTCAAATTCGTTTTTACGTTTCTTCAGATCATTTGAAATAGAGAAAGCGGGTGTCATTATCCTAACAACTTTTTCTTTAATAACCTTTGGTAAATTTTCATTTATTTTAAGATCTAACTTACTCACATCACGAAGTTGTCGTCTTCACTCTCACTAATCAGCTCTTTATCTTGACTTGTAACCGAAATCTTGAACGTCAGATGATAGGTCCGATGATCGTGAACGTCAGATGATACGTAGAGATCCTGATCAATTTCATTTGAAATATTCGCCTTTTGTTGTTTTAACACCGAACCATTTCTTTCCATAAAGTCTCTACCTAGAATTATGGGATAGCTCATTGAATTATTTTTGACAACTAACATTTGCAAATTTATAGATGAATTTTCATAAGATATGATACTACGTATACTTCCCAGAACATCCAAAGGGCTATTATTTACTCCAACATAACTGTGACCTCTGATGTCCAAAGTTGATATCAAAATCGGTGGCAGAAATTGAATCTGAACAAAACTGATAGGGCTGCCCGAATCCAATAGCGTCAATAGAGTTGTTGATGTCTTCATTTGGTCATTGATAAATGTATAGCTGATGCATTTCTCAAACTCGTTGCTGGATAGTTTCTTCTTCTTTGGATGCGACTTTAAACTGTCTGACAACTTCAGATGCCTTCCGATATCCACTTGATTTTTCGCGTTTACAACCATAACTGAATTTTTGACTGTGCAGTTTGGCGATATGTGACCTAACTTGCCACACTTAAAACAAGATACTTCTCTTCTCTCTGGGGCTGGTCGATTATTGCTGCGATTAAAAACATTAGCGCCAACATCTGCTCGCTTAGGTGGAGTGCTGCGTGCATGCAAATTATGTGGTACAACTCTTGATGGTTTGTTATCAGAATAACTGTCGCGGCAATTGTTTCTTATCTTTTCATATTTTCGTAAGGCTAACTTTAACTCTGCGATGTTATTGGCGTTATAGAGAATTGTTTTATTGATCTCAACATCTGCAATACCTTTGATTATGAACTGAATTATGTCTTCCTCTTCAATTTGACTTTGTGAAGCAATTTCTAGCATTGAGAGAACATACTGCTGGTATGTCTCGTCTCGACGTTTTTTTCTATTTTGAAGATCGCTGTATACATCTGCCTTGGTGACATTCTTTTTAAACTCATGCACCAAATAATTTGTTAGATCTTGCCAACTTCTCGGTATGATTGTTCTCATGTATAGTTTAGCCGTACCTGTTAGAAGTCTTTTTCCATAAAGAAATTTATTCCTTTCGTCCAAACCTAAGATTTCCGAACATTCTTCAAACTGTTCTATCCAACGCTGCACAGGTAAGTTGTCATCACCACTAAAAGCTGGAATGGAGTCCTCAATATCTCTGAAGCAAACCGAAGCCGACCTTACACTGGGTGCTGCCTCCTCTAATTGCAGTTCACGAAGCTGTCTTTTTAGTTTAGCAATTTCCTCTTTCTTTTTAACGATTCTACGAAGTTTTTCTAACTCCTCGTCCAAAACTTCATCTTCTGAGCGTTGATCCTCAACACTGTCCTCATCATCATCAGCAAACTGATCGGCAAACTCTGGACTTGATTCCTCAGAAAAATCTTGCACTAGTTTTCTTAGCTCAATTTCTGTGAAACCTGCTACTGCCTCCTGCACACGAAGCTTCAACTCAGCTTTTGAACCTTTTGTTGCAAGCTGTAAAGATCTTAATACAGCCTTAAGAATGACAACAGTTGCTGAATTCAGAAACAAAGTCCACACTTCAGACATTTCGTTTTTATATTAAACTATGCTTTACGAAAGATTACAAAAAAAAACTTTACTAAACAGAACACCAGCTAATGCTTTATGAAAACTTTTTTTTTTTTTTTATGCACGTTCAGTCAGGTATCCCACTTCTGAAAAATTGTAGGCTATATATTTGTAGAGGAAAAGACGACTTGTTCACGTTGGTGGTTCTTTATTGAATGTCTTACAATTTTATCATTTGATTTAGAGAAACGTTGCAAATATACGGTAGTACAATAGCGGATGGATCATTCGATCATTCGGTCCAATGGCAAAAGATAAGCAATGGATTAGCTTAATCTATGTACTGGAGTGAGCATTTATTAAGTAAATAGTATGCTTATGCACAGGAACAGTCGTAAGTTATCGGACTGATTTGAAATAAAAATTACTACATCTACTACTTGTATGTAATCGCAAACATTCCTTGTCAATTTCTAGTTCCATACAATTATGGTTTTTCATAAATAATTTGGTAAGAATCCAGCAAAGTGTTTGCTTTTCAAGTTTGTTTCTTATTTTAGTTTTATTAAAATTAACGCTTGAAAAAGCTCTCTCACCACTGCACTGCCTTGAAATAAAATAGTCTAAAAGAGTTCTAAGCGTTAGTTGAATCTTTGCGTTAAGTAGATGTATCCGTACATCTTCAGATTGCATTTGCAAATAAGTTTATTGAATAGTGGCAGAAAAAAATTCAGAAATTGAAGGTAAAGGATAGAAGTTGGTTTTTCTAAGAGGCGATATATCTTCTCGCATTGTTTCTTGTTTAAAGTGTCTTCCAAAAACGTTTCAGTGAAATAGAGTAGCAATGCCTGAAACTGGTCCACAATAATTTTAACAAGTGGACACAAGTGTAATGACCACCAACGTGTCTGACTTGGATGCAACATTTTGTTGAGTTTGATGCTACAAAAATCTTGAAACTCTTTGAGCAAATGCTGCCGCTTTGAGCTACAGTGAAAATGGGAATAAATCTCGTGACATAAAATTTCAACATCGTCTGGAAGATTCTTGCAAGCACTATTATCAAATAGGTGGAATATGTGGCAAATACATCATTGTCAATAAATGAGGAGTTTTTTCTTTGAAAAGTTTCGAAACTGAGTTGTATTTTGTATGTCAGATCTTTCCATAGTAAAAATTAAGTTGGAAGCGCATGGAAAGACGAAGGGTTGTGTTCGTTAAGTACTTTTTATTGAATTTACATGTTATAGCACATGAGTAACAAATTTTATTATAATGTGAAAAATTTGAAGGTGAATGTTTTTCCCGTTTTCTTGGTTGGTTTTCCCTTTTTCCCTTTAGGGTCGAAAAATCCCGGAAAACGGGAAAAATCCCTCAATCTGGCATCGCTGCTCTAACCTTCAATCAATCCTTAAATAATCTCTTTTCTATAAAATACTCATTGTGGGTGCAATTATTTTTCTCTTTTTTGCTGTTTGTGATGGTGGTGGTTAATCTCTTAACAATTTTTTACAGGCATGGATCCTAATAATGTGAAATGCGTTCTGAATGTGCTGTGTGACGCGTATGGTAATGGGCTTAGAGTTTGTTGTTTGAATGCTGAGAGTATTCGAGCAAAGTATACAATGTTGTATCAGACTTTTAGCACCTCGATGTTGGATGTTATTATGGTTTCAGAATCTTGGTTGAACACCTATATTACTGATGCACTTGTTTGTATCCCCGGTTTTAAACTATTTAGAAGTGATAGGAAAGATAGGGTTGGAGGAGGAGCATGTATATACGTACGTGAAAGTTTGATGGCGTCTTTAATTTATGTTTCAACTTGTAGTAATATTGATTTTGTTTGTGTTGAAATTAAGAGTTCGGTTGACAAACTGTTGCTAGTTGCTGTATATTGTCCACCCCTTTTGTTTAGAGAGGAATGTATTTTGGAGCTTGAAGAAACTTTGTTGCGACTGAGTGCTAAATATAAGGATGTCTTGATTGGAGGTGATTACAACGTAAACTTTTTGGTTAATAGTGTCCCCACGCGTCTTTTTACTCACTTCTGTTATAAACTCTGTCTTTCGGTAGTGAATTGTCAATGGCCAACGTGTTTTAAGTCATATACGAACCCTTCACTACTTGATATGTTTTTGACTAGTTCCAAACATAAAATTTTAGGTAATGACCAAATACGCCCTACGTCAGAGTTTATCCACGATTTCATTTATTGCGAGATAGACGAAAAATAACGATTTTTTTGGGGTTGTACGTTGGGGGGACTCAATTTGAGATGCTTAATACGATCCCATCAAAACATTCCTGAAATCTCACTTTCCTGGGTGAACCAAAATGTAAAAAGTTCCATGTCTCGAGAACGATGCGAGATAGACGAAAAATAACGATTTTTTTGGGGTTGTACGTTCGGGGTACTCAATTTGAGACGCTTAATACGATCCCATCAAAACATTCCTGAAATCTCACGTTCCTGGGTGAACCAAAATGTAAAAAGCTCCATATCTCGAGAACGATGCGAGATAGACGAAAAATAACGATTTTTTTGGGATTGTACGTTGGGGGGACTCAATTTGAGACGCTTAATACGATCCCATCAAAACATTCCTGAAATCTCATGTTCCTATGTGAACCAAAATGTAAAAAGCTCCATATCTCGAGAACGATGCGAGATAGACGAAAAATAACGATTTTTTTGGGTTTGTACGTTGGGGCAACTCAATTTGAGACGCTTAATACGATCCCATCAAAACATTCCTGAAATCTCACGTTCCTATGTGAACCAAAATGTAAAAAGCTCCATATCTCGAGAACGATACGAGATAGACGAAAAATAACGAATTTTTTGGGGTTGTACGTTGGGGGGACTCAATTTGAGACGCTTAATACGATCCCATCAAAACATTCCTGAAATCTCACTTTCCTGGGTGAACCAAAATGTAAAAAGCTCCATATCTCGAGAACGATGCGAGATAGACGAAAAATAACGATTTTTTTGGGGTTGTACGTTGGGGGGACTCAATTTGAGACGCTTAATACGATCCCATCAAAACATTCCTGAAATCTCACTTTCCTGGGTGAACCAAAATGTAAAAAGCTTCATATCTCGAGAACGATGCGAGATAGACGAAAAATAACGATTTTTTTGGGGTTGTACGTTGGGGTAACTCAATTTGAGACGCTTAATACGATCCCATCAAAACGTTCCTGAAATCTCACTTTCCTGGGTGAACCAAAATGTAAAAAGCTCCATATCTCGAGAACGATGCGAGATAGACGAAAAATAACGATTTTTTTGGGGTTGTACGTTGGGGGGACTCAATTTGAGACGCTCAATACGATCCCATCAAAACATTCCTGAAATCTCACGTTCCTGGGTGAACCAAAATGTAAAAAGCTCCATATCTCGAGAACGATGCGAGATAGACGAAAAATAACGATTTTTTGGGGTTGTACTTTGGGGGGACTCAATTTGAGACGCTTAATACGATCCCATCAAAACATTCCTGAAATCTCACGTTCCTGGGTGAACCAAAATGTAAAAAGCTCCATATCTCGAGAACGATGCGAGATAGACCAAAAATAACGATTTTTTTGGGGTTGTACGTTGGGGGGACTCAATTTGAGACGCTCAATACGATCCCATCAAAACATTCCTGAAATCTCACGTTCCTGGGTGAACCAAAATGTAAAAAGCTCCATATCTCGAGAACGATGCGAGATAGGCGAAAAATAACGATTTTTTTGGGGTTGTACGTTGGGGGGACTCAATTTGAGACGCTTAATACGATCCCATCAAAACATTCCTGAAATCTCACGTTCCTGGGTGAACCAAAATGTAAAAAGCTCCATATCTCGAGAACGATGCGAGATAGACGAAAAATAACGATTTTTTGGGGTTGTACGTTGGGGGGACTCAATTTGAGACGCTTAATACGATCCCATCAAAACATTCCTGAAATCTCACGTTCCTGGGTGAACCAAAATGTAAAAAGCTCCATATCTCGAGAACGATGCGAGATAGACGAAAAATAACGATTTTTTGGGGTTGTACGTTGGGGGGACTCAATTTGAGACGCTTAATACGATCCCATCAAAACATTCCTGAAATCTCACGTTCCTGGGTGAACCAAAATGTAAAAAGCTCCATATCTCGAGAACGATGCGAGATAGACGAAAAATAACGATTTTTTGGGGTTGTACGTTGGGGGGACTCAATTTGAGACGCTTAATACGATCCCATCAAAACATTCCTGAAATCTCACGTTCCTGGGTGAACCAAAATGAAAAAAGCTCCATATCTCGAGAACGATGCGAGATAGACGAAAAATAACGATTTTTTTGGGGTTGTACGTTGGGGGGACTCAACTTGAGACGCTTAATACGATCCCATCAAAACATTCCTGAAATCTCACGTTCCTGCCCAAGTAACATTTTTGGAGCTGCAAGTTTTAAATATGCTTTAGAAAAGCTTTAAAAGAGTGAAGTCCGTGGCTACTGCTCTATATTGAACTTTGTTACAGCTTCTGGCAATTTTTAGTTTATTTAATGCTCTAAATGTGTGTCTTACAACATCTCCAAGCTCTTAAACCTCATAAAGCTAGTTGCTCTATAAATATGCTTTATTACAACCTTTACCGCAACACTCCACGAGCCTAATGCTCTAAATGTGTGCCTTACAACATCTCCAAGCTCTTAAACCTTATAAAGCTAGTTGCTCTATAAATATGCTTTATTACAACCTTTACCGCAACACTCCACGAGCCTAATGCTCTAAATGTGTGCCTTACAACATCTCCAAGCTCTTAAACCTTATAGGGCTAGCTGCTCTATATTATGTTATAATATTATTATGTTATGCTGCTCTAGAAAGACAACAGTGTAGCACTATAGGCTGTATAGTAGCTCTAAAGGAGATGTTTTTGTGGCGTCATTAAAATGGTGGTTTTGGTAATGACTACCAATTTTCATACCAATTTCTCCATACAATTTTTTTTGATTTTGTTTTTATTTATTACTAAAACTTAAATATTTCTAAGGCGCGTTGTAAATTTTCGAAGTGCAACATCTATGTTTGTGATGAAAATAGAGTGGCACATGAAATCATTACTCAGCATTGTCTTTATCGTATTATTTAATTAATATTTCACCGTCACGATAATAATGTTTCATAGTTTTTTCTATTCATTAGTTCGAACATTTTCTCTCTCAAGATTTATGAGTGTATGTTCGAAAAGGTACTTATTGCAAAGTTCTAATACCAGCAAACAATTTTCATTGTCTTTATTAGTATTATTATTTTTTCACTCACACTTAAGTAAACCTTTTTTGTATTTCCATTTTACAGCAAAATGTGATACAACTAGCATTTGATAAATCTTTAATAGAGCAGAGTGCTCTAAATCAAAACGCTAACGCCATTTTGTTGCTATTGTAGAGCATACAGCCATTCTAGCATCATATTAAGAGCCCTATTCGTGCATTACAATACCACGAAAGTAGCTTTTAAGCAGCTCTAGAATGGTGATAACGCTTGCAGTAATGCTACTGCAGACTACAATTGCTATACAAGAAGTGATATAGAGCTAATTCTAGCTCTCAAAGTCGAAAAAAATGCTCTTAATAAGTGTTATATCAGCTCTAGAAGCGCTTGCAGAGCAACATGAATTTAATTCAGCCAGTTAACCCAGCTTTTTAAGCGCTGCAAGAGCTAATATAGAGCTAAAATTGTTACTTGGGTGGGTGAACCATAATGTAAAAAGCTCCATATCTCGATAACGATGCGAGATAGACGAAAAATAACGATTTTTTTGGGGTTGTACGTTGGGGGGACTCAATTTGAGACGCTTAATACGATCCCATCAAAACATTCCTGAAATCTCACTTTCCTGGGTGAACCAAAATGTAAAAAGCTCCATATCTCGAGAACGATGCGAGATAGACGAAAAATAACGATTTTTTTGGGGTTGTACGTTGAGGTTACTCAATTTGAGACCCTTAATACGATCCCATCAAAACATTCCTGAAATCTCACGTTCCTGGGTGAACCAAAATGTAAAAAGCTCCATATCTCGAGAACGATGCGAGATAGACGAAAAATAACGATTTTTTTTTGGGGTTGTATGTTGGGGGTACTAAATTTGAGACGCTTAATACGATCCCATCAAAACATTCCTGAAATCTCACTTTCCTGTGTGAACCAAAATGTAAAAAGCTCCATATCTCGAGAACGATGCGAGATAGACGAAAAATAACGATTTTTTTGGGGTTGTACGTTGGGGGGACTCAATTTGAGACGCTTAATACGATCCCATCAAAACATTCCTGAAATCTCACGTTCCTGGGTGAACCAAAATGTAAAAAGTTCCATATCTCGAGAACGATGCGAGATAGACGAAAAATAACGATTTTTTTGGGGTTGTACGTTGGGGTAACTCAATTTGAGACGCTCAATACGATCCCATCAAAACATTCCTGAAATCTCACTTTCCTGGGTGAACCAAAATGTAAAAAGCTCCATATCTCGAGAACGATGCGAGATAGACGAAAAATAACGATTTTTTTGGGTTTGTACGTTGGGGGGACTCAATTTGAGACGCTTAATACGATCCCATCAAAACATTCCTGAAATCTCACTTTCCTGGGTGAACCAAAATGTAAAAAGCTCCATATCTCGAGAACGATGCGAGATAGACGAAAAATAACGATTTTTTTGGGGTTGTACGTTGAGGTTACTCAATTTGAGACCCTTAATACGATCCCATCAAAACATTCCTGAAATCTCACGTTCCTGGGTGAACCAAAATGTAAAAAGCTCCATATCTCGAGAACGATGCGAGATAGACGAAAAATAACGATTTTTTTGGGGTTGTACGTTGGGGGGACTCAATTTGAGACGCTTAATACGATCCCATCAAAACATTCCTGAAATCTCACGTTCCTATGTGAACCAAAATGTAAAAAGCTCCATATCACGAGAACGATGCGAGATAGACGAAAAATAACGATTTTTTTTGGGGTTGTATGTTGGGGGTACTAAATTTGAGACGCTTAATACGATCCCATCAAAACATTCCTGAAATCTCACTTTCCTGTGTGAACCAAAATGTAAAAAGCTCCATATCTCGAGAACGATGCGAGATAGACGAAAAATAACGATTTTTTTGGGGTTGTATGTTGGGGGGACTCAATTTGAGACGCTTAATACGATCCAATCAAAACATTCCTGAAATCTCACGTTCCTGGGTGAACCAAAATGTAAAAAGCTCCATATCTCGAGAACGATGCGAGATAGACGAAAAATAACGATTAAAACATTTCTGAAATCTCACGTTCCTGGGTGAACCAAAATGTAAAAAGCTCCATATCTCGAGAACGATGCGAGATAGACGAAAAATAACGATTTTTTTGGGGTTGTACGTTGGGGGGACTCAATTTGAGACGCTTAATACGATCCCATCAAAACATTCCTGAAATCTCACTTTCCTGGGTGAACCAAAATGTAAAAAGCTCCATATCTCGAGAACGATGCGAGATAGACGAAAAATAACGATTTTTTTGTGGCTGTACGTTGGGGGGACTCAATTTGAGACGCTTAATACGATCCCATCAAAACATTCCTGAAATCTCACTTTCCTGGGTGAACCAAAATGTAAAAAGCTCCATATCTCGAGAACGATGCGAGATAGACGAAAAATAACGATTTTTTTTGGGGTTGTACGTTGGGGGGACTCAATTTGAGTTGCTTAATACGATCCCATCAAAACATTCCTGAAATCTCACGTTCCTGGGTGAACCAAAATGTAAAAAGCTCCATATCTCGAGAACGATGCGAGATAGACGAAAAATAACGATTTTTTTGGGGTTGTACGTTGGGTTAACTCAATTTGAGACGCTTAATACGATCCCATCAAAACATTCCTGAAATCTCACGTTCCTGGGTGAACCAAAATGTAAAAAGCTCCATATCTCGAGAACGATGCGAGATAGACGAAAAATAACGATTTTTTTGGGGTTGTCCGTTGGGGGGACTCAATTTGAGACGCTTAATACGATCCCATCAAAACATTCCTGAAATCTCACGTTCCTGGGTGAACCAAAATGTAAAAAGCTCCATATCTCGAGAACGATGCGAGATAGACGAAAAATAACGATTTTTTTGGGGTTGTACGTTGGGGGGACTCAATTTGAGACGCTTAATACGATCCCATCAAAACATTCCTGAAATCTCACGTTCCTGGGTGAACCAAAATGTAAAAAGCTCCATATCTCGAGAACGATGCGAGATAGACGAAAAATAACGATTTTTTTGGGGTTGTCCGTTGGGGGGACTCAATTTGAGACGCTTAATACGATCCCATCAAAACATTCCTGAAATCTCACTTTCCTGGGTGAACCAAAATGTAAAAAGCTCCATATCTCGAGAACGATGCGAGATAGACGAAAAATAACGATTTTTTTGGGGTTGTACGTTGGGGGGACTCAATTTGAGACGCTTAATACGATCCCATCAAAACATTCCTGAAATCTCACGTTCCTGGGTGAACCAAAATGTAAAAAGCTCCATATCTCGAGAACGATGCGAGATAGACGAAAAATAACGATTTTTTTTGGGTTGTACGTTGGGGGGACTCAATTTGAGACGCTTAATACGATCCCATCAAAACATTCCTGAAATCTCACGTTCCTGGGTGAACCAAAATGTAAAAAGCTCCATATCTCGAGAACGATGCGAGATAGACGAAAAATAACGATTTTTTTGGAGTTGTACATGGGGGGAAATCAATTGAGACGCTTAATACGATCCCATCAAAACATTCCTGAAATCTCACGTTCCTGGGTGAACCAAAATGTAAAAAGCTCCATATCTCGAGAACGATGCGAGATAGACGAAAAATAACGATTTTTTTGGGGTTGTACGTTGGGGTAACTCAATTTGAGACGCTTAATACGATCCCATCAAAACATTCCTGAAATCTCACGTTCCTGGGTGAACCAAAATGTAAAAAGCTCCATATCTCGAGAACGATGCGAGATTGACGAAAAATAACGATTTTTTTGGGTTGTACGTTGGGGGGACTCAATTTGAGACGCTTAATACGATCCCATCAAAACATTTCTGAAATCTCACGTTCCTGGGTGAACCAAAATGTAAAAAGCTCCATATCTCGAGAACGATGCGAGATAGACGAAAAATAACGATTTTTGTTGGGTTGTACGTTGGGGGGACTCAATTTGAGACGCTTAATACGATCCCATCAAAACATTCCTGAAATCTCACGTTCCTGGGTGAACCAAAATGTAAAAAGCTCCATATCTCGAGAACGATGCGAGATAGACGAAAAATAACGATTTTTTTGGGGTTGTCCGTTGGGGGGACTCAATTTGAGACGCTTAATACGATCCCATCAAAACATTCCTGAAATCTCACTTTCCTGGGTGAACCAAAATGTAAAAAGCTCCATATCTCGAGAACGATGCGAGATAGACGAAAAATAACGATTTTTTTGGGGTTGTACGTTGGGGGGACTCAATTTGAGACGCTTAATACGATCCCATCAAAACATTCCTGAAATCTCACGTTCCTGGGTGAACCAAAATGTAAAAAGCTCCATATCTCGAGAACGATGCGAGATAGACGAAAAATAACGATTTTTTTGGGGTTGTACGTTGAGGGGACTCAATTTGAGACGCTTAATACGATCCCATCAAAACATTCCTGAAATCTCACGTTCCTGGGTGAACCAAAATGTAAAAAGCTCCATATCTCGAGAACGATGCGAGATAGACGAAAAATAACGATTTTTTTGGGGTTGTCCGTTGGGGGGACTCAATTTGAGACGCTTAATACGATCCCATCAAAACATTCCTGAAATCTCACTTTCCTGGGTGAACCAAAATGTAAAAAGCTCCATATCTCGAGAACGATGCGAGATAGACGAAAAATAACGATTTTTTTGGGGTTGTACGTTGGGGGGACTCAATTTGAGACGCTTAATACGATCCCATCAAAAAATTCCTGAAATCTCACGTTCCTGGGTGAACCAAAATGTAAAAAGCTCCATATCTCGAGAACGATGCGAGATAGACGAAAAATAACGATTTTTTTTGGGTTGTACGTTGGGGGGACTCAATTTGAGACGCTTAATACGATCCCATCAAAACATTCCTGAAATCTCACGTTCCTGGGTGAACCAAAATGTAAAAAGCTCCATATCTCGAGAACGATGCGAGATAGACGAAAAATAACGATTTTTTTGGAGTTGTACATGGGGGGAAATCAATTGAGACGCTTAATACGATCCCATCAAAACATTCCTGAAATCTCACGTTCCTGGGTGAACCAAAATGTAAAAAGCTCCATATCTCGAGAACGATGCGAGATAGACGAAAAATAACGATTTTTTTGGGGTTGTACGTTGGGGTAACTCAATTTGAGACGCTTAATACGATCCCATCAAAACATTCCTGAAATCTCACGTTCCTGGGTGAACCAAAATGTAAAAAGCTCCATATCTCGAGAACGATGCGAGATAGACGAAAAATAACGATTGTTTTGGGGTTGTACGTTGGGTTAACTCAATTTGAGACGCTTAATACGATCCCATCAAAACATTCCTGAAATCTCACGTTCCTGGGTGAACCTAAATGTAAAAAGCTCCATATCTCGAGAACGATGCGAGATAGACGAAAAATAACGATTTTTTTGGGGTTGTACGTTGGGGGGACTCAATTTGAGACGCTTAATACGATCCCATCAAAACATTCCTGAAATCTCACGTTCCTGGGTGAACCAAAATGTAAAAAGCTCCATATCTCGAGAACGATGCGAGATAGACGAAAAATAACGATTTTTTTGGGGTTGTACGTTGGGGGGACTCAATTTGAGACGCTTAATACGATCCCATCAAAACATTCCTGAAATCTCACGTTCCTGGGTGAACCAAAATGTAAAAAGCTCCATATCTCGAGAACGATGCGAGATAGACGAAAAATAACGATTTTTTTGGGGTTGTCCGTTGGGGGGACTCAATTTGAGACGCTTAATACGATCCCATCAAAACATTCCTGAAATCTCACTTTCCTGGGTGAACCAAAATGTAAAAAGCTCCATATCTCGAGAACGATGCGAGATAGACGAAAAATAACGATTTTTTTGGGGTTGTACGTTGGGGGGACTCAATTTGAGACGCTTAATACGATCCCATCAAAACATTCCTGAAATCTCACGTTCCTGGGTGAACCAAAATGTAAAAAGCTCCATATCTCGAGAACGATGCGAGATAGACGAAAAATAACGATTTTTTTGGGGTTGTACGTTGAGGGGACTCAATTTGAGACGCTTAATACGATCCCATCAAAACATTCCTGAAATCTCACGTTCCTGGGTGAACCAAAATGTAAAAAGCTCCATATCTCGAGAACGATGCGAGATAGACGAAAAATAACGATTTTTTTGGGGTTGTCCGTTGGGGGGACTCAATTTGAGACGCTTAATACGATCCCATCAAAACATTCCTGAAATCTCACTTTCCTGGGTGAACCAAAATGTAAAAAGCTCCATATCTCGAGAACGATGCGAGATAGACGAAAAATAACGATTTTTTTGGGGTTGTACGTTGGGGGGACTCAATTTGAGACGCTTAATACGATCCCATCAAAACATTCCTGAAATCTCACGTTCCTGGGTGAACCAAAATGTAAAAAGCTCCATATCTCGAGAACGATGCGAGATAGACGAAAAATAACGATTTTTTTTGGGTTGTACGTTGGGGGGACTCAATTTGAGACGCTTAATACGATCCCATCAAAACATTCCTGAAATCTCACGTTCCTGGGTGAACCAAAATGTAAAAAGCTCCATATCTCGAGAACGATGCGAGATAGACGAAAAATAACGATTTTTTTGGAGTTGTACATGGGGGGAAATCAATTGAGACGCTTAATACGATCCCATCAAAACATTCCTGAAATCTCACGTTCCTGGGTGAACCAAAATGTAAAAAGCTCCATATCTCGAGAACGATGCGAGATAGACGAAAAATAACGATTTTTTTGGGGTTGTACGTTGGGGTAACTCAATTTGAGACGCTTAATACGATCCCATCAAAACATTCCTGAAATCTCACGTTCCTGGGTGAACCAAAATGTAAAAAGCTCCATATCTCGAGAACGATGCGAGATAGACGAAAAATAACGATTGTTTTGGGGTTGTACGTTGGGTTAACTCAATTTGAGACGCTTAATACGATCCCATCAAAACATTCCTGAAATCTCACGTTCCTGGGTGAACCTAAATGTAAAAAGCTCCATATCTCGAGAACGATGCGAGATAGACGAAAAATAACGATTTTTTTGGGGTTGTACGTTGGGGGGACTCAATTTGAGACGCTTAATACGATCCCATCAAAACATTCCTGAAATCTCACGTTCCTGGGTGAACCAAAATGTAAAAAGCTCCATATCTCGAGAACGATGCGAGATAGACGAAAAATAACGATTTTTTTGGGGTTGTACGTTGGGGGGACTCAATTTGAGACGCTTAATACGATCCCATCAAAACATTCCTGAAATCTCACGTTCCTGGGTGAACCAAAATGTAAAAAGCTCCATATCTCGAGAACGATGCGAGATAGACGAAAAATAACGATTTTTTTGGGGTTGTACGTTGGGGGGACTCAATTTGAGACGCTTAATACGATCCCATCAAAACATTCCTGAAATCTCACGTTCCTGGGTGAACCAAAATGTAAAAAGCTCCATATCTCGAGAACGATGCGAGATAGACGAAAAATAACGATTTTTTTGGGGTTGTACGTTGGGGGGACTCAATTTGAGACGCTTAATACGATCCCATCAAAACATTCCTGAAATCTCACGTTCCTGGGTGAACCAAAATGTAAAAAGCTCCATATCTCGAGAACGATGCGAGATAGACGAAAAATAACGATTTTTTTGGGGTTGTCCGTTGGGGGGACTCAATTTGAGACGCTTAATACGATCCCATCAAAACATTCCTGAAATCTCACTTTCCTGGGTGAACCAAAATGTAAAAAGCTCCATATCTCGAGAACGATGCGAGATAGACGAAAAATAACGATTTTTTTGGGGTTGTACGTTGGGGGGACTCAATTTGAGACGCTTAATACGATCCCATCAAAACATTCCTGAAATCTCACGTTCCTGGGTGAACCAAAATGTAAAAAGCTCCATATCTCGAGAACGATGCGAGATAGACGAAAAATAACGATTTTTTTTGGGTTGTACGTTGGGGGGACTCAATTTGAGACGCTTAATACGATCCCATCAAAACATTCCTGAAATCTCACGTTCCTGGGTGAACCAAAATGTAAAAAGCTCCATATCTCGAGAACGATGCGAGATAGACGAAAAATAACGATTTTTTTGGAGTTGTACATGGGGGGAAATCAATTGAGACGCTTAATACGATCCCATCAAAACATTCCTGAAATCTCACGTTCCTGGGTGAACCAAAATGTAAAAAGCTCCATATCTCGAGAACGATGCGAGATAGACGAAAAATAACGATTTTTTTGGGGTTGTACGTTGGGGTAACTCAATTTGAGACGCTTAATACGATCCCATCAAAACATTCCTGAAATCTCACGTTCCTGGGTGAACCAAAATGTAAAAAGCTCCATATCTCGAGAACGATGCGAGATTGACGAAAAATAACGATTTTTTTGGGTTGTACGTTGGGGGGTCTCAATTTGAGACGCTTAATACGATCCCATCAAAACATTCCTGAAATCTCACTTTCCTGGGTGAACCAAAATGTAAAAAGCTCCATATCTCGAGAACGATGCGAGATAGACGAAAAATAACGATTTTTTTGGGGTTGTACGTTGGGGGGACTCAATTTGAGACGCTTAATACGATCCCATCAAAACATTCCTGAAATCTCACGTTCCTGGGTGAACCAAAATGTAAAAAGCTCCATATCTCGAGAACGATGCGAGATAGACGAAAAATAACGATTTTTTTGGGGTTGTCCGTTGGGGGGACTCAATTTGAGACGCTTAATACGATCCCATCAAAACATTCCTGAAATCTCACTTTCCTGGGTGAACCAAAATGTAAAAAGCTCCATATCTCGAGAACGATGCGAGATAGACGAAAAATAACGATTTTTTTGGGGTTGTACGTTGGGGGGACTCAATTTGAGACGCTTAATACGATCCCATCAAAACATTCCTGAAATCTCACGTTCCTGGGTGAACCAAAATGTAAAAAGCTCCATATCTCGAGAACGATGCGAGATAGACGAAAAATAACGATTTTTTTGGGGTTGTACGTTGGGGGGACTCAATTTGAGACGCTTAATACGATCCCATCAAAACATTCCTGAAATCTCACGTTCCTGGGTGAACCAAAATGTAAAAAGCTCCATATCTCGAGAACGATGCGAGATAGACGAAAAATAACGATTTTTTTGGGGTTGTCCGTTGGGGGGACTCAATTTGAGACGCTTAATACGATCCCATCAAAACATTCCTGAAATCTCACTTTCCTGGGTGAACCAAAATGTAAAAAGCTCCATATCTCGAGAACGATGCGAGATAGACGAAAAATAACGATTTTTTTGAGGTTGTACGTTGGGGGGACTCAATTTGAGACGCTTAATACGATCCCATCAAAACATTCCTGAAATCTCACGTTCCTGGGTGAACCAAAATGTAAAAAGCTCCATATCTCGAGAACGATGCGAGATAGACGAAAAATAACGATTTTTTTTGGGTTGTACGTTGGGGGGACTCAATTTGAGACGCTTAATACGATCCCATCAAAACATTCCTGAAATCTCACGTTCCTGGGTGAACCAAAATGTAAAAAGCTCCATATCTCGAGAACGATGCGAGATAGACGAAAAATAACGATTTTTTTGG